>CAXIVR010000006.1:125747030-126947030 GCA_964035755.1 Teleogryllus oceanicus
AAATGAATGATCGAATGAATTCTCAGGATGCTTAAAATTCTCAGGAAGCATGATCTTTTGGGTATGAGAAAGGTCTGAACCCTTGACACAATACATCAGATAAAATACGAATAAAATGAACATATATTCAATGAAAAAATTTACAATGACGCAATTTTATAACAGGGTAATGCACTTTAAGTAGCTGGTCACTGAAAAAATAAAACAAGACAAAACAAAAATATAGGCGTCACCTCGACTGCCTGAACACACTGAACGTCACTAAAAAAAAACAAACAAAAATATAGGCGTCACCTCGACTGCCTGAACACACTTTCACCAACTACAGTTTACAATTTGCTCACTCCTTTCTGAGTTTTTTTCACTACCAAATTATTTTATTCTCTTAGCCTCTAGTTTTTGCGTGCACGGCTTTTAAAATGAATTTTACACTTGTTTCAAGGAATCCCGTTTACAGGTGCTAGCCTTGGGCTTCGCACTCACTATAACACTGAATAAAACGTAGCATTCACGTTACTTAAATCTGACCCCTTTACATATAACAAAAAGAAAGCAATTACTTTTAACACAATACAACAAACTGCCTTTTCCAGATAATATCAACTGTACAACATATGAAAATCATGACTTATTTATGTAAAATTGTACAAGATATGGCCTTTTTGAATGAATTTAATGACACGTGCAGTAAATAAACTTGAAACTGCCACTCACATCGTTCGAAATACTTCTCCTACCTATTCTAGACTTTTAACACTAATTGTCGTGTTTTTACCGCTATCCGCTTTTCCCAACTGATCGCCGTATAAACGTTGCCAGTTCCTTTACCTCAACAGTTCCGCATCGCTCGCCTCTAGGTAACCTTGGGGATTTTCTGCCGCTTGCCCCGCGTTTTCACTCGTCTTCGCTTGCTGTCCCACGACGATAGCCTTTTCCTTCGCTCGAACTCCGCCAAGCCTCCAATTTCCACACCCTTCTCCCGTTCCGGATTCGCACGATTTTCGTTCCAGTCCAAATCTTTCTCACCTACGCTTCGCTCTTCCTGGGGTCGTTCTTCTTCTTCTACGCCTCGTACAAGTTTGTTCGCACTTCCAGCCTCGAAATTATTAATGTTGCTGACGTTATGTTTAAATGCTCGGCCGACCTACCACACTTTACGCATGTGTGGTCTCAGCGTGCAATATGAGATGCTGGATTTAGTTAATGTCCTTCTGCGCGAATTTTACAAATTTGAAATTATTTCGGCGTTAAACAGTCACTTCGCTTGCTCTCTCAAATATTGTGAATGCGACGAATGTTTGTGCACTCCACTTCTTAATTACCTCACATTCGAAGATACGCTTCTCAAGCTAACTTTCAACTACCAAGTTAAAATAAACTCCTATGCTATGAAGCTACAACCGCCGTCGCTGCTGCAATCGAAGAGAGCTCAGTGTAGTCGCCGTCGCTTCTGCAGTCAAAGAGAGTTCCTCCGAGGCGCGCCGCGATACTTATGGTACTCGCGCCTGGGGAAATTTTTGGAGGGGTGAATATTCTCCTCCTTTCGTGACCTCCCGGAAAAACATTATTCACTAGTTCGGGCGTCATAGTTCGAAAAGCTGAGGGCAGATGGCGCGTTTACCAGCCATCGCTCCGCCGCGTACCCTAGTCCTCTCTGTTCGTGGGCTTCTTTCGTAGCTGATGGTGGCGTTATGGGGTTGTGTAATCCTGTGACGTCACATTGCCCCCTCCTCCTCTTCTTAAGATTTTCTTCGCCCTCGAATAAAATCTTATGTGGTTTTGGTTGGTGGTAGTTGTCGATGATTTCTTTACTTTTTTATCTCTTCATCGTTAATATTTAGTTAATATTAATAATTAAAATGTTAAAATGAAAAAATGTATAAAAATAAGCAAAATTCAATTTTGCAACGATATTTTACAGAAGAGTTTCACTACTTGTTTTCTATAGATTATTATGATATAAATAACGGACGGTTTACAAACTTTAGAAGCAATATTAACAATTACAATTTTGAAATGTATTATGTCTTTGGTGGTTCGCAAGTGATTCCTTAATGGATTAGCGAAATCTGTGTTTGCATAGGTCTGGTTATCTAGAAGTGAGTGTGAAAACATTTCATTCCGATCACATGTGAAAAACATTGCTTGCATTGCTCGTGTTCCGAAAATAAAAATATCGTAACGTGAAAATACAAATTGTTTTAATAATACGAACATTACATTTTCGTACAAACATTAATTTCATGGCGAAATGCTCCGTGACCTCACGATTCACCGTTGTTCGCATGGTTAGGAGTATGCTTACGAGTACTTCTTGGAAGGAGTGATAGGTAAAGCGGCATATTAAATAATTAAAAAAAGAGGAGTGTATAAGTATTGTTTTGTACTGAGATGTCGAATTATCAGAGTTCAAAATCCATCTAAGGTTATTACAGCAGTTCCATAAAGTGAGATAGGAAAAAAATGGATTGAGAATGTTCGTCGTGATCTCCATTCTGCATTCCTCACGTCTACTGTGCTCTGTTGCGAGGATCATTTTAAGGTGAGTTTATTTTTTATATAAATGATTCATATTGCAAAATATGAATGTATTTATTTAAAGAATAAAAATTAGAAATTTGCCACAATCTGGGCACATCGTTGTGTGAAGGTCACAACTTCGATGTCAATTACTCAACGGAACAAACCTTCCGTCATATTTGACTTACAGAAATGATAACAGTGGTGAAAAATATCAAATGCTTGGGGACTACATGAGCCCAAGAACCCAACTGTAAAACACGGTTTCTCGGAAGCTCAGTGGTCAGAGCAACTCGGGAACAACGACGCGGGTTCGATTCCCGGCCGAAGGGACTTACAGCTTTAATACTCAATTAATACGGTTATCAGGTCGCAATACTGATATCATTCACGGACGGAATAAACATCTCCTCGCATTTCATTTCCCATAAACAGTGACAGCGTTGTGCAAAGACACTTTTTTTCGGAACTGAATGCAAAATGTATATCATCGCGTTCGCTATCTTAATTGCAAGCGAGGTTTGTTTAAATTCTTATTAACTGAATATAAATAAATACACATTTGTTGCGAATCGCAATGTTGTGTCAGGACTGAAGAAAGTGAAGAATGTTCCATGATGTTTCTTGACACCATTCCATGACACTTCTGGCATGGTCTTTGACTTCAAATGATACGTTCACCAGGGCGAGTGTGAATAAAGCGGGATAAAAACTCCTGCGAACTAATTACATATTAGATAACGTAAAAGTTCACCAAAGATCTTATAAGCAACAAATAAATACAAGAATTTTCCGCTAAACTTTCTTATCTTTTAATTCTCAGACTTAGTTAAAACAGAACGTCGAACAGAAGAAAAAAAGGCAGGACTTAAACTTCCGGCCTTCGATCTACATCCTGTGGTTAAACGATCTCAGCTACAAAAAGAGTTATTAGCCGTTTGGTAATCTGCTACTCTTTAATGTCTCCATGAATACAAAAGTATTTTTTTCTGAAATTTCTCCATTTTCTCTGAGAGTAGCGTTTAAATCGTAATCAATTTTGCTAAACATATTCGTTCTCAAGCAGAACAATTCCTAGAAAATGTAATATTAGGACATCTGATGTTTCAACAATACATGCTATTGTATTTATTTACATGGTACATGGTGTAGTACTCATTGTGATCATATTTAAGAATCGTATCATAAGTTCAAAATTTAAACTTCAAAAATCGACTTTACCCCGGAAATTTTGAGATCCCAAGTTCGCACCTCCTTTTTCCCTATATTGAGGCTAAATGACAGGTGGTTTGTGCAGTGGATTACCTACAGAAATATGGCAAATAATCATTGGGTATAAGTTACTTAAAAGTTTTCATTTTCTTTGTGAAAATTAGGACTGAATGAAAGCTGACCACTTAGTTTCAGTCTACCCCAGACTAAAGATATGGCGTATCAAAACATATTGTTTATTTAAAAATGGAGAGAATAATCCAAAATATTGATTTCTTTCACATGACCACTTCAAATCGTACTTTATTATATCATCATATACAGCATGGATTAGGCCTTTAAGCCTGTTCCGTCTCCAGGAGGTTCATTTGATCATTCCATCGCAGTCGTGGACGTCCTACATTTCTTCTGCTTTGCGGTCTGTATCCAAAACTTTGAAGAGGGATGCGCGAACTATCCATTCTCTGAAGATGGTCGTGCCGTTGGGATATATGTGAATCTAATATTTGGTCAATATTGCAAACTTGAAGTCTTCATTTTTCTTGTGGTCCCTCAAAAAGTATCCCGCTAGTGGTCTCAGCAACATCATTTCTGCTGCTTGAATCTTTTTTCTCTGTTGAGTTTTTATTGTCCATGCCTCCGAACCATACAAGAGGGCTGGAACAGCCATATTAGACTTCATTATGTCTTGGAGTTAATACACTTTGATATGTTGCTCCACCAACAGAAGACTTACATTAAACTTTTAAGAAGACCATAAAATAAATTAATTATCAAATATTATAAACAATTAGGGGATGCGTTCTGTTAGCATTTATCACAAAGGCAGAAACTCAAAATGGTAATTTTAATGCGTTAGTAATAACCTCCAAGTAACTTTGTTAAACCTGTAAAAAAGACATTCCTTTCACAATTGTTAAAAGAATAAAGAAATTACCTTTTTAACAAAATTTTATAATGAACCCAGAGGCTTGTTCAGGGTTTGATTATCACTATATCTGTTAAATAGGTAAATTGATTATACAACTTGTTACAGACTTTCTCATATTGTTTCTAACGACTACGTAAAATTATGATAATTATATTGCAATTGATACACTATTAATATTTTAGCTATCTCTTCCAAACTTCGTTTCGTCACACAGCTTGCAACACAGAATACCGGCATACAATCTCAATTTCCTCATATTAGCGTTTCCAAAAACAATATTGTTCCTCCTCGCAAGAGAACGGAATGACGGAAAAGCTCTCCTGATGACAGCGATTAATGTGTTCTAGGTATCAGTTAAAAAAACACCTATTCGGCAGGATTTTTTCTCGCGTCCATTCCTCCACCTATTGTGCGTTTAAACTACGGAGCTGTCACAGTTCTTTACTTCATAGATCAGGAGTATTGTAGAATGATTTTTATCTTGAAACTTATTGTTCTTATTACATACTACATTTACTCCAGGTGACAGTAAACACATTCTTGATGAAAATTCAGTGATCAGCGCGCTACTATTCAATAGTTGATTGTAGTTAGAAATATTTCGATTCGTATGCCTGTAGGGGTTGCGAAGTTGCTTTTATCCTGCTAAGCGCTTATCTTGCCCCCCCCCATATCTTCAAGGGGATCTCCACATTACGCGAAAAGCCTGAACTTTAACTGGTGGCGTAACACCAGTCTGAAATCGAGAACCGCGTAGTATTAAGCAAATAACTATGTGATTTTTAAAACCAGTAAACTCAATTAAGAAAACTGCCGGAAACTATTCCAAATTTGGAAAACATTTACAAGATTTTTATAACTTCATTTGTTGAATTAGTAATACCAAGAGGAAGAGTCAAGAGCGCAGGAGAAATGTGAAACATTAATATTTGTAATGTTGAAAAGTCCCAGAGATATTAATAAAATGTGATATTTACTACAGTATTTGTAATAACGGTATATTGTATTCGAATAAAGAGTGTAATGTAAAAAAGAAAGAGTTTTTTTAAAATTCAATAATGCGATGAACATCATGTAATGTACCCCCCCCCCCAAAAAAAAAAATTGGATTCACATTGAATTTAGAGTCTCAATCAACTTGCTAATATAATATCAATTTTGAAAAAAATACATAGGTGTAGAAGTCAGTAATGCTTCAATTTTATTTTTGCAGCACAGGCTTACATGATATTGTAAGCACTTTCTTGCTTCCCACTGTTGGAGAGCACTTCACTTCAGGGATGGCTTCTTTCAACACCATCGAGCACCTGTTTATACTGCACGTGTTATGGCAGAGTGGTTCCACGACAATAACATCCCTGTAATGGACTGGCATGTACAGAGTCCCCACTTGAATCCTGTACAACATCTTTGGAATGTCTTAGAACACCGACTTCGTGCTTGGCCTCACCGACCGACATCGATACCTCTCCTCAATCTCCTCCGTGAAGAATGGGATGCCATTCCCCAAGAAACCTTCCAGCACCTGATTGAAATGCCTGCGAGATGTATGCCTGCGAGAGTGAACGCTGTCATCAAGGCTAAGGGTAGGCCAACACCATATTGACTTCCAGCATTACCAATGGAGGGCGCCACGACCTTGTACATCTGTTTCAACCAGGTATCCGGATACTTTTCATCACATAGTGTACATACACAGACCAAGGAACCCTCACATACACACCAACCTGCAACTATTCATTCATATTGTGATGGTTTTTCACAAGGGAGAATAATATAAATGTAACATATTGCAGTAAAGACAATAAGCGTAACAATGCCGAAGGAAGTAATGCGAAAACGCGATCGTTTAGGAAAAAGAAAAAAATATATTAATACGAGCGATTGAAGAGAGAGTAACAGAATAAAGCAGTAATTGTTTTGTTCAAGTAAAAAAGAGCACGTGAGAAAATCCGTGGGATAAGTAGTTTACGAAAGAAGTAATGGCAAAGGTCAAAGGAATAAATAAATTAACATGAGCGAACGAACAGCCATTCAGGATAGGAGTTCGTGCGCGGAATGAAATGAAAAGCGCACTATATGAACAAAAGACGAGAACCGACTTGGGGTTCAGGAAGACAAAGAGCAGAGCTGAGGCTGATAGCATGCGAATCGAGGAAAGGGTTGCTCGCGATGTCGGCGTAATTAAGTTTTAAAAATGGCAGAGTGTAAACAGCGTGATTAGGTGGGAGGTGTTTTATACCACGTAATTAAAAGACAGTAACGAAGGAAACTTGCGTGTGTGGTGTTATGGACATCGAGGGAGCATAAAATATGGTAAATGGAATCGGAACGAACAACACATCGGTCAAGGAGGCAGAGACTTCAGAAAGGGAAGTAAAACGGGGACGCTTAGATTGAATTTTTTTTATGATTAATGTAAGAAGATCAAGTTTTGGCATAATTAAAATTAAATTGTATTATATTTTAGAATTGATTATAAGGAGGGAACTGCCGAGCATGCAATCAAAGGGGAGGGAATTGTAAAAAAGTTCTTTCGTTAATAATAAAAAACGTTGTGTCAAGTGTGTATGTTTGTTTTCTTTTGTTGTTTTTCTTGTTAGTCAATCACAGCAAAGGTGATATTAGTTACAACTGAAACCGAAGCAACAGGAGCAGAAAACATCATAATATTTCGTGTAATAAATACTAAGAGGGGAGGCTTAAAATACTACGTAATATTTTTGGTTTTAACTCAATTCCTGTAGAGGCAGACTATCGAACCGACAATAATACGTATAAATTTACCTGATAACAGCTAATACCTATATAATAATATATATTAGAGGGGAAAAGAGCAATTACAGCGTTGGCGCCTCAATGCGGGCCGATAGTAATAAAAAATATTACGTAAGGTAAAGAAATTAATTGGGGAAAAACATAATTTGGTACGAGAATATACAAGCAAGACGCTACATACTTTTAAAGAGAAATAACAGGAAGTAATTCCTGATAATACTGAAAAAAAGAAAATATAGTATCCAGTATTGTTTCGTTATCTGTTATATTTTTTAACAGAAGTATTGAAGTTCGTGGTACGTACGTGATGGCTGGGCATTTTGATTTTTTTTTGTACAGGCAGCAAAACAATTACATTAGAAACTCGAAGTAAATCGGGGCAAAAATTAGGAGAAATGGAGAATAGTGATCCAGTTTCTGTACAAGTGAGGAGCAAATTAACGAAGGGATTGTAAATCCCGTATTAAACGTAGAACCGCGAGAAAATATTAAAACATCACGCATGGAGGCTAGCGACGATACGGTAACGCAGCCAGTTATCGATATGAATCCAGTGAACGCCAATACAATACAATTGATTATGAATATGCTTTTAGAAAATATATTAATTATGCAGCAGTGTTTCAATTAAAATAATAATAAATTACAAGCTATTGTAAAAAAATTTAGTAATGCAGCAAAATCAATAGTTATGCAGCAGTGTTTAAACGAAACTCATGATAAATTAAAAAATTTAAAAAATAAAGGGAAAGAAAAATTTCGAAGCTAATGCTAAAATGCAAACAAATATTACAGAAATGCGTTGAAATTGGTGGTATTAGGTCAAATACGTATCCTAAAATTAGTAAATTATATTGCACGGTACAAAGAGTAACCGCCGAGATTAAAATATTAAATCAGAACATGAAATTGAAACTTATAAAATTATTCAGTCTAATACGACTATCAAGGATGCCATAGTTGATATTGAGGCAGAACTCGGGCAACAATAAAAACTACACCATTTCGAGTCAAATTTTTGCGAATTATTACAAACATCTCAGCAACATAACAGTAGGATTACATCATTAAAAAATAAAATGGAGGAATCGGAATTATTATCAGAACCTATACCTTGCGTAACGAAGCATTCTCCAGGGGAGGGAAGTGTTATATTGGTGCCACATTCTACAGACCCCGCCTCTTATGCATTTTAAGACGAGGAGAAAGAGGAAAACTTCCGAGAATAGGCCACTTAAATGACTAGAAGAGCCAATGATAAGCGTTTCTTGCCTTAGAATTGAAAATTGCTCAAGCCCGGTGTCAAATATACATTTTTACTCTTTAAATTATTAACAAATGAGACATTATTGATTTCCTCTATTGATCTATTCATTACAGGTAAAAAATGTATAGTTCTATTTGAAAATTCACATGTGTTTCAATTTCACCAAAATTAAAAATAAAACACAGAATATATCTGCTGTCTAAAACTTGCCTCGTGGAATAAATATGAATCTATCGTGCCACCGATCTGTTCAAAAGCATTTTGCAAAATAATTTATTGATAATTTCTTCGCTAGACGATAAACATATTGGCATACACTTTGCACCACTGAATAGAATGCACACAAACACAAAGAAATCCTCACATTTGCAGGACAACATTTAGTCTCAGCGTTTTGAATTTTTAAAATGGAAGGAGTACAAGGGAAGAGACCGCGTGCCCCACTGCAAGCGATGCCAACTTTGGGGGCACTTACATAATGGTTGCCGCAGAAATGCGGTGTGCCTCTATTGTGCGGCGCTCACTCCTTTGAAAACTGCCCCAGGCCTGAGAACCCGAAATGTGCAAACTCCGGTGATAGCCATGTTGCTTTGCAGCTTTCACATGGGTGCCACTCTGCTCGCAAACAAGGACGCCAGGCGAGCCAACACAGCGGAGCACGTCAGACGCGAGCGGAACTGACCTTGCTAGACGGTCCAATGCTCTCGCTCTCCCCCGCACGACCTTGGTTCAAGGTGCCACGCCCCCGCTCTCCCAGAGCGTCCGATCTCAGGAGCACTTTCCTCCTCTCTCGGGATTGGCTACAAAATCACCCACCATCAAGAGCACAGGATTCGCTGACGCTGCAGCTGGTCGACCGATCACCGTGCAGTTGCTCTATTCGACTCTCTCCCACGCATACCCCAGTGAACTAGAAGAACTCCTGCACCTGCTGCAAGGAGTGGACGCAAGGTACGTGCGCTTCTATCCTTAGCATGTGATGCTATTAACATGTTAAAAGGTCCAGGGAACATTCTAAGCAAAGCAATAGCCATCATACCCCTACGGACATCTGCGTTTCCATGAATACCAACCAAATAAACTTTCGATCCTACCTTTTCAAAATTGTTTCATGGAACGCAAATAGGGGTCTGAACAAAAAGAAACCTGAAATTATACAGTTTATTAAATATTATTCCTTGACGTAATTTTAATCCAAGAATCCCACCGTTTACAAATATATAGCTTTACCCTTCCAAATTTTTATATTTATAGTCAGAACCGTTCAGGACCCCTCAGCGGCGGTGGCACTTTAATAGCTGTAAGGTGTACTATCCCACATACGCCCCTGGTAAATCCGCCTCTCCCCGCAATAGAAGCGACCTCAGTTGACATCGGGATGCTGCAAGGAGAAACCATCTGCATCTCAGGTTACAAGCGGCCTCAGATCCAAATTGAGGAAGCAGATCTAGATGCGCTGCTGACCCTAGGGAGGAACATTGTAATAGCGGGCGACTTGAATGCCAAGCACGCGGATTGGAAAATTGGTGTTCGCGGTCAAGGAATCTTGCATAAACGTTCCGGTCAAGCAACTTCAGCGCGCCGCAAATGCGCTAACGAAGTGGGCGCGGAAAAGGTCTCCGCTGAATGCACAGAAATGCCTAGCAATTCTTTCACACCCAAACTATCACATAACACGAACACAGTCGCTGCCATCCGCTTAAATAGTCATACCATTCCGTGGCGAGACTCCATAAAATATTTAGGCATAATTTTCGACAGAAGACTGACTAAGAAACCATACATCATCAACGCCCAAACTAGCATGACTCGTCGCATATCCTCTCTCCTCCCTCTCTTTAGAACCCGTTCACTAGATGATCAAATTAATCCTAAAATTAATTCTACAAAGTCTTTATTTAGCATGCGTAACGAGCGCGGGGATTTACGCGTGTGAAGACTGGGCCACAGCCGCTGAGACAAATCTTCTTCTCCTCTCGCGAGTCGAAAATTATTTCATAAGAATCGCATTTCATCCTTCTCCAGGATCAGTCTTCTCAGACCAACTCAAAAACAGAAACAGCAACACAATCACCAACACACTACACGAGCTCGCCACGGAAAGAATCCACGACATTTTCACACATCTAGATATCCACCCCCCCGATACACAAACTCAAACACAAACAGAAAAAACTTCCTACACACATAATTTTTCTAAAGCCACATTAAACAACACTCACACTAAACATGCAACACACAAACCATCACACAAAACTTCAGGTGCGTGAAAGAGTGACGCCGACCATCTCTTCACTTCATGCAACCCAACAAATAACAAACCACAACTGATCTACTAACACTAACATGCTAACCAGAAACACCACATACTAACACTCCACAAATCATCATTAACTCCATTACTAACAAGCACTACTAACCGCCACCCATTACTAACAAATACAATTTAATCTACTAACACTAAACTAACCTTCATCATCTTTTATTTATTTATTTTATTTAGTCAAAAACAGTAAAAAAATGCATGTGACGTTTGGGGGAGAAAATCATCTGCGCACGTTTTCTTGAGTTTTAGAATCCCTTCCCAACAATTTAACTATTAATAGTTGAAATATGAAATAATAATAATAATAATAATAATAATAATAATAATAATAATAAAAATAATAAATTTTAAAAAGCGAGAGATTAACATTTCAAAAGCTAGCTATTTTCGTTTCCGAATTATAGAAAACTTATTTGTAACAGTAAACGAACGAACAGATTTGATTTTTCTGTATTGCCAACATAATAGAAACTCATCCTAAGCTCTACTACCACTACAAGCTAAAGGAAAGTTCAACAAAACGTGCGCATGATGAAGCTACATTTACGTCCAGAAGCAAATCAAGGGGCCATCTCAGCATTTGCTCAATGAATCAGGGAAACTGGACAAAAACCCGATCGAAATGGGGGTCATTGACCCGGAAGCTGAAGTACATTACTTGCTACAGGCATATTAACCCTTTAAGCGCTACGTTGTTGTGGCATCAGCGCGTCCCCGGGCCCTGAGTCACCCGGCCCGCTTGGGTCGCCTGTGGCCTGCATTCTTTTCGAGCGCGCTCCCTTTGTAGGGGGCGCGGCGCGGGGAGAAAACTGAGATGCGAGAAACTTCCCATCCTTCTTTTTGATCCGGGCTTTGTACTAGCACTGGCGAAGTTAGAAATATTTTTTTTAATTTATTTACAAATTTTTTATTTCTTTAAAATTTATTAGTTTTGTTTTAATTTTTTAAGGCAGTAAGTGATTTAATATGTATTTTCGGTATGGTAAATCATGAAACATGGATGCACACATTCCATTGCGCACTACGTCACATTGCGCACACATGTAGCTGGATTCACGACGATTCCTAAAACAAACGACGCATCTTCGCTGAGCTTTTTTTTTTCGTTGGAGGGTGCTGGAGCCATATAATTTCGCATGTTTTGACCTGCGCGCGGTCCAAGTACTGAGCGATTCCTTTGTCAGTCAACGCCGGCCGGCCGCTCGCCCGCCTCCGCCGCGCACGACGGGCAGATGAATTCGGCTTAAACACTCCTTATGCTCCCTCTATCAGAAAAAAAATACTACAGCTACTTAGTGCTTTTAGGAAGCGGTAGATGTCGTGCCAAGCCAATAGCTTGTACTGCCTCCTAGGAATAAAATCAGAAAGCAGACGAAACATCGCGCGCCGGAAATATCCGGCATTAGCGCTCATGCCACGACCGACCCGCGCCGGATATATCCGGCATTAGCGCTGAAAGGGTTAAGTCCTTTTTTAAATTATACAATGCAAATGTAAACTAATACTATATCGTTGTTTTGCTAAATTAAAAATTATTTTTCTTTTTGACGATCAGTATAGTCTCTAATTGTATAGAAACAGTTTTGCAGCAGAAACTATTTTACTTTTAACTTAAATTTGTGTACTAATTTTAATTGTTTAATTTCATCTGGCAATGCGTTGTAAAGTAACGTACATGTATTGTATGTGGATTTCTTGTAGTGAGCTGTTGATATTGACACTTGTTGAACATGATTTCTACGTCGTGTGTTGCAACTATAAATATCAGTATCACATTAAAATATGTTCCCACCGTTAAGTACGTTAGTTTTGATACATACTACAGATTCGAGTGTACATTTGCAAAATACACGCAACGAGCTGCATGAAGGCTGACAGAGTTCTGAATGCGTGACATAATAGGCTTAATTTAGTGTTTAATTCTGTTATAAGTACATTCCATTTGATGTTTGATTGAATTGAGAGACCTAGAAATTTTGTAATCTTAACATCAACTAATTGTATATTGCTCATTTTCAATGGAGTATACGATTGCCGATTTGAAACGCAAAATTGCATTGAGACAGTCTTTCCTTCGTTAACTATTAATTTGTTATTACAAAACCAATTTGAAACTTCAGAAATTGTACTATTTATTGTTTCTTTTTTGCAAAGAACATTCGTGTCATCAGCAAACTGTTCTTCCATTTTTAATAGATAAGGGCATATCGTTTACGTACAACAGAAAGAGGATAGGACTTAAGATCGAACCTTGTAGGACCCATGTTCAATTGGCAAAGAATTGGAAAGATAAGTAAATAATGTCCTTTCGTGCCAGTACGGTATTTCTACTCTTTGAGATCGATGTTTAAGGTACGAGGTTATCCAATCTAGGTCAATACCACGTATTCCATAAGAAGATAATTTGAGAGCAAGATGTTATGATTAATAACGTCAAAAGCTTTCGAAAGATCTAAAAATATCCCAATGGGTTCTTCATTTTGGTCTATTGATAAAGCAAGATCATTCAGAAAAGAAAAAATGCAGTTTCCGTAGATTTTGATTTTCTAAAACCGTGTTATGAGTCTGAAAACGCTTTGTTTTTCCTGAAAAAGTTTTCATTCGCATATAAAAAAGCGGCTCTAATATTTTTAAGAAAACTGACAAAAGATAAATTGGTCGGTAATTTTGAATTTCATTTTTGTTCCCTTTTTTAAAAGAGGCTTAGTTTTTGCTGTTTTAAAAATATCTGGAAATATTCCAGTGCAAAGGAAGCATTGAAAATGTGAGTTAATGTGTGTATAATGGCAGGTGCACACGTTTTTAATAAACAATCTGGAAATTCATCTAAACCAAATGAATATTTATTTTTTAGTTTACTGACGATTCTGAGGATTTCATTGGAAGAAGTTTCGGTTGAACAGCTCTTGATAGTTGAACAGCTCTTGCTACAGGTCGAAAGTTATGATTAAGACCACATTTTGAAGACCTATCGGAAAATGATCAATATAACACACACAATACCAATTCATAACAATAAAGATAAATTTATTAACGTTGCCGTGAATTAAATAAATATTGTTAAAAACTGAATCATAGTTGTCCAACTATGCCAGATATTTAACTTCGAAAATAGAGAGAACCACGTGGACAATCAAATAAAACCAATGACATTATTTTAACAGAGATTAGATACTAATTTATTACCCTAATGTGATATACCAAAATGACGAACCATTTTTATTATGGAAATGTCATTTTATTTGACATAGAATATAGGCATGTCAATAGACGATCGCGAGGGGTCGGTATGTGATAAATAAACAAGGCGTTAAGAATCATTTTTGTTAGGTTGAAGTGACAGAGCAGAGGCGGAATAAGCATTGTTTTGAGAGACAAAAGAAAAAGGTATAGGATTCGGATGCTTCCGAGTTTTTAGAAGAACCTTCATTCGCTAGAGCAAGGCGGTGATGAGCGGATCGGTTCTTGATTAATTTTGCTAGATCGAGGAAAGACTGTAATTGACAGTTGTATAAAGTTAACTATCGTTTCTTATATTTGGATAGAGCGTTCTTGTAAGGAGAAAAATACGTATCTAAGCGTCCACTCGACACGCAAGTGAGGGAAGTCACAGATTATAATAGTATCGCCGGGAAATTTGGAAACAGATCACGGACATTAGGCGAAGACTTTCTCCAGAAGCAAGATTCTGCTGCGTCGACGGAGAAGATTCTACGGGGCGCCATCGAACGAAGAAGTGAAGAGCGCGCGAAGACCCACAAATGGTTTTATAACTATTGTAATATAGAGAAAACTAGCCATGACCAAAGATCAATTCATTTTTACTATCAATATAATAAATTCCAATTTGTTAAGTTTAAAGAAAGCTGATTATCATTGTTCGTTACGTGCAATCCAGCATTTTAATAAGAGTTTCAGATTCCTCACCAAATGTACGCGTAGGCTTCCGCGGCTCGAGTCGATGACTTCTTCGCTGTCCAGGTGACGCCGCGGAGTGGGTTGAGAGGCCGACGTTTCGCCTGACATGTCGCAGGCTTCATCAGGGTATTGACCTGATGTCATTACCATCAGGTCAATGCCCTGATGAAGCCTGCGACATGTCAGGCGAAACGTCGGCCTCTCAGCCCACTACGCGGAGTCACCCGGACAGCGAAGAAGTCAGATTCCTCGCCAATTCGTATGGATGGCAGATTGAATAATTGGTTGCAGAGTAAATAGCAACAATTATGAATTCGAACCCCAATTAACCGAGCTAGCACAACATAATTTTGGGATGAGAGATATTTAAAATACGTAGGAATCATTAGGTTTCAAGTGTAACCTGTTCCTGGTGTCCAAATTACATTTATCAGTTATAATTGTTTCAGAATGTCCCTCCAAGTGGGGCTTGTTTTTAAATAGAAAGACGGGGCTTGTTTCAAATTGGCACCAGTCAACGTCGGGCATGTTTCACTGAACAGAAATGAATTACTCTTGCCATTTATGAAATAAATAATTTTAAAATCTTCATAAAAATGCAACCAAACTCGTATTCGAATAGAAAACTAGAGTGTCTGAACGGATACAAATAACTAAAACCTATAAATAATTTTTTTGTATACCATCATTATAAACGACCCTTTTCGATACCCCGAATCGTGCATAATCCAGTATTTTATCGCACGCTACATGACGTCATCGCCATTATTAAACGCGACATGACGACTTTTTCATGACACATTCAGCGAATAGTAGCGAGAATCGTGGGGAGGTAGAAGAAGACGGAACAGCCGACCACCGTTTTCTCGCACGGATGTCAACAATGCCATCTTGAATTTGATTTCCAGAGGGCGTTGGATGTCAAGCACCCGAGACGTCAGAAGAAAGTTGTTACGCGAAATTAAGTTTGATTCTCTTGTAAATTTATAATGCTGTTGTACAAAAAAAATAGCGTATGCAACTCGTTTATAATGTTGCTTTATTGCATTCGTACAAATTTGAAAACTCGCTCCTAACGTCGCTCGTTTCCAAAACATGTACTCATGCAATGAAGCTTAACATTATAAACTAATTGCATAAACTACTATAATACACATTCAATACCAATTTTCAAGAAAAATCATTATTTTATTAAGGTGGCCGTGTATTCAATAAATATTGTTAAAAACTGAATCATACTTGCCCAAACATTTCAATATTTAAATTCGAATATAGAGAGAATCAACGCGGAAAATTAAATAAAACATAAATCACAATTTAACAGAATTTGATACTTATTTCATTCTCTAAACAAAGATTCATTACTCTTGCCATTTACAAAATAACTAATTTTTAAATGTTCATAGTTATGCAACCTCGTACGAAATTCGAGTGGGAAAATAGAGTGTTCGATACAATCAACTAAAACCTATTAAATATTTAAACACACATTGAATACTAATTACTACTTGTCTCAACATGCTAGATATTCAAATTCAAAACAAGAGAGAGAGAATAACGAGCCCAATCAAATAAAAACAAGAACATAATTTAACAAACATTTATATTAATTTATTATTCAAAACAAAAATTCATTATTCTTGCCATTTATGAAATAAATAATTTTAAAACCTTAATAAAATTATCTTTGCTGTAATAAATTAGTATTGAACGTGCATTTAAATACCTAATAGGTTTTAGTTTCTTGTGCCAGTTTGTAATCTCTATTTCCCTAGTCAAATGTCGTGCCTGAATGCACTTCTACAAAGTTTTAAATTATTTATTTAATAAACGGTATGAGAATTAAATTTCTTTTTAGAGTAATAAATTAGTATGAAATGTCCGTTAAATTATGTTCTTAGTTTTATTTAATTGTGCTTATTGGTTTTCTCTATTTTCGAATTTGAATATCATGGTTCATAGCATGGTTCAAATACTCTTTTTCAGTTTTAACCTTATTTATTTAATACACGACAACGTCTCTAAATTTATCTTTAGTGTAATAAATTAATATCAAATGTGGATATAATTACTTAATAGATTTTAGTTAAATGTTCCCGTTGGTACTCTCCAATTTACTATTCGAAAGTCGTACGCGGTTTCATAACTATGAAGTTTTAAAATTATTGTTTCATAAATTGCAAAAGAAATTTCTTTGTTTCGAGTAATAAATTAGTATCAAATGTCTGCTAAATAATGATCTTTGTTTTATTTGGTTGTGCTCGTTGGTTCTCTCTATTATCGAATAAAGTTCCATGGTTTATAAGTAATGAACAATTACATACAGAATTAAAAATAGAAACAATTCAGGACTATATTATCAAAATTTCAAAAAAATGATAATATACTACCAGAATCCCTAGCTATAGTAACTTACAAACTCGGTAAAAATTACAGACAATCACAGACCACGCTAACTCACGCTATCCAAAGAACATTTTCAAGCCTTCTTAAATATAAGAAAATGAAATCTCTCTTACTCTCTCTCTCTCTCACTATATATATATATATATATATATAGTGACGTAAACAAATATCAAATTCGGAAATAAACACATTTATTTCGTAATAAATCCTCCGCAGTGTTTGTGTGTTCCAACCGGGTGCGCCTCCCGTAGGCAGTGAAAGGGTCAATTAGTTCCGCGCAGCTACAAACGCTCTTTTTGGCGTCGCCTCGGACAATGTTTGACACACACGCCTTGGGATCTCCCAGGGGGACCATCGACCACGTTGCTCGGAGGAATTTCAGAAGACCGCCCAGATTTGTTTATAGGAAGGGTGCGAGAAAGAGCGCTTTCGGCTGTCTCTGGAAAATTCCACCAAATTACCTAAGAAACGCGTAATCTGATTGGTGCAAAATCATGTACGGCGTAGTAACTTTCACCCAATAACGTCACGCCTTCTAAAAATTCAGCAGAAAGTTCTAGTAAGGCTCTATAGGGGGGAGTATACGCAGACGCCATTCTTGGTCATTGCTTGCTGACTAGTGTATGTAAATGTAGAGGAAAACGTCGCGTCTCGCTACTTTTCGTTATTTTCCAAACAAAAAAATACTCTGACGCAATTTCGGTCACTGTGAGCAGTTTCCTGAGAAGTGTGTAAACGTCGTCGGTAAGTACAGTGCCCTGAATTCTCCACTTGTAAATAGAAACTGATATTTTAAAACGTTTGTAAGTTGTAAATAGAGAATATAGATATACTAGAGTTCTAAAAAGACAGGGCCTTAGTGTAACTACATTTTCCCTTAGTGAAGTAAGTGAGAATTTGAAGTATAATATAGAGATAAATGCGACTTTTTACATCGCGGGTAGAACAACTAGAGCCATTCAAAAACATGTGTGCTCAAATTGCTGTGACTTTCTTTCTCGTGCTAGCTTACCTGAGAGCGATTTTATTTTTAATATGAAAACATATACTGTTCAGGCAAACCTTGGTGGCTTAAAACAACCGTGTTGGGAAACTCTAAATTAAATTTTACATTGTGAATACAAATGTAAAACATAACCTTAGTCCAACTTACAAACGTTTTAAAGGGCACGTTAATTCAGGGCACTGTACTTACCGACGACGTTTTCACACTTCTCAAGAAACTGCTCACAGTGACCGAAATTGCGTCAGAGTATTTTTTGTTTGGAAAATAACGAAAAGTAGCGAGACGCGACGTTTTCCTCTACATTTACATACACTAGTCATTTACATACTAGAGACGGCCGTGCTCGGACTCATAAACTGTCGTCACCGATAACGTCGTCACCGCTGCCGCAGACGTCACAGCAGGCTACGAGAAGAAACCCTTTTCCGTCATCCAAGGGACGTGCTGTCCAGAAGAAAAGGAGCCCAGCTGTCTTGCTTGGTTGGAGGCCGTTCACCCCAGCGAGTTCCTCTACCGCACATGGTGATTTTAGTTATTCGTCGAGCCCCGACGAACAAAACGAACATTTATCACGCCCTTCAGGCTTACCTGGACTATATTCAATTTTCAGAAGACGCCGGCCGCGCATTGTCTCATTTCTTGTAATTTTGTAAGCACATCTCTGTTTATGTTTTTTCTATATTTGTTCCAATCAATAATCATAAGATTTAATTGTATTAGTTTTAAGACTGCATGAAAAAAAGCAAGGATTTGAAATGGAGCTCAGATAATTATAACGAATTATTTCTACAATTTTTTTTAAATTTCTCATTAATTTTTTTCTTTTAAAATTTTCTTTCAATTGACCTCTATCGCGTAGCCACGTCCGTCCACCATCTAAATTTCAGGCTCTACTCGCCTCCTGAGCTAGCTGGAAACACGAGCCCAGGTAGGTGCGACCATCCGTCATATATATATATATATATATATATATATATATATATATATATATATATATATATATATATATATATATACAAACACACACACATACATACTCTCTATGTCACACACACGTCCTGTAGATTGTAAAGAATTCCAAACCTTTAAAACCGAACGAAAAGTTGTAATTTTGGAACCTGCTTGTTAAAAAATGAAGAACGAGTATCAAGTATATTATTTCTGTATTTCGCGACGATTGGTAAACGAGTATTTTTTAAATGATGTATTAAAAAGTGTTAATTATTTTACAAACGCAAGCTAAGAACTAATTTGATTCCAAATACCAACATGAAATACTGAAAATACTGGAGTAATCAACGTTTATGTATGACTGCATTTCTCTTCAAATTCTTGTTATCTTATAAGTAGGACATTTCTTACGTATTATGTAAATGTTTTCTTTCAAGAATAATACCTTTAGATCGCAATTAACTCCTTCAGAGAACTGATAACTTTCAGGCAATAAACTTGGCAACGCTTTATATTTATTTTATTGGTACCAATGGTTTACGTTTTCGGGAAAGTCAAGAACGTGCAGAACAGTGTGTGATTGAGTTGAGCTGAGTTGTTTTTGTAGGTCTTATAACCTGAAAATCATGTTCGCACAGTTGAGATATAAAGGGCGATTTGTTACGAAACGTAAGTTATCGTGGAAAACAAATTTGTCTGTAGCCGCGAAACGAAGAAACGGAGAAGAAAACGTTACAGACGAAGACATGTTTCCTGTTGATGGTCGCTGCATCGTGCACGTTGAAGAACTCGCTAAACAACTCGCAAACAACATTTTATCATCATTCATCAAGAATTACCCCGTATACGCATGCCAGCTCACAAAGCAATGCCTACAAACCAGCCTCTCAGTTTCGCAATATTTAAAATTCCCGCCGAGTGGTACGTCCTGCAACGTTGCCACACTTTTTCGTTCTTACGAAAAACTGATGACAGATGTTATGTTCTTTTTGCGTTTTTGTCCAAACTACACGATAAAATCTTTTCATTTCTATTATATTCTCTTCAAAAAGGTTTAATATACATTTGTAATATTTTCCCCTCGTGTAATCTTATGTAGATGTGTTTCAAATTTAATTATTTACGGTCAGACGAGATCATTTTGCGTGTTAAAACGCAAGTTTTCAAATGTGATTATCTTTAAAACTATACAGTAGAATCACTTTATATTTTGGGAAAGCATGTAAAAACATCTAATCTTGTGATAAATTTCAGTTGCGAAGTTTAATCTTATTTTTGACATAACGTGACAACCTCCTTAAATTATGATGTTTGTTTCATTTCATTGTGCTCATTTGTTTTCTCTATATTCGATTATTTTCGAATATTTCCTCTATTTTCGGTGTTGCGTCATGCCAGCTGACATTGATATTCATGATTTTCGGCCGAAAATACATGGCAATTAATTCCAAATTGTGGCAATTAATTAACAATGAATCATTTGAGGGTTTCCGTTGAGCTACGACTCGAATTTAACTTGTGTGTGCAGGCGTCACGTGAAGCCAGCATACACCCGTTTCCTCCACGAAAATACTAGGCAATTAATTAACAATAAATTATTTGACATGTTTCGTTGTGGTGTGCTTGTTCCAACTTGACGCATCTGTCGAAACGTTTAATTGACAATGGAAGAAGTTCCACATTGTGAGTGCCGCCACAGTGAAATTGCGATCAGTTGTTCCGTGCTGTTCGTAACTTCATTTGGGACATTTGTAAATTTTCATTACTTCCATATATAACATTTGATAATAAATATTAGTATAAAAATTTGTTCTCAGAACTCACTTATTTACACATTGATCTAGTATTCTTATATAAAATACGTAAAACGAAGTACATTTGTGGATTTATTTATGAAATGTATTACACAAGAAAAGGAACAAGGGTAGAATGAATTTGAGAAATACAAATCTCATTAACTAATTAATTTTTTTAACCACTATATCACTATTTCAGTAATATTTTAGAATCATAGAATATTTACTAGTAGAAAAATACCTGCCAACTTGATTGACATAACCTACACCGTGATATTATATTACCACAGTAATACATGATAGTACACAGGTTATACTGGACTTTTGCTAACGTGGCGCCTGGGAGACCTTGTCTTCGCGATGGAATATGGCACGGCTTTTTGCATACTTCTCGATAGTGTCCCTAGATTTCGCGTGATCTGCAGCACTGCTTGATACGGTCGCGACCATGCGACATCTAGTGGCACGAACGAGAAAGACACAAAAAAGCGGTGCCATATTCCATGATGGAAATAACACAACTATGCCATATTCCACCAGAGAGTATATATTCCACCGTGAAAACAAGGTCCACCACGCGCCACGTTACGAAAACTCCAGTTAATAACCACTGGTGCTGTTGTTACCACTGCTCGCCTTTTGCAGATTGTATCTCGTTGTACTTGAAGCACATTTGCTGGCTTCTATGATAATTTGAACAGATTAAATGTTTATTATCAACGAAGCATTTAAAAACAGTCAATGTTTTGAAGCATAGTACCAATGCCGTTTTATCCATTGATAATGATGAAATAAAACCCTGTGTTTATAATCGAAATCCGCGTAATTTGGAAAGGATGAGAATAGCATATAAACCAAGCGGATTCCACTTAGAAGCTCCGGGACGGGAATTTTGGCATAAGTGAGTAAGTTTGCTTGTATAGTAGGTGGTTCATTATGTCATTTTTTAAATGTATTAAATTATTTTCAGGATAGAAGTAAAACAAACTAACAGGTATGTTACAGCGAGCGTGATACGTTGGGGTGGTCAGAAGGTTATTGAAGCATCAACCCAAGAATATGCCATTAAAAAATATTTATACAGGTGTGTAATTTATTCAGATATAGAGATGTGTGTGTGTGTGTGTGTGTGCGTGCACTTTTACCTGTGGATAATTTAATGTTATCTTTTTTTCTTACAAAGAGAATAAAACCCAATTGAATATGAAAGAAAAATATGCCATGCTTAAATTTCTAATAAATCACCTAAGTGGCCGATATCTTTAGTGATGATTACTTTCAATTTGAAGCATGAACAGCAGGACATCAAAACATTGCATTGCATGCGTGTTCCTAATTCAGTTCTATTTCATGTACTTCATACACCACTACATGTAAGAATAATATTACTGTAAAATTACAAATTGATATCTAAATATTTACTTATGTCTCTAATGTATCAAGAGCATGTGAAGGGTTTGATTCTAGATTGTCATTGATCATAACATTTTACTTTCAAAATAACCTTCCTGGAATTCATGATATTGCTCTAGATTGGCTATATTCATACCTTAAACAACGATCTCAGAGAGAAGCAATACCATAGTGGAATGATGGGACATTATTTACTCACTTTAACGATTCATTGTCTGGGAACCCCCAGGATTCGTTTCTAGGACCTATTCCCTTTGTGTTGTAAGCAAACGATATGCTCTTGACATTTCAAAATGGAATGTTAGGAATATTCTTTATATTAAAAAACAGTGCAATGTTATATTATTCAAATAGCTTTTGTAATAACAAATTAATGGCAAACAGAGGGAAAAGGTTTTCAATACATTTTTCTGTTTTAAATAAACAATTGTATAGCCCATTGAAAATGAACAATGTGTCAATGACTGAAGGTAAGGTAACAAGTTTTTAATCCCTCAATTGAGTCAAACCTCAAATGGAATGTCCCTTTCTCAATTAATCTAACAAAAAATTAAGTTCATTATGTTTTGTATTAGACGTCTTCCAATTTTTAAATTGCTTGATATGTGGATTCTCGCTTGAGATGTGGCATAGAATTTTGGCAAAACACCTTCTATTGCTCTATTGTTATAGATTACAGAAGAGTATTGAATGAATGTCAAGTCAATCTTGCTAACCTCTCTTTATTAAGATGGGAACTGTACCATTGCCTTGCCTCTTGATTTACTTATCTGTGATAATAAAAAAAATGACTCTCAAGGGGGGGAACATTTTCAGAAAATACAGATGTCTGTAACTATCACACTTGCCATAGTAATCATATTTATGAGGTGCCAGTATAACAGCTCACTAGATATAATTCACACGCAATACATTATTTTACATTGCCAGATGTAGTAAAAGATTAAAATTGATATACAAGTTTGTGTCAAGTAAAATCTCTTGTATTGCATAAATGTTTCTATGCAATTAGAAACCATACTGAGTATAAAAAAGGAAAGTAATATTGAATTTAACAATGATATTTAATGTACCATTTGGACTGAAAATCCTAAAATATGCCTGTAACAAGTATTGCATGTAAGCTTTTGGATCAATGAACCATCTGTCAGGTTTTTTTGTCCAGTTTCCCTGATCCTTTGAGTGAATGCTGAGATGGTCTCTTGTTTTGCTTTCGGTCATAAATTTAACTTTACTATCTGCTCACATTTTCTAGTGTTCAGCAAGTAATATAGTTATTGGTCTCTCTGTTCTCGCAACCGAAGTAGATTCCTTCTTGAAGGACACTAAGGATAATAGCCAAAATCTGTAGCTGATGTACCTTTTCAAATAGGTTTTATTACATGGGAGCAAATATTTTCTTACCAATTCTTGCCAAAAATGCTCATTTCCACCTCTATTCATAATTCAACTAGTATATGGGTTAGACTAGAGATCCTAGAATTTAAGAAAATGTGCGCAGAATGCACGCCCCCCCCCCGAGTGCTTCACATAGTTTTAACTGTATTTGACACTAAATAAGTAGATGGTCCTATTCCACCTGAGAAATAGCAGCACCTTGAATGCATTCTGAGAAATAGGATAAAGATTTGAAACTGACATTCCTTGTCATTCAGTAAAAAATAAGTGTCATTTCTTACACCACCATATTCTTGCACAAAAAAATATGGTATGTTACTTTCTTTTGTAGAAAATGGGGTATAGTACTGTCTAGGGAAAAAAAATCAAATTCATAATGCAATAATTGATGTGAGGAGTCACATTAAAAATACACATAAGCATATACTTCTCTTTTTTGTGTTGGGAATAATGAACTGATTTCGGCTTGTTTTATTCAATTTATTGACATTAACAATAAATGTAATCAGTTGATTTCAAGGGGCCAGTTGTAAGAAGATAATGGACTTGAGCCTTGTCACAGCTAGAGACTATTAATTTAAAGTAAAACTGTTGATACAAGTAGGTGTTAATTCTTAAGAGAAAAATCTCGACTTCAATTTAATAACGCTTGTACATACCATATATTGTCAATGCTTTGTCATATATTTAGGGGGCCATAGACTTGTCAATTAAATTATATTGTGTAGCTCTTAAATTAGAAGTCTTCAGCATTTGCTGTAGTCTGAATTTTTAATTTTTTTATTTACAAGTATTAACTTGTAAATATTTCCCTGAATTTTTTTCTCCTAGATATACTGATGCAACTGCATATAGAAATCTAGCCAAAGTGTTTGCTCAACGATGTCTTGAAAGTGGTATTTCGAATTTGTACTGTAACATAAATGCTCCAACAGAAGGGAAGGTAAGGTATACTTTAATGTAGTGATAATTGGTTATGTTGCAATTCTTTCTTTTATATTACTGGTATCAGATTGTTCATAGAATTTGATGTCAGGTTGCAGTGTTCTTGTCCGAAGTGGAAAAATCAGGACTTTCTCTCACAGAGCCAACAAGATATCTTCCTTGGAGACCATGGGATAGACATCGTCCAGAGAAGCCTTGGGAAGCCTTAGAATAATAATTTGTATAGAGAATTGTATTGAAACTTTCTTCAAGCATAACATGTTAATGTGACAACATATTTATTTCAATGTATAAAAATTGAATCAATCTTATTAAACATTTAAGAATATTTAAATTTCATGTTATTTCCCAAAGAAATTATTTTTGGATACATAGGTGTATTTTGAGGAAGCAAAAACAATTTAAGGTGTTCATGAATGAAAAGTGGAATTAACTTAATTTTTATTAACGAAAATTACGAGCAGATATTAAAAAATTTCTAACTAGTTGGCATTTAAATGGATTGCAGAACACGTCAAGTCTTATTGCATTCTCTTGTCCACAAGTATTGGAAGCACAAGAGTGCTAATTTCAGTAACTCAACCACTGAACAGTCTTCATATTCTCATAGACAAATGTTAAACTACCCGCCTTACTTCAAAAAATCTTTTCAGATAATGCACTTGACCCATTATCATAGCAACCAACACCAGAGCTTCAAAGAATGACCACATAACTACTCTTGAGTTTGTGCTTTCATTGATGCTGCGATGAATGCGATCCCTTACTTGCATATACTCTTGTTCATGTTTCACACCAGTCAATGTCGTTGACAATTCCTTAATCATGTCTTGCAACTTATTGTGATCATCTGAAAGGCAACATATACAATTGTTAATGAATGTAGAGCAAATACCATTGTCAGAAAACAAATGGCCACTGTTACCATAGAGATCATGTACAACTAAACTGAACAAAGGTTTTAGATTATTCACTTAAATCATGTTCCTCAAGTAGCCACTATTATATTATTGAACAGGAAATGTGGACTTAAGGTAAGATGTAAAAAAAAGATTACAGTTATTATCATAATACTAGCTTACCTTGCCCTGTAGCCCCTGCCTGAGCAGCATCTTGATCCTTACTGGGGGCTTCTCCTATGTCCATATTGAACATCACAACTTTAGGTGTCATAGTAGACATTTTATTACTGAAACAATAAGTGTAAACACCCCCCATGTGTGCTGCAAAAGTGTATTTTCCACTAGTTTCACGTTCTCCTTGATAAATTACTTTACCATCTGGTCCAATAATTTTGACATCTATGTCCAAAAAACCACCTTCAGCAATTTCAAACATCAATCCTGGAACAGATGCAATTTCAATAACGTTATGTGCATTTCGTACATTGACTCATTGGGAGTTAGTTTGTTATTTTTCTACTAACCCATTTTTGTGCCAGTTTCCACTTTGTCAAAAAAACATTCTTCAGCGTGAGCATCGACGGTTATAAAGTAAGAATTTACTTTTGCAGTAGTGATACACAATAATACTATTAAGTATGAAATGACTGAATTCATTTTTCTGAGTACAATATTGCCGCCGATTACAGAACTTAACCAAAAGCCACGTCCGAAATCTCGGTATAGTGCCAAGTCAGATTAATTGAAACTCTACCTAATTATACTTATGCTAAATAGTGGCTAAACCTGTAAATAGATTATTGTGAAAATAACAATATTATTAAATACAGTTAGCAAATAATCTGCATCAAAATATAGTTATACGACGAATACCTGACATTTGGTGTGGCTAATTTTATCAACGTTCGATCATGTAAGTCGATTAAAAGGACAGTCGAGATATTTTAAGTTCATATTTTGACCAATAGATGGCAGACAGTGATGAGTTAAATAATTTCAATTTCTGGAAATTTTAAAAGGAACATTATCTGAAAAAGAAACTCAAGAATTTTTTTTTTTTTTTTTCAAATTAAGAGCATGAACTTGAAGTGTAGTATCCCCAAACAGGTAGAGCTTCCCTTCGAACAAGAATTCTGGCGGCTAGCTCCCTAGTCTGCACATTCATAACAGTTCGAAGTTTGGGAAAATTAGACAATTCTTTTCATTGTTTCTGGTATGTTAGCCTTAGCACACTTTCCAATTTGAAATTTGCTTCATTTTAATGTGTAATAAAAAAATATTTTTACAGGCACGAATGGACTTGCTTTCTCAGTCGCATGTGATGTGTTATTTGAAATGGCATTGGAGATTTAGCTGTGTGACGTAAGTGGCGGAAGGACACAAGTGGAGGGTGCATTTCTTATTGACGAACTATTTTCAGTGTTGGCGGGCGCGGCCATCTTAGTTATCCGTGTAATAGTGGTCGTCTTGTGCATTGCGTGTGAAATCCGAGTTCATCCGTCATGTCGGAAAGAGAAGATAACGTTTATAAGGCCAAATTGGCTGAACAAGCCGAGAGATACGATGGTAAGTAGCAGTAGACGTGCGAAATGCTGTGCGAGTGTAGAAATTTGCGTTCGAATGTAGCCGACTCCTCTGAGGGGAATAATGGATTCTACCAATGGTCTACTGACAGGATCGTGCTTTTCTCTCGTTGTTAAACTGCTTAGTTCTTATTATTTCTCTCACTTTCTTAAATATTATCAAATTCAAAGATGAAGGCGCAATAGAAATTGTAGTATCTGCATCTGAGGGGTTTGTAGCAATTTCGTGGTAGATCCTCTTAGAGAAGAGGGCAAGGCCCTAGGATCGATGCGTCATCGGTGGATTTTGACCATTCAGATTATTTAGAAGATATGTACGGAAGTAAGATTGTGTTATTTGCGAGCTGAGTTCTGATGTTTCTTGTGCCAATTTTTCAATATCGTTAAGTGTAGACTACGCCCACGCAGTAATTTTCCGACAGCCGTTGCGGTTCATCAGTTAAATTTCATTCAATTTATTTGCATTAATTTCATAGTTTTTCTGATAATACAAATCCAGCGAAGTACAAATGTAATGTGCATTCCAAATGTATTTTGAAAATCGGACGACCTTAATACTTCACTGTCAAAATTGCGTGGTGTCAGTGAAAGTTTTCTTTTTCTAAAGTTTTTACTAACAATGAGAATGTAAATGTTAACTGGAATCGTAGAATCTTTCAATTCAGGTTGTTGGAACAAACAATTTGTTGTCATGGCGACTGTTCTCGCTTGCGCCGGGAGTATTGATCTGTCTGGTCGGCTCTGGATTGCCCGGTCTCCCCTGCCCTACCCCATCTTACTCTGTTCTGTTTCATAGGATATTGAACTTGCAACCGAATACGCGGATCATGATTTCCGAAATTTCGGGTTTCCATTCATGCTAGTGGTAAAAAAAATTGATGAATTGCTCTAACAAGAGTTTTAAATGTCTCTTGAATTTATATGTAGGTACTGATATTTCATCCCTAAACTGTCATCCTTGTATGAATTGTAGGTTTGAAGCTATTAAATTCCTAAATTATGCAGGGATTGGATATATTTTGATGAGTATAACACAAGATTACACGAGGTGGAATAGTTTTCATAAATATTCTGCTGGAAAGTAAATTGTTGGTAGAGTAAATATATTTTTTATTTTAGAAATGGTTGATGCAATGAAAAAAGTTGCTTCACTTGATGTGGAGTTGACAGTGGAAGAACGCAACCTATTATCTGTGGCCTACAAGAATGTGATAGGTGCACGCCGTGCTAGCTGGAGAATAATATCATCCATAGAGCAAAAAGAAGAGAATAAGGGTGCTGAAGAGAAGCTGGAAATGATTCGAACATATAGGTCACAGGTAAAAAAACAAATACAATCATAAATCATTGGTACAAAATGTTTGGAAGTTACATGAATTTCACTTCTTATTTCAGGTGGAAAAAGAGCTTCGTGATATTTGCTCTGATATTCTGGGAGTTTTAGATAAACACCTTATTCCCTGTGCCTCCACTGGCGAGTCTAAAGTCTTCTATTACAAAATGTGAGTATATTTATTAATTAAGTTTCAAATTAAACTGTCAGTGCAATAACGAGATATTTTCTTGTAGGAAAGGAGATTACCATAGATATTTGGCAGAGTTTGCTACTGGTAATGACAGAAAAGAAGCTGCAGAGAATTCATTGGTTGCTTATAAGGCAGCCAGTGACATTGCGATGACTGAACTTCCCCCTACCCACCCCATTAGGTATGATTGCCATGGAAGTAATAGTAGTTGTAGTAAAAGTAATGATATTTACAGTTTGATATGATTGTTTTCTGTACAGGCTTGGTTTGGCCCTAAATTTCTCAGTGTTCTACTATGAGATTTTGAACTCCCCGGATCGAGCATGCAGACTTGCTAAAGCAGCATTTGATGATGCCATAGCAGAACTTGATACACTGAGTGAAGAGAGCTACAAAGATTCTACTCTCATCATGCAGCTCCTGAGAGATAATCTAACTCTGTGGACTTCAGATATGCAGGGTGATGGTAAGATTAATTTTTATGGGTATGAAGCAAAATTGGCTTGGGGAAGGAAGATTGTCTTTTTTATAGATTCATGCCTGCATTTTAATAGAAGACTTCTGAAATTTAAACTGATTGATGCCTTGGGATACGTATGAACTTTCAATTTAAAACTGTCCTTGATACGTTTGATCAAAATTTTATTAGTTCTTATTCTCATCGTTGGAGTATCTCATTTAGGAAGATTTGTGATGAACAAGTTCGAATAATTCTTTGTTTTCAGAAATATGATTATCGCTGCTCGCCGATAATCCTCTGGTGCTTAGAATTTCAAATGCATGATCTATAAAAAATTAGAAGAGTTGATTTGCAGGATAGTATCAAGAGACTTAATATGAAGCATTGTTCAGAAATTATCAAACCAAGAGAATGAACAACAGTGCAGTTTCTATAACAATTGACTGGCTAATCTTGCAAAATGCACTTGTTTTCTTTTATATAACATCTTTGTTATTTTTTATAGATTTTTAAATTATACAATTGCTAATAAAGACCTTTTGTTCATTTCTGCATATCTACGTTATTGGTAGATTTGTTGTGTAAAGAAAGGAAGTGAATTGATTTCAAGTTAAAACTATGACAAAACTTAATTCAGTTTTGTTAATTACAGGTGAGACTGAACAGAAGGAGCAACTGCAGGATGTAGAAGATCAGGACGTATCGTAACTGCTGTCTCAAAAGGGTGAAGTCATAAGGAATTTGCTGCTACCTAAAAGTCGTATAAAGTTAAAATTAAAAAATAAGGGAGGAAGAAGGAATTTTAAATATGCAAACAACGTAAAACTCTTGAAACAAAACCAAAACATCCTGATCTTTACTTTTTTCTGTGGTGGCAAAGCCAATGGAATGCTGAATGCTATCCAGTTCTTGGCTGCTCATGTGAACTTGGACACAAAAGAAAAATCCTTAATATGATGGAATGAGCTACTCCTGTACTGCTGTACCCTGTGGGGGGAAGGGATGCTAGAGGGTGGGGTGAGATTGCAGCCGATGAGCTTGTTCCAGATTGGTTGCCAACATAAAAACAATGTAACTTTTGTTAAATGTGAAGATATCAATTGAATTTGTTCTAGATGGTAATATTGCATGGTTTCTGTATTCTGCAGTATTATGTAGGTTATTGCAATATACAGATTTTTTAAACTAAGAAGGTGGAATTTGTTATTCTAATGTGGTTAAAGAGCATTCTTTATGATGCTACTAAACTGTTCCACTTTCTTAGGAAAGGTCAAAATTGTGTGTTTAGAAGTTTGTTGGTTTGATACTCGACTTGATGTAATTTAATTCTAGTTCGTTAATCATTCCAAGGAAATGTGCATTTTGTTTTTTAATTTTATTTTTTTAACTGTATTAATGTGAAGTATTAAGAGATATAGCTTGGTATTTTGTTTTTTGGATGATGCTTTCTACCATACCTCTCCCCCTCAGTCAAGTAGAAGAGACTAAATCCAACCTTTTCATTGGTACTTAAGAAACAACTCCTCGTCTTGGGGCCATACCATGAATAGAAGTGCTGGCATTTATTTGTAGAGTCTTTATTTGAATCTTGGCTCTCTTGCTGTTGACAGCATTGTACTTCCTGCGCTTTCACCCTGAAAGGTGTGTGGGATCAACCTCCCCCCCTGCTAAGTGTAACTTTTTTAATGACAGTATCAAAACTTGATGTGAAAATTGTACTTTATAGCAATACCAAAATGAATGAAACAGCTTATAAAATGTTTAATTTGTGACACCTTTCCCATTCAAATACATTGTGTGATTTTTCATTTGCTATATAGAAAAGCTGTGACAGTTTTTTTGTAATCAACTTGACATGGTTTTTGCAAATATAAAGACTGGATTAAACATCACATGCATATTCATGCTCCTGCTAGGGGGGAAAAAGAAATCTTTTAAAGTTGCATGAATCTTAAATGCACACTGAAAATTTTGTTCTGAGCATATAAACCTACTGAAACCTTTTATAATAAGCTTTCACACTTCCAAATTGTTTGAAATCTTTGCAACTGTGTGGAAGCCCTGGTGTAATCTGCTGATACTGCCACAAAATAGTGCAAATTGTAGTACATGGAAATGCTGCATCTTGTTTGTTGGCTTTGGTGCTGTAAACATTACTAAGCTATTTAAAAAATAATGTTTAGTGACTGGTTTATCAGTGCTTTTGCAAAAGCATTCTAAACATGTCAACTTGTAAGTGGAATAGAAAGGGCTATTAAGTTACTACACATCACAACTTAATTTCTGCATCTACATGGCTGTGTTGAAAAATGCTAATTAAAAAAGAAACTTGTATAATCCTAGTAGGCATAGCAGTTGAAAAACTGCTTGTTTTGTATGCAAGCTTTGTTTTCTGGTCTTTGTACTTTTTTGTTGTTTTGCTTCTGCAAATTATTTTGCTTCATCTCCTCCCCCAACAAAAACTGTGTTCCTGTGCAGGATTAATATTGAGTGTCGAGAATAGAAGACACTTTCCATGAAACTAAAAACAGTGAATAGCTTATTTTTCATACTTCATAGGTGTAGATTCACTGATTCTCAACTTAAATTACATAATTATTATCAAAATAAAAGTCACAAAATAGACTGATCAATTTATCCTAAATTGTTGTGAACTCTGTATTATTTTAAATGTGCAGGAATTGAAATGTGATTAGGACCTTTTAGTACAATAAATAAATTTAAAATATTAGTTGAGAATCATTGACTGTAGACTCACATCCTCATTAAGTTGCATTTTCCCGGTGCTTGAAGTGGGGTATTTATGTTATGAGTGAGCCTTGAAATAAAAATCCCATGAAATCGAATTGTGAATTTTTCATAATGAAATGAGAAACATGATAAAAAAGTCAAATGTGTATTATATAAATCCAACACCATTGTGTTTTGAAAAACATTGTGGTACTAGGAATAATTTAATAAATGTTAATTGTCACAGAGATTTATTGTTATAATACCTCTTCCAAATGAAAGTGAAAGCAGTTGAAACACTGATTTCAGTGCCAAACGTGAGGAAGATTATAACAGTTAAACTGATTGACTTAGGTGTTCAATTTGAAAAATCTTTTGTGTATGTAGCAAATAATTTTTTCGTACAATGGTTGGTTATAAATCTGGAGATGGCTAAATTATAAGACTTCTGTTTAGTGAAATTGAAACCACGTTTGTTTTGAGACAATCCATTCACTTCATGTGGGGGAGGGTGATTTTTGTATTTCTGTCTATGGTAAGAAAACCTTCCTCATCCTCCGCTGCTCCATTAGTTTTGGATTAGGATCTGGTATGCTTACTGTTACTTGTGTTTGGCCTTGAACCTCCTGAAAACTTTTAAGTTAAGACTTTTTTAACCATGGAATTTGAGATTGATGGGAGGAATATATATTTAGAATTTTTTAAATCCTTGCATTATTTTTGTGTTTAAACTTTTCAAAAGTGTATATTATGTGTTTGAAAGCATCGAAAATAAAGAATATTGGGTAACAGTTTTAGATACAATACTAATAGCCACTTGTTTCTTTAATAGTAAAGTTAAAATTTTAAAGGGGGGTTGGGTAAAAGTTTTAATTCTAATAAAAGAATTTTTTCGTATCCTTCAAAACATTGAAAACAGCCCCTAAAAGTGTCCTTGATTCTCAGAAGATGCTAATTAGATATGTTGATTCAAAAGGTAATTTCTGATCTATCACGTGTAGTATTCTAAAGTATATTTGCTGAATGCACTAATGCTAAGAACATTTGCATTGTCTGTGAAACATGTCACTTAAAATTCTCTGCATATCAATGCAATACATCAATCTCGAGAAGAATGAAGAGTACCATATGATTTCAGCCATCACATTGACTAGTTAATTTTATTACAAGCAGGTTAACAATGGCTACACTGCGTACAAGAATGTCTTCTAGTGATCTTATAAATCATTAGATTAACTTTATTTAAAAGATGTTTTTATGTACCAGACAAAGCGACGTACTGAATAAAATATTAATTTTAGAGCTATGCTGACTCCAGAATATTTTTCTCATGAACCTCTTGCTGCTGTGTTGTCAAGGTTGTGGAAAAAAAATGGTTTTGAATTTCGTGCGCTCTCATCGTTCCAGGTCGTATTTTAAAGGTAGAAACGATGAAGAGTGTTGTATGGTACTCACTAATGCCCTTGTGACATCAAAGACCATTGTGAACACGCGCCCTAAATTCTGTCAAATCAATACGGGAAACTTGATGTGCAACAATTTGTAATCAACAGTACTTTCTCCATACGACAGTTAATAGTACTACCTTGGAAGAAGACCAGGTCTTCCATGGTACTACCACAGTATTCGTATTTACACAGTAAGCGCAATTCAGTCCATTTTTGGCTAGTTAGGGATGCGCGCCCATACAGCTAGCGATCCTGGCTGAGCAAGAATACGGATAGCTGCTACTGAAGTATGCGGATTTGTTTATGAAATTGTGTTTATTAAGAGCTGGTTAAAAACGTCAAAGATAATTCGTATTATTTCTTGACCTCGTGGTTCCTTAGATTTCATGGGCAAGTCATTAAATGACACGAAAAATTTCATCGAACCAACGTATTACCCTTACCTTTGAAATGTATCGGAACACTTTTGATGTGCACCAACTGAATTCTACTTTTCCAGTTAACACATTAACAATGCATGTATTGAAAGAAGCGAACTGTTCTACAATTAAATTTACCAATAATGAAGGAAACGACCCTGAGTAATGTTTTTTACTTGTCCAACAATATACCTAGAACAGTGGCGTCCCTCATTCTGGACATCGAGCGTTAGCAGCAAAGAAGATTGATAACCGGCCCTCACACTATTTTCTGTTACATGTTTAGAGTAAAATTGAATTATAAACAAAATCCTGATTTATTTTAAATAACAATATTGGAAAGACGAAATAGTCGCAAAATAACAACAATGATGTATTTTCTATTGCGAAGATTGGAGTAATACGTTTAAAAAGACATAGTCGACGCTTTTCCCATTCTTCCGTTCTCTTTTTAAAAATAAACTTGTGGAATATTGTCAAGTTAGGACATATTTTCCCATTTGTTTTGTTTCTTTTCTTTATGCTAAAAAAGGAGGCAATTATTTAAAACTATTGTTCCACTTTTTCACCTTATCAAAAAATAACACTAATTTCATGAGTATCGTCACGCGCAACGGAGAATATCATAATCACGGATGCTCGCTCTCCAGCAGGTCGTTAAATCGAGATCCAACACCTTTGTGCGCTTTGTCCTTGAGGGGGGTGGGGGCGTCGCGCGTTTCAGAGACAATTACTTTGGAAAATATAAAGACATTATTGAAAGCTTTGTACCTCTTTAGAAGAAGATGAGAGGTACTGCTGGTTTCAGCAAGAAGGGCGCTCCATATCATATGGCGAACAATATTATGAATTTCTTAGTGGATTTATTCTTTAATGAAACTGATGCTTTCAAAGTATGTTTTATAGTGTTTTAGTCATGGCATGTTATTATTTTCAACTGAGCCAAACTATGTGTTCCTTTCATTTTCATAATTTATGCCTTTACAAGGTATCACAATCTTCCCAAATTAATTTACTGCAATAATTATGTAGTGTCATGGTTTCTAAATATACACACACAACCCTTTACTCCCTTCCTTATAAATACAAATAAAATAACTTTTATAATATTTGAATCCTGGTATTCCTCATACGGGTTATGATACGACATTCCAACGAATTTATGTATTTTGTAACAAAACCTTCTCCTCCCTCTATTAAATACGTTAATAGCCCGTTTGCTAGCTAATTTTTCGTAATTCTGACGATTTATGGGGTCGTGGATTTGTGATGGACCCTGTACAGGGTTTGAAACTTAATACTCGTACAACGCGCGCGTGGGTCAGCGTCTAACTACCATAAATCACAACACGTCATTGAAAGGGTTTTATCGATAAACACGATTGTGTTCATCGTTGATTTATTCTATCGTGACTAACTGATTCTCTCGTTCTTAAATGAACACAACCAAAAAAATACCCTTCAATGGCATACATAAAAAATTCACTTGACATAAAAACAAAGAAAGAACATTCACTCTGCAACTTTACAAAAACAATCTCATTCACACCGAATGCGCATTCTGCAATACCAACTTATTGACTTTTAATTTGTACCAATTTAACATGACTTGATCTTGGACAGAAATGCGTTTTTGCAGCAACGAAAATAAATCAATCGTGTCACTTCCTTGTCTGCTGGTTCGGCGTCGCGGCACGCAGAGCAGGTCACGTTCGTCGCCAGCCACCAATTTGCACACCCTCAGTGCGCAATTATCGCAAAGCTTCAGCCACCATATCAGGGATCATTTCACAGCGCAAAGCTTACACAATTCGGGAAAAGCGCGAAATATTCTGCGTAAACGTAACACAAAGTTCCCGCTGAATGTTTAAAATCACAGCGCGTAGATGCACTATGTCCTTTTACAAAACAAAACTTCGCTTGCACTTCCCTTCAATATTCAGACGAGATCGCGTAAAATACACTATACAAAATGTCCGCCTACTACTGCTTCAGGCCGCGATCACAAAAAAAAAACACTATTATCCCGCATTGTTACTATTTACTAATTATGCACCACTATTTGCCAATAAATATGCACGTTTTTTTATAAAGGTCGTACGCCATGAAGATAAAAATAAACTGTTTTTCAAACTATAAATTCCGAACAATCATAAAAATGCTGCGTCTAACACCGTTCACACACTGCTCGAAACTCTCTCTACTTGGGCATTGTTGTCCTCAGCTTATATGGTTTGTCCGCCAACAAAAGCAGATCACCCGCTTAATGCGCCGAACATCATAACGAAAAGCATTTCTTCTTTTCATTTATTAAGGTTTACCTGCCTTATCATTGCCTCTATATTATGTCCGAAATTTCTCTAATAATTGTCATAGTGTCTTCTTCGCCTCTCAGCGCCTTATTTAAATAAAATATTACAATTCGCCACTCGTTGTCTTATGGCGTCACGACAATGTGTCTCTTGTTTCAAATCTTTTCTAAATAACAATTTTAACACTTAATTTTGATTTCGCCTCCTAGGCGTCCTCCAAAATTGTGACTACTCTAAAAAATTTCTATAATTTTTGCTGTTTTGTTCTGCCAAATCTTAACTCGATGCCTTTAGGCGTTCTCTTACTATTTATGAAAAACACTATTTGTAATTTGTTTCTTCTCGGAAACAATGGCGTCTACATGCTCTTTTTTATTAAACTGAGATGCACGATTACTAAAATTCTCGAATTAAGCAAACCCCTGGTCCGATTTTGTTGATTGTTGTTTCAAATGATTCCTAAAATTGTGCTTTATCAAATGTTTACGTTATGCTTCCCATTCCTCCGCGCATTTATTTAATTTAGAAAAAATGTTCGTGCGAGGTGCTGCCGTCATTTGCCTCTTTCGGTATAATTTATTTAATTTGTAGGGATTTTTTTCGTTTAAAAGGAAATACTTATTTGGTTGAAGATTATAAATCATTACTATATATATATATATATATATATATATATATATATATATATATATATATATATATATATATATATATATGTGTGTGTGTGTGTGTGTGTGTGTGTGTGTGTGTGTGTATCGATCCTATACAGGAAATCGAGAATAATATTACTATTATTTCAGGAAGATGTATATATTTTAATTATTCCTTATATTAATTATTCATTCAGGTTGTTGCTATCTAATAATAATAAGAAGAAGAATCTGACCAGGAGGTCCTAGGTTGGAGTCCTGATGGCGGCAGGATTTTCGACACTAACTTTTCAGCTAGGTCGAATTCAGTCGCTGTCTGGAGGAGAATTCTAGCGGCCGGCTGCTCTGATCGGCAGTTTTCCGTGGTTTCTCCGATCAACGCAAGGCGAATGCCGGAGCAGTACCCTACCAAACGGGCCACGGACCACGCGCGCGATTTGTCGTTCCTCTTCCTTGTCCTATCCTCTCCCCTTACAAACACTTACACTAACAAGCACTACACTATCACATATTCCGGGAGACCGGTCGGGAGCGTAGCGCTTGTCTCAGCTGGGGCGGTGCCATGGCCCCCTTCATTCAGGCCGGAATATGAAGATTTGGCAACGCTGTCGTTCCGTCCGAAACCGAATGAGTCTACTGCTGCCCCAGGCAGCGCCGGCGAGTTATTCAAGTGGTGTTTGTTCAGTGTTGGGTTTGTTTTGCCGTTTTGTAGCGAGCAATTGTAGTTTCCTTGTGTTATTTAGAATTTGCTGTTGTGTTGTTCACAGAAATCTTTCAGGTAGGTATGTGCGATTGCGTTTGTTTAACTTTGATGTGCACGTGGTGGTAACTTCGATGCGTGTAGTTGTGAACTCAGTTTTGTTTCATAATTACAGTTTTAATGCCTGTCGCTCGCAAGGATGGGAAGAAACCTATCTTCGCATACGTTTTATAAGTAGTAGTGAAGGTAATAATGTTTAATAATGTCTAATTTCTGTGTTTTTAATGAACTCGAAAGTTTTGTTTTATAATTATAGATTTAATACCTGTTGCTCACAAGGATTGGAAGTGTCTTTGCGCATGTATTATAAATAGTAGTGAAGGTAATTATATTTAGATAATGTAGAATTTCAATATTTATATTTTTCATAGCATAATATCAGCTTTTTAACTTTATAACCTATGTACTTAAACTTAAGCGAGATTTGTTTAATTGAAGATGCCCGATATATGTTGTGTTCCTAACTGCAGAAGCAATTATGCTTCAACAGCCAAGGAAGGTTATGTTCCTGTTTTTCGATTTCCCCTGAAACCTGATGTCAGAGAGCAGTGGATTAGGAGCATTCATCGAGCAGATTGGAAGCCTTCAAAATATTCTGTAGTTTGCATAAAACATTTTCGTGAAACTGATATTTCAAGATGCGATAAATTCAATGATCCTTCTGGTGCTCCAAAAGAAATTCCTAGAAGCAAATTGGAATTAATTGCTGATGCTATTCCAAGTGTGTTTCCTGGATTACCAAGTTATTTAACAAAAAAGTGTTGTAGTGCAGCGCACAGACCCTCAAAGCGGAGGGACAAAGCATCAGACGATTATAATAATAAGGTTAATGAGTGGTTAGAAAGTGACAAAATAAATAATTTTTCATTATTTTATAGTGACATTAAGTCAGGAAAGAAAGTTTTTGAAGAGTGGAATATTCATTATTTGAACGAGAAAGTGATTTTTTGCATGTTTGATTTTGGAAAAATTCCCCAAATTACTGTTAGTGTAAGTATTCAATATACAGTGTGTGTAAACAGGCAGATTTTAAGTAATGAAAGTGTAATATGCTTCTGCACAATTACTCAAAAAGAAAAATGACTTATATATGTTTGAAAAGTATGAGCAAAAAAAAAAAAGAAAACTTCAAAATTAACCCAATAAAGAATTTATAACAAAAATGCCTTTTTTGCCTTATCTATGAAAAATTTGTACATACATTTAGGTCTGTAGAGAAGGTTGAATAGTTTTTAAAAGAATAGTGTAAGAAAGTTAATTATAATGCTATGTGAAGGAGTGTAATATGCAATTTGTTGTGTTTTTTTTCTGAAATTGATTTGCATTATTATTTACTAAAATAATTTATACTAGTTCTATTGTGTTTGGTAATATTGCATGCCGCAGGGTTGAAGAAAGAGTTGAAATTCATTGCTGAATGACACTGCACTAGGCAGATTATAAAAAAAAACTGACACTGCACTAGGCAGATTATAAAGAAAAAAATAAGGTTTGAGAAAGAAAGTATCAGAATTTTTTAAGTTCTCTGTGGTCGCACAAAAATGAGTGTATGCTTTTGCTAGAATACAAATTTTTCATTGCACTCCATAAAAACCAATAATAATAAGATTTTTTTAGTTTGGTAAGTAGAAAATTTGCATTTTCACGAAATTTGTATTACCGGCTCCCGGGGCTCCGCGCTCCATCGGACTGAAGCGTGTGGCGTTTACAGTGTTTGCCTGTTTGTACATTCTGGCCTGAACTGAAGGTGGCCATGGCGGTGCCCTGCTGGTGGGAGAGTCCTGGTTAGGGGGAAACCCCACTAGCCGACGGTAGGTCGGCGCCGGATCTCGCCATCAAGCGAGGCAAGATCACCACAATCTCCCGAGAAAACATGCACTACACTAACGGGACTAATGACCAAAGCAGTTGACGTGCCCGGAAACACGAAACAATCAACAACAACAACAATAATAATAATAATAATAATAATAATAATAATAATAATAATAATTCCATGAAATTTCTGTCATAAAACGGTATAAAATATACCGGTCTGGTTTATTCCGTATTCATTTGACAAAATATTCAGCGAATTCTACATCAAAATATGTGCATACATAACAAAAAGAGAACAAACACATAAAATACCCTTTGAAAAATGATCTACAATCTAATATTTACGATACATATTTTCTTCTAACATTAACACAATTAATTATTACCAACATTCACACGAGTGCACTTTACCAGTTTGAATAATTTAAAAACAAATGAATGCCATATCTTGTCTCTTAAAAACAAACAGTCTTGGCCTTGTTATAAATTTTGATGATAGAAAAACCAAATATGTTTTTAAACTTCCCTTTTTGCTGCACGATGATTGGCTGCCAAATCAAATCAAATCTTCAAAATGAACTTCATAAAATTTAGAAACTTGGACACCAACACGCGATGCGTCTACTACGGCAACTGGAGATCTCATAAGTTCGTACCTCCACAACCACACGATGCGTTCACCACGGAATCTCCGTCACATCTCAGTTTTTTTATTCTACCGTACGGCGTAGTTTAAAACAAAAGATAACTCTTCTCTAACAATGCTACTATTTTCTTTTATTTGCTACATCTTTCTTTTTTATATTATATTATCTTTAATAGCCTTTGAACGTTACCATAAATTCCTAAATGTATTCCAAAGTATTGTTAATGTTCGTAACCCCTTTTCCAATCACTTGTTTTCATATTTTAACATTTATCAATTATTGTTCGTCATGTTTGTGAGAGCATTCGACTCTCTCATTCCTAATATGGAAAATTAATTTATTATCACGGAAATTATTTTATTTATGAAAAATTACATGGTTGCGACGTGTAATCTATACTAATAAAAGTGAATTCAACGACATGTAATCGACATCGATTCTACAAAAATGAGTGTATGAATAGATACGAAATTTTAAAGGTTCTTCTTCAGGATTTGACGCAGTGTCCTTGCAAAGTTTGATAAAGGTTAATACAACGCAAATGCGGAAAATAAATAATTTAAATAATATGCTGGTTGATGCATCACTCGTTATTTTTCGCCTGTCGCTAAGAGAGGGGTTCATGATATATCCGCCAGAAGCTAGCAGCGGTGCAGTAGAATCATACGGGGATGGCCGTGTGACCGATCTCCATGAAAGTTGGCACATCTATGTGTTTTCATGGAGACTTTTATGCTGTTCATTGTTTGTAACTCCTCTAGAAGGCGCTGCAGCATAACATGGCGCTTCAGTTAAATGCAATTCCCAATCATGGGAACCCAGCTTCATTATTGCTGGGCGTTGCCGTGTGACGGGGGGCGAGGCCAGGAGGAACCAGCAATGCAAGATGGAGAGAGAAAGGAGGGAAAGAGAGAAAGAAGGGGGAGAAATAGAGAAAGAGAGGGATGGAAAAGGCGGGGAAAGAGGTGGAAATACATATAAAAGGACGGAAAAGAGAGGGGAAAGAGAGAGAAAGCAAAAAAGAGAGAAAAGAGAAGGAAGAGATGATGGCAAAGAAAAAAGATAAGGGAGAAAGGGAATGGGGGGAATATACATATGGGGGGATATGAGAATGTATATGGAAATATACATGAGGGGGGAAAGAGAGAGCAGGACAACGCCTGCCGGGTTCTGCTAATTATAAATATGTCATGTTTTTATTTATATTCTCACAGTCTATTTATGGCAGAGTTCTTTAGAATATCAATCAATTAAAGAAAACATCTTCCACTCATGCACCTTATCATTTTTTCGTTATTAACATACGAAATTAAAGTGTTTTTTAGTCTAAATTCAATGTTTCGTATTTATTTTGGACGCGTCTGATTGGACTGTCACAGTAGCTTCATTATATGTATTTATTCGAGTGAGTCATACTGATTTCTAAATACGATGACAACTTTCCTGGAATAATTTTTCTCCAGAAAATTCAGCAGCCTGCAAATCTTGCTTATAATAAATACACTGGTATTTCGAAGCTATTAACCTTTCAGTTACGAATTGGAAACAGATTCCCGGAGATCTTCAACCCAGCGCACAGTGGTGCATTTTGGCGATTTCCTGGCCAAAACTTCAGAGAGGTATATTTTCTACGACGACTAAAATTATTTTGTATTATCTTTATAATGTAAGGGAGCTGGTAACATAATACCAAGAATAATGCCCTGCTTAAATCTGTGAAATATAAATATTCATTTTTCTATATTGAGACGAGCTCGAATATACGCCCTGGTAACGGACCGGACCATATATAAAAATTCCCAAAATACCGTCTTCGGCAGTTCGCTAGTTTGAACGGGGCGCGAGAACCCCGTCACTGTCTGACGTCGGCCGCGGCCGCGTTGAGCGAAACGCTTGTCCACGAATAAGAAATTCGAAAGATAAGCTTGGGAACGAGATCTTGTGATTGGCCGGTATCCGAAAAACGAGGGAAGCCAACGGCAAGAAATTTTTTTCCGTTGAAAGTTGAAGGGGTCTCAAAAAAATCTCGGAGGAGGACGGATCGCTGCGGAACGCGTCTCACAAATCACGTAAAAACCGTTATAAGGGACGGTTAGTGAAGAGAAACTGGTGGCGATTTGCTAGCAGTGAACTTCACGCGAGATTGTTTCATCCGAATGCGAGAAGAGAACGAACATTGTACGCGTTTTTTGTTGATAACTCACAACGGAAAAGAAACATGTGTCAGTGAGAGCGAATTATGTGAATTCAGTGAGGGCTGAATCGGACTCTTTTCCGGCTTACGCCGAACAATTTTCTGCATCGCCGCTACGTCACATCACCGAAGCAAGGAGCTAAGGCGATAACCATTCCTGAAAACACCGCCAGAGAAGCATTTGTGTTGGGGAAGGAAGACGGGCGCAGAGGCGAGGCCGAGACACTTCCCGGCCGAGAAAATTGGTCTGGAGACGCAGCGGAAGGAGGGGCGGAGGATCGTGGAGGCCAGGCTACCCCGACACGTCGCCAGCACGAGCCGTCGCGGCCATCGCAGCGAGAGCCCCGGAGGTCGCGTAGGGCGCGATCGTCACGTCCACAAACGCCAAGGCGCCGCTCGCAGCACTCGACTAGGCCAGTTCACGTAAAACCCCATTGGAGAAACGTGAGTATCCGTGCGACAGACGGTTGCAGAAACGAAAGAAATGTAATTGAACGATGCTAAACCACACTGTTTCTTAAAAGCTTTCAAGTATTAGGTATTTCAAGCCACATTTGTGAACGTTGATGTGTGGAACTCCTGAATGAAAGCCATGTTAAGAACAGAAATGATTAATTCACTTTAAACAAGTCACCCAATTAATTAAGTGTTAAAAAAGGGGTGTTGTAAATAGTTTGATTAATTTTGCTCTGTGTCGAGTTTTCTTTAAGAAGTAGTGATTGAAGTGTATTATGCATTAATAACCATTTGTCAGGAATGAAAGCAATTCAGAATAGGAAGGTTCAACTTTGTATTCTTTGGGTCCTTAAGACCAAGGCACGCTTGCACCAAATGGTGTATAAAGTACAATTCATTAAATGAATCGTTCGAAATACCTAATTATTGTGAAGAGAGGTAGCAATAATTGCTCCGAATATTCATTTCCGAGCACGAAGGTCGCGTTCTGTACGTGATTGTTTGTCAAGAGCTATTTTTGTTGAATTTGTGTGTGTGTATTTTTTGTTTTTGTCATTCCTTGAGTGTAGAATATACAGCCTTGTATGCCAGAGCCACAAGTGTTTTGCTTTGAGTATAAACCTGCCCCTATTCCCCACCCAGGTGCATTTTCAGGCATAAGCCTCATCCAGGCAAGCGATTCGAAACAACTCGAGAGGTCTGACGTCGGGACGGCAGTGGACTGTCGAACGACGCCGGTAACGCCCAAGCGATCTCGCACATCCTTAGGGCTAACGACTCCTTCTCGCAACAGAGTTGTATTATGCGCGGCGCGTCGGTGGGAAGGCCACGACGTGTGTTCCGTCGCAATATAAAGTAGGTTAAGTTTTATCAATTCACAAAATTGACTTTAGAAAACCGTAGGGATTACTTACATATTAATTGATAACATTTGGCATAAAGAAGCATGGTATTAATGCCATCTCCTGCCCTCTGCAAGAGAAAATTCATATACAGTACCCGAAGAACCGGAGAGGAAGATCGCATTTTTCACTAGGGTACATTTCTCCCTACGGTGATATTGGGCTCAGGCAAATGAGACAAAGCATATTTGTTCAAGAATTTTAGTTTTCTTTTGAGAAGATCTCTCAAGCCAGAAATGAAAGGAAAAGAAGATCTCAACAGGCGATTAAACATCTCCTAGATTGGGTGCAGTCTTGAACATGTTCGCGAGAATCCTTCTCCATACCGTCTTATATCTTTGTGAATAGAGTCTAGGCATGTAATACCATGAATATTAGGAATATTCATTGTTATTCTGAGGAATCTTTAGACTTCTCAAAAAAGCGTCTTGCTGAATTACTATCTTTGCTATTAACATTATCCTGTTTGGAAAGCTCTACATTCAGACGCATTTTTTTGTTTGAATTGCATTTGAATGCGTTTCTTGTCCATTTTGAAACTGTAGTTACAGTATTATTTCATTAAATACAATATAATACTAATTTTGTAACAATAACGATGTAATAGAAATAATTGTTGGTATGTAACTTACGAGTTAAGTAAACAAATATTACTTTCCAATCAATTTAATTTTTTATTTAATTTTTAAACATTTAAAAAGTGTTACGATGAGTTTCTTTGATTTCACGTACGTATTTAACCTTTCATCGAGCGCACACCCCTGAGAACGAGTTTTGATGCCACATATTTTGTAAAATTTACTTTATGTACAATTTTTAATGAAATAAAATGTGCGTAATCCAGTTCAGAAGATGTAATATGTACGTAAATATTATGTTCATGTAATATTAGTGAATAGTCATAATTAGGGAACGAATTTTATTGTAATAAAAAATGCAAAATATGTACATATATGTGTTTATTTTTTTCAAAATATGTAAGAAAAATAGAAAATATGTAAAATAAAAATTCATTATTGTGATTAAAATTGTTCTCTAGAAGCATTATCCGACTATAAAACGTTGCCGATCAGTGTTTAACAACGATTCGGAGTGGCGGAAAGTAATTTCTACCTCTAGTAAAGTAAATGTACTCTAAACTTCACCACATATAAGAATTTTATTCGAAATATAAAATACGTACAATATATTACAATGTTTACGAGGAGCCGGTATACAAGTGAATAGAAAAACCGTGTAGCGGGTGATGGATCCCAGGAGGAGGGGGTTCAAGGGTATACACTCATTCCTCCAAATCGAACAACGCGATAAGACAATTTTCTGTAGAAAATATTTGTTAGTTTTCGATCGAGTAACGAATAAGCTGTTTGAAACATAAGCAAGTACGTAGTTGAAATTAGTTTTGTTAACAAACATCCACCATCCTTTACTCCGAGTACGCAGTAGGCGGGGAGGGGGAGGTAAGTTTGACAATTAATGGCAAAGACAGTCATAGAACTGTAATAGCATTACATTTGATTTATAAGATATGATTCAGCAACATATGTTGCAAACGAGCATCTGAAACGTTTCGTTTCGAGGTATAAATACATTAAAATGTAGCGAAATATGTTGTAATTAGTAAAATATGTAATTATAACAAAACATGTAAAAATATGTAAAATAAAAATAGTTCTAATTCATTCAGAATGCCTCGTAAACTCTAAAAAATGTAATTGAATGCTAGTATCTTGTTCGTGTAAAAACATATAATTACATGGAAATCCGTTCCCTAGTCACAATCTATTACCAAAATTAAAAATATTCATTTTTTTGTTTATAATATTGAGTAAATTTGTTATTTAAGTAAAAAGAATCAAAATTTTCTTCTAGAAACAGCGTTGGAAAAAAAGCAGTTCCCGTTCTCAGGACGGATCTCTACGAGTCATATTCGGCGGTCACGCGTGCTCGACGGAAAGTTAATTGTTTGTATTTACTAATAGGGCACGTTGGGACATGATTTTATAACTGGATTCGAAAGAGGATAGATTCAGCTAGTAAATGAAATTAGAAACATCGCGGAATTCCGCGAAATTGATAATTGTCAGCCTACGTGAACTTACAAGAAATTAAAATTATTAATACTAATTTCATGCATTTTAATATTTCATCCCACGTCGGTATTAAGCATTATAAAACAAACATTAAAATACTCTACAAACCTTCAGGAAGAGAATCTATACTGCCAGTTTTCTCTGCACAACTTTGTATGGCCACCACTGACAAATAAAGACGGTCTCTCTGCGTTACTCTGGTTCTGCAGGTCTACCGAACGCCGCGAAGGGGAAGTTGCCTGGGGTTGCCTCACTACTGATGCCACGGGAATTGACCCACAGACACGAAGTGGGCAGAAACAGATGCCCCCAAGTATACAGTGTGTCGTAGTATTTGCAAAAGTTTTGGCCAGGATTTCGGGAAAATGCACCACCATGCAGCGGTACTAATGGGATGTTTCTCGTCTGACCTCCAGAGGCGTGTGACAGCTCGTACCTCTCGCTTACCGAGGATGACAAGCTGCGCGGCGGCGATTCCCACGTATTGGAGCCCCGCCCTACGCAAGTCGTTAATGGAGATGGGCCACGGGAGCGCAATATGTCCGATCGTGGGCCGTTATGACATTCCGCTCGTTTACAGTGTGCCGTGGCTTCAGAACCAAGTTAGGAGCGCCGGCGGCGCTAGCCAAATTCGTTTACTACGCTCCGTGAAGTCACGAAGGTTAAGGAAATTCGAGACTCGCGGGTTCCTGGTTGGGTGACCGGCTAGAAACCCCGGGATCTAACGGCGTCGAGCCCCTGGCCGAAGGGATGAAACGCACTGGCTGACTACGATGGAACGAGACTCGACAAATACAGTAATTACACAATAACAGTAATGACATGGTAACGGAGGATTACTCTAACAAAAAGCGCTCAACGCCCAACAAGGGGTTAAAAGACGTGTTTCGTCAACGACGCAACCAAAGAAAAAGAGGATTATGAATGCTTACATTTGCCTGGAGATGGCGCACTAACACAGAAAACGAAATCTAAGGAGGAGTAGAAATCTGTAAAGAATAAGGACAAGGAGATGAGGCTTCACATATTCTGTGTGAAATCCCAAAGACTTTCTTCAGGTTTGAAAATTTTGTAACGTAAATGTAAAACGAACATTTTTGCGCCAGAAAATAAGAAAAACATTACCTTTGCAAATGTTTTTGCAAACTTAATCTCTTTAATTGGTGACACGTTTGATTTTGAAATATTGGAAAACGAGTAAGGGTGAAAAGTAAAGTGGAATTAGAAAAAAACAATATGATAATAGTATTTGTTATTGACTTCTATAAATAAACTTACTATCCTTACTAACTTACTAAACTTACTATCTGTAACGGAAATTTAAGGTTCGCGCTGCAACTAACTTGCCCAAATTAGTTGAATAAAGTATTATTTTAATTTTATTTATAAGCGTTTCTAATAATTAAGTGATACGAAAAAGATATTTTTACTCTTTCATATGAGCAGAAGCACGTCATTATGGCACTTTTTCCAGAACGGTTAAATTCAATTAAAAATTAAAAATAGTGTCAAATTTAAATGATTCATTCATTGTATTATTTTATTATTATCTCTATTATTATTATTATTATTATTATTATTATTATTTTTATTATCATTATTTCAAGCGTGATATTTCCATGCATTAGCACCACTGTTCCCGTTTTTCATGACCACATCTTAGTTTAGCTGATACAACCATCTTCCTTAGTTTAGCTAATATAGTAAACACATCGCCTCATTGTGGGCCACTGCCCGAGAGGTACCATTGTCTTCATATGAAAGATTAACCCGCGGTGACCCTCGTCAACACTCGGTGTGGTTAAAAATCCGCAAGGGGTCATGCATATTCGTCTATTTAAAAATGTCCGTACCGCTAGGACCGTAGAAGGGAAAAAACTCCGTAAATAAAAGGTTAATGGTAAAGTCGAGTTGGTACCGGGTTTAAAATGTTTAAAATGCAACCAAGGAGAGCGAATTGCACTGGCAACTATGTTTGAGCGGGTAGGATAGTGGCTGGCGGTTTCAAGTAGGTTAACTGTCGGGAAGTCCGCTTAATCCCTTCTCCCCTAACACCATTTAGAGGAGAAGAGCAGGTGACCGTCGTGGCCAAGAGTTCAAGGAGAAAGGCATGCGCCTGCTTGTTTGGCATCGAAATAATATTGCATTGACAATAACTGTGATTTCTTCCTGTTCATGTCAATGTACATGATTTATTCTTTTCCGTTTTAAATAAATATTAATAAAGTATCAATTCTAGATTCACAGAACAAATGTTTATTATTATTATTATTATTATTATTATTATTATTATTATTATTGAATGACGTTACACTAAAATTAATGAATTAACTGAAATTAACTACTTAAAATGTATTAGAAATAAATTTCTCAGTATGTTCTGCCGTTACTGTTTCTTTGAAAAGCAACAGACCAATTAATCTGCGTCCATAAATGACACACCTTGCTCCAATCTTTTTTAATGCAATAGTCTCTTTACTATTTTCCTGTGGTCTCTTGATACCCTTGGGTCTACTGTTTTGCTGATTAACATATCCATCCTGATGAAGCCAAGCCTCATCACTTGGGCTTTGCCATAGCCAATTACAGTAATTCATGGGAGCAGCTCGATCGGGAACCTTAAGTTCTTGAAATGTCCGCCCTTTAAATGTCGTTTCAATTATTTTTGTGGCGCAGTCCGCACTTCCATACGCAAGATTACACTGTTGCTGAAGCTTCCTTAATCATTTTTTCGGGAACTTGAAAGAACATCCCAAACTTCCTCTAGTTTTCGCTGCGTGTGCACTGTGTTTTGGTGACTGCATTCCCGATCACAAACGCTCGCTGTCTCGAGGTAGCATTTCACAAACCGAAATATGGTATTCTTGTTCGGAATAGACCCAGGTTAAAGTTTTTCTTTAAAAGTGTCCAGGCACTCTTTGAAATATTGCGTTCAGCAATACTCCTCCACCATAAATCTGCATTGCACTAATGCTGAGGTGCACCGTCAGTTAACTTCAGAACAGTGAATGAAGACGCAGCCTACTTTGCTTTGAGCAGGTAAGCCGCAAGCCGTAGGAAGGGCGCGGACGAAAGGAATGGGGCGGTGAGTGAAGGGACTGTCGCAGAAATGTAGTCAAAGAATATGTCTCAGAAGCAGTGTTGCAATTCTTTCACTTTTCTCTCAGGGTCTCGCACAGCAGGGTTGCGTTTTAAACTGATCACCACCGTATGCGATCTGCGTATTAATCACAGGTCATCGCCTGAGCTAGTCCACTGTCTATCAACGAGCTCTATTAGGTTCCTTTAGCTTGTTCTAGAATGTTCTACGCTGTAAGGTTGTCTATGGTCAAAGAAAGCCCTACGCATATGACCTACTTTCTTAGATGGTTCTAATTCGTCATAATTGTTTGATTTCTGTTGACGAAGGATGGCCAGGGAAGCACCTACTAGCTGTCGCTACTGTGGATGAAGTTATCGCTTGACCCAGAGGATTAGAGGGGGGAGCACTTTTGGAACAAAGCTAATATGTCGCTTCACGGCACCAAAAATGTGAAGTGCGCGTTAATGATGGTCGGGCGACCTCCTTACGCGTTGGTGGTGGGTGCCCGGAGGGAGTTCTGATGATACTTTTGTGGCAAACGGAGGTGGCTTTGGGAGGGTGGCTGTCAAACTGGCGCCGTGGCAAATCTTCACATTTTTTGGGCGCTTTCAGCTCTTTGGTCAACCAGACAGCTATGATAACTATGGTTGGATTAAAACAATCGATTTGGGAGCGCGCTGTGTTGAGGAGCGGCGTTGCCACTCCTCACCACAGCGGTGCAGCATGTGCTAGAGCGGCTGGGGCGGAGCGGGCAGGACCGCCCGATCGCGGTGACATAAAGCCAAACGGTACTTACGATGGGTGGATGACTGCAGGCGTCGTCGTCACTACTGGGGTATTCATCCTATGTCAAATGCTGCTTCCACTAGATTTACACTATTTACATAGTTATAACTGTCAAAAAAATTCTGTTACAAAGGAAACATTCAACTTTTTTCATTGTCATTTTCTTCTGATGATTGTTCGAAACTGCTAGAAGTCGAACATTGAAGAAAAATAATACGTTCTTCAACATTTTGTTCCACAATTCCTTCGTCTTCCCATGCCTACGAAATTACCTTTTTAATACGACCAATACGACACATTGCGCCATTGGTCTGCTGGTGTTCTCTCCACAGCCCCATTCATGAGCTTTTCGACCTCAGATAACGTACATTTTGAGTTCTTCTCTGCCACGTAACGTTGTATTTGCGCCCATATTTTCTCAGTGGCATTAAAGTGAGAGTGGTAGGGCGGCAAGCGAATCACCTCATGTTTCTTGGCCAATTTGTCAATAGCAAATACAGGAAGTCGTGCCTTCAATTTGGCTACTTCTTCCAACAGTTCTGCACTTAAAAAATTCTGGATATCTTAAATGTTAGAATTTTGGCGCACAAACCATTCAACAATCTCCTGCTTTATCTTCGCAATAGTTGGTGCTTTGTTTATTATTACTGAGTGGTAAGGAGCATTGTCCATAATTTAAGTCGAAGGTTTCCTCAAATTTGGTAAAAATGTTCTTTCAAATCACTCTCGAAACGTGTGGTTATTCATTTCCTCCTGGTAGTCGCCTGTTTTCCTTGACCAAAAAACTAGAAAAGCGTTTTCTTTGCACCCTTTGGAAGTTCAAGTATGAACTACAATTATTCTATTCCCTTTACCAGTAGGAACTTTGACAGTGTCGTCTGTCCATCCTTTACTGCACGAGTGCTCTGCATTTATACGTCTCATCTAACCACACGATATCAAGTAAATTGTCTTTTTGTTGCCTCTTTAAAATTAAAACACGCCACAATATCTGGGTGTTTCATAAGTACTTTTCTACCACTTATATTTTAGAATTTAAATTCCAGGTCATGTAACTCACTTCACAAAGAAGATTTGCTGCCCTGAAAAATATCACTTTCAGCACAACTTCCTTTGAGCTTGTGTAATGTGGGTTGCTCTTGATTCTTCCTTCCTTCTCTGGCGCTTCTAACTGAGTTGATTCCCTTTGCTCTACCTCTGCTGTAATTTTCTCTTTGCTTATTTTAAGAACAGTATCTTTGGACATTTTTGAAGCTGCAGCAGTTCTCCCTACAACTTTGCTTACTCCCAACAGGGGACCATTGCTTGTTTTCTCCTACAGGAAATACTCTCTCACATTGTAGCATATTTCCCGCGAATGACCTCACAAGGGAAATGCCTGGACCAAAATTCTTTCTTTGGGAGGATATTTTCTGGGGCGTCCTCTTTTAGTATCACAATTTTCCAAAATTTTACACACCAATATAATATTCACAAAAAATATCTGACCGTAATAGAAGCACTACTCACGATAACACTGCTCAAAACAACACAAAAGGTAGAAAGTACAATAATTTTTTTCTTCACTGTAGCGCCTCGACCAGCAAGTGGAAGTTGCGAAACGTACAAAAATTGAGAGGAGAGGGGCCGGAAGGGCTCCCTAAATCTGTCTTTGCGCCTCCTCTCACCTCCGCGTGCAGGGCCGGAAGCCAGGGCAGAGCCGCCCGACCCACGCGCTTGTTTACATTCTGCCGTGGCAGTTACTCAAAGACGTGCCTCCCGATAAGCTGCTGTCGTTGGTTGAGCGCTGCCCCCTCCACTGCTACGCTCCCAGGTCCAGAGTCGGTTCTAATTTTAATCGAACCATGATGACCGAGGTGTCGGCTCGTGGAAGACGTGACAAGTGCGGATTAACGCCCGAGAGGAAGACGATGTCGTGAGGCATCGCAATATATATTAATAATGTATTATAATTTTCAATATATACCAGGGTAGTGAAATTTACGAAATAAAATAATTTTGTTTGTGTAAAACGTGTTCAATAATGAAGGCTGCAAAGTGCTGGATTGCAAAGTCACCGTACTTTCGAATCCAAGTTCTTTTTTGTTTTGTATGAACACTATTACCATCAGTGGTCTCAATGCACAACTAATAAAGAAAACATATGTGCCCACTGGAAATCAGAGCTAGAACCACGTGCGCGGGAGGTGTATATACCTGACAGATACACTACGCGTAAAATTATGCGAGTAATGTTTCAACATAGGCATTTCAATATATAATATACATGAATTGCTTATATTTTATTTCATATTATTGTTCTGAACTTGTCAAATTACATTTCCGGCATTCGATGAAGTTACAACCTTCAGTTTGATGGGGCTCCAACCGCTTCTGAATACAGCTAGTTTCAGACGAAGACATAAAATTGGCATTCCCCCCAGGATCCTTCAAGGCCAGCAATGACCCCCACTCCAATCTGCGGCGCGACCACCATGCCCCTTAGCTCTGCGGTGTAAGCCGGTGCGTGTATCTTCCGAACGTTGCGGTGCGAAAACAAGGGGGCACGATGTTGAAGCATAGGGACGCGCGAGCAAAGAGGGAACTCTGTAAAAAACGTGACTTTGGTGTCTAGGAGCGCACGAGACGCTGGAGAGAGATATCTTTGATTTCAAAACGATTTCATAAATATCGATGCTGCTGAAATAAATCAAACATTGAATGACATTGAACAGAAAATGTACATTTCTGACGAATTGTTAGAATTTTTCGATTATATAGGGGTTGTGAAACTGCGCAAACTAAGGACGAACCTCCATTGATATTTTCTAGTCTTTCGAATTTAGGTACCTTAAAACGCCAGCTTATAATTCTATGTTGTGTTTATGCTACATTACGTTTTACTCGAATCCGGCTCAAATTAGTACATTAACACTTCGGTTCAAAAACCCCGGTGTTATTTTTTTTTCTTGGTGACTATCGATCTTCAAGCAACTATTATTTTTTGGCGCGGCAAGAAAATCAATTATTTTATGTACTCTTTCTAAAGACTTTTTCAATTTTCGTTAACGATCTACCGACAGTTTTCGTTTTGGGATCATGGTTTGTTATTTCTTGGGCCTGCATGTCTATCATTATCTATGGGGCCTCTACCTGACGACAAAGTCTACAGTTTTAGTGCCTAATGCCAGTTCCAAAAACTTGAATTGGGCATCCTGTTTGTTAAAACTCATTTAACTTCCACAGAGCCAACTTTCGAAGCACCGACTTCCTCTACGCTGCTACTCGCTCCATGAACTCTATTGCAAAAATCTTGCTCTACTCAGCGACAAATGCGCGCATGTCGGGCGCACTGAGAGACGAGGGAGTGATAGCGAATATCTCAGTGATGTTCCATCCTGCGATCAAACTGAATCGAGCGATATGTGGCGGTTGGTATCTGTTGATGTACTTCCTGTGTTTTTTCTGCAAATGGACTGACTGATCTCTGCAAAACTGATGTCACCGTCTGCAAAGCGTAGACTTAAATTCTGGCACATTCAGGCAATGCAAAAGGCTGTTCTCGTGAGCACTGCACGCATCGTGAGGAAGTTTTTGATGTTATAGCTGCACGCAGTGGCGGCTGGTACCCCAACAAATTGGGGATTGCAGTTGCATCGAATGACGGGAATGTAATTTACAAAACTCAGAACACTAATATATACCGTAATAAAAGCAATTAATGTAAATTAATTAAAGCTAAATTAAGTCTGTATCCAAACATTACGTACATAATTTTATGCGTAATGTACGTTTCAGGTATGTTCTCCTCCCACATGGTTCCTTCTTTTATTTCCAGTGGGCACATAAGTTTTTGTATTAATCCGGCATTGTGACAATTGTCAGAAATATAATTCATACGATACAAAAATGAACTAGTTTTCGAAAATATGGTGATCGCACTCCAGCACTTTGTCACAAGCACTACTTAATTTCATGATTTTAGTAAGGTTATTGCTGATATTAATGGTGATGATAACTTTTATATTCCGCGCTGCAATAAATGAAACGCAGCTCTGAACCACATTTATATTTATTCATGGAAAAACATTCAGTAACAGTCAGGTCGCATTACAATGTATAAACTTTGGGCACAGCGGTCCGCTTCCCCACTCCAGTTACGTTCAGCTCCGTGGTTACTGCCAGGAAAAGACATCTCTTTGGCGAGAGTGTCGTCCTGTGCTTGCGGCGGATGATAACGCTTCTCGCGTAGGCGAGTGCCTTCGCTAGGGCCAGAGTGTGGTAGAGTTCCTCACCTGGACGAGCGCGTCCCAGAGTACCCGGCGCACCGACGGCCGCGCCCGTCACGGTGCGCCGATGCGGCGGGGAGGAAACCTACCCCAATTACGCCAGGGCAGAGAAGGGAGGGTTGCCACCTCTGTGGCGTGCGTATCCACGCGCTGCTGCCTCGTAGTGACGTCAGAGTCGACGCCTGTCGACCCTTCACCACGGTCTCGTGAGGAAAATGGGAGCCTCACTCTTGATGTAGATACACGAATAACAAATAAAATTATTGTATTTCGAAAATTTTACTATCCGAAAGCTTCAGTAGAGCGTGATCCGAAAGGGGTTTTAATTAAATTTTGCATTGTATTCATTGTCACCTAATGTCAGAAAAATAAATATTCAACACATACATAAAACTGTTAGAAACTCTTACTTCCTTTACCGGCAGCAACTACAAAAAAACACTTAAACAAAAATATTTATAACACATTTGTATTCACGACTCACAACGAAGCTTCCAAAATGATTATCGGCGGGAATTGCATACAAGGTGCCATAAGAAGGAGAGAAAAGGGATTTCTTCCACAATGGCCAACTTCACAAAACAAACAGCACTCTTCAAATGCATATTTTCAGTCAACAAACCTAACATCGAATGAAAATAATTTCGTCAAACATAAATGATGTATTCAAGAACTGATTGAACTTGTGTACTTTCATTAACACGTAAAATTCGTAAAACTAAGTTGCAGCTAGTGTTAGATGCAGACAGAAAATTGGTATTTCTCCGCGGACGCCGCGCAGTGCTCAGGAAAATGACCATCCAACTACTGGTTGCGCCACCGAAGGCTCTATGTTGATGCGTAGGACACAAGAGTAAATTCAGTAAACGCAGCAATAGAGATCTCTTTACAACTATCCAGAATCATGGTGGAAATACATGGGTGAGTTCTTCCTATGCACTGTGTTGGTTCTGCGCATCACCAGTTTCCGTCACGAACAACCTGACGGGCAGAACAACAGCACGGGCACTTCGTTGGAAACGTTAGACCAGACGCTGGTCGCCATGTTGCATGGAGAACGAGAAGCGGTGAGAAACATTTTTTTTTTTTAAATTTTATTTTAATTTGTTGCGTCCACATCTTGACGCAACGCGTCTTTAGGGGGGATGAGCACATTCTTTGGAGTAACCCCCCGTTAATTACTAAGTCAAGTCTCGTCACGTCGCAGTCAGTCAGTGCCTTTTATCCCTTCGGCCAGGGGCTCGACGACGTTAGATTCCGGAGTTCCTGGCCGGTCACCCACAACCAAGAACCCGCGAGTCTCGAATTCGCTTAACCTTCGTGACTTCACGGAGCGTAGTAAACGAATTCGGCTAGCGCCGCCGGCTTTTTTAAAACGGTATAAAGTTAGAGAAATGTTTGTGTTTATGTTAGGTTGGCGTGAAACAAGTCGCATGTGCATTACTTAATTGTGATTTGTTTCTAGCGTCTACAATTGTATGAAAATCTGTGTGAATTTTCATCTTTAAATTGTGTGCAATGTCACTTGTCTTCGAAATAAAAATATTTTATTAGATTGTTTTCCCACATAGTATTTTGTATGTAAGCATTATACTTGTTCAATAATTCCCCATTCAATAATATTTGCTGATTCATATCTCAAATTATAGTACTAAATACTTTCAGGACGTTCAAATAATTGAATTCCTTCTCTGAAGTGTAGTAACTGTGTAGTAAGTGTAGCACTGCAGAGTGCAGCTGAGTTAAAATATATCTCATGTTGTGATGTTGACTATGAAGAGAACGTTTTAAAATGTCTGCATTTTATATAAGACTTGCATTTCTTAGAAATAAGGATGCTGAGAACTCGAGGGCATTTCCAGACATCAATATACTGAATTTGTATCAATGACATGATTACAAGACTCAGGAATGAAGATTGAATATGAATGTTAACAATTCTTGTTTATCAAGCAACAATGGGCATTTCTGCCCAGATTTGAAACAAAATATCCAGTTTCGTGTACAAATTTAATAGTTGAAATAATAAAATGAATCTCCTATGCTCTTATTTTATGTGTATAAGAATCGATAAAGGTATTATCTTGTATCTTACAGGCACTATCCAAGGACAATCTGTCATAGGGGCATTTCTTTTCCTATCTACTCATACTGTATTCTTCCACTTCTGTTTATTCAAATATAACAATGTAGTAAGCTATGTAAATATATAATTCCTCAATATCAAATCAGTAATACTTTTGGTGTTAAATTTTTAAACAATTATTTTCAGAAATTTTCAAAATTTTACATGATGCTTAAGCATTTTATATGCTTATTGAATGAGAAGTAGAATCTCAACTTTGAAAAGCATATTTTCTATGTTTATTGTGACTCTGAAAATGACCCATTAGAAATAATAGAGTAAAATAAAAAAAGAATTCCTTTGAAGTTAAAAACATAAAAGCTCTTTTAAACTTGGGGACAGTTATTTCTAGTTTTCAAAAAAACAAAGGAACATGGACTATTGATACTGAACGACCAGTGGAGAGCACTAAATTCAAATTGGAACTCCAAAAATATCTGACCAAGAAATACTTCATTCTGTGGACGATATTTAGATAAGTGAGGCCTTCCCTCCTGAATTTTAAACAACTAAACTTCAGATGCAAAATCCAAATAAATAAATTATAAGGTAACTAAACACACCCACTGAGACTTATTAGCATCTACTGAGTGTAATGTCATGTATGATACTGCTTAAAATTATACCCCCACAGTCAAAGGACCATGAAGAAATAAATATTATTATTATTATTATTGTTATTATTATTATTATTATTATTATTATTATTATTATTATTATTACTATTAAGTCATCCCATGAAAATTTCATAAAGTTCATGAATATTTAATATTCATCAGGCTGTGGTTGGTCTGACTAAGTTGTCCCAGTCTGAGACGACTGGGTATCTTAACATTGAGTTTTGTTTTTGATTTTCACTCAATTTCATTTTAGTCCTGGTCTTTGTGAGGAAAGATATGATATTTTTCCCTTTCTAGAAGACCTATTTTAAAGTTTAGCCACTGAAGTATTATCATCAAATATCTCAAATTTGCATTTTATTGGCCGATAGTTATTTTGTTTTTAGTTGAATAGAATTTTATTTTATTTGTTAGTAGATGTTTAATGAAGCTACTAATCAAACCGAAACTGGCGCGCCTGCTTTGGTGTTACTTGTCGTGGAACTAGATCCAGCAATCTTGACTTTCAAAAAAAGTCGTGCCTGGGTACAACTGCGGTATTCATCCTATGTCATATGCTGCTTCCACTAGATTTACACTATTTATGTAGTTTTAATTTTCAAAAAAATTCTGTTACAAAGGAAACATTCCACTTGTTTTATTGTCATTATATACTCTCTGGTACAACCATAGAATAACATCCTGTCACAACCTCTCGTAATACCGAATCTGTGTTGTTCTTTTGGAACATGACAGTAGAAAAAATCCTAAAATAATCAAAATAATAAAATCGCCGCATATGTAATATCAATTTGATAGTGTCTTATTAGCTTATTATAAAACACGCTGGCAATGCACTGACAGACATCGAGCGCCTTGCTTGGACAGCATTGTATAAGGTGGTTGTGGAAAACGAAAGTGGTGGTTTTTAGTGCCTTCTCAATTGTTTAGTACTAATATTGAAATAATTTTGAACATTATGAACTGATCATGGTTGACAAACTTAAAATGTAAGTGTTTTTTTTTGTTTGTTTTTTTGTTTTTGTCTTGTCGTTTGAAGGTGGTTGGCTCTGGAACTTTTTACTTTCCTGGATACGTACATCGTATACGGAGTAATATACTACGTACTGTATATTGTTTATTTAATAATAAAAATTGATTTCGAAATCAGATGAAAAAACACGTTGTGCGGTCTTCTGACAGCGATAAAATGTTTTGAAAACGTCCGTCCGTTTTTACGATGCCATCTAACCTATTCGTGAATTTTTCCCCAAAAATTAATATTATCCAGTAGACCTGGTCCGACAGGAAGCCCTGCAATTTGGAAAAGAATTCTTTAATGTTTGAGGATCCTTTATATGAAAACCTCAAGGATATTTTCAAAAATTTCTTTACGATTTCCCTTTTAATTTCTTGTAAGAATAGAGTGAAATACGCCTATAAAAGTGGCTTAAGGCCGATATGCACTGTTAACTCGAAATTTTCGAAAATTGTATAAGTTTGAAATTTTTTGGACTTTGTCACACAACTACATTGAAAATGGAGACTTTTTCTTCAAATTACATTTGGCACAATTACATTTAGTTTTTCAATTAATGTCATGTACAATTCTTTATTAAAATATTAGTATTTTTTTCATATTTTGGAGTGAACATTCACAATTTGGAGTATTTCATAACATATATTGCAAATTGCATAAACATGGCATAACATAAACACACCAAAATAACATACTTTTAATGTTTTCTTTTTATTTTAAAAAATTATGCAAATAAAAAAAATATATATCTTTGCTGTAATTATTGGGGGGTGTCAGTACATTTATTTCATTTTATTTTTTTTTTTTGTACATTATTGTATTTGAGAGAGTATATTGTATTGTACAAGTGCTTTCAAATGATGTTTATCAAACACTGAAGAGTTTTTTATGAAAATCAGCTCACAATTTTGCATTTTTAGAAATGCTGAAAAGACATTTTCAATTAAAATTTGCTTGTAAGACCAGGTTGTACTCTTAATATTCTTATATTCATATTTCAATTTTTCTTGTAGGGTACTGAAAAAATGAAAATATGTGAAAAAATGCCTTTTAAATGCCAATAGAAGAGGGTGGGCCAAAGCTAAAAAGATAGCCTAGATTAAAGAGATAAGAAAACTAACTAGTATGCCATTCTGTGCATCATTCATTTTGGAAATTTTATGCTGTCATTATTTGTTGTTGTTAAACTGGGAGAAAATAATGAAAGAGTTAATAGCTTTTGTTTTTTGTAATTTTAGTGACATGGTGATAAATATGCATTAAATGATATTGAAGGCTTGTAAAATGTTTTGTCAGACATCTCAACTAATGAATTTTTATAACAACCATTGAACTAAGTCAGGATTTCTCATTGGGATCAAAGATATTTGAAATGAGGTCAATGATAATGAAGGGTTTGTTTGAAGGTCAATACCCGAGTGTGCACCAGTGACTGATTGGTGTAATCAAGCAGAACTGAGTTGGAGAGGGGAAACATAGTGTAGAAAAGAGTACTTTGGAGGGGAGGGCTAGGGAAGGGATTAGGTAGGGCTATTGAAAGCACAGGGACACGCTAATGAAATTCAATTTCAGTGCACACATCATGTTTCATGAGCCAGTGAAAAGTTTCCAGAGAGGAGAAACTGCAAATCGGACACAACAAATGCAGTCTTTTACAAAGGGCATTTATTAAATTAAATTATATGAACATTTTAATATCTTTCTACATTCTTTCAACAGTAGGACATTTGGAATTCTATAACAATTCTTGTTTATGTCAATGTTTTGGTTTTTATTTCACTTTCATCAGGCTTACATTAGAAAAAATATGTATGTGCATGTACTTTGGCACAATAGCTTCTGGCAAGGTCTGGGCCTACCAACAGTGTCCCAGCCATACGCCCATGGGTATGTGTGGTTAGCACATAGACATCCCTTTGCTGTGTTCTGGTCTTCTCAACCTGAGAAGTGAGTTTTCTCACCGTCACACAGAAACATAGCTAGGAAATCGCATACCTTGCTCGACCGAGAATCGAACCTTGGGTCGTGTCATGAAAGCAAGCATACAGACCAATAAGCTATTCGCAAGAGCAGAAAACAATATAATATTTTAAAATAAAATGAAAGAAAACACACAACACAAAAAGTACAATTCTTCATAGAACTCTCGACATCATTGAACTGAATTGACATCTTTATAGAAATTAGATCTCATAAGTTGATTTTGTATAACAATTAATGTGAGATTTTTGTGAAGTATTGAACTTATTTTTAGTTTTTTATTTACTTTATTATAATATATCTGCATTTGTAAAATATAATCCTGATGCAGGTGAAATGAATACCAAAATGTTGCCGTAAAGAATATTGTTGTAAAATTCCAAATGAAGTGTGGTCAAGATATTTCACCATGATTACAGAGAAGCAAGAGACTACAAATGTCATTAGTTATTCATGCATTGTTTATCTTACGAAAAAGAGCAAAATTATAGATAAAACCTATACACAATAATGTTGATAAAATAATAATAATAAAAAAAAAAAAAACCACACACCTCACTACACAATGAAAAATGCCATTTTCACATTTTTTTTTAAAACATACTTTGTACTTTACTTCGTACTTACATACTTTGTACATGCTTTGTACTTTTTGAAATTAAAATTCTTAATGATATGATTTTTAGAAAGTTTTGATTCCAAATTTAATCCTGTGTGAGTAGTGTCTAGGTAACTTGATTTCTTTTAAAGATAATTTCATTTATGTTGAACATAGAATTTATTTTTATTTGCTGATTTATACGAATGACTTTCCTTACTATAGAAAATTAGTAAAAACTATATTTTTGAATGTTTTATCGCGTACATTGTAATAAATTATTTCACAAAACTCACAATAATTATGGAACCAAAAAATTGTACTTCAAAATTATCAGCAATATTCTCAATAGCAATGAATGTCTGCATTACAGTAAAATCTAAGCCGGAATCGATTGGGCCACAAAAAAACAACTCCGGTTATGGAGGTTTCCGTTTTATACAGGTTTGTCCATTTTATGACACTTATGATACTAATGTTTCTGCCTTGAAAAAAGTAAATTACATGACTTTATTAAAATACTTTAACATATAACGTATTTATGGAAGAAATCGTCAATAAATGAATATTAAATGCATCATTGACAGCTTCTGACTTGAAAAATACACACCTTACTGGCTGTATTCGGACTCCATGCTGACTTTTTCAAAACACAATGCATCACAACTCAGTTCCTTGACTTCCTGATACCCTTGCAGGGCTTTGAGCAATGCCAGTAAGGTCGAGGGGTTATGATTTTCTACGTGGGGCAGGGAGACTCGTGAATAGAAGCCATACCCATACACCTTCCCACGCTCAGAGAGTTGGAAGAGAGGGAATTCCCCTATGGCCTATGCCTTGAGAGGCAAGCGACCCTGAGGTCAAATTTATGCTGACAGCTGAAGCCCCTCTCTTTCAATGTCCAGCTGCCATGACTAAATCGCGATTCACAAGGATAGAGAATTTAAAACAAGTTGCTGAGGCATTCAGCTCATTAAGAACATCTCAAGTCTCTGCCAATTGCAATAAATTCATAGGAATTCTGTTTTATAAAGATTTTTTTTCCTGCAGGACATGAAAAACTATTCCGTTTCCATGTTGGACTCCTTTTTATACTGTGTAAAATGCCACGGGTTGGAGAAATTTTCCGGTTAAGGCATGTTTCTGGCTTGTACAGGTGTTGGTTTAGACAGGTTTCACTGTATAATCTTGACGAGAGGTATCCTTTATTTTTTGACTATCAGAACAACAGATATTCAATAAAAGGAAACTTAATTAACTCTCTGCATACCAAGTGGGGTACATGTGTACCCCAATCTCACTTTTTTCTTGTTCTACATGTTGCACTTATTATGAGATAATGAAATTTCGTGACATTGCCTGAAATACTTCAATTGGCAATGATGTATTAAAGAATGGAATTGTTTTAAAGTGTTTTATGTGTACTAACTAATAACTAGTGCTGGGGTAAATTTGTACCCTGCCTGGTATTCCGTGTCACCAATTTTTATTCCTATGAATCATTTTGAACATTATATTCTGGGATTGGCACACCAATCTTTTGATTCAAATGAATGTGGCATTATTGATATACCAAATGAAAAATATAGATTCTGAAGGGACTAGCCATTGTATATTTTTATAAAACTCCATATGCTCTGTAGGTATGTCTTGACTTCTTTGACACGTTGATGAGAGCCTTTCCTGGAGGATAAGCTGCAATACCTGGATATACAAGGTCACAAGTTTGTCCCAGAAAAAATGAAGGATAGATGAGGCTTCTTATGGAATTGTACCCTTGCGTGTATCCTCTATTCTCTGAATTGTATTTGAGATGGTACAAAGTGATGACAGAAATGTGACTTTCTCACATCTTGGTTTGTGTTTTGTCTCTGAGACAACTATCGTTGTACAAGGGCTTCTACCACTTTTCAAAATCAATAATTTCCAATCCTGTGATTTCCTTTACCTCAAACTGGGAGAGGTAGCTCAAGCATCCGCTGATGTCACTGCAGTGCCTCTGACCTTGAGGTCTGAGGTTTGAGTCCCTACAGTGGCAGGGTTTTTGATGCTAGCTTATCAGTTAGGTTGAATTCAGTTACTGTGTGAAGGAGAATTTTAGCAGTTGGCTGCTCTGATTGGTAGTTTTGCATGGTTTCTCTGATCAACATCAGGTGAATGCCGGAGCCGTACCCTAACAAACAGGCTATGGACCCCAAGCCATCTTATTTTCCTCTTCCATGTCATATCCTCACCCCTTACTTACATTTACACAAACCTTCACTACACTATCACACGTCCGAAGCTTAGAGCTTGTCCTGGGTGAGGCGGTGCCCCGTTAGTGGGAGATACCTGATTAGGATAACTAGCTGATGGTAGTTTGGCACCGGATCTTACCATCCAGAGGGGGAAGACAACTGCCATCTCTTGAGGAAAAGCATGCACTTCACTTATGGGACTAATGACCTTAGCTGTTGATGTGCCCAGAATCACTAACAATCAACCTACCTTTACCTCAAATTTCCCAGGTTTTGCACTTATAATAAATAATAAGCTCTGTTAGTTCATGGATATTGTAATACCTTTCACGTCTTCCTAGGCTCCATTTTATGACTCCTACGTTCCTGTGCACATTTTGTTATCTTTCTACATGAACAGAACTTACAATATTTGTGCTGTGCTTTCCATGTAAAATCCGAAATGCAGAAAACATTAATTTTCATAAAATAGTGCAGATGTTTTAACAAATAGATTCAATTATTGTTTGAAATTATTTATACAGATGGGCTTCCATTGATTGTTTTCATATGATTTTTGTGAGTTTTGTGAAATACTGTTGTTTAATGGTTCATATGTTTGTCTAATAGTGGTTAAATGAACAGCAAAATACGGGCATAAACAAATGTTATTACAAGTTAAAATAAATTACAAATTACCTGTTCTCCAGATGGTCGCACATTCATAATTTAATGCAATTGTGGACACAAATTTGATTTGAATGATCTCCTATGAAGATTTTGAAAATTTTTAATTGTAATTATTTATGTTTTTTGTGGATAATAAGGTAATAAGAGGGTAGTAGAAGAGTCTTGTAGGTCAGTGGTCTTTGTCATAGCCTATGAAAGTAGTGGCCAGGGTTTGATTCCCATAACCAGCGATAGCTTTTTCGTTAAACTTTTTTCTCAATTAGATTTTTAATCATGCTGAATCTGATTTTCTATGAAACCTCTGAAATTCCAAAAATGGGAAATTCATATCTTGGTGATGAGAGTTTTGCAGGAGATGACTGAAAAATTAGGAAGATAAAAATTGCGGTATAATATTTTTTGACCAGTGAAATTAATATGAGAAAGATTCGATAGGGTAAAACCACAAATTTAAAAAAAAAAAAAATCTGTTGTTAGCTTCTGTCAGAAACGTTCTGTAAAAATTGTTCTTTTCTCATGCCTACATATTTAAAATATTTTTAAAGTTTTTATTTATTTTTTTTGCGTCAAGTTAATGAAATTGAAAATTTCTAAAAATTGTTTACATATTTTTTGTTTGTGTTTATAGTTTGGTTTGTGGTGACGTTGATGGCAAATTTAAAACTCTTTTTACCAGAGTGGAAAACATAAACAAAAAGAGTGGCCCCTTTGACTTTCTGTTATGTGTCGGTAATTTTTTTGGTCATGAAGGAGATGCATGGAAGCTCTACTCTAATGGATCTCTGAGAGGTATGGCTTGAATGAGAAAATTTGTAGTAAAAGTGTACGGTTTTATTTTAATTTCTTGTCACTTGGGTGTTTCAGTTCCTCTTCCAGTATATGTTCTAGGTCCAAATGGAGAAGAATTTGTGAAATATTACCCTGACATTACTGGTGGTGAACTTTGCCCTAATGTCTCGTATGTTGGTAAGACAAGACTAATTTAACATCACTTGTGGAGAAAATTTAGTTTATGAAAAAAAAAAAAAATTATATATGAAATAAATAAAATTAGGTGCCCTGAAATAAAAAGGTAGCCTCATAGTTTTGAAATGTGAAGCTATTCAGAGATTTTGGCTCAAAGGCATTTTTAATTCTTGACAAAGCTGAAATGAATTATTTTGAAATCATCCTTGTATTTATGTTGTCGTCATCCTTGTATTTGAGAAATTGATATTTCTTTCTTCTTAATTATGTTGTCAAATCTTAATTTTTAAAATTTTTTAGATAATTATTTATTTTGAATTCTGTTTGAACTTGCTTGAAATTTTCTTTTTCACGCTCTCCCTATCATTCTCTCACATATGTATAGATTTATATTCAATATTCTTGAATGTGATATTTCAATGTAGGAAAAAGAGGTGTTTTCACTGGACTGTCAGGACTGAAGATGGCTTACGTAAGTGGGAAACCCAGTTCTGAGGAAAAGGAGCAAGATTGCACTTTTACAAAAAATGATGTAACGGCAGTTAGGGACATTTGCTTAAGAGGCAATTCCAATTTTAAAGGAGTTGATATTCTCGCAACTTCTGGATGGCCTCAAAATGTGATGAATTTGGATCTTAGACAGGTAAAAAACATTATTGTATGTTATACATTCTTAAAAAATTATATTCTGAGTGCAAAGTTGCCTCGCTGAAATATTGTGTTGTAGAGTGCTAGTACACTAGTATGTATTTGATACTAGAAGTTCAATGCTCATATGATATTAGGCAAGTAAACAGGCCTTGGGTGAGTTGGACGGTGTTCCAAGAGTGAAAGAGGCATTGAAAGGCGTCAAGACTGCATTACAACACTTCGACACAGAGGATAATGCAGATTCTTATATGCAGAGAGCACGAACTCTGGAGAATGATGTAGAGAAACTACTAACGAGAAATGAGCGAAGCAAACAATTGAAAATAATTAATTTTTTAAGAACAAATTAAGATATTGAAATTTTCAGTTCGTACTGTTAATGTATTTTGCTGTATCTCTATATTAATAAAATCAATTGTTATGGATTCTAGTATTCTAGTATTTAATTTTGACATTGAACATTGTGATCCAAAAATGTTAGTCCCCAGAAGTTCACTATTACTGGAGTTGACTGTACATTCACCTCAAAAAAATCTGCATGACAACGAAAGAACTATTTATTGTCAACAAATTTCATTTGAAGGAAAAATCTCTTATGTTCAATTTTTTAGTTGTAGCAAGACGCCGAAAAAATTCAAGCTTTTGCAATTTTCAAAAATTCAGAGTTAACTGTGTAAATAGGACGTATGCCACCATTAGAAGTGTATTATACACCATTCTTACAAAAATTTAAAGAAAAAAATTGGAGCAATTTTTGAGCAAATGTTGAAAACGTCCAGGGGTGATTCTTCAATTTGGAAAAGATTGTACAAATGCTTTATGTGCTAGTAGTGTTCACAGATAGACAGAGGTTTCACTTGCAGTTCATTTTTCGGCATCAAGTATCCACAAAACTGCAATTCTGGCTACACCGTGTGTAGATTTTTTTGTCTTAATTTAGAATTTGGATTTATCCATTTCAACTGGATTTATCCACTTTCTTGTTTTCAGGGCCTGGCAATGAATTTTTTCTGTAGAAAATTCGCCATTTTTTCACGCAGCATTACATAACTTTCTCTATACTACATATATTGCTCCTTATATTCATACGTATATGAGAAAGTAATAATTGTTCTTTCAATAATAAAATCGGAAGTACATGTAGTTTCAGAACACTAACATTTTACTTCTTATTTAGGTGTAGGTTTTCATTCTGAAAAGATTGTTGTTTTTCAATAGAAAGTGTGTTCTGAATGTTAAGTGTCTTAGGTTTACCCACATTTCATACAAATTCAATTCTTTTAAAACTAAAAATATTTATGTCAAAGGTTTAACATTGAGTGCTTAACTTGTCTACTGGTACAAATGCCTGGTCAAATAAACTTAAATTCATTGGAGGTTCTAGAATTTAAATCACTTTCTTTTATGTTCCCCCAAATTTTACTTGTTGCAGGTGCACACAGCAATATTTTCATTTACATTTGAAAGAGTTAAAGTGACTCCAAGTGAAGATTTCCCGTTATATATTTTGAGACTTTGAAAGTAACCATTGAAAATTGACTTGTGGCTTTAAGGACCTATAACGATTGTTCTTTCCTTCTGCAAATGTACATTTAGAGCCACTTTTCTGAAATAATTATTTGTTAACTTAATGTTGTTTGATAAATTGTATTATTAGCTTATAAGTTAATTTTTTATCGCCATATCTCTGGTAGAATGTGACTAACCTCAGTATTTATTCTTGGGTATCACAATTATGTGCAGGAACTTTAGATGCCTTACAAAAGTATGCATGTTCAACTCCAAAAATATGATTGCTGACTCTGTTGTCTGTGCCACCAGAGTCCAGCAAATCAAGAGTGTGAGTGTGAGTGTGAGTGTGAGTGTGAGTGTGAGTGTGAGTGTGAGTGTGAGTGTGAGTGTGAGTGTGAGTGTGAGTGTGAGGAGTGGGGAGAGTGAGAGTGAGTGAGAGTGAGTGGGAGTGAGTGAGAGTGGGTGGTGAGTGAGGAGTGTGGGTGAGTGAGTGGGAGTGAGTGTGGTGAGTGAGTGAGTGGGTGAGTGGTGAGTGAGTGAGTGGTGAGTGAGTAGTGAGGTGAGTGAGTGGTAGTGAGGTGGTGAGTGAGTGAGTGAGTGTGGGTGAGTGAGGTGGAGGTGAGGTGGGTGTGAGTGAGTGAGTGAGTGGGCTGTGGGTGGAGTGAGTGAGTGTGTGAGGTGAGGTGTGATGTGGAGTGGGTGAGTGAGTGACTGTGTGGTGAGTGACGGGTGAGTGGAGCTGATTGTGAGCGTGACTGTGAGCGTGAGTGTGCGGCGTGAGTGAGGTGGGCTGTGTGTGGAGCGTGATGGAGGTGACTGGGGATGTGGGCGTGAGGTGACTGAGTGAGGAGAGTGAGTGTGTGTGTGTGTGTGTGTGTGTGTGTTGTGTATATATATATATATATATATATATATATATATATATATATATATATATATATATATATATATAATTTTTTAAATGATCTCGTCTCTAAGCAAGAGACGAGTTTTTGTAGCAATGACTAATGTTTATGTAGATGGTTGGAAAGGAGGAGTATATGCTGTGGTCTGGCTTTATATAGTGCCATAATGAGAAGGTGTGTCCTTTGCTTATTCACAATTTAAATCTTTAACCCAGTTCAATGCATCTCTGGGAGCAACCGTTTTCTCTTTCCAGTATGTGAGCTTCTGTAGAGAATACTCTTAATGCATAACATTTCAAAATTTCAAAATAATTTAATCCAGTTCTATTTTCTACAATGTTTAATGTATGAATGTGTTACTAATGAAACGTTTCTAATTCTATTTGAAAACTATCCTAATATTATGTATTCTGAAGCTGAAAGTATTATTTTTCCAATATGCGACTGTTGTTCCTTTTACAGAACAGGTAGTAACAGAATGATATCGTAGGCTTCCGCGCCAGAGTTATGATCTGGCTGTCGTAGCCGGTCGAAGCTAGTGCGCGTTTGACCGACATATCGCGTCCTCTTCAGGGCTGTACAGCCCTGAAGAGGACGCGATATGTCGGTCAACGCGCACCCAGCTCGCGCCACCCGACAGCCCAGATTAGTAACAGAATGTTTCCAAATTCTTCAGTATATACAACTACCCATTTTAGAATCTTTTAATGCACTTAGTTTCAAAAAGAGAAAGGTGAGCAAGATCTTTGAAAAGTGCTGTTCATTGGAGCAGTAGCAAGGCAAAGTAATACAAATTGTGATGTCAGGGCATAAGTAAGCAAAAGTAGTTGGGTTTTTCAGAGCATAGACAAAAGAAATTACACGAGAATAAATGAGTCTTACAAGGAGCTTAAAGATTTACCATACATGTAGGGAAAAGCCTCTATGTATGTTAACAGCAGATTATTACCTAAAAGTGTACTATCTTGTTATTGGAAATTAGGGTTTGGCCAATATTGATTATCAACTTTTGAATTCTTTATTTTGTTCTAATTATTAACTTGATTGCAGGGCATAAGGCATCCAAATGGTTCTCCTTTATTGTCATGGCTAGCTTCTGAAATAAAGCCAAGGTATCATTTCTGTGCTCAAGAAGGCATTTTCTATGAAAGACGTCCATACAGGTATGCATATTTTATTAATTTAGTATATAATATAGTTTCAGGGAAAAAGCAGGGCAGTCATTCCTTCTTCAACCTTGATTCCTTCTTTCTCCTTACACATATAATTTTTTTTTTCTCCCCACAGAATTTTGTGATAGTCAATCCATTTTAAATGGTTCAGAATTTAATTAATCGAACATCTTGAAAAAAATTCATATTTTGTACATAAATTTTCTTATGTTTTGGCTGTTGGAAAACATCTTTAACTTATTGTTATTGTATCTGGTTTACACATGGCGGCCACTTTTGTTTTACGCCGTGCGCCTTTTTTCACATTTGTAGTGGTTTACTCTTTTCAAAATTATTCAGCTCTGGGTTGCTCTAGCATTCTAGAATAAAAGGCATTGGATTCAGTATACTCTGGCCTACAAATCAAATTATTACGTACCTACCTTCCATGTTTTTATTTGAGAAATATTTGTAACTAAATCTATGGAACGGAAATGAACCAAGCTCAATTTTCAGAAAGTAATTTCCCAAAGAAGGAATAGAATCTCAGCCTTATTTTCTTCTGTGCTTTTACACATAACAGAATAGTTGCTGTTGGTAAAATATCATTGGTATGTAACATACCCCTTGAAAATTACACCCTCTTAAAAATTGGATTTTTCGTCTTTTTCCAAATTTTCAACTGTAATATCTTAATAAACATAAACGTTGTGTAATCTATTTTGAATATTACTTTACTTTAGAACAAACTTACATCTTGACATCTATGTTTGTAATTAAAAATGTGGTCATTTTGATGCTAAAAGCTGAACCTAATAAATAATTTAAAAACTGAATCTGAAAAATACTTTATAAAAGATAACAAATAAATAAATTTAGTGTTTTGTTTATTTTATTGCGTTTAGATTTGCCATTCTGCTTATTTCTGAACCTTTCTTCAGATATATGGACAGTAGCACAGTACTCCATAGATTCAAAGATAGCAAGTGAATTTTAGAATAACATGTTGGACGCAATGATTTTCTTGGTAAAAGATTGACTGAAACATTTTTATTCATATAATAATGAGCCAATGATATTTCTCTCGATACTTTTGATATAGGCATTTTATGATTTTTGCTAGGCTCTGACCAAGACTGACCATTGAGATGAAATTTTTAGAAGTATTTTATCTCCAAATCTGTACTTATAGATAGATGTGATATCAGAGTTATTCCTTAATAAAAATAACAGTTGTTCCTCTTCACCAAATCACCTTTGTCTTAATGTCCTTAGGAAAAACTCCATAAAAAGTTTTATGTCAAACTTCATTAGTAAAATCATCATTACAACACTAACACTCCAGTTTGATAAACGGTCACATAACTATGAACAAAGACACAGAAACACGTTTTGATGGAAAGGCAAAGCAACAATGAAGCCACAAACTCTTAGAAGATTCAAAAGCTGTGCGATTTCATAATCTTGTTATTCCATGGCTCCTTAGTGTTGGTTCTGTCAGATGCACGAACCCTGAGTTATTGATAGACCATCATGGCAGTAATCCCCTGTAAAACATTCGCACGTGTCAGCAGACACCCACTAACAACCGTGGGCTCAAGGGTAGAGTTCACCTGCGCACCTAATGTCACACTATCGTTCACATAGTGAGATGTTAGAACTGCTTTACATGAAGTCGGTGCGCAGCGCATCTGAGAAGTATTACTGATGACTGAACATTGTTTTAAATGGAGATACTTACATTCGCTTTTGTGGTGGTTAGAGGCGCACTCCCATCACCAGCAGCGTAGGTGCTCTTCCGCACCAAAGCCAACAGTTCTGTATGATAGCCTTCACACTGGGCTTTTGAAATCGTGTTAATCCATGGCCCATCGCGTTGGTTCTGTCAGGTTCACGAACCCTGAGTTGTTGATATTCTAAGAAATTTTAAGGGGGTGTGGTCAAGTTTGGCACTAGCTTCGATTATACCTTCTTAAACTACACTGACCTAGAGGCGTATATAGGTATTCAGGCCCCAATGGCAAGCGTAGCATTTGAGCCCCTGTCAGGATACTTCAAATTAGGGTTGTTATTATTTGTTTTAGCGGGTATACTCTATATAGCACCCCTAGTGAGTGGCACCTACAGCACATGCCATGTTTGCCATACCGTACCATATGCCATGTTTGCCTCTCCACTGATACATGCTGATTCTCTTGCATTCTTAACTCAGTAGTGTTTGCACCTAAGGAGTACTGTGCAATCATCCGTAACTCTGAAGAAACATTCAAACATAATAAGCAGAGTGGCAAATCTAAAAGCGAAAAAGTAAACAAAACGCTAAATTTATTTATTTGTTATCTTTTATAAACTATTTATATATTATCAGGTTCAGTTTTTGACATCAAAACAACCATATTTTTAATTACAAATGTAGATATCAAGATGTAAGTTTGTTTTAAAGTAAAATAATTTTCAAAATAGATTACGCAATTTTTATGTTTATTAATAAAGAAGTATAATTAATTATATTAAATCAAAAATGGATTAAAATAACTTCAAAATAATATGATTATTATTTGTCGCAATGTATCCTCAGTGTAGAAATGAAGCCTTTTTTTGCAAAAGTTTACAATTCTTAAAAAAAATTATTTGAGTTAAATCTAAAAGTTGAAATTTTTAATGAAGTATCATAGTGATCTACTAAGTGTGCAATTTTCAGATTTTTATCTGGTCCTCCAACAGAGATATTATTGTTGAAAATTTGGAAAAAATCAAAATTCCAATTTTTAAGAGGGTGTAATTTTCAAGGAGTACGTTACTTACCAATGATATTTTACAAAAAGTACTATGTAAAAAATACTATGTAAAAACACAGAAAAAGTTAAGGCTGAGATTCTATTCCTTCTTTGGGAAATTACTTTCAGAAAATTGAACTTGGTTCATTTCTGTTCCTTAGATTTAGTTGCAAATATTTCTCAAATAAAAACATTAAAGGTAGGTATGTATAATTTGATTTGTAGGGTTTACTGAATCCAATGCCTTTTATTCTAAAATGCTCGAACAACCCAGAGCTGAATAATTTTGAAAACAGTAAACCTCTACAAACATGAAAAATGGCGCAGGGCGAAAAACAAAAATGGCTGCCATTTGTATACCAGATACAATAAAAATAAATCAAAGATGCTTTTTTGAACAGCCAAAACATAAGGAAATTCATGTACAAAATATGAATTATTTTTGGGATGCTCGAGCGACCAGTTCTGGACCACTTAAAATGGATTGGCCCCATAGAAAGGCCAATATCTAAGGTGGTCTGATGAATTGCGAATATCTTGCTTTCCACCTTTATGTTCATTATTAAACATTCTAGCCATTCATGGGGAATTTGAAAGGGTAGGAAGTGTAGGCCTTTATCAGGATTCCATATGGTTCTCGCATTGTTCTCTCTCTTTCTGCTGAAATGTTAGTTGTATATTCAGGAATAAAATGATATGCTTGTGTATTGTGCTTCATTGGTAAACTTGTCTATGACTCACTTAATGTAAATGGCAATTTTTCCCAGTATTTTAGACCATTTTTGAATAGGATTTTAATTTACTATTGTTCTGGAAAATTATTTTTTGTATTGCAATGTATTTAAAAGTGAAAGTAACAGAGTGAACCATGTTACTTTCTATTAGAAATCACAGTCAGTTAGGAGATACACCTTCTCATGCTACACGATTCATTGCTCTGGCAAAAGTTGGAAATCCTCAGAAAGATAAATGGATTTATGCTTTAAACATTGATCCTATAGACAGGATGAAATCCAATGTATTGTATCAACAGACAACAGATGAAACGGAATCTCCCTATGGAATGGAAATGTTGCTACAAATAGCGAGACCACAATCAGAAGTAAGTACTCGCCTACCACTTACTGAACTTCTAAAATAAAAATTAATTTGTTTACTTTCCATTTTAATTTCTAGGGTGTGGTACATCAACCTGATAACCCACATTTAGCTAAATCAAACATACAATGTTCAGTTGAAAGATGTATTTATAAAAACTCTTTGAAAATGTCATATTTTTTAATTGATTTATGTAGTAAACATTTTCAAATCTTCTCCTTGTGCAATGTTGTTTATTTAAAGAGAAGTGATTAGAAAGAGGTAAGGCAGGTTTGGCTTTTACATTCAGTTCAAGAACCTAACAAATAACAATTTTTTGATTTTGGTATTCTAATTGTCTGTATCTGCAGAAAAGGAACTAAATGATTCATCAATAATTCTTTATTCATTTTTTGATGTACATTAGGTTCTGCCTCTTTTCAGGGGGGGAGGGTCCCTTAAGTAATTTAAAAAATGTTCTCCTTTAGGAGGTACGAACTGGCATATACTTATCTGAAATCTTGCAATTTGATGTTGCAATAGGAAGTCTTTTGAAAGTTAAAATACAAGACTATTCTGAAGTTAATTGTTTCTCGCCTTTTTAACAACCTTTTTTATGGAATTTTTCCAAATTATATATTTTAACCCTTACTGGGGTCTTCTTCAAAGAACTTTTATCTGGCTCCAGGATTGTAAAAACATTGTTAAAAGTTAAAAACTGTTGAATTCCATTTCACTGAAATATTGTCTACATTTAAAGTGAGTGGGGAAAAAAACCCAGCAAATTTGTGACTCGTTAGCTTTTTTCTGGCTAGTAGTTCTAAACCTCAATTTATTTTTACTGTATCTGGTATCACAATTCATGTTTATTTGCATTTTGTCGTTATCTTTACATTCATGTAAAGGGAAAATAAAAAGTAGTAATTAATTACACATAAGGTTGAATGTATATAGGATTGGTAGCGGTAAAAGTCTGCATTTTTTTATTTTTTGGCTAATTGTGATGACATGAAACATTTTATTCATTGAATCTGGCATGCTGTCTTAGATTGACAGTCCCTGTAACAATTCCATCTACCGCCAGGGTTCCAAAAACAATCCTAGCTTCTTGGGAGCTATTTTCCCAAAATTCTCATTTGCTGATGTTTTCCACTTTAAATGGAGCATACGTCCGCTGCGTCAAAAAATGGTTATAATCTATAATCAATAAATTGTAAAATTCTTTAAGATATCCTGGGTTAATGGGTGCAAATTATTGCTTTCTTGTGTATGCTCTGCAAAAGAGCAAAAGGTTATGTAAACAATTGAAAAGTTAGTTTAAAAAAAAGGGGGGGCAGCGTTTTTTACTTCAATTTTTCAAATGGGACAAGTGTCCGCCTTTGTACATTTTCCCCATTTAGTGTGCAGATTTTATCCCTATGTTAACTAAATTGATAAACAAGTGCTGTAGATAACAATCTGTAACACATGACATTAACACGAGAGGCTATTTCAACACTATTATTTCTCTTTTGGTATATCATGATCAAAAATAGGAAATTGCAATTACACTAATTATTAAAAACCACTTAATTTGTATAAAAATTATATTGACACATAAGAAAATGAATTTACTTCATTTTCATGGCGATAAACCAAACAAAAGCTACGTAATTTTATACAACAGGAATACTCAATGGCGGAAATTAGTGTTACCTCTCCCAGTTAGATCCAAAAATTGGTTTCCCTCCCAATTTTCAAGTAGTGCAAAAATTTACTCTATGCGAACCATTACCCTCACCCACCCTATGTAAATATGTCATTAGAAACACATGATCATGTTTGTTAAATATAAATCAGTTCACTTGAAAAAATTGCAACATACCATAGGTGGATCACAGTAATACTTATAATTAAGATCTTAAGTGTACAAGAAATGCAACAAAAAAAAAGAAATTTCCTGAAAGCAACTAAGTTCTCGATCCATGTTATCAAGTTCACATATTCCTGAATAAACATATGTACATTAATTAGATATTTGAGCATAGAGAGTGGATTAAAGAAGAGCCAAATCATCTTGTTTCAGAGAAAATGTGGGTTTTCAGGATCATACATCACATCCTTGATTTTGTTTAGTAGTCAGATGTTTTTGTGATTGCCATTAGACAGAAGCTGTAATGCCAATTATATCCCGGTTTATAATTGTGATTGATGGTGTTTAGGTAAAACAGGCTCAGTTCTTTTATGACATGGACAACACCAATAGTGATTTTACCAGAAGAAAACGCCATAAAAGAGATGAGGATTTTAAACCAAAACGCAGACCCCCACCTGTATTTGATCAAGGTGGGAATGACAAAGAAAATAAATTACAAATGCTTATATGTGCTAATGTAATAATTAGGGGATGGATTTTAATGAAATGTCTTTTTTTTTTTTTCTTTTCATTTTAGAACAATGCCTTTTAGTGTAGAAATGACTAAATCTTTTTTACTCTTTTCTGTAATTTTTAATGCATTTTTTGCTGATTTCATTGATTTTAATATAATTTTAATGGCACTTCCTTGCAATAATATTTACGAGATGCAACAAATGTGCTTCACAGAATTCCTGAGTATTCTTTTCAATTTCTTTGCTCATGAAGTCTAATGTCAGTCGTGATTATGTAATCTAAGGTGCCTGTGACACCTATCAATCACCGCCATGTCGGTTTGGGTGATTTTGGGCTAACTAAAGACAGAAATTTCCTGGTAAAGAACAGTACTCACCAAACGTTTGCAAGCTGAGTTCACTTGAATGAATGGAAGAAGCCTTGATTACATCAGTTCAAATCCAACAGCTTGAGATTTCCATCCGCATTGGTTTTGATCACATTTTTTACGTCACTTTTCTTTGTTTTTAGGACATTTTAAAAACATTTTTAGAGCATTTTATTGATCATTTTTGGAATGTTTTAAGTAAAATCCCCCCTTTTAATAAATAGATCAATTTTTTAAAAATATCATAGTGGATTGCAGAAAAACTTGAAAGCAAGTCCAAAACAATTTATTTTACTAATAATTTTTTTAAATGTATCTGATTAAGCACAGTATAACACAGTATATTTATATTGCAGCATTATGTTGGTTTTGTTTAGCAAGTCCTGAAGTTGAAAAGCATCTGATTGTCAGTATTGGAAGTGAGGTAAGCTCATTCATTTCTTTAATCTAGCTACCGCATATTTAATATTTTTACATTTTAATGTATTTATGTGTTGAAACAAAACATTTCAGATGCAAATTCGCAATATATGTTACTGCAATCGTCTTTCAGTGGTCACAGAGGCAATCCCATGTGCTTCTATGACCACCGGACCTTCTTTGTTTACTGTCAAAGTAACTCCCCCCCCTCCCGCTTCTTGAAAAACATTTTCTCGGGATCAAGGATGAGCAGAGGTTTGTGAAGCAGAAGTAATTTCAACCACATCCTTGCTCATGGTTCATTGGTTCCATGCGTGATTTGATCAAAAGCTAACAAATATTTTTACAGATCATTGCCTTCGGGATTGGATCCCTTTTACCAGCTCTCTTGGCGCAGTATCCGAAACTCCGTACCAGACGTCCTCACGGCTGTGATCTCATTCCATCCATTTTCCAACATCCACACTTATAGTTTCATGACTTTCGTCATCCAAATTCTATGTATTATGATTACTGTAAGACCTGCTCTTGGGAGGGGGGGGGGCGTTGAGCGCTTTGCGCTTCTCGGAGTAATCCTCCCATTACTGCGCTTGTTTTTTGGAGTAATCCTCCGTTAACATTGTCTGTCGCGTCTCGTCGTAGTCGGTTGTCAAGAGGACCGCCAGGTAGCATCTCCGCGTACGCGCCTCCTACCGTGCGCTCCTGCGTCACTACGCAGCGGCCAGAATTAGTAAGGAATAAGGATAGGGGTAGGGTTTAAGACACTTCACAGGGGTTGGACTAGCCCTTGTAAAGCAGCCGAACTTGTTTTGTTGGAACAAATTTCACATGAGATTCGACGGGAATCGAACCCGGATCTCAGTGGTGAAAGGCATGCGACTTTGCAATGAGCCACGAGTTCAGCTTTGTTTTTAATATCATTTTGAAGAGAGGAGTTCACCACATGAAGCTTCAATCGTCAAATATAATGACAAACTTGCCGATTTTATATCCATTAGTAGGGCCTGGATAATTATATAATAACATATTTTCCTAACCTAACTTTGTCAAGTCGAATCAATGATATGTTCATGTTTCATATCAGTTAGTGCCAAAAATCGTTGACTTTTTAGTGCATATTTTTACATATTTTACCTAAAAGTACATATTTTTACAAGTTACTGAATTTTTCCATTTTTCTTCAATTTTTTAAATTGAATTCTTTTTCTTCTTTTTTTTCTTCTTTTTTTTTCTTTTCTTTTTTTCTTTTTTTCTTGTATGTTTTTGTTAAAGAATCTTCCAGACAAACAATTCAGCATTGTCAAACATTTTTTTAGCCTCCTTCAAAATGCCGCTATTGCATTGCTTTGATAAGAGTCTTTTCATTATTGCACATCAACAGACTGTATTGCAAATAAAAGGGCAAGGCAATGATGTAATCCATAGCTTCTGGTGTGTTAGTTTTCAGCACGAGTATCACAGAGCACAGTATGCAAGTTTGGTTTGTGAAAATGGTACGTTTAACAGGTGATATCGTGCACCCACTATGCATCTTTCGGGGGCCTCCCTAGACCTTGATATAATTCACCAGACACTAGACGCACCAGCTCAGGATGTGCTGTTGACATTTTTCTTTCCTCGATTGTTACATGCGAGCTTCCGCCATTGTTTATAAATTATCTCTTCGAGCCCCAAATCTGAAGTAAAATCACGACACTTGTGGATTAAAACTTAGGGGGCAGTGGTAACGCTATGTGAGGATTTAGCCCAGGCAAGTACAAGTTTTCAGAGCAGTCTTGCAATATTGCTATTGTAAAAACATTTAAAGTGGAATTTAAATGATATAAAAGTAAATTGGTTAAATTTGAATCAGCATTGTTTTTATTCCCTAATCCCCGAGAAATATTGAACAGTGACAATGTGGATTCAGTTTATATTTTTAATACAACAAAAAACAAAATTTCTCTGACATGAGTGTATGACTGAAGCACTTTCCAGAAAAATTTGAACACTTTTTTACACAAGGAAAACACTTCTTTGCCGGTTACGTAAAACAAATGTGGCATGTGCTCAGTGATTTCAAATCTTTGAACATATATTCATGTCGTGTCATCAAACACAATTTTCGAAGATACATGTCCAAACCCAAAAACTGTTCTTATGCTTTGCATGATCACCAAAGTATTGAGTGTCAAAAATCTAACTTTTGTATTCATTTGTATTGTGTTGTGGTTTGTGCTGACATTCCCACATGGAAATTATGCTATCCAATGCTATGTGAATTTCTGTAAAAATATCCACATGAAACAATTCCCACAGATCTATGGAAACAATGAATTCCATTCATTGTTTGGAAACAATGGATTCCATTTATGGGAAATTGGCGATGGTCCCATCTGGGTATCAACTGGCGAAACAACTTATGTTGCAAGGAAATCATATTCGGAATGTTGGAATAGGTTTAATGAATAGTTAAAAGTGTAAGTCTATTTTGATAACTTGTGAAGTGTTACCCAAATGCAACCATCAAACTACTGCAAAATAGTTACTCATACAATGGGATTTTTGTGGTCTCATATAGGGTTAACACAGTAATGTGTTCCTTCCGATACTAATGCAGCGCCGTATATGTGCAAGGCAGCGGAAGCCCTGCAGGTCTCGTATCCAAAATTACTACTCCTAACCTGACTCGTACATGTGTTGTGTTGCAGAACTGACAAGATCTCAGGTTGACTCATTGATTTCCAATAAAAAAAGAATTAATGTTGTGGCATCTGAATTTATTCTATGAGCTACCATGCTTAAAATATTTATTTTATTAAAACAAGTTACATATCAATTTGATTCTTATGCTGCAGCATCCATAAACATATCACAGCAATTGCTTTATGCTGAAAAGCCGAAAAATTATATTGCCCCAATTTTAGTAGCCACTACAATGGAAATCTTTGGAGACGTCTTCCCTGCAACTTTCCGCCTGCCTTGAAATTGCCCAATCAGCAGTTGCTTCTTCAAAAACTGTTCATTTATTATTACTAACTAGGATCAAAACGGACCTAGTGAAGAAAAATCTGGAGATTACCCTGCATTCAAAACAATTTGCAATTAGCGCTGTTAGCTGGTAGTGCAGGGTTATGAGGGGGTCAATCCATTTTAAGTGGTCCAGCAGTTGTTGCTCAACCGTCCCGAAAAAAATTCATATTTTGTACATATGTTTTGGCTGTTGAAAAACATCTTTATCTTATTTTTATTGTATCTGGTTTACAAATAGTGGCCATTTTGTTTTAGGCAGTATGCCATTTTTGTGTTTGTAGACATTTACTCTCTTCTAAATTACTCAGCTCTGGGTAGTTCTAGCAATCTAGAATAAAATGCATTGGATTCAATACACTCTGACCTACAAATCTAAGTTTTGTTTATCTACCTTCTATGTTTTTATTTGAGAAGTATTTGCAACCATAAAAATAAATTAAAGATGTTTTTGAACAGCTAAAACATAAGGAAATTTATGTACAAATTATGAATTTTTTTCAAGATGGTGGAGCGACCAATTTATTAAATTATGGACCACTTAAAATGGACTGACCCGAGGGGATAATTCTGTCACATGGGATATCGACTACATGCCAGAGGATATGTGGTACCCAGCAAGTTTAAAAATGCACTAGTGACTTCGTACAATGTAGAAAGCTCTTTCAGTCCATATAAAGCTCTTACAAGATTTTAGGAAAATTTTCATTGCTGAAAATTCGAAACATATTTGTTTCTTGTGACAGTGATTATTTTAAATAATAGAATTATGAGGAGTGTAATGTTTAATTTTGATCTTTATGTTAATGAAATAGATCACTGTACACTTAGATAAAAGTATTTTAATACAAAAGAATTGATATAATGATAATTAATGTTACATATTTTTAACTTTTTAGTACATATTTCTGTATATTTTATGTATATATTGAAACACTCTCCGTTTCTGTCAAATTATTTCTGCAACCAGTTTCCGAATTCATATCATTTTTGGGCGCCAGGAAAGGGTTGTGATTTTAAATTTCCCGCAAACACATCTAAAGGGAAATAATTATCCTACTAGCTCTGCCAGTTGTTTTCTTATGAAAATAATCGTTGCCGGTACTTATTTTCTTCCTAGCAAACGATCATTTGATCCACTCTCCATACGGAAAAGGCGAGGAATCTGAAATTTGTTTCTGGAAAGAAATTATTAAACTGTGGATTGCGTAAGATGGTAAAGAAATGATAATCAGCTTTTCTTTTTCAGAATGAGAACGTTATAAGTTTATTTGTTGATTAATTCTTGTTAACATGAAATGTCACCTTGGTCATGACCGATTGTGAAAATTGTCTATAGCGCTATTATTCTTACTATTTTAGATATCCATGCACTCTTGGACGATGAGGCCAGGAAGAATCCACCGACCAATCTTCTCTCTTGTATCTTGTTCTCGGTCCGCTGCCGGGTCAATGTCCTCCTCAACTTATTAATTGTTTCACTTACTTCCCTATTCTTTGCCACGGATGGGCACTAACTCCATGACTGTCACGTTTTACTTAGTCCACGATACACAAAAGTCTATTTCTTCTAATTAATTCCTCCAACTTTTAACGCGATAAAATATAAAGTTCATCCGCTAAACTACAAGATAAATCTCAAGCCTCTCTTCCCTGCTCTCACATCCGTATTTTTCGTCAAGTCCGATTTGCGCACTCCTGGTGCTAGAATTATTCAAAAGTCCCAAATAGAATTACGCTAACAAAATATTTGTAAGTCCTCACTGCTCAGCATTATGATGAATTTAATAAATTTTTGTCCCCAATTTCCTCAATGTCTATATATGTCTGTATATATATATATATATATATATATATATATATATATATATATAGACAGACACACACATAGGTAGATACATGCATGTACATATTTTCCCATTTTTTTAGTACATAATTATCCAAGCCCTATTTTTTAGTAATGAATTGATTTCCCTAAATATATATTTCCCGAATGTTACCCCCCTTGGTACTCAAAGAATCTAAAGATATTATTTAATGACAAATCCACAGCTCATTCAAATTATAAATATTCAAATGATCCACTTGACTACATTATATTTTCTGATTTATGCAAGAAATGAAAAATTAGATTGAGTTGTGATTACTTAAATTATTTGAACAAGATTGAAAGTTCAATCTCATTTAACATAAAAAATTTTTGAAAATTTACCAACCATAAACACGGACTGAATAGCATCCCAAATGTTATGTTTGATGATGTTAAAACTTCTGACTCTCCTCCAGAAATTGTCGATATGTTCGCTGCGTATTTTGAATCAGTACTTGATGTTGATGAGGATGATGAGGATAGTCGTCAACCTACTATACATAGCGATAATTATTACGATATTAATCCATCTTTTGATATATGTTTTATTGAAATAACACAAAGCGATGTATTAGAGTCAATAAATAGACTGTTAAAAAAGGCATAGGACCAGATTGAATACTTGCGATACATCTAAAATCTTGTTCAAAGCTCAAAATAGATCTTACGTGAAAATTATGGACCTACAGCAATTATGAGTATTATTCCAAAACTCCTTGAATCCATAACTAAAAAATTAAGATTCAAATTAAAAAACCTTTTCTTAATTTAATGATACTACCACATTTCATTACTGATAAAATTCACAATAATTCACAAGTCAATGTTATTTATTTGGATTTCACCAAAGCATTTGATATGGTAAACCACAATGTACAATACAAAATTGTCAAATTGAGGCATTCATGGTGCTCTTTTACTTTGGTTGAGTAATTTCCTGACAGATAAGACCTTGAATGTTAGATATTTATCATTTTTATGGAGAGGCATTGGTGGAGTTCGTCAGGGCTCACACCTTGAACCTCACCTATTTTTATTATTTATTAATGATTTAAAACTATTCCTCCCAAATTGTAAATTTTATTATTTGCAGATGACTTAAAAATTTTTAGAGAAATAAAAAATTCAACGATTGTGAAGAGTTACAAGAATGCCTGGATTATGCTTTAACCTGAATGTACTTAAATTTAATATACAGAAATGTAAAGCTTTGAAATTTACTAAACATACAAACATTTGTTATATTATCAACAAAGCTAATCGCATGCTAGGTTTTATCATAAGAACTACATCAGATTTTCAAAATACATTAACAATGAGAATTTTGTATTTAACCTTAGTAAGACCAATACTTCTTTATTCATCTCAGAACTGGCTCCTTACTATAATATTTATATAAAGAAATTAGAAACATAAACACAATTTTTTTGACTTAATGGCTTGGAAACTAAAATTACCATCACCTAGATTTACACATGACTCTACCGATATATCATTATACTTTCAAATTAGTTCTTTGAATCGTTCAGAAAATATAATGACCTTGTATTTTTATATAAAGTGATAAATAATAATATAGATAGCATTCAACTATTATCATTAATCAAATGGAAAATACCGTTACGCACCCCAAGAAAAAATCTCAATCAAATGTAGTATATTCCCATTTGTAAATCTAACTTGGGATTCAATTCACCAATATGGTGAATGTGTAGAACTGCTAACAACTGCGATATTATTTTACATTATTCTTCGATTAAAATATTTATAAATTGTGCAAGTTCATTTTATTTGTACGACTTCAATTAATGGCTACGTTTATATTTTATATAATGCTCACCTTATTTGATCTGTATGTTGTAAAATTGGGCAATTGCTTATTTGTTGTAAATAAATAAATATATTTTCATTTTAGCACTATTGAGTTGATCAAATCCATACAATTAATTATTATTACTTTGCATCTAATCCGTCATGTAGTTTTACTTTCATACTTTCCCGAAACAAATTTAACTTCGTCGACAACAAAAATTCCTACTCATGGCTCTACATCTGCCTTTTCCTGTGGTACACTACGTTGTGTTGAATTTTTAGTTGAAGTTAATCTTCTTTTCCTCAACTGTCTTGTTTATATTGTTTATTTAGGATGTTCGATGCTATTCTCTCTTTTCGCTGTTGCACCATACAAAGTTCTTTTGTCTTCCCAATAATGCTGTATTGTTAAATGTTTATATATACAATTTACTATTAACACATCATTCCAGAAAAAATATTTAATAATAGTTATACTTTGTTATTGATTTCTCTGTAGCTGCAATGTATATTTGTGAGTAAATGTGTAGAAAGAGGACATTCTAAATGATTGGATTTTTTTTTAGTTTGATTTCAGGTGCTCCCAATTTTAATAAGTTTTGTCTCGTATTAATTTTTGTTTTTCTTTACCTTGTGATGATTACGATGATTTATGTTATTCTAGGCATACCTGGCAGTTGCAAAAGGAGCATTGGTTCCTGATCATGTTTTAATATTACCTATTGGTCATCATCAGTCATCGTCATGTGTGCCTGATAATGTTCTTAAAGAAATTGAACAGTATCCTTTGTGTGATTGACACGTGTTGAGATTACAGAGAACACTTGTATTAAACGACTTGTTAGTTCCATGAAAAAGTTACCCTTCAGAGGGTGGTTCCTTAGTAGGAGGGAATCATCTTTCTTTTTATTTGTGGGAAATGAAGCATTTTGATGAAGTTTTCATTCTTTTCTTTTCTTTCTTTCTTTCTCTTTTTTCTTTTCCCTATTTTGACGTATTTACTATCTTTTTAAATGCATTTAAAAAATATTAAAATCTCCTTTTCTTTGTTAAAAATAAACATTTAAATAATTTTCAATTTCAGTATTCCCAGCTGGTAATGAACCTCCATTTTCTTGGGTAGACTCAAATTCCATATGCTATGTAAACATTTGCATAGGGGAACAAGTTGAAAACCTTGTCTTCCCTCATCAACACCTTTAGTTTAGCAATGACAACGAAGTTGTTAATTCCTTCATGTGGTTCTGCTGGTGCTAACTCCTCCCTCTAGCTTTCTGTACTTTAATTTAATGCTGTCTATAATAGTCGTTGTTTGTCCATTCTCTTTGCTTGTTTTCTCCATTTCCTCTGTAGGTTTTCTGCTTTCAGTTTGTTTCTAATTTTTTCATTTCTAATTTTGTCTCTCCTTGTTAACCCTTAAATTTCTGCCTTTCCAGATGTTCTTCCGGGAAGGTAAGATAAAGAAGGTATTGTTAATTCTAAGAATTAAATCTTAGGTCACTTTCACATCTTCCAGCACACTGGAAGGACTGTAACTGAAATGGAGTGAGCAGCTGTGCAACCATATGCAATATACCGGCTGCAATATATTCTTGCACGATTTTCAGAATTGCCCCCCATTTCCTCGAGGATTGATGCTCAGACACAGGGCATGTCACAGGAATGCTGATTACAATTGTCATTTTAACTTCTGAAAATTTGGTATACTATTCTTACAATTTTGCTCAAAGTGGTCTGGGTCAAATTAAGAAAATTGCTTTTAAGGGGCTGGTCGGTGGTTAAGGAGAAGGATGGTTTGTTAACCGGGGCATGATTTACGTGCAATATATGGATTTCATTTACAAGAAAAATCAGTCTGAGAGGAGTGGTCGTTTCCATCAGTCGTATACCAAAGGGGGAGAATGTCAATGCTGGACGTCAGTATATTTTTTTTCCAATATCTTTGTTTAAGTAAGGAGTTACTGTTTTTTCTTTAAGGACTTTCATTATTAGAACCTTTCTGAACCCTTAGTATTTGATTAGATTTTCAATGCCTATCTGATGTTCACAAAAACACTAAAAACTGTTGCCATGCATTATCACTTCATGGAAACTTCGTCAGTCTATTTCAGCCAGGCTTGCTAGTAATCACATTAAAACCTCTGTTTAGTGTCTGTTGATGTAGAGGACAGTTATGCAATCCATAGTGAATGTTGATCTAGTTTTTCAAGAAAAGGATGTCACTTTCTGTGCCCTTGCTGAAAGGACTGCAAGTATAGAAAATTTTCAAAATATATATGATCTTGCTCTACCTCAACACAAAAAAGTTTGATTGATTGGTGATTCCAGATGTGCCAACTGCTAAGGTCATTAGTCCTGTAAGTGTAGTGCATGTTTGGTCATAAGTCCTGTAAGTGTAATGCGTGTTTGGGCATGCGTCCTGTAAGTGTAGTGCATGTTTTTTGCTCTGGATGTGGCAGTGATCTTCCTGATCGATCTGTTGATGGATGATGAGATCTGGTGCCGACCTACTTGTCAGCTAGCAGGGTTTTCTGCAACTAATATCTCCCACCAGCAGACACAACCCCACTCGAGATAAGCTCCCGATCGGTCTCCCGGTTTGTGTGGTATTGTAGTGCATGCAAGTGTAAGTGTGTGTAAGTAAGGAATGATGGTAGGATGAGGAAAGGGAAGGAAAGATCTCATGGCCCGTTTGTTAGGCTACTGCTCCGGCATTTGCCAGGTATTGATCTGAGAAACCATTAAAAACGTCTGATCTGAGCAGCCGGCTGCAAGAATTTTCCTCCAGACAACAAAAAAAGGAGAAAATGGTCGTAATCATTTCCTAAATACTCATATATTACTATTTGGACTTATAAAATTTATCTCCAGTATATTGCAATTTGTTCTGTGGTCCACCAATGATCCCCATTGGAGTTTCCAGAAATGGGAATGACATCGGTATGCAACTGTTAATAAGAGTGATCTTTCAGAGGGGTTTCACTGTAATTGTTTAATTTACGGGGTTGGAAGCAGTGAAGTAAAAACAGTATCATAATAAAAGAAGTATATGCAACGAATACAAACTACAAACAATGGATAAAATGTGTTCAAGAGTACTAACATTCCATTAGTGTATTTTAAATGGGGCTGATGCAAGAAATGCAAGTGTACTATTGCAAATATGTATTAAAAGAAAACCTTTCAAAAGTTTACTGTCAAACATTAGGTAATTACTTTTATACCATAAAGAGATAAAAATTATAAATATTTTGGTTTTAGAAATATTTTTCTGTTTTGTTTTCATTTCAAGAATCCATTTTTGGCATTCTTATTGAATCATTTTACATTTATATGTATGAACCTGCAACATCAGGAAACTCACCTATTTCATTTCTCACATGAATGATATTGTGAAAAATTAAAATTTATGAATGTTTACTTCTATTTTTAGCTATCAGAAATGAAAGTATTTCTATCAAAGAAATACTTTGTTGAAAATAAAAATAAATTTTCTAACAAGTGTGTTTGAAAATCAAAAACAATTTTTTGTATTATTTTGAAATTTAAAAAACATTTTTTTGTGTTATTTTGAAAATCAGAAAATTTTTTGATATTATTTTGAAAATCAGAAAATATTTTTTGATATTATTTTGAAAATCAAAGAATATGTTTTGATATTATTTTGAAAAATCAAAATAATATCTTGTCTTTCTCAAGAATTCATGCAGTTCCTTAACAAAGAACATATTTAAATTAGCTCTTTCAAAATACTACAAACAGAAAGGTAAAGTTCCTGTGATATTCGAGAGAAATTACAAGACCTCTCACTTACAGATTCAAGTTGTGCCAGTATCATCAAAACTTTTACCAAGATTGAAAAATGAGTTTCAGGTATGATAGTCATTGCAAATTCTTGGGATATATTTTACAATTATATTTATATAAAAGTGTGCACACATTGTAAATTGACAGTTTGGGAAAAAAAATAAAAAATTGAAATTGCTGTTGGTTATAATGCCAGAGCATGTGTTTAATTTCGATTTTAAATTTCAATCCATGAACTTGAATGATGGATTCCACATGGAAAGTGAAATTACTGCATTTACCTGAATATAAGACAATCCCATAATTCTGAAGAGACTTCCTTAAAAGTTTTAAACTAATTCTTACAAACTCAAAATTAAATTTTAAATTGTCTCATTGAATAGAAAATGATCTTGTTGATGAAAATGTTAACTCTTGTGTACCTGAGTTATCACTATTTTCTTGTTCCCTAAAATCATCATAATCATTGTTTTTGTCGCTCCTCTCTTCATCTTCATAAGAATCATTGTTTCTTACTTTCTAGTCCTCTTCATGTGCTTGACATTTTAGGGTATTATCTTTAGGGTACATCGATAAATTATGTAACGCACATTTGGCATATTTTGAATATCGCCTCTCCTCCTGTAACGTGCGCTTGACTCTCCCCCCTCCCCAATACAATAAATTAAAATCGGTTATAAAAGAGAATTATTTATGGGCATTTCAGTTATCGCATTAATATGGAACCAGGCAAGCAACAGTTTTATTGCTCTATCAACCGAATTTGAAACAGTAGTTTTTGTCATTAGCTGAGTGTTTGGATAGGTAATTCAGGGTAAGATCAGAAAAAACAAGGTTGGTATACTGAGATGTTTCAGACATGTCTGTCTCCTGAAAATGGTCACATCTAAAAAGTTTAACAAAAAATTTGATTCCATAACTAAAGTAAATTTTATTTACTCAATGAAAGAATTACATTTTTGTAATAAACCATTTTTTTTATGTTGGGGTAGAACAATAAATGTAATGCAAACTTAATGTGTACAATAACAAAAATTCAAATCACTTATCACATGAGACTCAAGCCGTCTGATCACAGTTTCAGAAACCAAAGAGCTGATCAGTGTGCATTCTAATTGGCGGTAAATTTTCCCATTAAATTGTTTCCTAATCTGAGAACTAAAGTAACTTCATTTACTGGGATCTGAGAAAAATTATTATTAAACATCAAAGAATTAAATCATGGGAATAGAGAGGAACATTGCAACTATATCTTATGATACCATTCTTGAATTGGAATAATGGTCATTTCTCACAACAGACGGACAAATTCAAAACCATTGTCTATGGAATGTTTATAATTGCCCTCCAAGATAAGTTTTAAAAGTGAATTTAAATAGGTATAACAGGCATAATTATTAGTACCTATAGAAGATTCAACAGGATGCATTGGAAATTCTGGTTTATACAAGCCATAAGCTAAGGCAATATTACCTGTTGTAGACCTGGGCATATGCTTTATTAGTTAGGAATGAATTTGCCTTTCATCTTTGTAAAATATCTTGAATATTTTTCATACATTTATGTGTAGAAGGTACTCTTACCCAGTGGCGTAATGTTTGGGCCCGCAATGCAGGCAGGCCTAGGTAAAAGAGCGCCGATTTTTAGGCTGAAGGTTTTGCGATAGCAAGAAATATTTGCCTTGATAGTTTGCAATAGTTGATACTATAAAAGGTTAAAAACTGTGTCTTCCAGAACTAAATCCAGAAGAACGATTTATTTCCACCTCAGTAGTTTATGTAACCCTCTTTCTAAATCAATAAAGGTAAGCAATTTATTGATAATAACAATAATTTGATAAGTCTTTAATTTCATAAAAATATTTAATAAAGACAGATTTTTCCACTGTTGGTTAATAATCATAGACTGATGAAAACTTTTATGATGAATTGTTAAGGATGTTTTTATTATTTAAGGTACCAACACTTCTTTTGTTTGCTATACACTTTTATAAAGATAAAAGTTTTGTGGGCGGGCCTGCACTCATTTCGTTACACTCCTGCTCTCCCATTTCAAATTCGTCCGTATTAAGGAAATTCACTTCTATTTTGTGAGAATATTGTTCTTTATTCAGAGCCTTATATACACCCCGAATCACCTCTAATAATTTTTATATCTGTATTTTTCTTTGGAAAATTTTTTAGTAAGTTGTTAATCTCTTAGGACATGAATGTCTTCTTCTTCCCCTGATGCCTCTCAGCGTCGGGTTAGCCATTCGACATACTCCTTCTTGTCTTGTGCCTTGCGCTTCACCTCTCCTAGTGTAGCTCCGCTCCTTTGGCATACATCCTGTATATAGGCGTCCCATGTTCCTCTTGGCCTTCCAGGTGGTCTCTTTCCCTCGCTTCGATAATTTGTTTCGGTTTTCTATCCTCTGCCATTCTAACATGTCCGTACCACTTCAGAGACTTATTTTCCATTTCCTTGAGTAGCGGGGTAACTTTTAGTTCCTCTCTGATTGTATTATTCCTGATTCGATCTCTGCTTGTCTTCCCTACTATCCTGCGTAGGAATTTCATTTCCACAGCTGTGACTCTACTTTCTGTTTTCGTATTATGTGGCATGCTTTCAGTTCCATATATAAATGTTGGTATATATACGGACTTATACATTTGAAGTTTTGTTTTAGTACCTACATTCATTCTTAACAAGTTCTTATTTATTTGATAATACACAGAGTTTGCTTTCTTCACTGTTATTCAGTTCTTCTTCATATTTTCTGTTTTCTGAAATTATTGTTCCTAGATACTCATAGCTTGTTATTTCCTCCATGCTTTCCTCTCTCCATTTGATGTTCATTTCTTCCTTCTCTTTGCCTATACACATTACCTTGCTCTTATTAACATGAATGTCCTATTTATTTAACTTCATGGACAAACTCATTATGGGAGGGTTTACATAATTTATTAGAAATAGAGGCACGCATAATATATATATAAATGTAATGACCAAGTAGAACCTGTGAAGGTTGATGTTATTTCAGAAAGAAAGAAAAATTAACAAGTATGGTATTCTAGTTTGCTCCACTGTACAAGTACTGTTATCTCTTTCATAAAATGCTACTTTTATTTGTGCATAGTAAACTTGTTTTTAGGAAAAAGCGGAAGCTGAAGGTTTTCATTTGGATGAATTGCCTGAATACGCAAAATTAAGTCAGATAGCTCCAGCTGGTACTCCATACTTTTATGTTGAACTGCCTGGTGGTGATAAACTGTTCCACAGAATTCAGAAAACATTCCCGCTGCAGTTTGGAAGGTATGTAATTTTATTGAAGTTTTTATCAGTATTTTTAATGCCAATTAATCTTCAAAATTTTGTAAAATACTTTTCCTTTCTGTCTCTTGTGTATAGGTGTCTTTGTATTTCATTCAGTTCAGTGGTTGTATGTAGATTTCTGTGTTACAAATGGCCAATCCAAATTGTCATTATTGTATATATACTAGGAATCAAATGACAATTGTTTTTATTATAAACTAATGTGTACTTAGACCGTGAAAGGTGAAGTTTGACAAGAAAAGATTAGGAAAAAAAGATAGAAATCAAATAGTAGTTGTTGGTAATTGTTTTGAAATACATTATTAGTTGCATTCCCTGGTTAATTTATTTGGTTTTCTTCAAACTTATTGAGCTTATGGAAATGTAGGTTGTTTTTTATTATTTTTTTTTTTTAATGTTATTCTTTAACACGTTCACTGCCAAGCGCATTCTCGCTGTACTACGCCTGGAACGTTGTCCAGATTGATACTTTATAGTAAATTCCAATCATGGGAACGCAGCTATGCTGTTGTTCACACTGAGACAAGTCAACATATGGTCTTGTAATAATAATAATAAAAAAAAAATTAAATCTCCCTAAGAGATCCTGTGGTCTTACATGGCAGCCAATGTGTTAAGAACAAGCATAAGGTCACAGACATATTTCTTGGGTAATAAAAATCATATTTCTTTTCAGAGATGTTCTAGCAAGTGAATATGTACTGAACATGCCAGATAGAAGTGATTGGAAAGATTGTAAAGTTTCTAAAGAAGAAGAGACAACAATGACAAACAATTTTCGTTCATCTTTTGAGGAATTTGACTTTACTTTGTGAAGAAATATATACTTCTAGAAATGAGAATATTGTGGGCAGTTCATGTGCATACAAAATCTGTTTTTTAATGGTTTTTACTTCATTGTAACATTGTTCAAATTAGCAAGTTTTATGTGGAATTGTACCGTTTTTAAATACATTAGGATATGTGCTTCAAATTTCAACCTTTCCTTTCATCTTTCATTAATCTACTACCTCTACCATAGCGAAAAGAAGAGTGTGTGCTGGTTTCAGTGTTACACAAGTGACTGCTTCATCATGACGTTTGAGTAGCAATGGGTGTTTTAAGTTGATTTGCAGCATTTACCATGCTTGATTATTGTAAACCTACCCTAAAAGAGTGTGTCAGAAGGTGATTTTTCTGTCAATATAAATTAATACTACATTACACCAATCAGAAACATTGTAGGAAATCTTTCTAACTTGGAAATTTTGATGGGAAATTGTGAACAACCCTTAGTCCAGGTCAGTCCACTTAAAAAGAAATCTGATCACATTCTCATGTTGAACTTGAAATTAAATAAAGATGTCTGCTTCAAGTAGAATCGTATATTCTCAAATTTCTACCAGATCCTCATTTTACATATAGAATTATTCATTACTTTGATATTGTTGTATATGTTCAGTAATTAATTTTAAACTTTAATGATATGATTATTAGAGTATTATAGTTATTATACATATTTTATTGGAAATAACATTAATAGTCCAAAATATTCTAGATTCCTATTCACAGTTTGAATTTCAGTATTAATTTACATTTCAAGTGAAATTTGGAACCAAAGAATATCCATCTCACAATTACATCATTCCAGTTGATCAGCCCACAAGAAATTGTGCTTTTTGGAAACAAACTGCAGCCAACATCTTCCCTAAGCCATGGAACTATCTTAACTACAAAATTCATTCAGAAACAAGATTCATTCAACAGCACATACTAAGCCATTATAGATTATTGCTTGTTGAGTTCCCTTGTGAACCACAAGTGGTATCACAACTGCCATGCTGATGAGGTTTTTCTTCTCTTGGTGGAGAGGCACCTCCAAATTTGCATGGCTCATTAAATGGCACTTGCATTGCATGTTTTGTGCAATATTCTTTCTTCTAACTGCAGTCAAGAAACTTGTGCTGAAAAAGAACACCTGTACACTCAGTGGGCGGGTTTTGTGGAGAAGAAGAAAAGCCAGATTAAAGTATTTTATGTTACAATATCTACAATAATATTTATTTCCATGTTACATTTATTTACAACAACAAATTTATTCTCAGATTCAATAGGTTCATTTCTGCTGGGCTACTTGCATTTGTGTACATCAATTTTATTTCAAAACCAAATTCTATTTAGTTTTTACTTTTTTTACTAGAAGGTTGTGGCAACCTGAATTTCGCCATTTCAATTTCTGCTTCAAAGTAGGATGTATTGTGGTATAAAAAGTATTCAGGATTCTTGTAATTTCCATCCTTGGCTGCTCCTGGTCCTACCTCTGAAACAAAAGTAATTTAGCTTGGTTGAATAGCTAAGATAGCAGTCTTCAAATTTACATTCCTGAGAAATAAATAATATGTTTTGAAATATCATGCAAGATACATTTTAAGAAAGATCCTGATTGAAAGTTTGATTTCCTGAGAAAGAGAGAGAAGAGGTTATTTAATTTAAGTTTCAAGAGGTAACCCTTTCTTATTACATCTGGTACATGGTTCAGTTTTTCTGCAACACTCCTTCCATGTGTGTGTTTTCGTTTGAGCGTGTTTCCTCAAAAAACAACAGCAAAAACTGCGACATAAGGTGGAGAAAATTAATCTGTTAATGTTTTCTTGAGCTCCAGATGCTCGTCCTTTTACTACACAGAGTAAAATAATTAATACATGTTCATTGTTAAAATTAATATTACTTTCCTTTTTGATGTTAGGTATAAACTAATTGAGTAGTTGCCCTGAATGGAGATCTGACAAAGTTCTGCAAATTATTGTCATATGAAATGTGATTATGCGACTGAAGGCAGGGCCCCCGTAAACTCAGTTCAGCTGAAAACTTGGGCCAGATATTTTATATTCAAAAGTTGGACTTTCAGCAAAGATTGATCTAACCAGACTCTCCGGATACAACACCCCAGTAAAATGGTGTACATTAGCCTGTTGTAGGGTGTTTTATTCAGCATCCAAACAACTGGAAACTGATAGATTTCGAAAATGGAAGGTTAATAGAAACAAAATACCAAACATTCTTTAAAAAATAATTATTAACTTCTATATAATTTATCAGAATTTATAAAATGTCACTTATACCCTTCTGGTTCCCCATTCAAATGTTTTACATAAGAAAACAATTATCAAATTTAATATTTTTTGTAATCAATGGGATCCTTATTATGTCTATCAATTGCCAGTTCCTTATCATCTAAAGACACCTAATCGACCTCTTGATCATCGTTAACCCCTTTAAAATTTTAGTGACCCCATTTCCACTTTAGAACATCAAGTGTATGAATATATCATTACATGATTGGCAATCTTCACCAAATTCTGCTAAATGTGTTTTATTCTACTATATTTTTGTAGAGTAAATTTAATAAGTTAAATGTAAATATGTAAAGGATTAAATGTAGGTCTGCTTTTCATAAATATGATTATTTTTCTTAAAAATAATTGTAATACTATATATGTCACCTAAAATCTAATGAAGTCTCTTGTTTAGTGTAGAGTTTGTATGTGTGCACCTTCTGTAACTGGTGTGTAGTTTATTGAACAGACACCTTTTTTGGGGCTTTCCTAGGGGAAAAAAATGATTTGGCTGGTTAGATCCCTCTGTGGGACTCAGTTATATAAAAAAACTTATGCAGCAGAAAAGATGTTACGTGTCACTTAAACTTTTGTATCAATTTTAATTGTTTCATGTCATTTGGCAATGTTTTGTAAAATAATGTACATATATTGCAAGTCAATTTTTTGTAGTGAGCTGTTGATTCTGATTACTACTTCGAGTGTTATAGTTACGGACATCAGTTTCACTGAAAACATTTTCCCACCCTTGAGAATCACATTTGGCAAAATCCACTGATCCGTAAATCAAGAGGCACATATTTTACAAGAATTATGTGGGTGACATTTGCTTATTCAAACAATTCTTTTCTGTAATTAACAATCTAGCAGTTGTATGTTTCCCCAGCATATTATGCCATATTTCAGGTGGGAATTTATATTTGTGAAATATATACAATGATCAGTATGAAGGCTGACTGAATTTGAAATAATTCTGAACATATATAGTGAACTTAATATTGTGTTCAATTCAATTAAATGGACATTCCATTTGAAGTTTAACTGAAGAAACCTACAATTTATCTATTTGCGCAAACAAGTCGCATGAGTATTTCTGGACCAAGATAACAATCTGATTCTTTAAGGAATAACAGGGAGCTTCTTTGAAATTTACCTCCAGATGCTGGCAAGATGCAAGCTTGACTTAAGCCTGGGACATTTTGTGTAGGGCTAGAAGAGGGTTTAGAGCCTCCAGATTGGGTCCATCTTCTTGATCCGCAAAATATTGAATTGACTGGCATCTGAATATGTCATAATTTTTGTATTTTAATTTACGTAGTCATTTTTGTAAATGTCATTACACAACACTGTGTTACAAGCAGACTTCCGACTCACCTGACGAGTTTTACTAAGCAGTCTCGTGGAAACAATATTCGCCATTATTAGAATTTTAATTTGCCGGGCGGTTATTTACTATCTTAAAGAAAATCCTAAATCATAGAAGCAGGATCAATCATAGGTTAAATCACGAATGGAATACGAACAATGCTATTTCCACCTAATAGAGAGCCAGATATTTTCAGTTGGCATATACTTGCGTTTTTCTAACGTGGCGGCTGAGGGTACTAATTCCAAGATGGAATTCCGCACGACGTTTTCAGTTATTCTCAGTCCTGCCGCAAGAAGTCGCATCTAGCAGTGCTGCAGATTAAGCGACTAGCGGCAGGACTGATGATGACTTAAAAAGTCGTGCCGAATTATATCTTGGAGATACTACGTTCAGCCGCCACGTTAGAAAAACCCACGTATAGTGTGCAGCTTGGTGGGAAAAGAGAAGTTAGCTATTACGCATCGTATATCAGCCTGAGGCACCAGCTTGCGTCTCAATATTAGCGGGAATTTTAAATGCATCCAGATATGGAAATATCTTGTTATAAGTAATTGAAATATAAAAACAATATTGCATCTTTTATTTCAATTCCATCATCATCGTGTCATTTTTGGTTGGTTTCCGTTGAAAATTGTCACTTTATGCCAATTTCAAAATGTTGCTCAGCACTTCTCGCTCTCCATGCAAGATAGCGGCGAGCGTCTGGTGTGTCTTTTCAAACGAAGGGCCCATGTGGGTCATGACGCAAACTGGTGTTGCGCAGAAAGAGGAACTAATGGTGCTACAGAATGGCACAGACTTTCTCATAGCCATTTTTTCTAGTTTCCTTGGCGTGGACTGGCTGTAAGGTCTTCCTCCATTCTCTGGCCAGCTGCCATTTATCATCACCGAAAGAACATTTTCTTGACGTTTTCTTAACGTTTCAGTAACTTAATTATAGAACCGAAATATTACTTCAAGAACATTAAAGAAAAAAAATAGAAATTTTCATTGAACATTTTGAAGCCGTTTTAAAATAAACGGCGATTAAGGAAGCAAAATAATTCATATTAAACCGTGAAATTAGCACTATCTATTGAAAAAATATTAAGAAAATGTTGAAGCAATGGTGGAGAAAATGGCATTTATGTGGTTCTGAAAATGCGGAATTTAGAGCTCAATTTTACAGAAAACTGTTGAGTTTTCGAGAAACTTTATTTGACATTATTTAAAGCACGTGTACTCATAAATATAATAAAGTGAAGCAATTGCCTCTAGTGTAAATATTTCCGATGTGAAAAACAAGTCAAAAAATTACATTTTTTAAATTTTTGAAACAACAGAGCAATATGGCGCTTATGTCTTGGGATGGCATTTGGTACTATCTCTACCAAAAATGTAAAGAAAGAATTTGGAGCCGTTTCTGTGAAAATCTTGTTTTGTTATTTTTTAAAATTGCAAATATTGCCTGCACTATTGCAAGAAAACTACTAAAATTTCCAAACAATCTACATAACCATAATGAAAGAGATATTTATGGGCAACAAATGTCATTTGTAGGAAAAATCTCTGTTCAATTTTATAGTTGTTGGAAGACACCGGGAAAAATCCAAACTTTTGCAATTTTCGGAAATTCAGAGTTAACCGTGGAAATCGGATCTATGCCACTTTTATAAGTGTATATTACTTTGTTCTTACAAGAAATTTAAAGAAAAAATTTGGAGCCATTTTTGAGAAAATTTTGAAAATGTCGTGGGAGCTTTATGTATCCTCCAACTAACTCCTACTACTCCTAAATTTTAAAGATTTTTTTCTTCAAATTTCAAAAAATTCAACTAGAGCTAGAGGGACAGGGATTTTTCAATTTGCAAAAGATCGTACGTGTGGTTTAGGCGCTAGGCTTGTTCACATATGACGGACGGACAGACAGACAGACCGGTGGACGGATGTTTTGAGAAAAAACACTTTTTCGGTATCAGAGGACCCCAAAACGTGTATTTCCGTTGATATCTTGAAATCGATTTTCCACAACATTACGTAACTTTCACTGTACTACGTATATTACTCTCGTATATACGTATGTATACAAGAAAGTAAACTAGAGTAGCACAGACTTTCTCGTTCTAATTTTTTCTAATTTCCTTGGCGTGGCCTGGTTTTAAGGTCTCGCAACTTTCTTTGACCAGCTGCCGTCTACACTCGTACATATTTTTTGACAATTTCTAAACTTTTCGCTTTCCTAGTAGTACAACCTAATTATTACTTCAAGAATATTAAAGAAGAACAGAAACTCGTCCTAAATAGAAGTTTTCATTGAAAAATTAGTGACGGTTTTTGAGAAAATGGCGATTAAGCTTTACTGTAAATGCGAAATTTGAAGCTCTTTTTCGGAAATTTATTTTTGAAAAAGTTAATTTGAAGTCAATTAAAGCACTTCTTCTCACAAATGTAGTAGTGTACACAAATTGATGGAAATGCCATTAACGGCGTGAGAGGTATTTGAAAAAATACATTTGTGTAATTTTTGAAAACAACAACAAAATAATACACCAAAATGAACTTTACGTCATAGTACATTAAGTTTCGTCACCAGAGCCCGACAGTGAATTTTTTTTCGCCGAATATCCGCCATTTTTTTTGCACAGCATTCCATAACTTTCTCTATACTACTATATATTTTTATTTTATTTATTTAGTCAAAAACAGTAAAAAACTGTATGTGACGTATGGGGGAGAAAATCATCTGCGTACGCTTTCTTGAGTTTCAGAATCCCTTCCCAACAATTTAACTATTAATAGTTGAAAAATGAAAATTATAGTAATAATATTAAAAAATTTAAAAAAGCATAACATTTGAAAAACTAGATATTTTCGTTGCCGAATTACAGAAAACTTATCTTTATCGGTAAAGGAACGAACAGATTTGATTTTTCTGAATTGTTAAAAAAATAGAAACTCACCCTAAGCTCTACTACCACTACAAGCAAAAGGAAAGTTCAACAAAACTTGCGCATAGTGAAGCTACATTTACGTCCAGAAGCAAATCAAGGGCCATCTCAGCATTTGCTCAATGGATCAGGAAACTGGACAAAAACCGAACGAGATGGGGTCATTGGCCCGGAAGCTGAAGAACATTACTTGTTACAGGCATATTGAATTTTTTTTTAAAATTATACAATACAAATGTAAACTAATTAATTATACTATATCTTGGTTTTGTTAAAGTAAACATTATTTTTCTTTTTGAGGATCAGTATAGTTTCTAACTGTATAGAAACAGTTTTGCAGCAGAAAAGATTTTACTTTTAACTCAAATTTGTGTACTAATTTTAATTGTTTAATTTCATCTGGCAATGCGTTGTAAAGTAACGTACATGTATTGTATGTGGATTTCATGTAGTGAGCTGTTGACACTGACACTTGATGAATATGATTTCTACGTCGAGTGTTGTAACTATAAATATAGTATTACGTGAAAATAAGTTCCCACCGTTAAGTAAGTCAGTTTTGACAAATACTACAGACTCGTAAATAAATAGGCAAGGTAACGGTAAGATTCCAAGCTCAATGAAAAGAGGCTTGCAAGGATGGGATTTTTTCATTATTCGGATAATTTTCTTTTGCAATTTAAATGTCTGGGCACTAAAGGATGAGCTTCCCCAGAATATTATGCCATATCTCAGGCGGGAATGTACATTTGCAAAATACACGCAACGAGCTGCATGAAGGCTGACAGAATTAGAAAGAATTCTGAATGCATAACATAATGAGCTTAATTTAGTGTTTACTTCTGTTATATGTACATTCCATTTCAGGTTTGATTGAATTGAGAGACCTAGAAAGGTTGTTACCTTAACATCAGCTAATTGCATATTGTTCATTTTCAATGGAGCATACGATTGCCGATTTGAAACGCAAAATTGCATTGAGACAGTTTTTCCTTTGTTAACAATTAATTTGTTATTACAAAACCAATTTGAAACTTCTGAAATTGTACTATTTATTGTTTCTTTTTTGCAAAGAACATTCGTGTCATCGGCAAACAGAACTGTTCTTCCATTTTTAATAGATGAGGGCATATCGTTTACGTACAACAGAAACAGGATAGGATCCAAGATCGAACCTTATGGGACCCCATGTTCAATTGGCAAAGAATTGGAAAGGCAAGTAAATAATGTGCTTTCGTGCCAGTACGGTATTTCTACTCTTTGAGATCGATGTTTAAGGTACGAGGTTATCCAATCTAGGGCAATACCACGAATTCCATACGAAGGTAATTTTGAGAGCAAGTGTTATGGTTAATAACGTCAAAAGCTTTCGAAAGATCTAAAAATATCCCAATGGGTTCTTCATTTTAGTCCATTGATGAAGCAACATCTTTAAGGAAAGAAAAAATGGCAGTTTCCGTCGATTTTGATTTCCTGAAACCGTGTTGTGAGTCTGAAAACGCTTTGTTTTTCCTGAGAAAAGTTTCTATTCCCGTACAGAAAAGCATCTCTGATATTTTTGAGAAAACTGAAAAAGAGAAATTGGCCGGTAATTTTGAATTTAATTTTTGTTTCCTTTTTTTTAAAAGTGGCTTAATTTTTGCTGTTTTGAAATTATTTGGAAATATTCCTGTGCACAAGGAAGTATTGAAAATGTGAGTTAATGGGTGTATAATGGCAAGTGCACACGTTTTTAATAAACAATCTGGAAATTCATCTAAATCAGATGAATATTTACTTTTTAGTTTACTGACTATTCTGAGGATTTCACAAAGTTTCGTAAATAAACATTGTGCCAAAATTTATTTGGGAAGCATATGATGTTGAATTTTGTGGTTTTAGTCCCTTCGTGAGATCAACTGCAATTCTATAAAAGTGTTGGTTAAAGATATTCGCAACTTTTTCTGGATTACTTGTTTCACTTTCATTATCCTTTAAAACAACATTCTCTACGAAATGTTCTGATGATGTCGTATTTTTGACGATGTTTTACATTGCTTTAGTTTTGTTTCTAGCGTTCAAAATATCCTTATTATTTTTCATTATATATTATATTACTCCGTTTACGAGAAAGTAAAAATCGGTGCGGCTGACTAGCCCACCCATCTCTTTCCAGCAGGGAAGGTTGACTCCAATAGGGAGCTGCAACGTCACTATAACTCCCACATTTACGGTTCCCTATTAGGCCGCCCACTCCGTTTTACGTGCGGTATAGAACGATTTGCTAAATGTACCGAAAAATACTTATAGGAAAAATCAATAGATCGCAACACTATCACAGGGAATTTACTAGACCGATAACATCTGCAGAAATGGTCCGATTTTCGATCTGTAAACGGCATTGGACTCCTTTTTAAAATAGAATTTACGCTACGAAGCCGTTTTTTCAAAAAATATTTCAATTTTTTTTTAATTTCTAATAGTTCCGAGAAGAAATAAAAAAATGTGGGCTTATAGCGCGATGACGACGTGCTTCCTGAATCCAACGCCGTGTCAATCATGCAAATCGGATGAATAGGAGCGGCGTAAAGTGAAATTTAAAATACACCTTCCCCACCTCCCTTTCCGCTCCATACTGATGCGTCAACCGACCCTTGCGGGCCCTCCCACCACGCAGACGAACGGCCAAACCCGGCGGCCTGCGGCGCGAAAGGAGGCCGAACTTTTAGGCAGGCAAGTCAGGCAGTCGGTTTGTGCTTTCTTCCCTTTCAATCTCAATATATTTTTCTCCACATATCAACCTAGTGATGCTGTAACACAACCAAACGGTTTGAATACTTCATTGCATTTATGAGTACAAGTGTTTCAAATAATGTCTGATCAAAATGTGCTCAAAACTGCGAATTTTCAGAAACGCTCAAACAACTTTCCTCAAAAACGGCTTCAAATGTTTCAACGAAAATTTGCAAGTAGGAGCATATTTTACTCTTCAATAATATCCCTCAAGTCACATTACATTTATACCTCAATTTTACCATTAAGATACCAAAAATTTGAGAAAATATGAAAAAAATGTCCTCTAGGCGACAACAGACGCCAATTGTAAAGAGGATGGGGCAAAACCGAAAGCTAGCAGAAACTGAACAGATTAGAAAACGAACTAGTAGGAGATAGTTTATGCCATTCTGTAGCACCATTAGTTACTCTCCCGCATACTGCTTAAGCAATATAGAGAAAGAATTGTAATACTGCGGGGAAAACCCGGCGACTTTTCGTCAGGCAAAAACTTTCGTTTGGCAAAAACTCTTATTGCCAGTCTCTTGTAACGAAAATGTGGAAATATTGTTCCATTATACTAATACGCAGGGCTTAATTTCTGGCGGAACACGACGGAATGGCGTCACGTGAATTAAACTTTAAAATTACAATTAAATTTATGGAATAAATTACAAAATCGGCGAAAGTGTGGCCACGTCAAATTAATCATAAACCATTTAAATTTCCTTATAATTAAGAAGCAATCAAAAGTATTGTTTTTAATAATCGCTTGAAGAGTTCAAGTGTTAAACCTTTGATGGGTTTAAAATACAACTTTACCTAATCTTGCTGGGCTGTCCTCGTGAAGGTGAACGAATCGCCAGCCCTTTCCACTTAGGAAGCCGACTCGGGGGGCGGGGTCGATCTCAGACCGCTAGTAGACGGAAGGAGTTCCCTTTCAACGGACGCTCACCGCAGGCAGCGCCTAGAACGGTCTCCGGATCAGCACACTCGTCAGGCCAAATTGATACGTGCACTCGTCGTTAATCAGTCCTTGATCGAGTGCAGCTGGTTGCGACAATTCTAGAAACCTTATTCTGATAAAATAGTTCGCGTGCAGCAGAAACTTCGCGTGCCCTGCTATCCAAACTCACAATAACTAACTTCTCTAGGATGCGAAATAATGCATCCGGCGATCAAACCTAATTTATACGTGATTATAATTATATATATATATATATATATATATATATATATATAAAAAAAATATATATAATTAAAATTCTAGTTAATCATCTGCAAAGCTCCCTTACTTATAAAAATTAGATTGGCATGCATCATATGTCTTGACGATAATGAAATAATGTACCTCAAGCGATTTATATGCCAAAAAATCTTTTGTGAACGTATTTTAATGAAACTTTTTGAACAGTTCGCTTTGAACACTAATTGCAAATATAGCCCGAATATAAAATGTGGCTTTTAGTGATAATTATATTGATTATAGAAAGTTATTAAATGTATCCCAGTAGTAAACGATAGCAGAAAAAATATAAATCTATTCAAAGAATATAGCAGTTTACTAACTCTTGATGAAGAGCAACAACAGTACATAATACATGATCTTGATGAATATTGAAAAAATGTTAAAAAACAATAAAAGAGGCCCAATGTTATATTTATAGAATTGTACTTGTAATAATAATTGAATCTGTCATTTTTCTTTTTACGTTATTGCAAAATTCGCTATAAAATATTTTTAAAAAGTAAAAGCGTAGTTACTGAGATACTAATACAACACACATGCCCTTGAAATGTTACCTTACAGAAATTTACTAGAAAATGTAATTATTTATGAAGAAAATTAATTTATAAATGAATTAATTGTTTGTTAAATTTGACTGAAATAAAGTTATTGTAACTGAAGAAAATTAAACAAAGTAAAATGTTAACTTAAACCAATTTTAAGATAAAGAATCTGAGCAAAAGATGAGACAAACGAAATTATAAGTTTTGATGATAAAGCTGTTTAAAAAAACTAAAAATGATTTTTTACATAAATCGCTAGAGTAAGAGTCCTTCACTATCGTCATGACCTATGATGGATGCCAATCTTATTTTTATATGCATGTGACCTTTGGAAATGATTACATGAATGAGGCATTGATTGAGGATTGGAAATGATTACATGAAGGGTGAGGCGGAAGAAGAGCCTTGAGCAGGAATTTCCAAGTTAAATTTATTTCGGGAAAGTAACATTTTGCTCTTCCACGTACGCTCGCTGCTTGCCCGACTGTCAGTTACTCGTAGTAGTGAGAACTTACCTGCGTCGCCACATGTAAGGTCTGGCGAAGGATTAAGGAGGCATGCATGTTTCCAAATTATCTAGTATTAAAATACGCTAATTGAAGAACAAATATCACTTATTTTAATCATCAAACCCATCCATACAAGCAAGATTGTATATTATTACCCCAATTGCGTGCTAATCTAATGATAACCTCCTTCCCTCTCTCTCCATGTTTCATTGGTGTGCCCATTTGGCGATCTCGCTCAGAATTGTCTGTGGCTGGCGCTGGTAGGCGGCGGGATCCTATAGAGAGCGTGGGATCAGGGGATCGCAGTAATGTTTCGTCGGAGCCCGGCCCCACTTTAAGGCACATGGGTATTGCGGCCTCATTCGTCCCTGGGCGATGGAGCGGCGTGGTGAGAGCGATGCCTCGAGGAAGAAATCATGCGTCTCCCGCTGTCTCACCTCAATCGGAGTGACCGCTCCCCCAAAACCTCCTGCACATGTGAGCCACTACTTCCCGCGTGTACTGAATGAAGCTGGTGGCGGCGAACGTCTCGCTCAACTCAACGATCAACACTTTGCGGCATTTAGGCAGCCGTATGGCGAAACCTCGAGGAACCAAAACGGAAGCTCGGCACAACAATTACGGAAGATCGCACGACAAAAAGTTTTAGAAGCAGACCGCTCGACGAAAAGTTTCAGAAGACCGGAGAACATCGAATCTCGGTATTCGATAGCTAGTTCCCACGCTGTTGACGCGGTGGCTCCCCGTCAATCACGTACCCATTTCGGTGTCCCGTGACTTGTCTCACACTGTCAGCTGGCACCTCCTGAAGCCATCCTTCCGAAATGCTACGTGACGTAGGCTCCCGCTTCACTAATCTTCAGCCGCATACCTTACTCCTGACGTCACGGCGCTCTACCCGGTCTTCGGTAGTACAATAGCTACCTGCACCCCTCGTCGTAATATATCCCTGGCGACACGCACATTGCTGCCATTTCTGCACAATTTCTGAGTAGCGAAATTCCCAGCGGTTTGCACAGAAAGACGCGATTCTACATTTTCATTTATATTTTCCGCTGCTGAGCGGCTTGTAATTTATAATAGCGCATGCTACTCTGTGCTGTTACAACACACACACACACACACACACACACACATATATATATATATATATATATATATTATATATATATATATATATATATATATATATATATATATATATTGTAACCACTCATATGTCGATTACAATAATTTTTAAGAAGCATCTGAGGACGTCAAGACACGACAACCAGCAATTATAGTGTTAACGAATTGCAATAGATCGCGCCAGCAGTAAATGGTATCCTTTGCGAGAATTTACTAAAAGTTTCTGAACGCACACGCGTACAAGAGATCGAGGACCAATCAAAATCATCCTTGAAAATATCGGCCCTAGAGCAAAGCCTCACTAGGACAAGTTCTCTCTTTTGCTGTCGCTCGCCGATCTGATCACACCGGAATTGTTCGTGCTGGATGGAGAGGAGAACTCACCGTATTTCGACGATTTGAAGCTTGAAAAAGGTAATTCGTCTCATCATGTTAAAATAACTATACCATGTATGAGAGAATTTAGAACTTTAAATTATAAACATTCTGATAAATTCACGTGAACGCATGACACAGAAATATACTATTTTTATAACAACGAGGAAATAATATATTTCAACGTTCAAGAACGTGTACTGAAATATAAAGCATGTGCTGAAGAAAATGTTTCTTTCTATTTCCAGTTTTTTTTTTTTTTTTGCTTTGTCTTTCAACTTGGCTTACCACGTAAGAAATTCATTACGCGAAGATATTGCTGTCAGATTATATAAAATTGGAAGGTCTGTGGTAGAAATTCACCAGAGCACGTGTTCACCAAAACAAGAGGTTGCCACGACCTTGAAAGGATCTGGGTCGCCGTCGCCGCTCCAAGCTGTGGAAATATTTCTTCGAGGCGTTTTGTGAGTCAGAAAATTCACTAGAAATTCTCATAGAAAGACCTGTTTAAAGAAGCCAGAATTATTAAATATTACCTCACTTACAGACGTAGAGTCGAGTTAAATTCATTAAAATCATTTAAACATATCTTATATATAATATTGAGTGTAAAAGAAGTGTAAAAAACCTATTAATTTCATTTTTCTATTATTGATAATATTTGTTCTTTTAGTGTGTGTGCATTCAATTTATTGTTTAATAGTTTTCAAATTGTTCAAAACCAATAATTAGTAAAAGAGTTATTATTGATTATACGTTCATTGCATAACAATATTCTTTTTGCTGGCCAAATTGTATAAAGTAATAATCTATGTGAAAGTGAAACTACGTCTTGTATATATTTCATTCACTATTCATGGGACAATTTCTTTGAAAGTGTATCCAAAAGGGTATTTTTGGTATGTGATTCTTTTTCAGTATTTTGTGTTTCCATGTATTATAGTCTTGGGTACAGTTATTTTATTGTGTTTTTTTGTGAAGTGAAGGGTAATATAATTTTATGTAAAGTGTTTATGCAAATGTTAAAACGTAACTGCAGTTGTTTGGTAATCACGTAATTGCTAAAGGTAGAGCAAGTGATAGAATCTTTCAATGCAATGTGTAAATGCTAGAGTAGAATTGTATTCCAATATTTAAACAGAATATATTCAGAACGCTGTTCATAGTTAAAAGATTAACTTGCCTATGTTTCTTTTATTACAAAAGCAGGATAAAAGACGAACCCACTCCTATAGGACAGTTAGGACATGTGAAACTATTCCTAATTTTTGGTGTGACATTGTCATAACAAGTCACAGATCAAGTAATTCTACAAGGTTACTTGAGTGACCCGCTGTAGACTTTTTAGAGAATAGTGAAAAGGTAGAGCGGTCACAATATATGTATTTGTATATATATATATATATGTGTATATATATATATATATATATATATATTGTAACACGCCCACCTACTACTACTTTCCAGCCGGTGGCGATAGAGCGTGAAAGAATGAATGCTCGTGAAGTGAGCTTTGAATTCTCAGGAAGCGGGATCTTTCGAGTATGAGAAAGGTCTGAACCCTTGACACAATGAATTAGGTAAAATCCTGGTAAAAATTAGCATATATTCAGTGAAAAACAAAAAAAAACAAAACCACAAAATGTATAAGCGTCACCTCGACTGCCTGAATACTTCAATAGTTACTATTCACAATTCTTTTGCTTCTACCTCTTTCTGAATTATCTTCGTGTACCTCATTCAACTCTTGCTATTCTTAAGGGTTCTCCGTGCACGGCCCTTTAAATGATTCTCTACAATTATTCTACCATAGACTGTTCACAAGTGTCAGCCTTAAGCTGCACATTTACTATAATGCTGTGAACTCAAACAAAAGAACAAACGTGACACACACGTAACTGGACCCTTTACAAATTATAACAACTAATTATCCCCTGACATAATACAATGAAAGCATGACTTTCAAATAAGATCACTTTTACACTACATGAAAAATCACAATTCACTCTAGGAAAATTGTATAAGGTATGGCATTCGAACGAATTTATTAGTGCGTACAGCGAATGAAATCTAAACTGCCGCTCATACGTTAGGAATATTTCTCCCAGTTTCTTATTTGGAACTTTCACCTATTTTTAGGACGCTTCGCCTGGTATTTTAAAGCTACACTATTTCCCAACAGAGTGCCGCATAGAAGTTGCCAGTTCTTTACCTCGACATCTCCTTCCCGCTCGCCATCAGTTAAATCTTGGGGTTTTCGGTAGCTCGCCGTCCTCGCCGCGCCACTTGACTGGTTCGATGTTCCTCGGTTATACCACTTCCTTCTCCCGATCTCCGAATTCCCCCATTCGTCCAAATTCCAGACCCTTCTCTCGATCTCGGGCTCGTATCATCCACGTATTTGGTCCAAGTCCTTCTAGCCTACGCTTGGGTCTTCACTGGAGTCGTCCTTCTTCTTCTGCGTGCCGCGTACCCGTTGTTCGCGCTTCCAGCTTTGAATAACTAACGTTATTGAATTGGAGACTTCTAGCACTCGGTCGACATACCACACTTTGAGCGTGCGTGGTCGTGGCGTACAAAGTTTAATGCTGGATTTCGTTTAGAGTCCTTCTGCGCGGATTTATTTCAAGTATGAAACTATTTCAGATTCAAGCAATCACATCGCTTGCTTTCTCGCGTAATGTTAGTGCTAACATGCACTTCAATTCTGAATTCTATCACACTTATTAACACGTTTCTCAAATCAGTTTTAACTAAGCAAGTTAAAATATACTCCTGCTCTAACCACTGACTATCGCCGAAGAATTAGGTTGAGTCGCCGTCGCTGTCGAAATCGAAAGAGAGTTCTCCCGAAGCGCGAAGCTCGTTTTGCAACCTGGAAGTCTAGTGCTTGACTTAATGCGTCAGCTAAGGTTTTCGGTCTTGCCAGCCTTAATGCTTGTTGTTTTTCTGCATCATGGAGCGCTTCAAGAAAGCACCGGACGGCTGTGCATTGCAGGGAACCTTCTGAAGCATCAGGGTCCGAAAGGCGCATTACACGAGATATATCAGTTTCCAGTTCTTGAAGACTCTTTCCAGGCTTCTGAACACTATTCCTTAGCTGGGTAAAATACATGTCTTCCAGGTGCGCCTGCCCCTACCGTGTTTCGAGTCTCTTGAGAATTTGCTCGAAGTTTGACGGTTTATCGGTGGGTATTTTCTGTTGGGGGAGTAAAAAACCTTCAGCTTCTCTTCTAACAGATTTTTTTTTGTTGCTATATTTTTTTTCCTCTTTTAAGATTTTAGAATTTTCTTTCAATTCCTCTGTTAAAATTCTGGAATTTTCTGCTAGTTTTTCTTCTAGTATTCTGGAATTTTCAGTTAACTTTCTTCTAAATTCTTGGAATTTTCTGTTAACTTTCCTTCCAATATTTTGGATAGGTCTGAAAAGTTCCCCGTTGTCTCGAAGAGAAAATTCCCTGGGTCCTCGCCTGCTGCCTTCATTGCGTTAGCAAGACGTTCTTGTAATATTGCTTTCGTTCCGGAAGTGTCTTGTCCCCTCTCTTCTAACTCCTCCTTCAACTCCGTCACTTCCAGATCCCGTAAAACTTTTAATTCACCACACGTTACTATTTTGACAGTCTTTTTTTAAGAAAACGCTTGATTATTTATTTACAATATATTTTTCTTGCTTTTTAAAAAATTTATTTACACTAAACTTTTCTTGATTATTTATTTATACTGTCCACTTCTCTTACACATTCGCACAGTCCTAAGCACTGGTCACAGTCCACTGCACTAACCACAGTTCGATGCACTGACCACGGTTCACGTCACTGAGCACAATCACTACACTGCTATTCACCGCGATGCACACACTTCACAGATCAGCTTCCACTGCGGACTTAAGATTGACCCGCGGTCACCAGCCGCCGCGTATTTATACTCGGCGAGTGTCGTCGAGAACTTTCCGGACCCCGCGAACGTTCTGGAATAATCTAGTACAGGGACCGCCGGTAGATGACGCAACCCGCGCTCACAGGCAGCTCGTGGTGGCGCCGGCAGATGACGCAATCCGCGCATACAGGTAGTTCTTGGTGGTGCCGGCCGGTGACGCAATATTCGTTACTATATATATATATATATATATATATATATATATATATATAGAGAGAGAGAGAGAGAGAGAGAGAGACAGACAGACAGACGAGCTCTAATATGCACCCCGGCAACGAACCGGATCCCCATGCAGGAACGCCGGAAAACCAACGCGGGTGTCCGCCATTTCCAACATGGGGGGAACCACGTTATCGCCTGACGTCAGCCGCAGCCATGGCGAGCGGAACGAGTGGTCGCCAATGGGATAGTGAGAAGATAAGGATTGGAAACCGAATCTTGCGATTGGCAACTTCTAAAAATCGAGGGAAAAGTCTCCGGGGAAAGTTTTCCGTTAACCGGAGACACGTTTTTTAGAGATTTCCGAAGGAAGCAGATCGAATGGTCGTCTAGAAATTTTCCGAGAGCCGCAGAAGACGCAGTCATCTTGAAATTTCCGAGAGCTGCAGATAACAGAGTCATCTAGAAACTTCCGAGTGATGTAGATCGGAGAGTTGCTTGTAAATCTCCGAGAAATTTATATTTGGAGAGAGGGCGCGCTACCAGTAAAATTGGAACGTGCGGAAGCGACGGAGGCGGGGAAGAAACTGGTCCCGAGCCATTTTTCTCAAGATCTGTACGCGAGAGAAAGCACTGCGCTACATTCACGAAAGGAAGATATAATCAATGGGTCGAGATTCACCGACGGTGGAGTAAAACGGACGAGCGGAAGGAAGACACGAAGTCCAGTGAGGACGACGGATCCGGACACGGCGTCCCTCTTATAATCGTTACGCCGCTACTACGGCGCATTGCTGAGGTGGAAGGTCGAGGCGACATCTCTTCTACAACACGGCCAGAGAAGCGAGTGTGTTGGGTCTGGAAAACGGACGTGGGGGCGCGGCCGTTCTACATAGCAACCGAAGAAGATTGTACGAGCTCACGGACGGACGGAGGCAGCACCGCGCGAGGCGCGGGTCACCGACCGGAAAGGCGCCGGTGTGCAGAGCAGCGCGACGCGAGGCCGAAGTTCGTCGCGGAACGGGCAGCCGTTCTCAGCGATAAGCCGCCGAGGTCCCGTGCACTGCATTAGCCAAGGTCGGGTTACGTGTGCCCCAATCGCCGTAGCGTGAGTACCCGTGAGGTATGCTGACCACAAAGACGAAATATTTCAGAAAAATGTAATTCAAAATGTGTGTCTAGAAAGTTCATGTCGAATATTTCGATAAAATTCAATTCGAGCCACAATCGTGAGCCAGAGTAAACTGAAAGAAAGCGTTTGAGAGCAAAAGTTGTAAGATTTGCGTGAACAATTAACTTGTTCAAATTCTTTAATTACGTGCAAAATGCTTGGATTTCTGAAATTAGAATTTTATGATGTTTGTGTACTTAGGATACGGATGTTATTTTTCTTTTTTACACAAGTTGATGCAATAGTAATAATTTAGACTGAGTTGCGACTATTTGGGTATGTACGACAGAGGCCTTGCTTGCACAAATTGGTATAGTGACTATAGTTTTCATCAAAGTGCGAGAAGGAATTTATTTATTTCTCTTCAAGCCTAGTTCTTTGCGTTGCTTATACTGGTAGCAACGAGGTGTTACGAGCCGGCTTGAACGCTCGGTAAAGAACACGAAATTGTTGTCCAAATTTAGTGTAAATAGAATCGCCAATTGCGTTGTATTTAAGTGTGTGTGTTCGTCTCTATAAAAGATTCAGAATACATGAGCATATTTACCAGAGTCACTAAAGTGTTTCCTTTGAATTTGAACCGGCCTGTGTTCTATCCATTTCACAACACCCAATATTGGCCTCCTAGAGGCAAACCGATTCAACAACTTGACAGGCCTGGCGTCGGAGCGGCAGTAGGCTGCCGCGCGGCGCTGGTAACGCCCGAGCGGTGCTCTCCACCCTCAGGGTTAACGACCCCTGGTCAAAACAAGGTTGCATTGTGTGCGGTACGTCGGAGGCAGGTCACGACGTGTGTTCCGTCACAATATATATATATATATATATATATATATATATATATATATATATATACAACCATTGGTTATTTAAAATATTTTTCTATAGCAAATTGAAGAAATATTTTATAATAGGACATTATTGGGAAGACAAAATAACTTACTATGGTGCAAAAAAGGGAAGGACAGAATAGCATCGAACATGCTCATAAACAATGTAAACAAGACACAGTCGAGTGCAAGAAGAAAAACTTCAATTAAAATTTCAACAGAACGTATTATGTCTCGAGAGGGGGCGGATGTGAGGCCGCGAGCAAGATGAACTTTTGCTAAATATTAGACAGAACGTAATGTGTCTCAGGATGAGGCGGAAGAAGAGCCTTGAGCAGGAATTTCCAAGTTAAATTTATTTCGGGAAAGTACAAAAGTAAAAATTGGACGAATTAGATGCAAAGTAATAATAATTAATTTTGTGGATTTTTGATTAACTGAATAGTGCTGAAATGAAATTAGAAATAAATATAATTCAGGTCGTACAATAATCGCGATAAACAGTATTCGGATGACGAAAGTCATAAAACTAAAAGTGTGGACACCCGAAAATGGTATTTGGAATGTGATTGCAGCTGTGAGGACACCTGGTATGGACTTTTGGATACAGCGCCAAGAGAGCTGATTTCATCGAACAGGGAAGTGCTCGAAAATTAAGAAATTTCAAACATGTAAGTAAATATGTACAATGCAAGAATGTTCAAATGAAGAAGATAATGATGTTTAAATTACTAATAATTAAAGTAATGGTGGCCATTATCTATTTCATTTCTATTATATAAAAGATACGTATTCCACTTATTTAAAGATATATGTTTAAATTATTGACGTATAGTTCGCTAATGTACAGCAAAAATCAGCAATAATTGCAGTCACGAAAACAACCGTTACAATGCATAATATTATTATGCTACTGTAATTTCATGTAGAGTTAATTGTTAATTAGAAGCATGTTTGCATGATAAGGAAACAACCACCAACTCCAGTTTTTCCCAAATTATGAAAATTATTTCTAACCGTGTACTCGCATGATCGCTAATTTTCAGGCTCACCAAGAAGAATATAATTTAGTAAGTATTGTCGTATCTTATGTTCAAAACCTGAGCTATCCCAAATAAAATTAAATAATGCATTACTAAGAACGAGGAAATAGAATTGATATTAAGAGTTTATCATAAAGAGAAGAGGGACGTATTTCAACATATATTGCGATGTTACTGGTACTTACATAGAGAAAAAAAATTTTTTTTTGGATTGGTGACGGTCTTGGGGGGGGAGGAAGAAGTTGATTGGGATCATACAAGACCGTCTAGAATAGAAGGCCTGAGCCAGTGCGAATGTCACGTGATCTGACGTCAGAAAAGGATGCTGAACATTTTTCGTTTTCGCTTGTGTCATAGTGGATAAACTTAGATGTGAAAGAATGGATATTGATAGATATTACGTGCTCGGTTTCCTACATAAAAATAATCCCTTTATCCAATATCTTCTAGAAAGCAAGGTATTATTAATTCATGATTTACTTCTGGTATTGAGTGATTTAAGAATTTGGTGCAATTATAAAATATTTTTTCAGCGTGTTTTTAACCCATGCACTCTTCATGGAAATAAAGTAAATTATTGTGCTTTAAATTATATTTTCTGCTAGAAATATTTTGTATTTGGGAAGATGAATATGGTTTGAAATTCAAGGATACGTTTTTGTAAAATCGTAATTTGAAGTTAATTTACTCCAGATGCTTGAAAAGTTTCTGACCTGAGACAATTCGTGGATAAATTGTGCTTATTTTCCGAATTCCTTTTCTGTGCCTCCCATATTATATTTTAATTCTGAGCTTAGTTGTGTTTTATGAGTATGAGAAAGCAATTTTCGTAAGAGGTTATTCATTTCCCACTTTGGGGAAACTGTTCCATAACAAAAATGGAGCAAACATCTCCACTGCCCTATATTGTTGAATTAAGTCAGGAATGTGGAAAAGAACTATACGAAATATATTAAGTGTTTTCATTCAATAAAATGTCATACTTTTACATACGTGTGTACTATTTAAAATTTTTTGGCTATTAGGTATTATTAGCCTCGTACAAATAGTATTTTGTGATTTTTCTTAGTTGCATTCTGATGAAGATTGTGTTCTCCATTGCAGTAAAGGTCATACAACATTTCAAACACAACAATTTATCTGTAACTTACTTTGCATGCTGCAGGTTTGCAGGCTGGTGTAAAGTGCCCCATAGTATGGTAACTTTACTCCACACATTTAGAAATTAAATATAAAAGACAAGTAAGTTTTGTGGCATAACATAAATCCAAAAGATACTCATAGCACTAAACCAGCTAATAAAGTTACAAAACAAGAAAAGTTCTACAAAAATATCATTTTTAAATTACTTTAGAATAAAACTTTAAAAAGTAGAGCAAAGTCACCTCAAAATATGATGTGTGTCTAATATCTGTTGCTAGTACTTGGATGTTTATGTTGTACTAATAAAAACCTTCCTTCCCTAAGGCGACAGAGATTAGAGCAAAATGCCAAAAAAGTGCAGTGTGCCATGCTGCTGATATGATGGAACGACGGAACGTGTTTCCACGTTCAAGTTGCCAAACGATCCTACTCTGAGACAGAAAGTGAAGTGGGTGAAATCCATAAACAGGGATTTTTTTTCCCAACCAAGTATGTGTAAAATACTTTGATAAAAGATTTGTTCTCTACGAAGACAAGGCAGTAAGACCAGATAGTGTGGAATTAGTTACGCAACGAATGTACTGACTCTACTGATGCATTCCCTTGGATCTTTCTTTATCAGCCTCATTATTTAACTCTTACAATGAAGAGAAACACTCTGAAGAAAGGAATCAGGAAAATGAAGAGCGGTGTAAAATTAATTTTCAGAAATGGTGTGAATTAGATACAATAATTTTGAACAATTTTTGCAAATATTTATGGAAAAGGTTTCTAGTGAGTGGACGTGTATTATTAATAGTGTCTATGTATTGCTATTAAAAGTTGATGATTATCATTGCCCCAAATTACTGCCCCTGTTCAAATTAAGAACAATTTAGAAAGAAATAGAGCAGGATATAACAAATAGAATTCTCATCCTGAAGTTCCTTCATCTTATTTAATTAGTAATTACCTTATTAGTTTCAATGATGGGAGCAAATTGTACGATTTTACAAAATTATATAATATAACTAATTTGACTCAATAAATATTATTAAATTGTATTTGTCAATTTAAGTCTTATTAGCCATAATTTACATCTACAAAAATAATACAATACCGGAATGCCTTAATCCAAATAACTAAAATAAATTCCTCGAGCGCCAGGAAGGCTCAGTGTTTCATTGATTTGTTTTCAATTCAACGAGTATGCGTTTGCGTACTATTTTAAGAAGTATATTTGTCTGTAACTGTGCGGATGTCGCCGTGCCGCTTGGGCAGCCTGCATTTCCTGCCAGCCGCCCTTGTAACATCATTCGGCGCAAGAGCAGACCTTCTATTCTAGACGGCCTTGGATCATGCTAAAAATACTTGGCACAGTTTTTCACACAAATAAGGGATTTATTAATCATTAAGGTAATATTCCACTGGAAAAACTGAGAAAAATATCGAATTTTATTTATTACCATTAAAATAATCTTCAGACTTTTCTGAACATTTTGATATATTATTTACTGGTTACACATAAACAGACATGGTTCTGAAACTATTGACTCTTGAAGGCCGTGGTTTTCGCAGTTTCATATTCGGTTATCTTACTTTTCGCAATTTGGCGGGCGTGTTGTTCTTTTTTTTTTAAGTGTTAATTCCTCTCTCTCAAGCGGTGGTATAGCTTGGTATAAAACTTTTTAGAGCGTTTAAAACAAACAAAAAACAAACAAACAAACAGTTTTACATCATAAATGCCCCGTTTTCTCATAAACTGTTAAACTCATTCATTGATTCGTTTACAGATTACTCAACTAGGCGACATGAAGCTGTGGATTTACATTTGCGAAGTTAGCACTTGTGTACATTTTATAAATAAAATTTGTCATTCTATTTTTGAAAAATGGAGGTTCGAGAAAAATATTATATTTCAGTTTCCTATCAAGCAATTATTTTCATTGTAGATCAGTACAACAATAGTAGACAATGCACAGTAAACATTGCAAATCTATATTTCCAATTGTTCGTAAAATAATGGATCATCAATATTAAGAATTTAACATGGGTAACATCTTACCTTAACGAAATCAGAAACAACAAGAGACATCAACTGATGTCACTGCAGCGCCTCTGACCGGTAGGTCCTAGGTTTGAGTCCTGACGGCGGCAGGATTTTCGACTCTAGCTTTTCAGCTAGATCGAATTCAGTCGCTGTCTGGAGGAGAATTCTAGCCACCGGCTGCTCTGATCGGTAGTTTTCCGTGGTTTCTTCGATCAACACCTGGGGAATGCCGGAGCAGTACTCTACCGAACGGACCACGGACCGCGCGCGATCTATCCTTCCTCTTCCTGGTCCTATCCTCTCCCCTTACACACACACTCACACACACACACTTACACTAACATGCACTACACTACCACGTTCCGCGAGACTGGTAGGGAGCTTAGAGCTTGTCCCGGCTGGGGCGGTGATCCGTTGGTGGAAGAGTCCTGGTAAGGGGGAAATCTCCACTAGCCGACAGTAGGTCGGTGCCGGATCTCGCCATCCAGCGGGGGAAGTTCACTGCCATCTCCCGAGGAAAAACATGCACTACACTAACGGGGCTAGTGACCAAAGTAGTTGTCGCGCCCGGAAACACGAAACAATCAATCAATCAAAAGCGAAGTAATTCGCCTTTCACCTAAGAGGTCCGGGTTCGATTCCCGGACAATCTCATGCAAAATTTGTTCATACAAAACGAGTTTGGCTACTTCCCTAGGGCTAATTCAACCCCTATGAAGTGTCATAAACCCTACCCCTATCCTAATACCTTCCTAATTCTGGCCACTGGGTAGTGACGCAGAAGCGCCCAAGAGAGAAGCGCATATGCCGAGATGCTACCTGGCGGTCCTATTCACTTACGGGCAAGAAAAATCTAGAGTTGCTACAAAATGGCACAGACTTTCTCGTAGTATATTTTTCTAATTTCCTTGGTGTGGTCTGGCTGTAACGTTTGGTTCCATTTTCTGTCGAGCTGCCATCTATCGTCGAAGAATGTACATTTTTTTACATTTTCTCAACGTTTTGTTTTCCTAGTAGTACAACCGAAATATTACTTCAAGAATTTTAGAGAAGAGTAAAAACTCGTTCTAAATAGAAATTTTCATTGAAAAATTTGAAGCGGTTTTTAAGAAAATGGCAATTAAGCATTACTGTATATGCGAAATTATTAAGCTCTTTTTCACAGGAATCTATTGAGTTTTTGAAAAAGTTCATTTCAAATCATTTGAAGCACATACACTCACAAATGTAATAATGCATACAAATCGATGAATATGTCCATATTAATGGAGAGAGAGGTATTTAAAAAAATACGTTTGTGTATTTTTTGAAAAAAACAAATGAATACCCAAAATGACCTTTACGTCATATTAAACGGCGCACATATCTATTAGAAACATTTGAAAAAAAAATGTGGAGTCATTTTTTTTAAAAAAAAACGGCGTTTGAGCGTTTCTGAAAATTGGGAATTTTGAGTTCATTTGTACAGAAAACTGTTGAGTTTTCGAGAAACTTTATTTGACATTATTTAAAACAAATGTACTCATAAATATAATACTGTAAAGAAATCGCCTGTAAAGTAAGCATTACTGACGTGAGAGAAAAGTCAAAAAATTACATTTTTGTAATTTTTGAAAAACAACCACAAAAGAATAGAGCAATATGGCGTTTATGTAATGGTATAGGTTTTATTTGGAACTACTAAAATTTTCAAAAAAATGTACTTGACCTTTCTAAAAGAACTATTTATGTACAAACAATTTTGTTTGAAGGAAAAATCTCTGTCTTCAATTTCGTAGTTGTAGGAAGACACCGAATAAAATTCCAACTCTTGCAATTTTCGAAAATTCAGTTAACCGTGGAAATCGGACCTATACCACCTATATAAGTAAACATGCCAGTATTTTTTTATTCTTACAAGAAATTTAAAGAAAAAATTTGAAGTATTTTTGAGAAAATTTTAAAATGTCTGGGGGTTCATGTAAATACCCCCAATTTTAAATAATGTTTTTCAAAATTTCAAAGCTTCAACTAGAGCCAGATGGACAGGGGTTTCTTCAATTTGGAAAAGATCGTACGGGTATTGTAGGCGCTAGTAATGTTTACAGACGGACGGAGAGACCGACAGACAGACCGACAGACAGACGGACCGACAGACGGATGGACGGACGTTTTGAAAAAAAAACACTTTTTCGGTATCAGGGAATCCCAAAACGTGTATTGAAACATGCTCGACGTTGATTGGTGCCAATTTGAAACAAGCCCCGTCTTTCTATTTAAAAACACGTCCCACTTGGAGCGACATTTTGAAACATAATTATTACTGATAAATGTGATTTGGGCGCCAGGAAAAGGTTATACTTGGAATCTAATAATTCCTACGTGATATAAATATCTCTCATTCCAAAATTATGTTGTGTTAGCTCAGTTAATTGGGGTTCGAAGTTCATAATTGTTGCTATTTACTCTGCAATCGATTATTCAATCTGCCATCCATACGGAGTGGCAAGGAATCGGAAAATCTTATTAAAATGCTGGATTGCACTAATGAACAATGCTAATCAGCTTTCTTTCAACTTAACAAATTAGAATTTATTATAATATCAACTATGATTCTGTTGCAAGTTAAACAATTATTGTATTAATAATCAAAAATGAATTGATCATTGGTCATGACCAGATTTCTCTGTATTACGATAGTTATAAAACCTTGTTATTCATTCGTGGGTTTTCGCGCGCTCTTCATTTCTTCGTTCGATGGCGTCCCGTAGAGCCGTCTCCGTCGACGCAGCAGAATCTTGCTTCTGGATAACGTTCTTGCATAATGTCCGTGATCTGGTTCCAAATTTTCCCGGCGATACTATTATAATCCGTGACTTCCCTCACTTACGTCACGGGTGGACGCCTAGACACGTATTTACTTTCTACAATAACGCTATATCCTAATATAAGAAACGATAGATAATTTTATACAACTGTCAATTACAGCCTTTCCTTATTAAACCAAAGTGACCGAAATGTTCATGTGTCGATTGAATTAATTTTCGCCCATGCGCTTCCAGAATCCATATTTGAAACTGCGTACTGTTGTTTTTCGTTCGGTTTAATAGTACTCCCTCATATAATTTCCACATCGAAATTTTCAGGTCATTAGTTTCTCTATTGCCATCCTCTATTAAAGTTGTTCTATTATCTGTTTTCCCACAGAGTCCTCCTTCTGAATTTTCGCCAATTCGCCTTTTGTCCACCGTGGTCGTATCTTTGTTCACTGAATCACATTCAATTCCGATCCTTGTCTAGGTTCCTCTTCGTGCATTCTAATTCTCGAGAAGTAGTCAGGTAAAACATTATCTCCACCCTCACAATACCGGATATCAAAATCGAACTGCTGTAACCATAACGATCATCTTAGCAATCTATCATTATTGAGATGACTACCCATAAGGAAGATCAACGCCTTGTGGTCTGTTATCACTGTGAACGGTTGCCCCTATTAACAGCGACCTCAACTTTTGCATCGTCCAAACGATTCCCAAAGCCTCTCTTTCACTTGTAGTAAAATGACGTTCACTCGGAGTTAACACACGGTTTTCTAAGACAATGATCTGTTGTTTATTTTCTTTATCTATTTGAAATAATACAGCACCTGTGGTGAATCCGCTACTATCAACCTGAAGAAACATCCTTTTAAAGTCGGGGTAACTAATCGAGAATGTGTCAGAGTTTTTCAAGTTTTCGAACGCCTCTTGATATTCTGCACTCCATTCCCATTTTCTTCCTTTTTTAACAGTCCTATTATCGGATGTATTACTTCTAAATATCCTTTACAAAACCGAGAGTAATAATTACGAATCCCGATCAATCTCCTAACCTCTCTGACATTCCTAGATCGTGGTAATTTCTTAGAACTCCCGTTTCCGATCTAGTATGGTCATCCCTTTATCCGAGATCACATGCCTCATAAATTCTATTTTCGTCCTTCCAAATTGACACTTTCCAATATTCGATTTCAATTCATATGCACGAAAGATCTCGAATAACTGCCTCAAATTTTCTAAATGCTCATACATATTGCTCGAAAATAATACTATGTCGTCGATGTACATGAGAAGTGTTTCTTTCAACTTTTCCAGAATTATGTCATCCAAATAACTAGTTTGGGCTGCACCACTGTTTTTCAATCCAAAGGCCATTCTCTGAAAACTATGTGCTGCCTTCGAATGCAAAACTAACATATTTCCGTGATTCTGTATGCAATGCGATTTGCCAATATGATGCAGTGAAATCTAACCCGGTGAATATTCTGGCTACCTTTATCTTCCGTACCATCTCCTCTATCTTCGGCGGTTTCTGTCGACGAGCGATGGTTTTACTGTTACGTTTCCTCGCATCCACACAAAACCAATGGCGTTGTTCTTCGTTCTGACTACGACGATCGGGCTTATATACGGAGTCATGGATTTCTTAATAATTCCGCCATCAAGCATCGTATTTATTTGTTTTCTAACTTCTGCTCTAAAGACTTGGGGAATTGGGTATTGCTTAGAATTAAAAGGCTCGTCATTGGTGAATTCTATCTGAAACTGGTACCCTTTTACTAGATCTTTCGAACTTCCAAATACTTCTCGATATTCGGAAATTAATTCTTCCATTGCACGGCTGCTATCTACTCCGTTCTCGTCGACCGCACCCTCTGCTACCACGTGAAATTGGTTCTTAGTTTCCTCGACCTGTTCCGCAATGTCACAAATACAAATGATTTCATCCTCCTGTTCTCTGATCCCTAAACAATGCCGTTGCCCTTTGTCTCCTCGTAACAAGAAGAAATAAAAGAGGTCATCTTCGTCAACATATCAGCTTTATTAAGATAGCCGGCTTTCGACGGCTTTGCCGTCATCGTCAGTCTCGCTGCTGTCGAGCATCTTCGTCGTAGCTCCCATAGTAGCTTGAACTCGGGTGAATCCGATGCAACGAATAGGATGGTGTGAGTAACTCACGAAACGTCGGCCTGTCTTACGCAACTTGAAATTGGGGATGATGGTGCCAAACTTCTCTTGACTCATGATCGCGCAAGGACAACCCGTATCGAATTCCTGGTTAGCAAGCGAACGCGACCTGCATACTCTGCTAATATGCCCCTTTTTTCCGCACGTATAGCACTTGGCGTCCCGGACTCTGCACTGACCACGGGCGTGAGTTCCCCCACACCCCGCGCATCTTTTGGTTGCGGTGTGACTTGCCGTCATGCTGCGGTGGGTCGCTAGTAGCTTGGCGGGGTCGTTGCTGGTTGCCTGGCCTTTGATTGCTGTTCTTCCGTGCCGGTGGTTTCTCGTAGCCAATCCGGTTTGTGGGTTCACTTCTCGAGGATAACTCCGGATTTTTAACCTCGTCGGCCGTGTTTCGTGTAGCTTCGAGTGCGCACGCTATCTCGTACGCGGCGGCAAAACTCTCTGGTTTCTTGGCAATAATCTCGTCGCACATGTCCCTTGATTCTACGCCTTTAAGCAGTTGTTCGATTAACATGCGGTCTAAAAATGTTCCATACTCACAGTGTGCGGCTCCTTGTCTCAGCCGGAGGGTGAAACTGGCAATCGATTCTCCTGCCTGCTGCGACATGCACCGAAATCTTATGCTTTCAGCATATTTGTTACGGCTGATATAATGACTAATCAGTTTGGACTGAATGTCGTTGTAGGAGAGGGTTTTCGGGTCGATGGGACTTACGAGTATCTTCTACGCGTCGTTCAGTTCGGAGCCCATGTAAACACGTGCGTACGACGCGTGTTCATTTTCGGGAACCTTGCTCAAATTGAGCGCCCATGTAAATCGTGTAAAATAGTCACCTACGGTGGTCCCATCGGCGGCGCAGTATGCTGGCATCGCGAACTGTGGTGGCCGAGGCGATGCTGACGACGCTGACTCATTGCCGGCTACGTCTCGAGCAGTGGACTGTCTGAGAGCGTTAGCAATCATCTCCGACAGAGTTTGGAGAAGTTCCGTGGAAACTGCGTTTGACATGGTGGGGAAACTTTGTGCACTAATGAATAAACCCGAGAGGCGATACACTTTTCTTCGTCACGGCGCGGTCGCGTTGAGGTTAGATTCCGCACGAGTTCACTTTTGCTTGCTTAACGCGGCGTTATTTATGTATCCCACTCCTGACACCACTGTTGTATTTGTGGGTTAATAAATAACATCACTAGCTCGTAACAATAGCACTTTATTCATCTATAGGATACATTTGATATACTGGCGCGGCACACGCGGTCACAACACCACTCCAGAATATAAAAAGACTCCTGCGCTACCGTTGTGCCGGCCGGCGCGAGGAGGAGGAGAAACCGGAGTCAGTGTTACCAACTGACCTAATACATAACACCCTTTAAATGAAAATTAAACAGGTGCTTTGCTCCGCATGTTTATTCTCGTCTTCCCTTAATAAATCTTCCTCCGACACTTTGATTCTTTCTATAGCAGTAATTTCCATTAGTTCGCCTACGTCTTCGTTCGAAATATCCCGCCTATCTATTCCGAACTTCCTCAGTTTTCCTGTTACATTCTATTACATGAATTTCAACATGACCATGTCTTTATCTTCTTTAAATTTCTTTGGAAAATTACCTCCTATTCTCTTATTTTCCGGTTTCATATTATTATTCCTTTCATCCTTCCCTTCTGAGCAATAATTCCTCTGATTTCCATTACTGTCTACACTTTTTCCCACTCCGTTTGTGTTGACTTTCACGTTGTTAAATTCATTGTCATCTATTCTAGTATTCTCCCCGCCTAATGTTTGGTCAAATCGACTCAATCTTTCGATCAAATCTTCAGTTTTTTCCAGCATCGAATTCCATAGAAGATTTTGGATATTTGTAGATAATTGACGAATTATTATTCTCATAATTTCGCCCATATCCACCCTCTCTTCACACGCTTTAAATGCCGCAATTTTCCGCGTCGCCAAATCACACATGGATATCGTGCCGCCTTTCTTAAATCTTTCGCTCATTAATTTCTATTTTAATTCAAATTTATGATTTTCATTCCAGTATATTTTTAAATATTTTTCCTTCCATTCCTTATAATTTATTGGTTCCGGTACAAATGATGTTAACCAGTGATGAGCCTTCGCAGATATTGCCTGCTCAACAATATGTAATTTTAATATTTCCGGGATATTATTTATTACAAAATAACTTTCTAATTTTGCCAGAAAAGACCACGGTTGCTCGTTTATTTTCCAATAAAACCTTATATGACTGGGTAGAACTAAAGATGCTACCGATGTGACCGGGTTTCCATTAGTACGTGATAACATAATTTCATTTTCCAACTCATTATATTTGCTTCTTAATTCTACCGTTTCCATCCCGGTACTATTCTACCATAGGTATCTTCAATTTTCGCTTCGACATTCCCTATTCTAATATTATGTTGTTGCGACATATTGATTAAATGACCATACGTGCTTCACCGTTTGTCATCTTTTCGTATTGTTGGTTCCCGACGCTTTGTAGTTCGGCGACATTTCCTTTTAAAATTGTAAATTCCGAATGGATTTTATTTAAAGAATCCTGTTGTTCCCGCTGCACTTCACCCGTTTGGTTATTATAGGATTCCATTTTTAAATAAATATTAATTTCGACAGACGTATCTGGCCGTAATTGAGCTATTTCTTCCCTAATTTCGTCTTTCATATTTTGTAATTCCCGTGATAATTTCTCGTGATTTTCATTCATTTTTGCATTCAACATCTCTAATTTAGCATTATTGCTTTCTAACGTAGAATTCATTTCTGCATTCCACATCTCTAATTAAGAGTTCATTTCTGCTAACATTTTCAAGAGTAAGCTATTAGAATCCACGTTGATTGATGGTAATTCTATCAATTTTTTTTCCCGTAGAAATTCTATTTCCTGCAAGTATTCTCCTTCGGGGTTAATATTAGCTTCTGCTTCCATATTGTTCTCCCCAGTAATATCGTTTCGTATTCCCTCCTCATACAATTCTGTGCCATTTCCCGGTTCTTCTACATTCTCCACCTAGTCTCCATTATATATAATAATTTCTAACTTAATTTTAATAATACCAATTTCAACTTATATTGTACCAAACTAACTAACTTATATTGTACCAACTAACTTGACCGAAATGAAATGGTTTGGCAATACTTTTCTTAGTTCTTTCTTTTTAATTCTAAGCTGATTATCGTGTCAATCCTCGAATTTCAGATTTCTCCTGATTGATTTGGCCCAACTTGTCGCGCCATTTTGAACCATGTCCAACGTTGACTGGTGCCAATTTAAAACAAGTCCCGTCTTTCTATTTAAAAAACAAACCCCACGTTGGACACCATTTTGAAACATGCCCGACGTTGACTGGTGCCAATTTGAAACAAGCCCCGTTTTTCTATTTAAAAAACAAGCCCCACGTTGGGCGCCATTTTGAAACATAATTATTACGGATAAATGTGATTTGGGCGCCAGGAAAAGGTTACATGTGAAACCTAATGATTCCTACGTCATTTAAATATCTCTCATTCCAAAATTATGTTGTGCTAACTCAGTTACTTGTAGTTCGAAGTTCATAATGGTTGCTACTTACTCTGCAACCAATTATTCAATCTGCCATCCATATGGAGTGGCGAGGAATCGGAAAATCTTATTAAAATGTTGGATTGCACGGAACGAATAATGCTAATCAGCTTTCTTTCAACTTAACAAATTAGAATTTATTATAATATGAACTATGATTCTGTTGCAAGTTAAACAATTATTGCACATATTGCACGAATTATTGCGCGAAAACTACCAACATTTTATAATATGTACATGACCTTAATGAAAGAACTAAATATGGACAACAAATTTCATTTGATGGAAAACCCCTTATCTTCAATTTTGTAGCTGTAGGAAGTCGCCCAAAAAGATTTCAACGTTTGAAATTTTTCGAAAATTCAGTGATCAGCGAATAACGGACACATGGCATCTTTATAAGTGCATTTCACTCTATTATTACAAGAAAGTTAAAGAAAAATTGAAGCCATTTTTGAGAAAATTTTGCAAATGTCACAGCAAGGGGAGAAGTGGAAGAAAGCCCTGGGGCGCCTAGAGAAAACCAGGGGTCTGGGGCAGTTGATCCAAAAGGTCCCTTTTTTAAACAAAAAATTTCCTCTTCCCCCAATTCGTAAACAAAATTCATTTCTCCATGCACTTGAAATAACTTATAGCATCAAATTTCGATTAGAGATAAATATATTTCTCATTTTTTAATGAAAAAATTGGGGGCCCCAAATTAGTCGGAACCTGGAGTAAGTAGCCCCAGCTGCCCCCTCCCCCTTCTGGAGGCCCGTGAGAAAACCTGTGTCATTCTGTAGCACCACTAATTTTATTATAAGAATTTATCACTAGTCACAAGTACACATTTATCTTCTTTAGAAAAAAAATTGTCATTCAGTGCCAGATGGCTTTTTGCTCCTCACAAACATCACAAACAGAAAGTAATTTCAAATAAACTCTGTATAGTTTTTATTGCCTTTGACAGCCTACTTCATAAATAACATAATGAACCATTTTAGACCTTTTAAAAGAATGTATCAATCCGTTCGATAGTACTCTACATAAAAATTATTATAAAATTACTATCAAAAGAATTTTTAATAATCTATTTTATACCTGCATAGTGTGGTTCCCACTTTCTCATTGAAGATAATTTAATATTTTGTTTTGCTAATTTACTGCTGGTGTTACTACCTGTTGTTGAACAAAAGTTATTCAGGAAAATCATTTTTAGATGCCAGGCAGTGTTTCACAAAGCTTTTGTGGTGAAAATATTGTTTTCCTGCAAAACTTTAAAATTTCTATTTTGTACATATTTTAAAGATTTGTAATGCCATATATCATATTTTTGATGTTTTTCTTGCTTATAAATTCAGGTTCTAGTCATCATACTGAAATAAACTGAATATATTAACGATTTATTTGATGTTATTCCAACGTAATCCGTTCCGAATTTGTATAGATGGGCGCCAGGAAAAGATTACGCTAATATTATCATACAAGTCAACCTTCAACTCTGATTATAAATAAATTTGTTTCCGGCTACCTGGGTCAATGGGTTTCATAGATATAATCTCTATTGTCTGCTAATAGATGATTATCCGATCTGCCATCTATACAGAGTTGTCGAGGAATCTGAAAAGCAAATATATTTCTATCTTGCTACATCGTTATTAGAATTGGCTCAATGAGAATCATGTATTCATTTCACAAAACATGAAAATTTATTAAACAATTTTGGTACTTAATAATTTTACACAATATAAAAAAAACTTGGTCATGACCTGTTCCAACCTTATAATGTAGTATTCGTCTTCGCGCGCTCTTGGATGACGGTGCCTCGTTGTACCATCTTCATTCTTCTCCGACGTCGCTGTCCTCAGGTCCAGATACCATCTTCTCTCTTCTTTTCTTGCAGAAGCACACTTCAATCACCGTTCATCACTGTTTCCGAAGTTAATAAAGTCTAAGTCGTTCGCCAATTTACGAATTCCAAGTTCATCCCGGGCGTATGCTGAATACTCAACGATCGACAAACTATCTGCTGTTAGCATTCCAGTCCTGTTTACTGATAAATTCGCCTAAGCCCTCAATGTCCTTCTAACTCATTCACTTGAAATATTTTAAGTTTTAGTGTCCACACATAGCATTCAAATTCGAAGTTCTACCAATATCTTCTCCCCAGTAAATGCTTACAAGTCCCCCCCCCCCCAAAAAAACTCCTGACATTAATTGTCTATGATCCGTTCAACACCACGGCATCAGTCAGAATGAATGCCTATCATATTCTTTCAATCCTTCAAAACTCGCTTCATCTTTTCGATTGTTTATTTACAGACAAGACTTGATGTACTTCCGTGCCTAGCCAATCCCTAAATTTCTTACAAAATGAACTAGCCGTTTCCGATTGTCACTGCATGAAGATTGTTGATCTTGACGACGGCTCGCTTACCGTTGCTGTGCTGGCATATTCACCTATATTTATCCCTATAATTTACGCTGTTTATAATAAATATTGTACCATATTATGTCTCACATATTGGTATGTCACAATACATATGTCTAAAGAGGCTGTATGGTGCTAAATATATTCCATGTTAAAACAATTGAATGAGATACTTTCATGTCCTGTGTAAAAAAAACAATAAATACCCATTTATATTCCTTGTCCTTGAATACCAAACCTCTTAATTTCTTAATTATTTTATTTAGACTGTGAGTGACGTAATTGGGGATGGGACCAGGCCTGGGCAGGGTTACACTAAAGCAGAGGTGCACAAGCGCCCCATCTGAGCCCCTTTTGGGGCGCTGGAAAGCCCGCGCCCCGCGCCCCACGGCGAACAAGGAAACTCGGTATCATCCCCGACGGCCGGGCTGTCCCTTCACTTTTCTGATCTTTACATTTTTCTTTCAGAAATAGTCAGTCAGGAGGTTGAACTGAGGCTGTAAACCATGGCAGGTCCCGAACGAAATCTAGTAGTTGGGAATCATCGCAACTGCACGGGTATTGTCAATGTTCGGTTCCACTTATATCTGTGAGCATTTTTTCTCCCGCATCAATTCACAAAAAATCCAAGTCCAGAGGCCGAATGACACTCTCACATCTGCTGTCGACAATGCGAATGGCAGTGACAAGAACACTCTCGCTAAATATTGATTCTATCACTTCTTTTTAAAAAAACGTGAAACTTAATGTGATTTTTATTTATTAAAAACTTATATGTTTCTCGAAATACTTTGTTCTCTTTATTATTATTTCAAACAAAGTTTCTATTGTCTTCTTTATTAAATAAAATTACCAGCATTAGAACATTTAGAAAAGTATGGTCAAGAGTATTACAACCAGATTAAACTTGGATTAAATTTATGAAGTGCGTATAATTATTAACAAAGATAGATCGTTAAACATTTTGTTCTTGTTATTTAAATTACAAATAGTTTCAAAATCAGTTGCAACACTAAAGATTGATCATGAAATTTGCGGGAGTTGTTGAGCAATTTAATCTGAAATAATAGTATACAAAACGAAAAATTCCGTCTCCAGAAGCAACAGCAGTTATATCAAGTCTTTAGTTGTCAAATTCAACATGATTCAACAAATTTCCGACAAACAGCCACAGGGCTTTCCTCCCACCGAGGGCTCGGGTAGCGGTCACTTGCCCCAAAAGTGAAAGTCAGAAGGGCGCGTAAGAGCTGCCACCGCCATTGTGGGGCGCGTCGCTGGGGTCCTTGTGCAAACCTGTACTAAAGTATAGTATGCGGAACAGAGTGGAAATAGATATAATTCCTTTTCCTATCGAATAGATGATTATGATAAACGTACACCTGCATAATGCAAAACTCTCCATTTTGATATTAACATATTAAAATATATCTTTAATAAAAATTGTAAATTTGATTAACATGTAGGTTCTTTCACTTAAAGTGAGAAGTGTAGTTGTTGGTAAGTTTATGACAGGGCAAATCTGATAACATTCTACTCTAGGGAATTGCAATATACTCTACACTACATTACTTGAACTTTATTGCTTCAATGAAGCAGAATATGAACACTTATTAATGTGTTATAATGGAAATGATTTATGAAAATTTTTAGCTTCATTTCAAAACCTAAGAAGATTTTTAGTAAGTGGTTAAAAGGAAATAACATCTAAATAACTTTTTAGTAAGTGCTCAAAAGGAAATAACATCCTCTGTAGTAAACATTTTGCCATAACAAATCTACGAAAGAGAGATTGTGTATGTTTGTACATGCCATAAAAATCTTTTAACCACCAGAGTGATTGCTCCCATATTCTTTTGAGCAGCCAAGAATAAAAAATAGCAGAGTTGGTATTGAAAATGTTGTCCCCTCCCCAGTATTGGGTGTTATGGGAAATGTTCATATTTACGAATAATAATTTGTACAATTTTTCTTCACAATAATATAAATGCAAATTGGAAATTGATCTTCATAGAATCTAAGAGTGAATGTATTAAGTGTACAAGGGATATGGAATTGTGCACTTGTTTACGTGATACGTGCTCAAAATATACTTTTCCCCGTTGCACTTTACACAGTTTTTAACGTAAAATAAAATTAATGGAAACAAGTAATTTGGCTTATGGATATGCTTAGTTTTGTTGTAAAAAATGCAGAAGTGTACTCTGTTTCTATTTCAAATAGTTCTTGGTTTAGTTGTTAATTTACGGAGAACAAAAACACCTTTACTTGGGGGTCCCACAGTAATTAAATACGGAAAAGAGACTTGATAACCAACCCATATACGTTGTTTTGCCAACCTGATGCTTCGAGTTGTTGCTTAAATTCGCCGCTCATGGCGCTCGAGGGTTAGGACCATGATGCATATCTCCTCCTAAAGAAACAACGTGGTTTTGACGTGGTTCTTGTTGCTGTTGTTGCTATTACCAGTTGTTGCATTTCCTGTTATTTCAACTCTGTGGTTCGTGCGTTCAGAGTGCATCCATGGAACAGTAGTGGTGTGGAAGTGCTGCATTAATGCAGGAACATACTAGTTTCGTGGCTCATACATTAATTATCAGTGGTTATCAGCCAGTGAATGAAACATAAGAAATGTCGCACGTAAGTTTAATGACATACGCTTACAATGTTTATTTAATTTAATGTTAGTTATTGTGTTCTCTGAAGTTATTAATATTCCGTAGAAATTGATGACATTAACTGAAGTAACTTCGGAGGTAGGCTTGTAGTACATGTGTAGTACAACGAAGTATTGTAAAAGGTGAAGACACGACGATAATAGCAAATTGTCAGTAGGTAATACAAACGTGAGAAAATTCACCTTCATTTTTCATAGAATCCATGCGTTTCACTTGAGTTATTGATACTAATGGCCGTACCAATTCGTGATGTGAAATTTGACCCTCCGTCCCTCTTGCTTTTTCATTCTGTTGTAATTTCGAAAGGAGCTGTCAGCGCTTTTCCGAAGTAATGGTGGAGATAGCTCTTGTGCATTGGCATTGACACTAGCACCTAAAACGATTTCGGAATCTGGTATTTTGTGATGGTCTTGCAAATCTGAAGAAATCTATAAATTTCTAGGATTGTTTTTTAAGCTCATTACATTTAGACCCCTAAAAAAAACTTAAAAAAATTGTTTGAATAGAGCAAGTTGTATTTATAATTATGGAAGTTAAACTTTTCATAAAATCTTTTGAATTTTCTATAATTATAAATTTTAAATCTTTAAAAAAAAATCTGATTTAAAGTCAATGACATTCTGACCAAAACTCTGGCTGCATGGAGAATGGTATCATAATTGATGTTCCATCTACCTTACAGGTAATCGATATAGTACTTATTCAATATTGTGGTCAATAAATGCCCAAATCTAACAAAGTTGATACTACCAACTTCATACAATAGAAAAGTGCAACAAATGATAAACTAATGAAAATACATTAACAAATTAAAAGTATAATTAAAGTATATATTTAAAAGTTATATACAAGTAATATAAATTTAAAAAATAACAAAATAGAAAAATTATGCTAATACAAATCATAGTAAATAAACAAAGTAAAAAGCATTGCAAGTCCAATTAAGTATGTGGTAACTTCCTTTTCATTCCTTTCAAATTGTAATAACATAGGTCAAAATTTGTAGAGTGCTCTAGTTACACAAGTGCACAGTCAAATATTATTACAAATAGATGAATGAGAGGCAATCCTCTAAATGTAGATAATCTAGTTAATTCAAATATGTTGTAAATTTGTTTGACATAAATTAATGTGTGCTTCTGGTAAATTAACGTGTAGCATAGTGTGTTATGTGTAATCTGGTTTTTGTTTTGTTTGTTGAGTATAGCTCTAAAAAAGATCTGAATCAAGACTGAAATGTTGGCTAGTTTGGAAATAAAATTCAGAATTGCTAATTCACAACAAACGAAGAAAGAAGAAGAAAAAGGAAAGAGAGAGAGAGAGTCCTTTGACAGATCATCAGCTGATATGGTGTCAACCATTCAGGAGCTTGAATGTCACTACTGTAGGTGTCATCCAAGCTCCTGATTGGATGACACCGTAACAGTTAATTTAAGTCAACAGTCCCTATGTTTAAATATGTGTGCATAACGTCAGTCAGACAGTTTATGTTGATTGGTAATATATTATACAAGAACTACAAGAATTGCTTCCTAATTGTGCATCTATAATTTATACTATGCTCGCATTTGCAGCTTACTCTAGATTATTAAATTAATTGATCAATTAAATTGAATTTCTTTCGTACAAATTTCACTTCATTGAAAATCAGTTACAGAAACATAAATGCTTGTTGAAAGGTTTGTTTGTTTGCTTGTTGAAAGGTTTGTTTGTTTGTTGAAAGGTTTGTTTGTTGTGTGAAGGGCGTGTAATTGGAAATCTGACCGCTGCCTCCTGTTTCTTTGCTATTTACGACACTGGTTGTGTTGACATGAAAGGAAGGAGTTTCAGGTTCAATTTTTCGATTATTGTGGAATAAAATCTTTCTGGAATCGTCTTAATTGATATCAGACTCTAATGAACAATCTCCCTCCTTGAGTGAGATTTGTGTTTTGATGTTCCATTCAGTTGTAATATTCCTTCATTTAACAATAGGAAGTTAAATAGAATTTCAAGAATATGTGAATAAATACAATTGAAATATTTTCGAAAAAATCTGTGATATTCTCTCCAGTCCTGCATTTATACATTTTGTTTCAGCCTCTCAATCCTCAACAAATATTTCGCAAGCTCATGTATGTATAGAATTGAAATTATAGAGTTTGATCAGATGAATTGAATAATAAGTTATTGCGAAGTTTATAAAAAGTTTTGAAAAATCAGGGAATATTGTCTACAGTTGATTTACCATTCTTAGAGACTTGTGAATTAAATACAAGATGCTCAATAAACCTTTTCAAGATTTCTTGGAATTTGAATCTTAATAGAAACTTCTTTACAGGACGTTTCAATTTGATAGCAATTCCTCTCCTTGTACTTTGATTCTTGCAAATCTGTAAAGGTATTTTGAAAGGTTTGTTGAAGTTCTATGAAGACGATATCATTAAGATTATATTGTCTACATATCCTACAATGATAAAATTGTTCTGTTGCATATCTAATGCATCTTTGATTATCTCATTCATTACCAAGTTCAATGAGCTCATAGTAGTCAGAGCGAAAATGCTGAAGAGTCCTCGTGACAAGCTATTTTCTGAAATATGTTTATTAAAATAAACTTTCGTTTATAACAAATACTAGGGTTTATATTTTAAAAAATAAAGAACGTAAAAACGGTACAGATTATATCGTAGAGAACATATTATTGCAACACTCATTAAAATTATGCAATACTCTGAAATGATATGTTCTAGGCACTCAAAAGCAGGTTTTAATATCCCAAAGGGACTAGTTTTGATGAACCAGGTGAGTTTCAGGGAGAGAAGAGTTTTGGAAAAGTCAGGGAACCTATGGAGCCTGAATTATATTTCTTAAGTAGGAATCAATTAAACGGGTTGTTTTTGAACATATTACATTTTTGAAGATTTAAATCTTCTGAGGACCCTGCACCAAAGCGTAGGTATTAGGAGTAATGCAAATTAAGTGTAAAAGAAATTGAAGGATTAGAGAAAGAAATAATATTCCATGATAAAAATGAAAGCGAGTATTTGATTTTCTGTGAATATTAATCTTAATGCTTAGTGTTAATATAATGTTTGTGTCTTCACAATTTTGAGCATTTGATGTTAAGATCCAATGTGAAGCTATTTTCACTTTTAATATTATGATTTACTAGGTGTACAATGTTTGCAAGGGTCTATCTAGTGTTTTATTGATGGGCTAATAAGTGTAAGCAACTTTTACGACGGTTTATTTTTAAGAAATTTTCCAAAATAGATTTCAAAATCTGATGCTTAAATGAAATGACAAATATCCTTATTGAAACCAGGGTTTTTGTTTTATGCAATATGAAAAAAAAGTTTCTTGTTATTTTATTGAGTCATGTTGAACAGAGTTGCTGCGTCAAAAAATATCCCCTGGAATGTCAACAATAAATGAGGTTAGGGCTGGCCAGGTAGTATTGGTAGGGTGAACATTAAAAAGAATTACATAATAACATAATTTGAATTAAGTAATGGAATGAGAGGTAGGATATTTCGCTGTCGCACACCATTTGTGTTCACCACAAATTTCACAAGGATGGACTAGGATCTAAACCAAAATTTTATGTGGAAGATTATCAGACATGCTACAAATCACCCTTTACTAACCAATCTTCCGTTTTGTCAGTCTTTGAATAATAAGTGATAGTTTAGTGTTAGAATGAAACCACATCGCTATACATTTTCTTATGATGTGTCATTGATCAAAGTTTGCAAGGATGTAGAAAATTGAGTAGAAGGAATTGACCATCGAACTGCAATAATAGGTTGTTTTAAAGAAAGATCACTAGGGCATTTATTTCACATAAAATAGGTGTGCAAAAAGGCACTCCTAGCTAAATAAGTTTCCAAAATAAAACAAGTAATAATTTTAAGATGTAGTGTAGACAAAATAAGATTGAATGAGGTGAAGGATCCCACTCAAGCAGGGAATGTGATTCCTTGTGGCAGATGAAATCATCTTGGCATCAATGAAACACATCCAAGACTCTTGACTGGTATCACCTTGCTCTTTTGCTGCGTATTTCAATACTTCCTGACCCTAGACCATGAATTACATTTTCTCCTTGATATCCCGCCTCTGATGGCAGAGCAAGATGAGATATGAGAGTGCCCATGTGTTGACCAGGCTTGCAGATATTCAGATTTCCAGCTTCTTTGAGATTGGTGACATGAGAAAAAGGAAAATAATCGTGACAAATGAAGAAAAAGATCACAATGAGGCAAAAAACTTAAAGTAGATTTCATGAGCTGCAATTAGCAAAATGAAAATCTTATAAAAAATTCCAAAAGTGCAGTAAAGTCATTCCTATTGTTAAGACAAAATATTACAACGATAATAATAATAATAATGATAATAATAATAATGATAATGATAATGATAATAGGCATTTTGCCAAATATTCAGGTTTGAGTTTCAATTTACAAATGTGTATTTTCTTTGAAAAAATTAATTTCTTCGCACTCTTCTCAAGGGTTGTGTAGCCCCAAGAACTTCTCTGGGTATTTTTGTTTCTACTTTTTTTGCTTACACTGCAATAATAGGGTAGGAACTATAATTGAGTAAGGAATTATGCTTGCTTGTTGTTAAGCTTCTGTTCTTGAGTTAATTCTGTTGCATCAATGGACCTTGCTTGTGTGTTTCAGGAGCCTATGTATTTTAATATGGGAATGAACATGGCTGATGAAAACTTCCTAGATCTTCTACCGCAAGAAAATTATGTTCAAACACTGGAATCAAAACCTGAAGATCATGTGGAGAGGAAAATATCACAAAATGTTTTAGATACCGATCAGTTGGTGTGTGTATCAAAGTATGATAGGGAAGGTGCAATACAGGTTAACAGCTCTTCTAATCCCTCCTTATTTGCCTCAAATGTTTCAGAATCAGGTATTGCTCTTGTTTCTGAAGAATTGAATAATGTAAATAATGAAGATTCTGATTCCAATTTTTTTGGAAGAAATAAACCTAATGATCATGCTATAATTCATCAGTTTGAAAATCCTGCTGCTAAAAGTGTAGATAATGATTGCTATGTTGTAGCTAGTTTTAAATCAAGTACCTCTATCAAAAATAGAAAGAAACACCAAAGTGAACAGAATGTCTCCTTGGTTGAATATGTAGATTTAACACAGGATGAACCTGAAGAAACAAAGTTTCAGGATTCACTTGCCCATGAATTTACCAAAGATACTAGATTATGTATACTCCTTGATGTGATTCCTGATGCTGATCCTGACTTCTTAATAAAGAAGGTAAATGAATTTAAGACTGATGATGATTTGCAGTTATTTGTTTTGAATGCTTTGGAGACACAAAGCTATCCTAAAATTGGTGCTGTTGAGAATATTGTTTCTAATCAAACTACTGTAATGGTTGGAGGGACAACTGACTTACTGCATGAAGATGTTTCAAGATACAATGTCGATCAACCTTTGGATTACTCAACTTCCCAGAAGACTACCCTTATAGATGACAACATTACTACTCATTTCACTGATGTGAATTCTACCAGTTCTAATTCATCAGGAAGGGGAGAAAATAGAGTAGGTCCGTCAGTTACAAAAATGTCTACAACTGTTATTCCTAAAATTTCAGAGACTGTTCCTTCCATCAGTGCAGCACATACTTACAGAACTCAAGAACTACCATATCCTAGTTATCCATTGGCTGCCACGAATATGCAATATCAGCCTCTTCAGAGACATACTCAGCCTAGAATCACTATAGTGGGTGCTAAACCTCACACTGTGACTTCTCAAGAAGCTTCTAATGATCGTACTGCTCCTAACATTCCACAAACTGTTACATCTCATGCACAAGTGAGGTATCCAGGATTTGCAGTACAAGATTTAAGGGTTTCACAGCAAGGAGTTGAAAGATCAGGAATCCCCCTTTCAACTTACATTCCAACTCATAATTTTTTTCCCTTCACCCAGACTGAAATCAAACCTGCTAATACAGCAGTTAATGTTCCTGCTCATTCAGTTCCCTTTTCACAGATTATAGCACCCATCACTCATGCTCATCAAACTACTTTTAATACAGTTATTCCACCTAGGCAACAGCATGCTCACATGTGGACTCCTTTAAACATGAATATTTTTAATCCTGTAGACATCAATAATGCTGCAAGAGAACGAGCAAGACAATATTATCAAGAATACAGAAGACACCGTAGACATCGCCTTTTCAATGTAATCCCTCATTATTTGGAGCATAACATGATACAAGACTTGGTTGGTTCCATGAGTGATGTCACAAAAGCAAAAGATGAAAACCCAAGATTTAAATTGCTTACAGATATCTTTATCTGGGCAGATCCAGAGTTTTTAAGAAGTGAAGCAAATAAATTAAAAAATGATGATGATGTTGAGAAATTTCTTATTCGTGCCATTGCAAATGAAAAATTGTGGAATAAATGTGTTACTGCTGAAAATTCTGCTCCAAACATTTTGCCTGGGTCAGTATCAGATAATAAATATAAAATTTTGTTAGAATTACTTCCTGATGCTAATCCAACATTTTTGAAGCGTGAATGTGCCAAACTTAAAGATGATGAGGAAGTACATGAATTTGCTATGAGACTTGGTCGTGAACAAACCTATCCAAAGCGTAGAGGTCCCAATGTTAATCCTAAAAATAAAGGCATTAAAAGAAAGCATGATGAAATTAGTGAACCTGAAACTGTTGACCCAAAGTATCAAACTTTGTTAGATATGTTACCAGATGCAGATCCAGAATTTTTGTTGCAAGAAAGTAAAGTACTGGAAAATCCAGATGACCTCCAAAAATTTGTTCTTAAAGCTGTAGAAGAAAAGACTTACCCCAAACGTGACCAATTCTTGGAAAGGCAGGAATATCATAAACAGTGGAAGAAGTACATTGAAGAATTCAATATTAAAGAATTTCTGCAAGTCATTCCTAATCCTGTGAAATTTTTCTATATTGACAAAGTGAATTCCAAGACTCCTTTGAATATGCCTGAAAAATTTCTTCAGCATCGCTACAGACGCAAATGTACTCATAATTTTGGATATTTCTTCAATGCAGCAAAACATAATCTTACTAAAACATGTGATGTTTTGGATGTGCATTATCAAACAAAACCAAGGAAGTATGCTGCCTGGGATCAAAAAACTATGTTTTCTACTTCTGTTTTACAAGAGGTGAGTGAATCATATATAACGATAGTAAATTGAAAAGGATGATGTGTTTGTTGCATTCTGTATTTTTTTGCAGATTGCATTCATCCAGAACAAAAAGGAAATAGCACATTATCTCCTTTTTAAAGAAGAAATGAAATTAGAAGCGTATGAGAAGGTCTGTCTGTCTATAATATATGTGTATCCAATATTTATTATCATTGTACATTTTAAAAAATTACTATAAAATGTTTTACAGGGAAAAACTGAAGGAACATTACAGGAATGTAGTTGTTGCTATGAAGATAAACTCTCTGAAGACATGACGTTCTGCTTGTCGGGTCACATGTACTGTCTCAACTGTATCAAGCGGTAAGCTCCTTTTTATCTTTGGAATTTAATCACTTGTTAGATGTATAAATACAGGATTTTTAATGAATTGAGAAAATCGTTGATTACTAAATATGGAAGAAGAGAGAAAAAGGACACATATCTTATCTTCCCTGAATTTTACTTTTTTACTTTCTCGCGTACTACATACATTGCAATGTTGCAGCAAAAATGATGCATATCCGTCTGTCCATACGTCTGCTTACTTATGGTCCGAGGTTAACATCAGGGCCAAAAGGTCCAGACGATTTTTGAATTTTTTTATAGCAAAGGATGGTTAAAATAATGCCACAGGTCTAATTTTCGTTGAACTCTGTGAATGTTGTAAAATTGTACAAGATCAAATTTTTTAAGTTGTAAAGAAAGTATTGTATTGCCACGGCAGAAAATTGTAATTTTTCGAAGAAGAAGAAAAAGAAAAAGAAACTAGTGTCAAAGAGTTGCATGGAAAAGCGGATGAATATTTCTAAATTAAATTACTGCCTCTGACACGTTATTTAGTTGTAATCAACATTTTATTGACCCTTGATACCGATTGATGCCAAAACATTTTTCTCTGCACAATGCTAAAGCCTAAGCTGTTCAGACGATATTCTCCAAAATTGATACTCCTCGTTCAATCTGGACGGAACATATATTTTGATTTTAGAGGGAACTTTTCATAAAGCTTCAACATTTTTCAAATTTTCTGAAAAATGGCTTCCATTTTCTTTCATTTTTTCTTCACCTATTAGCAGACAGCATCATCCTTGGAGGAGACACAGTTCTAGTCAATTTAGTTTTGCTTCTTTTACCCTGATTCAATAGACACTGAACATAAACAAAACTTAAGCGAGTTTTATTATTCCTGAATGCTAGATGTTGATTTAGCAGAGTTTGTTAAAGCATTGATGGCTGTTGTCATCATTAACTGGTAGATCCTGGAGGGACCTTGGGGGCCATGGGGGCCTTCGCTCCCCCCCCCCCCCCGAAAGGCCTAGAGTTTTTGTTGCTTCAATGTTTCATCTAATCATTGTTTGTTCCAATCATTCTGCGTTGCTTCTAATCATTGTTTGCTTCTACGCATGTGGTTATATCAGAGGGAGAGGCCGGTGTAAAGCAAACAGTGGTTGGTCTGGCATCGCATTTGAAAGGGCATGTGCAGCGAAGCGCTAACAGTTCAGTCCCTTATAAAAAGTAGTGGTGCTATAATAGCACATACATTCTCACATTAGTAACAGTTTGCTAAAGTTGTAATAATGCAATTTTGGTCCATACTAACACATTTCAGTCATTACCCGTAAAACTCATTAACAATCATTGTGCATTATGAGTGAAAATTTAAGCTAATACATCAACACAAATTCAACAGTCCAAAACACCGTACCATACACTCAGCAACACTGTCCAACAATCAGAAGTTATTCCTAAGAATTTCTATCTGATGTGTCGTGGCATACCCATTGCTGCAATGACAACTGATAACTCCTGAAATGTGTTGGAAATTTAAATCTGCAATTTTGAAAATTTTGCAAAATTACATTTCTATTATTATTTTGAAGGAAAAAACAAAACAAAACAAACATACATGACCTTTTTGGAAGATCTTTTTTTTTTTTAAAAATTTTAAAATCCATCATCAATATTGAACTTTTCTGATGTTAATTTTTGTTTGCAATTTTCGAAAATATGGTGGGTTTGCCGAATTTGATTTTTTACTGAGATATATAATATAGCTAATAAGATAAATAAGCTGTGCTCATCACAACAATTTGGTCCACAACGCCATCTGTCAAGAGATCGTTCTCATCATTGAAGAGGATCTACACATTTTACTGCACCACACAAACACAAAACCAAGTGTCTAATTTAAGCTTTATCTACTCCGAGAAAGAATTACTAAGTAAACTGAGAGAAGATAAGTCAAAATTGTATTATCTACTGATCAATACATTGGTGCAATAAGAAAGAAGAGTAAAACTGGAATTCAAGAAGTTGGAAATAAGTGACATATTTCAGAATTTAATTTTTGAAGTAACAATTGAAGAATGGGAAACAGTCAAGCTTGTTTTTTAAAATATTTGTAAAGAAAACAAAGTGTCTTCGTCATTGTTTCCTTAAATTCAAATCTGCCACGTGGCTGAACAAGTGACTGATAGCTGACATTGCGTGGGAGGTACCTGATGGCTTGATTTTGGAGACAGAAAGACAATAGATGAAAACTTTGTATGATATTTTCTGTTTTTATTACATGTAATCTATTTATCTACTGTTTTTATTTTTCCAATGTAATTATTGAAAATTGTGGGAAATTATATGAAACTGTTTTTATTACAGAAACCCAACTGAGTTTTTATTTGAAATTAAATACTTGAAGGATATAATTAAACAGAAAACAACATTTAAAGTTATTACTTCAGATGAATTAAAACCTTGGAGCATGTGTTTCTTGTCAGATGCGATCATTCATCAATTGTCTTTCTGTCTCCGAAATCAGTCACCAGGTGCCTCCCATGCTGTGTCACCTATCAGTCACTTGTTCGGTAGCATTGCAGATTCGAATTTTAAGGAAACAATGATACAGACACAAGATCCTTGTTTTCTTTACATATTTTAAAATACATTATTTTAATGTTTGCAATAGAAACTACAACACCCTTGTTGTTATTGTGTGACTGTCTTTCCATCATTCTTCCAATATTATAATTTAAATTAAATCAGAATTTTGGTTATATATTTCAGTTCTACTCTAAACATGAATGTGTGTGGGTTAATACTTTCCTTCACTGCCAATACCCTTAGACCAGAGTGAGGGAACGCCAATTACAATACTTTCTCCATACTGCGAAGCTGTTAGCAAAACTAAACAAGTGATGCTACAACAGCACATACTCTCTCTAATTATTTGTAACTGTTTGCATTATTTCCAGCACATCACAGACGCAAGCAAGGGCAATTTCACATATAAATTGAACATTCGGAACAAAAGGCCATCTGATATATGGCATTACGAATGCATTCAAAATACAATATCATTTCCTTATGCATATCTGTAAATACATTCTTCCCGACTTTAATAAAATCGAATATACTATTTTAATGAACCGCCTCATTGAAATATGCATCCAATTGTAGTCATTGTTGCTCAATGCAGCGTATGATGGTAAAAAAAATTAATTAATAAAAGTTTGTTCAAAATTATGGTACTCAATTTTTTCAATTTTTCTTTAATTTAAATTTTTAAGAGATAAAACATAATGGGCTAATTTCAATTAAGGTTTATGGATTGCTTGGAAGAAAGTACATTGATACATTTAGAATACAAATTGTAGAATAGAGAAAAAATATAATTAATATTGGGATTTTTAATAGTAAAATAAAATAAATTATTTTTCATATCCTTTTGATTTATTTCTGTTCTCTGAGAATTTTTCCTGTTGGTGGGACTGCTGTATGTATCCGATATTGGTGGGACACCAGTATATATTTCTTTAATTTCAAGTAGGAATTTCGCGAAAACTACTAGTTTTTTCAAACAAATGTACGTGTTCGTTTTTAATGAGTTGGGTTTTTAGAACATATTTTGTTTAAGCCAAAAATCCCTATCTTCTATTTTTGGTTTCCAAATGTAGTTTTGCAGTTTTCGAAAATACAGAGTTCCACGAAAATGAGACTTGCGCTATTTATGTGCCTGTTCAATCCTGGGGGGGGGGGGGGATATCTTAAAACACTTTTTACGGTTTTTGAGGAAACATTTTTTTAGAAATTGCATAATTTTCAAGTGCAAATTATGAGCAAAAAAAGAGCTGATTTTTTGCAACAGACTTTGAAGAAAAAATCTATTAATTTTGTAGTTTTGAAATGTTAACTTTGTGCGATTTTGCGAAAAAGGGGTAAGATAGCCGAAAATGGGACCAGCATCACATATGTTACAGTTCCGTATTATATATGCGGAGAAAATATACAGAAAAAATTGAGCGGTTTGTGAGAAAAAAAATTAATTGCACATATTTTGGGTAAAATTACAGCAAAACTACTTATAATTAAAAAATTGAACATGATTGTATTTCAAGATATGTATTTAAGGAACATATTTCATTAAGGAAAAAAAAATCTATTTGCAATGTTTTCGTCGTAGGAAGAAGCCGAAAAAAATTGAACTTTTTGCAATTTTCAAAAAATCAGGAATTTCAACGAAATTTAAACCTACACCGTTCTCTCCAGTGCGCTATCGGAAAAGAAAACGCGCTGTCTCCAGTGCGCTATCAAAAAAATTGGTCCCGTTAATTTGAAAATTTTGAAAATGTTCCGCCCCCCCCCCAATTAAATCGTCGGTTTCTAATTCCAGAGCCGCGACATTAGCCAGTTCGATTGGTGAATATCAAATTTGGAGAAAACTGTTTAGGAGCTAGAGTGAACCACAGACGGACATTTTCCCTGCAATTTATTTTTACTTTCTGGCGTTTAAGAAAGAACTTCTTAAGAATAGAAAGTTATGTAATGCTGCGCGGAATAAACTGCGAATTTTCAGCAGAAAAACTCTTATTACAGGGCCCTGGTAACGAAAAAATGGATAAATCCAGTTGCAAAATTTAGAAAAGAATCCTCCAACATGTGGTGTATCCAGAATCCACGTTCTATCAGCCAAACCGTTCAACCGATTTTCTCCAAAATTGATATTCCCCTGTCGATCTACCTGATGTCGCGACCTCTTGAATTTGAAACCGATATTTTCATTTTGGGTAGTACTGTACATGAGGCCCCTGGGACATTATCGACATTTTCAAAAAATGGCTCCATTAATTGTGAATAAATTTTTGTTGGATAGCGTAATGAAGGATTAAGAGAATGGTGCAGGTCTAATTTTCGTTGAAATCTCTGATTTTTGGCATTAATTTACTGAAAGACGTTTCGCGTCACATTCAATAAATGTGGCCGCATTAATTGAGCACAAGTGCCTTGTTCCTTTGTTTACATCAGGATTATTCTAAATCATGGTTGTCCAACTGACAGCTCGTGGTGCCAATTATTGTGACCCGCGAAAGGTTATGAGTCAAAACTGAAAGTCCCTTGCATCCTCGTCGGGCGAGTACATTATGTATCTAAGCGCACGTCCTCCGCCAGGGTCAACACCCCCTTCATGTAAAAATAGGTTGTTAAGATTTAAAGATTTTTCTAGTTAATTTTCATACAAAATTCAATTCAAAATCATCCCAGTGACTATCGCTGCGTTATGCATGGTACGTTATGCTGATATCAAGCATGGTTCCATCCCGCCCCATTTCAGAGCGGCCGAGCCGAGATCAACACTACGGGGAAGTCAGGGGTGGATTGCCCGAGTTTTAAAAATATGGCCCTTGAGGCCTTGCAAGTTGGACACCTCTGTTCTAAGGCCAAACCAGGAAGTCTATTAGGCCTTATAGACTTTGTGTGCTGAACTAAGATTAGAACGCTGGCACACCGACTCCTGCATCCGCTGCTGATAACCAACGTCATACGTAGGCGTCCCCTATCGCCTGTCGCGCTGCTGCCAAACCTCTGCTCTCTCTCCATTAACTTTTTCCCAAGTATCGACGAGTAATTCTAGCTACAATCGTGTAGAAGCGCGCTATGTCCAAAAACGCCAAATTTGCTACTGTTTTCCAAAAAGAAATTAGTTCTTTGTAAAACGACAAAACATTGTGTACATCTTAGACATTTTGTTTTTAATTGTTATTAAAAGTAGAAGTTGCTAACAATGGAAGTACTGGACACGATTGGCCCTCCTAAAGTTCAAAACTGTAACTATTACAAAGAAATGTGAGCAAGAGAGGAGAGGAGATGAGATCGACTATTACATTCGCAATGCTTTACTGATATGCTTCCGTATTTAATGCTAGTGACCACCATGTTACAAAATTGTTCCATTTATACTTCCTACAAGGCAATTGACCTCGTTGACATCACCACTGGGCGGCAGGACGAGAACGACGCGTCTCTTTTGTTACGAGAAAATGTGTTTGAAGTACCTCTCATATACATAGTTGAAGCATGGCCTCCTAGTAAGGCTTTTAGAACGCTTGAAAATATGTTTTATGCCTTGTTGTTTCCAACATTTTCCTAGAGGATTCCCCGGGAATTACGCTTTTTTAATAATTCAATCATCAACCTCAATAATTTGATGCCAGTGATGTTCATAATTAAATAGGAAACAAAACTGTCATCAAGAATATCTCCGTTTGTATCTAAGGAATGGTGCACAATCCGAAGGTCAGAAAAATTTTGGGTATGAGGTTGGTCCGAGAAGGCTATTCAACAAACACTGATGTGTTCATTGAAGAGTACAGGTGACTTAACGTAAGGCAGAGAAATAACAGCATACTGGCATGATGGAGTGCTTCGACAACAATTTATATCATATACCAGGGCTCCCAGCGATCTGCTCCGAGGAGCCGCCGCTGTTGGCTCCCTGCTCTTTCTAGCAGCTTCATCGGCAGACGGAACAGATTACGTCATCTTTTATCGATCGGCGGCTCAGTGGGTCGCATTTGGTTTGTTGGGGGTATTTTCCATTACTCGGACTAAAAATGTCTCACTGAAGAAAAACGGTGAAATATTTTTGTTATCTTTATTGGAACATCTAGTTATACACATATTTTTGTGATTTGAAAGTAAGAGAGCAATCTTCATAGCAGCATGGAAAGAAAATTTTGTTTGCAGATTGCGCCAGATATGCCAAATTTTTAGTTGCAAAAGAGTGTTCAAGCACATTAAGCAATTTAATGGCAATTTTTCATGCTGCTGATTATGAAAAAGTATTCTAAAGGTCACCGAAAAATGTTACTAAATAAGCTAATAACGGCATTACGACAGTAAATGAGATTAAAATTAAAAAATCAAGCTAATTGAGAAATCAATAATTTTTCTTCTTGCATTTCAGATTCTTATCTATAATGCTACTTCGCATTCGAGATTTACAAATTTTCAAAGAAAAAATAACGTTCACATTCGTCCGTTCATCCAAACATACCACGCAACATTCGAGCAGCATTCCGGTGCAGTTTTGGAAAACGTTTTTGAGTGACGTTCTCATAAAATTCTAATAAACGTTTCTTTTGTTTGAAATGTTTCTCTTAATTCATTGTCACACTGCATATCAGTTATTTCTAATTGAAAATTACAAGAAAAAAGCTGTAGAAAATATTTTAAGTTCAAATTGTAAATCAAACAACCTTAAATCGGATTTCAAATTCCAAACGCAATGTTCTGAATACATCTACACACTCTCCAAAATTCGAGGTTTCGCGAATGTTTGACATTGAAGCTAATTTTGAGAAGACTGGGAAGTTCCTCTTTTCCAAAGGGACAGTTTTAAAATAAATAAAATTAACCAATTTTACATTGTGTTATTTTACTGTTAAAACAATATGGGGAAATTGAATTCTATTAAAAACGTACTTCTTGAGACGTGTTGTCTCTCATAACACTGCACACTTCCATACGTTCTTCTTTAGAGTACTTGTTATATTCAGCAGCGTGATTAACTATACAATGTGTTTGCAAATTAATCTTCACGTTTAATCACGTCGAAATAACGTTTAGTCACGTAAAAATGTCGACCTACCTCTAAAAGATTACATTTATCAATATGTAATTGCATATTTTGCGCAAAAACTTGTAAATTTACGTATCAAATCTTACTTTGTGTATATTTTGCGATTATCCGAGGTTATTGAGTCCGGGATTAACTCTGGCACCAGGATAGGTAATCATAGTTTATTTGATAAAGATCGAGTACATACATTTGGTGAAGGATTGTTTACACTGTCAGCATATACATTTCATAAAACAATAGAGTACAATATCGTCAATTGAATAATTACGTTTACCGCTTACATAGAGGAACAACTCAAATTGAGAGTGTAAATGACGAACACACACCTGTTGTTTGACGAGGAGATCCAATTATTATTGAATTGGGAAAGCCCCATTATTCCTAATTTTTTTTGTTTTGTATGTGAAACCCCTAGCAGCAAAAATGTTCCGAAATTGTTGAATTTTCTCCAAAAGCAGTGTCTCCAAAAGCAGTATTCCTCGAGAGATTTTGAATGAAGGCAACGACGATCCAGAATTACTCAAACGGGTCATAACGTGTTGTGCTGAAAAAACGTGGAAAACGGATATGACAGCGAAATAAACATCTGGCAGCGTCCAAATTGACCGAAAGAAAGCATGGAAAATCACATTTGAAGGTTCTGCTCACTTTTTTTTTATAGATTTCAACTGCATAGAGCATCATGAGTTCATGAGTGAGCTGCAGTAGCTTCATCGTGTATAGCATCATGTAGAGTAGAGCAGCGTTAGTTTCTTGACACAGTTTGCATGAAGCTCTCCGAAGAAAACGTCTAGATTTGTAGCTAAACAATTCATTGCAGTTGCATCACGATAATGCACCTGCTCACACTTCACTGCTTGTTCGTCAATTTTTGGGCCAAACACAACACCATTTTGATGCCTAAGCCTCCTTGTTCGCCGGGCATGGTGCCCTGTGACTTCGTCCTATCTTTGACAGGAAGATATTTTGCCAACATATAAATAAAAGAAGAACCGCTGTAGGAGCTAAACGCCATACCGAAAACTGCCTTTCAGAACTACTCAAGGACTATAAAACCGCTGGTACCAAGTATCTTATTACAAGGGAGCTATTTTCATTAAGATAAATCCATATTTATAAGTAGAAGGCTTGAAATTATCAAAGTCCTGATTACTTGAGTAATTCAGTAGGAAAAGCAACTGTTGAGGCTGCAAAATAGTTTCAGTAATTTGGGAGAGCCACAGAATGCTGGATTGGGTTGCCAACAAAGCATGGCCACAACTTCCTAGCTTGCCACAAGGGAAAATTCTGAAAGGCAGTTATTTGAGAACTATTAGTTTATCTCAGCGTGAAAATTGTCGATAAATGAAGAAATTGGCAATGTTACCTTGTTAATGTTTCCTTAGACGAACAGAAGATTGTTTTCTGTGATAATTCGTGCGACATACAATTTCAGCTTACTATCAGTTTTACGCGCCCGAACACACACTGCTACCACCAGGCAAATGTCTAATTTCTTCAATGCCGTGAAGATGTGAATTACTACGGATTTTACTGACGAGGCGATCTTTTGTGCAAACGCTCGACTGAAAAATTCTCCAACAACTGCCTCTCGTGGTGTTATGAGTATTACCCCGTAATCCTGACAATGGGAGCGAGCTTGTGCGCCAATAACTCTCAGCTGAGATCGCAATACCAACCCTACATAATTAAATTAATAGTCGGTATTATATATACGCACGCGCGCGCACACACACACATACATACACACACACAGTGACGTACCCTTGGCAACCTTTCAATTCTCTTAGCCGCGAAACCCCCCGACCGTCCCTAGGCCTAGCCCAGAACCACTGCTCGGAAGCAGCAAAAAGCAACGCGATGTGCGAAGCTGTCGGACATAGAGTCCCGTAACTACCGAAGTTACATGGCCTGTCGCCAAACCGATCTTCGACCTGAAGATCACGTGCAAAGATTGCACTGGAGATTCCTCTCGTATTTCGACACTGCGTATCCCGCGAGGCGCATGTCGGCGCAGCCTTAAGTATCCGCCGGCTCGCCTCCACTCTACAAGCGGCGGGCGTCATTCGGCTCGCTGGCCAGCCCTTCCAGGGCTGCAACCGACATCACAAGACTCGCGCCCGCGCGCGTCCATTTCTCCCATTATTTGCGTACTGGGATTTTTTCGGCCGGCGTGGCGCCGCCGCCTTTCACCCCCATTCCACCTCCGGCTTAGGAGCGGGTTTCCCCGAAGCGGCCCGCCGCAGCGGCGCCGCGACGCCACAATACGGTGCATCTTAACGACTAACTCGAGCGAGACGAATCGTCGCGTAGCTGTTTCGGCCACCTCCTTTTTAAATAATGCAATTCTATCGCGCCGTCATTTGGAAAGACGTTTAATTCTCGGAATATTGACAACTCCCCGGAGTCTCCAGTATCTGGCGCGATCTCGCGAGCGTCTTTGAAAGGAGTTCAACTCTTCAACTGTTTGTCCTTCCAAAGAGTTTCATACGAAAGATGTCTTTGTCTTTGTCTCTGGAAACAAATGCGTATTTTTTTGGAGGAAAAATATAAGTTCGACGCGGGACGTTCAAAATGCATGCTCTTTGCTGCTAATTAGCGTCAAGGAAAATAAATTACAGATTTCAAATTACGGCGCCAAATTTGATTTAATTTTGGCCGCCGATGTGTCAACAGCAACAGAATAATTTATTGCAAAACGGTCGATGCCGTCAGCAATTTTAGGAATATTGTGCCTCTCCCCAATTTCGTAATCACTGGATCCCCTCGTCAAATGTGTCGTTCGTCATTGACACTGTTTTAGTTGTTCTCTACGTATGTGTACGTTCCTCTGTAAACGTGATTATTTCATTTACGATATTTGTACTCTTATATTGTTTTATGTAATTTATATGTTGACAGTGTAAATAATCCTTTTTCAAGTATTTGTACTCGATCCGTATCAAATAAACTATGGATTATCTGTTTCGTACCTGAGGTAATCTCGGGCACAATGACCTCAGATACATCCAAGTACGTACAAAATAAGATTTGATATGTAAATTTTCATGTTTATTTTGGCGAAAAATTGCGAATAAATATTTATATATAAATAAAAGGGAATGTGCATATGTGTGTCGCACAGACGCAAAAACTATTCGGCTGATTTCGCTGAAATTTTCACACTCCATTCTTATTAGTAATGGGAATGATTAAAGAATGGTATGAATTAAAATCGGACATGTGGGGGCGTTGTAGATGTGATTTATTCGTTTATTACGCCTCAAGCGCCCCTGAACTTTACGCAACCCACCGTACAGTCAAGGATTAAGCGCGTGTTCACTTTATACAAGTATTATGCCCCTACGATTTTGAAATATCGGCCGGAATTATTACTTGAATCATAGACAAGTAAATAAAAAATTCTTCAAGATAGTGTCATAGCGAACGCATGCCCAAATTTGAGGGAAGTTTTTAACAATAGGATACCTGATAAGCATGCCCAAACCAAGACGTAGAACAAACCCATACTTGCGAGTCTTTAATCTGTTAGAACTTGTGCAGAACGTAGTGTAAAACGTTATAAACTATCACGTGACGTTCATAGTTGTGATGTGTAACACACTGCAATAACGAAGCATTGCCGTGTCCACTAGTTGATAAATATTGAACATAAATAAAAGTACTTCCGTGCATTGAACATACAGTAGCATCATTTTTATAAAGGAGATATCTGAAGGGGGGGCTTGCCCTAAATAACAAGCGGTGCTACAACTGCACATACTTTCTTGCGATATTGGAAACTGCTAACTAATATTGAAATATTGGGTTTTCTGCGCTACTAACATCTCGGCTATTACCTGAAAACGTCAAATTCAACCAAGAAGGGAGCAACGCACTGTTGCCAGCGCATCATTGCCAAAACTACAGAGCGTTCAAAATGTCTCTCCGCAGCTTTTACGGGGAAATGGCAACATCGCGGGATCATTCAGCGCAACGGCGTTCGAATGTTATTCCCAGAAGCGAGCTCGCTGCAAGCAGCAGCTGAAATAAAAATACGTGATCGTATTTTTTGACCAAATACAAGTTGTTCGTTCAGATTCTGAATCTGAATTGATGTGGACGATAGGCAATCATCTGTATGTGAAGTTTACAAGTTGTTTGTTATGAGTGAGGACTCAGATTACAACTTTTAGAATGCTGATACTGGAAGAACGTGTGTTTTTTGGTGAACATGTGTTTCGAGCAAGTAATGAGTACACGGATGATGTGAAACAAATGTTTGTGACGAAATTCCCAAAATCTGTAGTGTCACATCGTGATACTGTTCACGATTTAATTGCGAAATTTCGACAAACAGGTTCTGTAACAGATGCGCCGAGAAGTGGGCGACCTCGTTTTATCAGAGGATAAATTTCTTGCAATATCTGATAAAATGTTACAGAGCACCACAAAACCAATGAGATTATCTCAAGAATCTGCAGTCTCATTAGGCATATACTGCAGTAAGAAAATAATTGAAACTGTTTACTTACAAAGTAATGGTAGTGCAAGAATTGCAAGTTACTGATCACCAGAAGAGAGTTCGTTATTGTGAGTGGTTTCAGAACTTTGTAACCGGAGGCATCGATGTTCTGGACTACACGTTTTTCACAGATGAGGCTTGGTTTCATATTTCGGGATACATAAACTCTCAGAACAGTAGAATATGGACAACTGAGAATCCTCACATCATTCATGAAGGGCCATTGCGTGACCAAAAAATTGGAATAGGCCATATCTAGAGCACGTATTGTTGGTCCCATTTTCTTTTATGATGCAGTAAATGCATAGAGATATTGTAATAACATTCTGTATCTCCTCATTGAACAGCTGACAGAGAATGAAATAATGAATGCGTATTTCCAGCAAGATGGTGCCACAGCACATACTGCCAAACTTTCGGTGTGTTTTTCGGCCAAAGTGTTCGGGAAGCGCATAATTTCGAAAGAGCTATGGCCACCATGATCCCCAGATCTCACTCCTCTTGATTTCCTTTTCTGGGGTGCAGCTAAAGGAAATGTCTAGAAAACTCGTCCAAAGATCATTGATGAATTAAACAACTCAATATCTTCGTATGAAATGTCCATATCTCTAGAAACTTTAAAAGGAGTTTTTGATAATGAAAAAGAGTAACGCTTTGCCTTCAAAGTTCTGGTAAACATTTTCAACACATGATGTAAGAAGATAATTATCAAAAGTAAAAAAAATAAGCTTTATTTCAAATGCTTTTTATTTTTGTGTCACTATATTTTTCCCCACTGCATTTCATGTTTCACATCACTCTCCTGTGTTGTTGTTGCATAACCGACCAGGGCGAATGCGCCGTCGCAGCGCGATTCAGCCCGCAGTTTCCGCATAAAAGATGAAGTGGGGAGGAAGCCACTGCGAAGAGCCTTTTTGAACGCTCTGTAAATGTATTTGATTTGATTTATTTGGTAAAAAAAAAAAAAACAGTAGAAAGTATATATGACGTATGGGGGTGAAGAATATCTGCGTACGTTTTCTCGAGTACCAGAATCCCATCCCAATATTTTAACGATAAATAGTTCAAAGTCAAAACAACAACAACAACAATAATAATAATAATAATATAATAATAATAATAATAATAATAATGTAGAAAAGCGCGGAATTATCAACATTTGAAAAACTAGACATTTTTGTTCCCCAGTAATAGAAAAACTATTTGTAACGATAAACGAACTGCAGATTTGATTTTTCTGCATTGCTAACAATATAGTAACTTACCCTCAGCTCTACTCCTACCACTACAAGCAGAAGGAGAGCCTAACAAAACAAATAGTGAAGCTACATTTATGTCTAGAAGCAAAATAAGGGGCCATCTCAGCATTTTCTCAATGGATCAAGGAAACTGAACAAAAATCTGATCGAGATGTGGGTCATTGACCTGGAAGTTGAAGTTCATTACTTGATACAGGCGTATTAAGTCTTTTAAAAAAATATACGTTACAAATGCAAACTATAACACACACACACACACACATTATGTGTGTGTGTGTGTATTGTTATAGTTTGCATTTGTAATAGTGACATACCAGATTGTCGCCCATTTGAAATTCAGCGAATTTCATTGAAAATAACACTTTATTAGCAAAAAGACGCTGGTTGCCATAGTACCGGAGTGCAACATAAACAATGCCCATTAGTTCGAAAGCGGACGATAAGTAGCATCCGTGGTTTCGCCTACGAAGAAATTATAAACAAACTTAGGAAATGCCTAGGTACGGAATAAGAAAATTCCATTCTAACGTACCGAAAGTGTCATGGGAATGTAAAAATGTGAGTTATTGGTAAAAAAATAATTACGTAGATGACGCTGCGAGGTAGATCGCGTAATTTTGTTTTAAACAAGAGAGTAAAAGATGAAAAAAGTTATGTTGAAGTAGGATACAAAAATAATCATTCGAGCTCTCGACACGATAGCGATTGGATCAGGGTGCTAGATACATAGCAGTTTACTTGAACATAGAAAATTTACGCGAGTTCGAACGTAGTGATTTGTCGTTGTTAGTATTCAAAAGATAGAACTCAGAAATTGTTTTATACGAAGTGAACAGTGAATGCCAAAAGTGGAACTTATAAATTTTATTAAGCGGACAATGATAATAGAACTTAGTCTCCGATGATAGGAACCCGACGATAACAGGTGCGTCAGCTGGAACAGCCAAGTCAGCACACCGACACGAAACATGTCAAATCATTTATTGCTAATTAATTGCCAATTAATTGCCACATTTTAAATTAATTGCCACGTATTTTCGTGGAGAAAGATGTGTGCTGGCTTGACGTCAAGCCAGCACACATCAGTTAAATTCGAGCCAGAGCTCAACGGAAACCATCCAATCATTTATTGCTAATTAATTGCCAATTAATTGCCACAATTTGAATTAATTCGCACGTATTTTCAGTCTCAAATAATCAAGTAACTGTAAGGGTATGACGCAACCGCAACATATTCCATGATACCTTGACGTCAAGCCAGCAGTTAAATTCGAGCCAGAGCTCAACGAAACCATCTAATTATTTATTAATAATCTAATTGCCAATTAATTGCCACAATTTGGAATTAATTCGCACGAATTTTCAGTCTAAAATAATCAAAGTCAATGTCAGCAGGCATGACCAACCTGCAACATAATAAGAAAATTGTAATATAGAGAAAAAACGAGCACAATCACATAAAATTAGTGAGACAGTTTCAAGGCATATCGAACAATTGTTTTACTCTATGCATGATTTAATTACCCCTCCCTTTTATGAGATAATAACTGCGTAGTTATGCTACCACCTACGGCATTCAAATAGATAATGCAAGAGTACCAACAAATACGATATATCTCAAATCTATTAAATAATTAAATACACATTCAATACTAGTTTACTATACTAAAGATAAATTAATAAATGTTGCCGTGTATTATATAAACATTATTTAAACTGCATCAGAGTTAACGAACTAAGCCAGATATTAAAATTCAAAAAACAGAGAACCAGCGAGCACAATCACATAATTTTAGGAACATAGTTAGTGAATGTTTAGAGCTATCTTTTTTTATATACACGATTTAATTGCTCTTGTCATTTATTAAATATACATTTTTTAAAACTTCGTTGTTATGAAATCTCATCGACAATAAAATAGGAAATATGAGAGTACCTATGAGCACTAATATGTAAAATCTATTTAAAATTTGAATGCACGTTCAATACTAGCATTATACACGAAAGTTAAATTGATAAATGTTGCCGTGAATTATATAAACATTTGTAACTGCATGGAGTTATTGAACAAAGCCAGATATTGAAATTGAAAATACAGAGAACCAACGAGCACAATCACATAAAATTACAAACATCATTAACGGATGTTTAGAACTAATTTTTTATTCTATACACTATTTAATTGCTCTTGTCGTTTATTACATAATAATTTATTAAAACTTTGTCGTTATAAATTCTTTGACTTTCCAACTGAAATCGAGAGTACCAACGTGCACTAATATGTAAATATATTTAAAATTTCAATGCACGTTCAATACTAGCATATTACACTAAAGATAAATTGATAAATGTTGCGTAAATACATAAACATTTTGAAACTGCATGGAAGTTATCTAACAAGCCAGATATTCAAATTGAAAATACAGAGAACTAGAAGCATAATCACATAAAAATAGGAACATAGTTAATAGATATTTAGAATTAATTTTTATTTCTATACACGATTTAATTGCTCCTGTCATTTAATTATAATAATTTTTAAATTTTCGTTGTTATAACCATTCGAACACATTCGAACAAGGTATGCGAAAGTTCGAATAGCACGAATATCTAAAACCTATTTAATATTTAAATACACATTCAATACTAGTATATTACACTTAAGATAAATTAAAATATTGCCGTGAATTATATAAACATTATTGAAACTGCATGGCAGTTGTCGAACCAAGCCAGATATTAAATTGAAAATACAATATATATATTATTTTATAATTCACGGCATTATTAATTTACAATATATAATTCACGGCATTATTTTTAATTTATCTTAATGTAATATACTAGTATTGAATGTGTATTTAAATATTAAATAGGTTTTAGATATTCGTGCTCGTTCGAACTCTCGCATACCTTGTTCGAATGTGTTCGAATGGTTATAACAACGAAAATTTAAAAATTATTATTAATTAAATGACAGGAGCAATTAAATCGTGTATAGAGTAAAATTAATTCTAAATATCTATTAACTATGTTCCTATTTTTATGTGATTATGCTGGCTGGTTCCTGTATTTCGAATTTGAATATCTGGCTTTGTTAGATAACTTCCATGCAGTTTCAAAATGTTTATATATTTAACGGCAACATTTATCAATTTATCTTTAGTGTAATATGCTAGTATTGAACGTGCATTCAAATTTTATATAGATTTTACATATTAGTGCTCGTAGGTACTCTCATATTTCCTATTTTATTGTCGATGAGGTTTCATAACAACGAAGTTTTAAAAAAATGTATATTTAATAAATGACAAGAGCAATTAAATCGTGTATATAAAAAGATAGTTCTAAACATTCACTAACTATGTTCCTAAAATTATGTGATTGTGCTGCTGGTTCTCTGTATTTTGAATTTTAATATCTGCTTAGTTCGTTAACTCTGATGCAGTTTAAATAATGTCTCTATAATTCACGGCAACATTTATCAATTTATCTTTAGTGTAATTAAGTACTAATAAATGTGCATTCAATTATGAAATAAATTTAAGATATTGGTGCTCGTTGGTACTATCGCAATTTCAGTTGGAAAGTCAACAAGATTTTATAACAATGATGTTTTAAAAATTATTATGTAATAAACGACAAGAGCAATTAAATCGTGAATTCAGTAGAAAATACTTCTAAACATATATTTACTATGTTCCTAATTTGATGTGATTGTGCTCGCTGGTTCTCTGTATTTTGAATTTGAATACGCTGCTAGGTTCGATAAATCTGACGCATTTTCAGCAATGTTTATATAATACACGGCAACATTTATTAATTTATCTTTAGTATAGTAAACTAGTATTGAATGTGTATTTAATTATTTAATAGATTTGAGATATATCGTATTTGTTGGTACTCTTGCATTATCTATTTGAATGCCGTAGGTGGTAGCATAACTACGCAGTTATTATCTCATAAAAGGGAGGGGTAATTAAATCATGCATAGAGTAAAACAATTGTTCGATATGCCTTGAAACTGTCTCACTAATTTTATGGATTGTGCCCGTTTGTTTTCTCTATATTACAATTTTCTTATTATGTTGCGGGTTGGGTCATGCCTGCTGACATTGACTTTGATTATTTTAGACTGAAAATTCGTGCGAATTAATTCCAAATTGTGGCAATTAATTGGCAATTAATTATTAATAAATAATTAGATGGTTTCCGTTGAGCTCTGGCTCGAATTTAACTGCTGGCTTGACGTCAAGGTAGCATGGAATATGTTGCGGGTTGCGTCATACCCCTTGACAGTTACTTTTGATTATTTGAGACTGAAAATACGTGAATTAATTCCAAATTGTGGCAATTAATTGGAATTAATTACAATAAATGATTGGATGGTTTCCGTTGAGCTCTGGCTCGAATTTAACTGATGTGTGCTGGCTTGACGTCAAGCCAGCACACACCCTTTTCCACGAAAATCGTGGCAATTAATTCAAAAATGTGGCAATTAATTGGCAATTAATTAGCAATAAATGATTTGACATGTTTCGTGTCGGTGTGCTGACTTGGCTGTTCCAGCTTGACGCACCTGACTTGAACTTATATCCTAATATTTTAACAGCACTTAAGATTTTGCTTCGGTAATGAACAATAAGGAGTATTAGAGCTTGTTCCAATTCAAGCAGGTGAATGGAGATGGAAAGCCCGTGTATAAACAGTGTACATAGTGGTTTATGAGAGGAAACAAGATACGGATTTGGTCGTTAGCAAGAAAGAAAGTTGGACGTAGCCCATTGCTGAAGTCTACGGGCAGACATCCTTTACCAGGACAGCGCCCAAGATTCTCATGGATAACAGGTTCTATAGCGCTATAGTAAAGGTTATAACCAAAAAGATTGTTAACTTTATTTCTTTTAAAAGAATTTACTAAAATTTATATATAAATTTGTTATTTTCTATTGATTAAAGCTGATTAACATTTGCAGTCACGTGCAATCCAATAGGATATTTGAATTTTGCATTTCAGATTCCACGCTTCCCCTCATGGGGGAGGGGGGGCGAATTAAGTAATCGTAAGGATTCACGATTATTTCGGTAAAGAACCCGCCGACTGAGTCAGCAACGGAGTTATGCCTCATTCACAATGCAAACTTAAACGTCACGTAAGCCGTAAACGTATGCAGTAAACTTTCACGTAAAAACGAGCATTCACAATGGCAAACGTAAGCTGGAACGTAGGTTTTGCCTGAACCAATCAGAATTCAACATATTGATCGATGCGTTTCTAGCTTTTTTCGACTCTCCTATCGATTTAACCTTTGCATTTGCGAGCAGCTGTTGCGCCCTACCTATTGAGGTTATATGCGAGCAGTGAGCTTTAAATTGTGTACCGCAAATATATTTAACGCCACGTTCAGATTTTGTCATGGAGAGAGATTTGGGCATGCAGCTTGTGTTGTTGCAAGCTTCTGCAGCATTAATTTTAGGGGCGCTTTATTTTAAAAAAAAGGAGGCGCTTTATTTGCCATTTTGAATCAACACTTCACAACTCGTACCAAAACTCCACAAACTTCTTTGCTCTACCTTTCAACTATACACACCAATACACACCAATACACACGCATAAACAAGAATAGATCTGGAGTCGACCTTCCTTCTCGCGGATTTTGTTGTGCATTTGTTTTTTCATGCTGCTCTCTGATTGGTCTTCGGTAGAATTTCGACGTAAACTTAAACGTAGAAGCTTGGAGCTTGCGAGCTCCTTAAGTTTACGTCTCACGTCTACGTTTACGTCAAGGCATTGTGAATGATCTCGCTTTATAACCCATTTCTAGGTTTTGCGGCTACGTTACGGTTACGTTTAAGTTTGCATTGTGAATGAGGCCTTGGGAGCTTATTCTCGTAACCATTTCCTGGCGCCCATATATTTATTAGAAATACGGAAACAGGTTACAGGAATTTGAGGGCAGCAAGACGGGTATATGGATGGGTATATTTCATATATATATAATCATCGTTTTGTTAAAATAAACATTTTTCTTTTTGATGATCATTAGGGAACAGATTTTCGTGTAAATACATATTTTACAGGGACAAGATTGTTGCATTCACTAGTATTCTTTAGACTTAACACGACATTCTGAACGAAATGGAACCATTTTTATTTTACATATTTTGGTATAATTAAATATTTTTACACATTTTATCTATTGATATCTTTTGCTATCTGCATATTTCGTTACATTGTAATATATTCATAATAAAGTAAATGTTACACGCGAGGTCATATGTTTCCTGAAAACTAGCTTTGTTACTGAAATACTTACAAAGCCACGCAATGCGCTTTTATTTGACGCCGGATCTTGGCTGTTAAGCTGAACTCGTGGCTCATTGCAAAGTTGCTAGCCTTTCACCACTGAGATCCGGGTTCGATTCCCGTCGAATCTCATGTGAAATTTGTTCCAACAAAACGAGTTTGGCTGCTTCACAAGGCACCCTCTGAAGTGTCCTAAACCCTACCCCTATCCTTATTCCTTCCTAATTCTGGCCGCTGGGTAGTGACGCAGGAGCGCGCGGTAGGAGGCGCGTACGCGGAGATGCTACCTGGCGGTCCTCTTGACAATCGACTGCGATGAGACGTGACAATATTAACGGAGGATTCCGCAGCGCTGTTAGTAATCGGAGGATTACTCCCAGAAGCGCAAGCGCTCAACGCCTCTAAGGGCTTGAGACGCGTTGCGTCAAAGGAGACGCAACAAATTAAAAGGAAAGGAACGTTTCAGGTGCTATTCTATGACCTTCCTCCTGGGTGAAGGTCGCAGTTGCTTCCAAGAATGGTGGAGATCGCATTTTTGTCGATCTCTCCTTATTTTCAAAAATTCCGTTGTGGAAATATTGAATTGAAACAATTCGATTTTTCTCCAGTGTGAGTTGGAACTTCACAGCGGTTCCATGGCCTAGAGATAAGGAGTACGGCAAATTAACTCGGGAGGACCTGCGTTCTATGCTCGCACTTTTTCTTGATCTCGAGCTCCCTAGTCCTCGCTCATCCCGACATAGCACGGTCCTGTAGAAAATACGAGCTCCACTCGGAACGTCCCAGCTCAGTTTGCAGTGCTGCCCACCTTCCTTTCCAATGTGGACTTCTAGTTTTCGGTCTCTTTTTCCATCGACCTGTGCATAACATGACCCTTCTTGGTACTCAATTATTTCTATGAGTATTAATTCTTACTTCAGAATTTAAAAAAAATTTCCGTTGTTTCTCATAGCTATTTACTCGAAGACGAGTTATTACGCCGAGTTTTCTGTCAATAAAGTTGACTGCCCTGCCCTGCCCTGCCCTGCCCTGCCCTGCCCTGCCCTGCCCTGCCCTGCCCTGCCCTGCCCTGCCCTGCCCTGCCCTGCCCTGCCCTGCCCTGCCCTGCCCTGCCCTGCCCTGCCCTGCCCTGCCCTGCCCTGCCCTGCCCTGCCCTGCCCTGCCCTGCCCTGCCCTGCCCTGCCCCTGCCCTGCCCTGCCCTGCCCTGCCCTGCCCTGACCTGACTGACGTGACGTGACGTGACGTGACGTGACGTGACGCTGACGTGACGTGACGTAGACAGAACCCACCTCTCCCCACACCCCCATTGTGGAGTATCAAGAAAAAGTGCGCGTAGTCTTATTGTGGAAAAAAAATTTCCGGGATGAAAACATTTGTATAGGTTCATGTAGTGTATAATATTGCATAGTATTTGCAAATAATGCGAAAATTTATGTGTTGTTTTAGCTCCCCTAGTTATTTAGAACTTATGTAATAAGTGTATGTCTTGTATAAATTGAAAAGGTTTTGTTTCAAGCTCAGACTTGTCAATGTAATTGGAATAAATTTGTGTAATGTATGTATAGTAAATTTCATGTATCAATTTTGTAGCTTTTGTTTTCAATGTTTCCTTTTCACTTTCAAATGCCCTCTGTAACAAAAGTTTTGGTGCTTGCTTATTGAAGTTTGTATTCTTGCAGTGGATCCGAAGTAGTTATTGGTAATGGTGGAACTAGATTCCCTTGTTATTCTGAAGGCTGCAAAGAAGAATTCTCATTTGATATTTTGAAAGTAAGTTTTTTGTTTGTTTTTGTTTCATTGTTATGTGTACATTAAATAAAATAATTATTTTTTTTCCCTTTTTTTTTCTTAGACAGTTTTGAACCCAGAGGTTTTTTCTCGCTTGCTTATTCGTAAACAATATGAAGAAGTAAATGCAGCTGGTATTCCTGGACTAGAAACATGCAGTTTTTGTGAATTCTGTTCCATTCCACCTGCTGAAGATAAACTGTTTCGTTGTTTAAATCCTTCATGTATGAAAGTAACTTGCAGGTTTGTGTTAAGTACTCAAACACTTCTTGTTGTGTTTCTGCCTAATATAAAGCGCCAGTGTGGAAGAAACCATTTATGCCATGCTGCATCTCAACACTGTTTCTTCTTATGCATTTCAGTTAAGATGTTTCTTTTGTGCAGAAATTTTTCAATTTTAAAACAATTTATAACTATGTGCAAATAGAGTGAAAGGGGTTAAAATAAATTACAAAAAGTATTATGAAGCTTTTCTAATTTTTTGTGTAAAACTTTCCTTATTCTTCAAAAGTTACTCGGAACATCGAGAAATGAAAAGCAGCTTTTAAATTCTGTGAAAATTAATGAATTGTGTGCATCTTTTAATATACCAGGTTTTCCATTCTGTCAGTTTTCTTTCTTTCTTTACCTTTTTTAATACATTTTGTAAAAGTGAAAATGGTAAACCTGTTTTGGTTGAATGCACATTGTGAACTATTGTGATCATAGTAAGGTGTATGTAAGAAACACTTTTACAAGTACTTACTGTACTTGTTAAAAATTTGAAAGATTCATTAATTAGTTCTGTGGTGCAGATCGTGTAAGAAGCTTGATCATCTCCCACTGTCCTGCGAAGAGTTTACCCAGAAGGAGACCAGGCAGAAAATGCAGTCATATGTAGAGGATAAAATGACTGAAGCTCTTGTAAGGTAAATATTTTTAAAAAATATATATTTTGTATATTTATTAGTTCATTTTTTGTAGTTGAATAAGGCTCAACTATTGATTAAATTAAATTAATTTATTTATTACAGACAAATTGTTTGTCCTTGATTTTACCAAATTGAATGATAAAGGTTGATTTTTAGCTTGGTATCTTTTGGCTAGCCCAAGTGTTTGAGAAACTAGTACAGTAACTTCACTTACACATTTTTCAGGGAACTGAAGGAAAAAACAAAAACGTATTAGTAAGAAAAACACCAAACTAAAATTGATTATTATGAGCAAAATAAAAACTATACTAATTTTTGCACCAGTTTTCCCAGTTGTTTAGCAACATCTACTCCCTTAAAAAAATACATCTTATAGCTCCCAGACTTTTAAATTTCAAAAAGAATTGTATGAATAATAACCAAATCCCACCCACGTGATTCTTGTAAGCCCCTCTTCATTCATCTAAGAATTTTACCATTACCTTGTCTGTTGATTTACGAATCAGAGGTTTTGTAAAAATGACTTGCTCATGAGCGGAATATATTTTCAGAAAATGCCGATGTCTATTACTATAACAGTCGATGAGAAATCATATTCATCAGGTGACAGTATCAACAGCTCATTACAAAAAATTCACATACAATACATGTACATTATTTTACAATACTTTGCCAGATGACATTAAACGATTAAATTTGATAGAAAATTTTAAATCCAAAGTGAAATCGTTTCTGCTGCATAACTGTTTCTATACAATTAGAGACTATACTGAGCATATTTAATGTATTATTTACCCTTTGGACTGTATAATTCTAAACAATATGTAACAAGTATTGTATCGCAGGTTCTGGGTCAATGACCCACCCATCTCGATCAGGTTTTTCCTCTAGTTTCCCAGATCATTGAGCAAATGCTGAGATGGCCTCATGTTTTGCTTCTGTACGTAAATGTAACTTCATTATCTGTGCACGACTTCTAGAATTCAGTGGGAAATATAATTATTCAAATTATCGTTTCCATGTCGTCGCATCAGGAAGTGACGAAGGACATCATGGATAAGAGCTCAAAATTTATTGCTTATTGATCCTTGAATATAGATTTTATTACATGTAGTATATGACTTAGTGTAGGGATCACCGAATTTTGAAAATGTGCACAGAATTCACTTCTCCCCATAGCACGTCATACACAGTTTTAACTGTTTTTTGACGTAAAAATAAATGAACTCCTGTACAGACCCGCTTGAAATTTTTCAAAGTTATACTGCTGAAGGTGGCCGGGGAGCCGACTTGCGCCACCACCCCGCTGGCTGGCGCGGTCTTGGCCCTCTCCGCCAGGCCGAGTCGAGCTTCTGTATTATTACAAGTTACTATTCTATACTATTACTCGTTCAATTGACGGGAAGTCTCCTCAGAGGCCGAGCGGCAGGTCGCTCCGTGGGAGCGCACTGTAGCGTCTGTGCCGACTCGTAGCGTCAAGATAAAAGTTAGGGGCTCTCGGCGCAGGTCGCCCCGCTCTTCACCAGGATCATTTAAACTTTATATGGGCTTAAAGGGACTTTTATTATGAACGTATAAGTGTGAAAAGCGTATAAACGTAATCGCATAACTGAAATAATTTAGCACGGGAATTATAGGAATATATTCGGGATTTACTAAAAAAAACGTATAAACGTGAAAAACGTATAAATGGAGTTTCACTGTAATTTTGGATTCAATTCTGACCATGTTTTAAAAGAAGGTAGATAATCTCTCTGTGCTCATGTGTAGAGTGGGGTTTCACAAAAATATTTGTCTTCCGCTTCATTATCAAGTCAAATTCAAAATACATATTTCATCCTAGGCCATTTACAAATTAAAAATGTGTATTTACACACAAAATGGATGCATACTCCAGCGAAGAGTGGCTCAACACTTGGCTTCAACACTTGTCAAGCATGTGGGAAACCCTGACTCAATTGCCGAACTTTTACAGAATTTTTGTCTAGTCCGAAACGTTCCATCCAACATACAATATTGAGTGCAAAATTAAATGTAGATTACTGTGCATTACTTCTGAGACATGGAAATGCTTGTTGATATTGTAACAGTTGAGATTATCAATGTGTAGTTGTTCATTATGGCATATTGAAAAGGAAAGCATTTTTACAGGACATGTTGGCAATGTGGCACAAAGTTTGTCAAAGAAAATGGTTGCAATATGATGCAATGCAAATGTGGTGCTAAAATGTGCTACTTCTGTAGACAACCTGTTGAAAATTATCATCACTTCAATGGGGGAAGGTAAGTGTTTTATTTGGAAAAGGTAAATTTCTAGTACGTAATATTGTTTTGTATGGATATGCTTTATTCAGGCTCACCTGGTGTTAGACAGATTTTCAAAAGTGAAAGAAAATGGGGAGTCATTTTCATCGCTAATGAGAAATAAACTGACAGTCATATTATCAGTGTGTATTTTCCTCTCCTTTAAAAAGTGCAATTGTACTGTGAAGTTATTTGGACTCTTCCTAGTATAAAGATGGCTCATGCTACCATCATAATTGACGTTACTTCCATCATAACTATTCTACCTACATAATATTTTTTATATATTAATGTTGAATATTGTATACACAAAATTTCACACATAATGATGAATGTAAAATCAAACCCATTGTGAAACCACTTGCTACACAAAATTACTAGATTGTTGGATGAAATTTGATGAATTGTACGTATTAATTAAATAAGAAAAACAAAATTTTATTTAAATGTTGCATTTATTTACCTTGTTACAGATGATGTTCAAAATGACCACTCTGGGCATTGATGCTCTTTTGTGCATAACTAAACATATTGAGAGTCATGGGACACAAAACTTTGTTGTCAATTGCATTGATTTTTCATTGAATGTTCACCTTCAGTTCATCTATATTGTTTGCTTATAAATACATAAACTTTCTCCATTAAGTAGCTCCAAAAAATGCATGTAGACAACTGGGGAACATGGAAGCCACCGTCCTCTGCTGACAACTCCTCCGTTTGTGAAAGCTGCATGCAAAGCTGCATGCAAAGCTGCATGCCATCTCGATCAGGTTTTTCGTCCAGTTTCCCTGATCCATTGAGCAAATGCTGAGATGGCCCCTTGTTTTGCTTCTGGACATAAATGTAACTTCGCTTTCTGTGCACGCCTTCTAGAATTCAGTGAGAAATACAATTATTCAAATTATCGCTTTCATGTTGTCGCGGCAGGAAGTATTATTCCGAAGCACAACATGATAAGAGCCAAAATTTATTGCTTATTTATCCTTGAAAATAGATTTTATTACATGTTGTTTTTTTTTCCCCTCAAAATTTAAGTAGTATATGATTTTATATGTGTTTTAGGGATCACAGAATTTTGAAAATGTGCACACAATTCACTTTTCCCCCATAGCACATCATACGCAGTTTTAACTGGTTTTTTTTTTTTTGACATAAAATAAATAAATAAATAAATAAATAAATAAATAAATAAAGCAATTTAGTGAAACATTTGTCCTGTGACACATTGCTCCATCTTGTTGGAAGGAGCAATATTCTCTCTCATTATTAGTTAATTGCACATAGAATTTTTTTAAAATTATGAGATGGACTCACAAAACTGCAGCACAATGAAATGTATACTGCTGTATTGTGATGGTAACTATCTTTACTTCATCTGATGAGCAACAGCATCAATAAGTAGTAACATGCATCCAATAGTTGTGCTAGTTGCTTGAGACTCTTATAAATAGTGTGGGGTAGTGGTTTCATTATGGGTTTGGTTTTACATTGCTCATGCTATAAATTACATTTAATAACAAGAGGGAAACATTTGGAGAAAGTACAGGGGACAAAGAGGCCCTGAGTTATAGCTTGAAAGCCATTTTCTATCAAATGTTACCTTTTTGAGGCTTCTATTACATTTCGTCTTAGCACAGATGATGAGAAATGAGGAGAATCTCAAAATTGATGTAAAGTAAATTGACTGTTTGACATTCTGGGTAATTTAATTTCATAAGTCGTAAATTATTTTTGTAAGTTAATAAATGCTTAGGAACATTAGAATATTTACCTACCTACAGTACTGACTCTAAAATGATGGAACACCAAAGGCTTGAGTTCAATGTTAGTTGTGTAATACGAATTTATATAATAAGAATTTTCTATATGCAATCCTGAATTTTTGTTGCTTGCTCTTCTCTGTCTTTGCACCATGATAAAAAAAGAGAAGTGCAGAATCTCAAAATCCATGATGGTGTAACTTAATTATTTGATATTCTGTGCAATTTAGTGTCTCTGCCTTTTTTTTTTGGGTTAATAAATGTTAACAATTTTGGATTGTTAATCCATGGGCATACTCTTGACTGAGCCTTTGATTTAGCACAGATTTCAGAATGTGGCTGTTTGAATTTGGTATGCCAAGCTCTCTTTACTTTTGAAACAATGATTTACAAAGTGCGAAAAATGTTTGCGTGGGTCCACCTGCTAATTTTAATTTCAAATTTTGCACAGCCCAATTGGTAATTTTATTGTTATTGTCCACGGCAATGGAATTAATATCTGTGAATAATACTCTATGGGCGATTGCTGATTTATTTAAATCAATATACGTTTTTGAACAAAAATCCTAGCCTCTTCTTTGTACCATCTGGAAATTCTTTTTCCTTTTGACTGGAAGCCCACGTGTATAGTCAGTGTCTCGTTAGTCTACAGGCACATGCTGCCTTAATTTTTTCCTCTTGAATACCCTTTTCACATAACTCTTGAATGATATTAGCATTTAACTTTCAAAATTTCCTATATGCTTACTTTTTCAAATGCCACTTTAAATTCAGCACTCAATCTTCTATATCTAAGTATACCATCTTACAGTCCATTTTCAATCCATCATCACTAAAGGTTGTGTGAAGGGTTGACTTATGGGTTCAACAACTGATGGCTGGGATTAGAGTTCAATTCCCAGCTGGACTGGTCAATTTGTTAAACAGTCAAAACATCATGATAGCACTTATTACCTATAACAGTAACTGCTAAGTAGTTACTGTAGTAGTTAAATAGCTATCGGGTCACAACAGTGGTCGACAATTGTGAAACGGGAAATATATTCCCATGTGATTGTTTATTATTATTATTATTATTATTATTATTATTATTATTATTATTATTATTATTGTTGTTGTTATTGTTGTTAATTATTATAATATTAAAACTTGGTCCAAATGGCAAAATGTATAGTATTACCATCACAGGGACTGTTAACTCGTAGAGGCTGATCAAAGAGTGGACTGTCTGTGTAACTCAAGAGATTAAAGCAACTGAGCATGTTCAGAACATTCAGGCTAGATTCCCACCTGGCGCAATCAGATCTTTGAACAGTCAAAACACAATTTATAGTAATTATAATAGTGATAGTAAATTGGTGATGATCCTAATTATTTTCCTTCAGGTGTGGTCAGTTTTTGGATACTACTGCTCATGATGAAGCTGCTGTGATTAAAGTTGGAAAGGAGGCTAAACAGGAAATTGAAGCTGCAAATCCAGGGTATAGTTTACCTCATGACCCAACAGTATTGCTGCTTAAGCAGCCAAAGCAGCCAAGAAATTATGATGATTATTTCTAATGGGGTGAACTTGAATGTTTCATAAGAGACCTATTTTTATACAAATTTTGGAAATTTTTCATATTACATGTATTATGATATATATTATTTTTATAATATGTTATTCTGGAATTCTAGTAGTTCCATATTGTTGATGTATTAGCAAATATTTCTTTGTCATTGTATACATCTACCAATAAAGTGAATCAGTTTCCAATGCAAACTCTGTTCTTTTATTTTAAATATGCCCTCTTGTAGGAAACACAGTTTTCTGCTTCGGTGGCAGTTTTACATCACATATCTATGTTTGTGCAATTGTACACAACTGTGATGGTACCAGGGAATTTTATTAACTTGTTGATTTCTGTTTGGGTACAACAAACTGGTTAATGGGTATATATAATCTGATAGTAGCTAATTTTGAGGCATTATTATAATTTTTAAATTTTGTTAATTAAGGGGACACAGAATCGCCTATTTTCTCAATGTTAAATTATGAGTTATAAATTATACCTTTTCTCAAAAACTACTAAAGGTAGGTTAGTGAATTTTTTACTGGTTGTTTATACATGTTTTGTGGTTATACTGAAACAATGGTTTTTTATTAAAAATGTTTGGTCTGAGATATTCATTATTTTCTTTATCAGCTATTTTTTCTTTGTAATTTTATACATTTTAGAGGACATTTAATCTTATAAGTTTGCCAAATATTTACTGATTGTAAAATTTTTGTTTCATTATAAGAACAACACTCATGTCAACATATCCTGAAAATTTCATGCACATTGGATTAGTAGATTCTCTGAAAAGGAACTTTAAATTAAAAAAAAACAAACTTACGGGAAATGACGTTTTAATGTTATATCATCAGTGCATGCCTGCAGCGTAATCTTCATCTTCCTCAAATGCATCTTGAAGGCTTCTTTTTGTCTTGCTGTTTTAGACAACATTTTAATGGCATTGTCAGCATATCTCAGTCTTTGCTGGTCAATGCGCATCATAGCCTGTGCTGTGTGCGATCCAACTCCAATGCCCAACTTCTGAAACACTTTACACTTCACTATGTTGCCTTCATTAAATGTTCCCACAGCATCATAGACACCAAAATGAAGTGTGTTTATTGTCACAAACACTATTTTTGGAAGTCTGTTCCAAATAATACTGTTGACACACTCATTTGGGTTTTGTGTTCGTCCATGGAGGCATTTCTTGAGGTTTCCATCAGCTAAGTCTCTAAAGATGGGCTTTATCTCATCTATTATGGCTGGTGGTAAGCAATGTTGGTGTTTAAAGGGCTCATGAGATATCTTTGCACGGTTGAATTTACACCAGCTCTGTTCACCTTTAGGACATAAATTGTGATGAGGAAATTCATCGGTAGATGCAGTATGAAAGAACAAGGCCCATACAGCTTTCATGTCTTCTACATTTGTAGTATTTTGCCTAATTGCTAAACCATAGCAGTTTTGCAAATGATCAATCATGGCATCTGTCAACCTTCCTTTTCCATCGAATGTCTTTCCGTCACGAAGCTTCTTTCCCTTCATTGTTAATTTTAATCTCCTCAATCGGGCACCCATCCTCTTTTGTACATGGCCGACACACTCAAGTTTATTAATTGTAACATCACCTCCATAAGTCTCACTTTCTAAAATTTGAATAGTATTTGTGCATATAGAACTGACAGTACTTAGGGCGTCTATGACAGATGGGAGGCGAGGGGGCGTGGCACGTCCCTTTTTACAAAAATTAATATTTATTACAGTTAGAATTGTCAAAGAGCGTTGAGAAATATACCGTTTAAAAGACGAAACTCCAAACATTAAGATTATAAAATAAAAATAAAATTGGATTTTCAACCAAAATCGATTCCGTGTCCCCTTAAGTATATTAAACTAGTTGTCCAACTTGTAATTTCATCTTACTTACTACTTTGAATAATAAGAATAAATGTAAAATTTGGTATGACTTGCTCAAGTCTCTGCATATTAGAAACAAATTCTTTGAATTTTGGGGATATTTTAAGCCCCTGGAATTTTCCAACCAATTTTCTCTTCAAATTTCGTGTAAGAATATTTATATATGGCGGTCAGATTTTCATTGTTAATTGAATTTTTAAATATTGGAAAAGCTTAAAATTTTTTCGACACTGCTGCTGTAAGTTTTTGCAAAAACTGCTCTAATTTTTTTTTTTTTACTTTTTCGCTACTTACGCAGTATACAGAAAGTTATGTGATGCTGCGGGGGAAAACGGCGAATTTTCGACACATAGTCCAATTTCCAGGCCCTATTAACGAAAACGTGGATAAAATCCAGTTGCTAAATGTAGAAAAATTCCTCTAGCACGTGGTGTAGCCAGAATCGGTTTTGTAGTATCTTGATACCAAAAAATCGATTGCAAAACGTGTCTACATGTGTGTATCTCTTGACACCCCAATAGACCCCTCCCTCCCCCCGTGTAATTCCTAACACCCCAGTGGGGTGTCTAATTGGACTCCATGATGGGTGGGGAGCACGGGTACGAAACCACTTCATTCCAATGGAGGAAAAAACAAACTCTTGCGAGTGTGAGCGCGGTTTGTCTTGCGCGAGCAATCGAGGATGCTTTTGGAAAACTACCAGCGGTCGTCCGACAAAGGAATGCTACCATTCTCTTGGAAACGCGCACAGATGATCAAATATAACGGATTAAAAATCTAAGCAGATTGCCGGCCTCCAGTTGGAAGTGACCACTCACCCTATTCTTAACCTCTGTAAGGGAGTGGTCAGTCATGACGATTTTGCGCCTAAAAGTGAGGAGGAACGTCTCTTTCTTCTAGAGCCAAGGAGTCACCGAGGTGTTCAGGATGAAGAGGAAGGAGCATGGGAGAGAGATCCCCAATCCCACTGATCCTAACGTTCAATCTCCCAGCCCTCCCAGAAAGGATCAGCTGCGGATTCTATAATCTTCGCCTGCTCTTCGAGGAACACGTCATCCGAACTGATCTCAAAACCGTGTGCATACGGCTAAGTTTACCTTCTGGTCCGCTCACTGTGAGCAATATGCATATTCCACCTGAATAAACAGTATGACAGAAACAACTTGATGGAATCTCCCTGCTGCCCCAGCTTTTCCTTGTTGGTGACTTTATTGCTCACAATCTCGCATGGGGTGACACGAGGTCCTGTTCGAGAAGTACTATTCGTGAATGTTGACCAGAACTGCAGAACTGAAATCTTCTAAATTCTGGAAATTATTCTCACTTTTCTGTGGCTTCAAACACTTCCTCGTCAATCGATCTTTCGCTTTGCAGTCCATCTCTATCTACCATCTAAATGTGGACCGTTCTCCATGACTTACATGGGAGTGACCATTTCCCTACTCTTGTCCACCTCGTTATTTTCCTAGTTTAGACGTTACCACCCGTCTCGTTGGCTAATCCATCGAGCTGTCTGAAATATATTCACAAGGAAATAAGAATTCCAGACAATTATTCAAATGATATCGATTCCATGGTGGCCCCTTTGACCGAAGCCCTTCGCGCAGCCGCCATTGAAATCCCGAAGGCCGTCCACGACACATCCCTGTGCCTTGGAGGAATGCTGATAGTGCCGTCGCGGTGCGTGATCGAAAGCGGGCAAGTCAGGTTTTCCACCACCGCAAATTTGATCGATTATCAAAGAAAGCGAGCCAGAGCTAGATATGATTGTGTTTATATTAGAAAGTAAGGCCGCTTCCTGGAGAGCCTATATTTCTTCTTTCCCGTCATACCCCCTCCAGTTAGTAAGGTGAAATAGAACGGAAGACTTTCCCCACCGTCTGTCCGGGGCCTTTTGGTTAATGGAAATCTCACTGCTCAGAAGACATTTGAGGAATCGGCTTCTCACTATGAGAAAATCTCCTGTTCCTTACACTATTCTCCTAGGATTTTGAAAACGAAGAGAAGAATGGAGAATTGCAGGTTAGATTTTTCGGATCGCCTGGAAGCCGATTTAACGCTCCTTTTTCCACGGATGAATTTTCCTCCGCCCTCGCCTGTGCGGAAGATTCTGGTCCAGGACCATATCACATACATAACCAAATGTTGAAACATCTACCTGAAAAGGCACGTATTTCCTCTTCCGCATCTTCAATCAAGTTTGCATGGAGTCCCTGGATTTGGCGCGAAGCCATTGTCTTTCTAGTTCCCAAAGGACAGGACAAACCCACCAACCTACCGCCCAATCTCGTTCAGAAGCTGTTTTTGCAAGCTAGGGCGAATGGTGAACATGCGTCTGTTCTGACATCTATTCAGTGTAGGTTTTGGAAACAGGTCAATCATGGACCGTCTCGTCATCCATGCCACACATATCCACTTCGTTTGTGCTACGTCAGCACCTGGGAGCCATGTTCTTCGATATAGACAACGTATACGATACCACATGGAGGTGTGGCACTCTTCGCACATTACATCCTTGGGCTCTCAGGGGTCGGCTCCCACTAATTTTAGTAGCCTTTCTTTCGTCTATATACTTCTGCGTCCGTCTTGGTATTGCGTCATATAGATGGGGGGGCGAGTCAGCAACACGCGCGACGAAGTGCTTCTCGTGCAGATGTCAGTGATAAAGTACGCAGGGTAAGGTCGTCACACGACACCTTCCCGCGTAAGGCTGCACGTAACAACTGCCAGCGCATCTTTTCAGGTGCTTTTCGGACATTACTCGACTAGGTTCGATAAGGAATAAATTCCGGTAATGTGTTGAGTTTCGGCAGAGATACCTCACGCTACGTGTGGCAAATGACGTCAATCAAAATTATATTGTCGACCGGCTAATTGCAGGAGAGCATCTCCCTGTGCTAACTAGTTGATGTTAGCGTCTCTTATGCCTCTTCTGTCTCATTGCTCTGTTCATTTTCAAGATTCTCCAAATCATTTTGCTAATCAATTTTTTCCGAATGAATCCTCGTCTTCGTGTGGCTCTCTCCCCACGTTCCCCTCGTATTCCATCCGAGTGCTTTGTCGTCCGATCACATGCTTACAAGATGTTTTGCTATTGGATACTTGTGCGCTTTTTGGAAAGTTCCATTGCCAGGAAGATGTTTAGTGGTCGGGAGCAATCCCTTCCTTAGTGGCCTTCTTTGAAGAATTTGAGTTGTATTGTTTCTGAGGGGCGAGGGCCAGGGGCCGTTTGCTGGTTTTTATTACTGACGCCAAATGGAGGCGCGTCCAGAGAGATCAAAGGTTAGGAAGCTATAATCTGGCGCTTCACGGCGCCGACGCACGCGTAGGACATGGGCTGTCAGCGAAAGGGAGTGTCCCTTCTGGCTTTCTAGGGGGTGCCTAGGGGAAGCCACAAAACTTCCTTTGATGTAGGCGGGGTTGGTATCTCAACAAAGAGTGTCGTCTTGTCACTGACGAATGTTGGTTTTACAGCCCGCAAGGGGCCTCGGCTAGCCGGGAACATGTGGGTGGCTAAAGAGGTGAGGCCAGAGCGCGCCCTCTGGTCGGGGAGGTGTGACGATGCGATTTTGGCGTCGGCGTAGAGCCGACGATGCGAAGCATCGCAGTATGAGTCAACGTCTCCTTCAACACTTTGGCCATTAGATACCATACGCAATGCCGGTGTAAGGATAAGCACAGGCATCTACCGCAGGAGTCGTGTCGAATGCCTTTTGGCCGACGCTGGAGAACCACATCTGCGCCGAAAGCGAGGTATTTTAATCGCCTCATATTGTGCGGAATTATCCCTCGTGAATACTCCCTCACGCCAAGCAGTCTTTCGCTCAACTCATTTGACATGGTATGCACTCAGACCATCGTTGCTCAATCCTCTGGGGATGCGACTCCATATGCTTTTACAGAAACTTAATATTGAGATAGGCCAAAATACCTATAGGGTATTTTGGAATAAAATACATAAAAAGGGAAAAAAAAAGGGGAAACAGCAAGACAGTTGGAGTAAATATTTAAAATATAAGAAAAAATTGTAATAAATAATATTTAATGAAAGCGAGATTGTTAGAATAGACAAGAGAATTCTGATAACTTAGTTACAGGGGACAAATTAGCATCGGACTCAGGTAGTAACAATTAGAACATGGGAACAGCAGAAACAAGCTGGGTTGATAGATGAAAATTATGCGTCAGAATTTGTCTCGATCTGTTAGAGGTAGGACATGTGGCTGGGCAAAAAATTCTTTGAAAAAGTTTTAAGTTAGAATATGTCGTGATCTGATAAACGGAGGATTCATATCCGCGAGCTGTATAAAGTTAACAATAAAAACGAAACGTGATTGTAGATGCGAAATTTGAGTCGTGAATGTAAATAAATAGAAGTAGGACGCGGACGGTGGAAAAACCTATGCAGATACGAACGTAGTGTGGAAATACTAGAAATGGTAGACGGCCGACACCTAATGGACAAATGATTCTTCTCATCGCCAAGAGAGCAGTGTTTCTTCAGCAACAGGGAAGTTTAGTAATTAAGCATAAAAAGACTTTGCAGTATTAAATTGTTCAAAGCCAAGAATGTCATAGTCAATAAGTTAAATTAAGAGAAGTATTATACAAAATTAATTATATTAAAAAATATCATAAAGTTTCGATGACCATCATCATTCGTTAGGTAAAGAGAGACTGTTAAAAAAGTTAATTAGGAAATAAAAATGAAAAATATTTAAATAAAAGAAATAGCCTACGACACTTCATGTCTCTGAAAAATAATATAATTAAAACAAGGTGTTATTATTTCAAAAGTAGATGACCAGTAAATTAATAAATTCCTAACAAAAATAGAGGTATTCACCAACTGGATCTTTGTACGAGCGGTATATTTTTCAGCCCACATAAAATACAACCCTGAGATAGTAGGTATAACAGCGCCCAATTATACAACCGAAACCGAGCTAGCCAACTAAATTAAGTAAACAGGAATAAAAATAAATTGATAGGGAGTAGCGGGCACCGTCACAAAATAAAATTGCCCAACCCTGTGAAACCTTCCCCCCAAACCTCTTCTCCTTGGAAACTTCTCCGGACCCTAAAAACCTTAGATTGTCTAACCTCCACAAATTCTCAACTTCCCCCAGTACATTTCTAAGGGAAATTCAGGTGATGAAATCCATGTATCCTTAACTTCATGTACACTGATGATTCCTCTCAAAATGGCAAAGTAGGATGTGCCTTATACTGCCATTGTGCCTGGCGGAGTTTTGGATTAGACTCTTCGTGCAGCGTCTATACTGCAGAGACATTTGCGCTCTTGGAGGTACTTAAGTTTACTGAATCAATGTCATTAAGGAAAGTAGTGATCTACAGTGATTTCAAAATCTTTCGCGCATTCCTTCTCGGTCTTGTGATCCTCTGACAATGAACCAGGGGGGCGGGATTGCGCATGGTCTCTGACTTCAGCCAATCTGCTTCAGACACCAGTTTGCGTCAATATTAGCGGGAATTTGAAATGCAAGAAGATACTAAAATATCACATTGTTACAATACATGAAAACAGATTTATGAAGCATTTATTTTATATATCGCATCTTATACACCGTCGTCACGTTATGTTTAGTCGGTTGTCGTTGAAAATTGTCATTTTGTGCCTATTTCAAAATGTTTCTCGACGCTATTCGCTCTCCATGCAACATGGCGGCCAGCGTCTGGGTTGGCTTTTCAAAGGAAGTGACCGTATGTGTCACGAACCACGTGATACTGTGGTCACGTGGTTCGTGACACAAAATGATGGTGCGCAGAACGAGCAAAAATCGGTGTGCCGGAGGACCTCACCCATGATTTTGTACCATTCAATGAACATCTCACACCAAATCCCTCATTTATTGATTCGTCGTCATATCTTAGCTTTTTGTTGGGTTCCTGGTCGTGTGGAAATAGTAGGAAACGAAGTAGCTGACCAGGTAGCAAAGCTCGCCATGAAGAAAAGAGAGTTGGACATCCTTACAGTTCCCTCGGAAGACACTAAGCTCTTTATCGAACGCTCTGTTCTCAGAGCATAGTAAACGCAGTGGAAGAACTCGGATTTTAAGCTCACGAGAATCAAGGAATCCATAAATCCTTGGTAAGATAAGAGAGAGCCGCCGATGGTTAGCTCTCTAGCGGAGATTCTTGGAAATGACGAATCTTCTCTCTGAGAGTTTTTATGTTTTTCACGGAGTCTAACATCTGCAGCCTTATCTGAGAGGAGCCAATAATCCAATTATTTGGCTTTTAGTTGGAGATTTTAAAGTGTTTATGTGGATGTTTTCTGCCAACCCCTTTTTATAATTGGACACATTCTTTTTCAGTTTTTACTTACATTTTGCATTAAAAAATGTTTTAACTTGGCACTACCACAGTGCATACATGTCTTAAAGGAATTGGACACGGATATCAATGACCTGAACTGTTGAAGCGCTCAGAAACTATATCATCATTTACATGCAATCCCTGGAACATATTAAAAAATGGCACTGAATTATTTTTTGTTATCGGATAGCGTAATAGACGCTTAACAGAATTATGCTAGTGTGGGACTGATCTTCCTCGAAACCCCTAATTTTTCGAAAATTTGCAAAAGTTGCAAATTTTTCGGCGTCTTCCTACAACTAAAACATTGAAGATCGACATTTTTTCCTTAATGAAATCTGTTCTTTAAAAAGGGAGGTTTTGAAATAAAGTCATGTACAATTTTTCGAAAATTTGAGTATATTTCGCGTAATTTTGCGTGAAATATAGGCAATTTTAAATTTCTTTCTCCAAAACGGGATCAAATTTTTTGATTAAATTTTGAGCTCGTCTAGCGTAATGGACGCTTAAGTGAATGGTGAAGATCTCATGTTCGTTAAAATCCCTGACTATTCGAAAATTGCAAAATTCAATTTTTTTTGGAGTCTTCCTAAAACTACAATTATGAAGATATTTTTCTCAATGAAATGTGATCATCGAAAACATTCTTAAATTAGATCATGTTCAATTTTTTGAAAATATCAGTATTTTTTGTGTAATATGGTGTAAAAACAGGACATTTTAAAATTTTGAAACAATTATTTTCTCAGAAACGGCTCCAATTTTTGTTTATTTTTTTCACGTAGCAACAATAAAGAATGTATTTCTGGTTCCATTTTCGCCGCACTCTCTGTATTTCCGAAAATTGAAAAAAAATCGAAATGGTAAATTCGTTTGAGGTGGTGTCAATATAGTATAAGGCCATTGCGTCATATAGCGTCAATATATAATAACCTTAATGGACATTAACTTAAATAGCTTTTCTCCGTTAAAATACGATTTAAATGCAATATGAAAGAAAAATGCAGCGATGGATATGTGAGTGTTACAATGTTCCCTACTTCAATAAAATGCTATATTCAACTTTAGTAATGTTGGGAAGAATAAATATACTGATATACATAGGTAATTATATCGTAAGTCGCACATTGCTGCATGTGCGCATTTTGGCAGCGCTCATTGTCAGAGATGTTGATATAGAAAGATATAGCGGTATAATCATATTCCATAACGGTTACTAAGGGCGAGAAAGTATTTTATGTTTTAGCGCCACTAGTTCTTTAAAATTTTGTGTTGATAGTGCTAAACGCACTGAAGAACATGAGTTTGTAGCTTAACGTTGGCGGCCGTGGTTGGGAGGAGGAGCGGAAGTATCGCATACCCGCGGGCATGAATAGCCTAGGTGCCCGGCGTTGGGATACATTTGGACAAAGGGGACGCCAGCTTGACCGGGAAGGTCACGTGGTAGACGCGAGCCTCCCTCCCACACCTCGGACGGTCACGTGACGGCTGCACTCTGGTATAAAATCGAGCCGACGAGCTCACATGGTGGGTTTTAATTCCGAAAACCTCGCGCGATTCGCAAAAATTTACGCCCAGGCTGGAGCGTGTCGTGCCCATTGCACGGGTGACGAGGTCCCGGTAGTGGCGCGGGAGTAGCGTCAGAGGTGGGGCCTCCCTAGCTGTGTGGGGTATCCACAGGGAAATACTCACAAGTGTGTAGTTTCGGAGCAGAAGTTGGTTATTGTACATACAAGTAAATAAACTTGTACATAGTTGTAAATGTCTGTGTGTTTTTCTCCATGACGCCACAAGTTGCAGCTGATGAAGAAAAATATTACAAACTTTTTATCAGAAGATGAATTCACCCAGACCACTGCGGACACCCAGGCGACGCGACGCACACACTGAGCACGGTCGCCCGAACCGCGGCACAAATATTTTCGGTGCCCCACCTTCCACTATGCCTAAAATAATTGTGCTGAACATTTGCAAGCATGATCGTGGCTGAATATTTATAGTAGGTAACTGGTGTTTTTTGTAATTTAATACATTTGCGAACATAAGTACTTCGAATGATCGCTTATGAATATTTTCTAAATCTCACGTTTTCTCGAAAAAAAAAAAACGAACTCAAAATTTCGCAGACAGGCTCAATCGACATTTTCTCAAAAATAGCTCCACAAGTTCACCTGAAAATTTTCTTATGAAAAGAGTTTTTCTACGAACAACGTTTGTGTCAACAACGTTGTTCATTGTGTTCAACGTGAGTGAACAACGTTTTTGATCGTTTGTAACTACAACTTAGTACTAGATTAGAACATTAGATAAGGTCACTATATTCTCTTGTTGCCTTTGAATTTAGAATAATTAATTTTATAAAATGAATTAAGTGTAAGTTTCATAGGAAAGAGGATAAAAGTTCGAAGATTTAGGGAAAGACAATTGTCCCCGTCTGCCTCCACTCAAGATTCTTTCCGCGAGCTAGCTGTGTTACTTGCGAAAATACTGTTGTTCTTAACTATAGTTCGTTATGCGAAATTGCATGATAATGAACTTGACTTACTGGAACAGAGTCTCTAATCGGCTTGAGAGAAGCACGTTTTTAGGTGTTGAGTGACCTTTCTTTCTCATTGATAATCCACTAAAAACCTCTAATCTACGAGGACGCACAGACCTTGACACCGTAAATAGCGTGATGAATGTGGGCGAGTTCTTTGTTCCGCGATGTTGTGCTTTTCCCCCTTTACTCGGTCGCCCTACATTTCCGTCAGTGGCGAATAGCCAGACAGGTAGTACAAGGCAGTGTTACGTTCACGGCGCTAGGTTCAGAGAATTATTGCAGGAGCTGGCTGGATCGCATTGATCTGTACGTGCTGCCATGGTTGTTTTTAAGGTGAGGAGCTTTCGAATTCTCTGTACGATAAGACTGAAAATATTTCGTCCTCCAGAACATAGTTTTTATATTCTACTAATACATTTTTGTTAAACACATTCAAACGTTATCCAAGATACACATATTATCATGATTTGTATTTAAACATGGGCGTCAATTGAATATCGAGAGATAATTGCGAAAAAACGTGGATGGAAAACTATTTTTTTCATAACTAGTGACAAATTTGTGTTTTACATATTACTATATTAATACGAGGTAACTTATTGCTGATTAGAAAGTAGATTTAATAGAACGAAAAATACAATTATTTGTTGTGGACTGGATGAAGTAAGAAAACAATTACCAGATTACCTTGCATGTTTATGATTAGTGTCCGATAAAGTAATGAGCCGAATTTTTAACAATCCGCATTGTAGGAGTGCATACTTGGCTTGGTAAATCAGGATCATAAAACAATAATAATAAAAATACAATTAACTCGCATGTATTGTCAATATTACTTCGCACTTCGACATCTTTATTAACAGGTCTTTATCCTTAATGAAACTTTCTATAATCTTTACTTTTATTTAATCTGTATGGTTTTGGCATGAATTTGTACTTGACTATTATGTATGTGTATGGACGATATGCCCTTGTCAGAAACAGAAGAACAGATGTCTGCTGGTGACATGAATATTCTTTGCAAAAACAAATTAATACTTAACGAAGAAAAAGTCGTTTCAATGCAGATTCGCATTTCAAACACAATTGCATGCGCCATTGAAAATTAACAAGCAGTTGACTGATGTTAAGGTAACTGATTTTCATAGTCTCTCAATTTATTCATCTCAAATGGAATATCCATATAAATAAATTGAATACTGACTTTCATTCATTGTGTTATTTTTATTTTATTTTATTCATTGTGTTATACATTCAGAATTCTTTCAAATTAAGTCAGTCTTCATGCAACACGTTGCAAGTATTTGCGAATGTTTATTTATGCATGAGATAATCATAGAATGTAATGCAATTTTTTGAGGAAGCGCATCCTCTTGTACCCATATTTTTACATTGCAGAAAAAATGTACGAATAATAGTCAAATACCACCCACGTGATTTCTGCAAACCTCTCTTCGCTGAAGTTTGAATCTTACTGTTGTCTGTTTTTTATTTAAAAATCTGTATTTTTGTCAAAATTGACTTAATTAAGGGGGACGTATTTTTATGTAATTGTGATATTTATAACTAGCTCAATTTGGCGTCGCGGACACTTTAAATTGTTTGAAAACATTTTCATATGTTGAAAATTTCTACTACGCCACTTCTAAATATTAAGAATTTTTTTTTGGTTTTTTTCCGCTTTAAATTGAAACAATACAAAATTACCAACAATGTATATGACAATTCTTGTCGGATGTTCTTTCGCAGTCCGGTCACTACCCACTACAGCTTACGGTGTTCGGGAAACAATCCGAACGCTCCAGAAGAGTACATTCTTTCAGTGTATTATCAGGCGGCTTATTAAAGAAAATTTGAACATTTGCAAGCTCCTATTCTAGAACATTCCATCTAATTCTTACAGATTAATATTAGATTATAATTTCTTAGTTGAAATTATCCTTTTCCATTAGAATTATCGTATAATGTTAAAAATATATGTCATAATAAGACGCCCTTCAATATTCCTAGCGTGTAGGTGGTGATAGAAATTGAGTAGCACGAAATAACATATCTTTGTGAAGTTAAGGTCTTTAAATATGTTTTATTTCTTACAAGTGTTAGTTTGTGTCCGGAACTACAGTAGATGAGAGACACCTGATCTTCAGCGTGATCGGCTGAGGTAGCTCAGGAAAGCAGCTGTTGCCACTGCATTGCCTCTATTCAGGAGGTCTTAAGGTTCGAGTCGACTATAGCGGATTTTCAATACTAGCTAGATTGAATTCAGCTGCTGTCTGGAGACGAATTCTAGCGTCCAGGTCCTCTGAACGGTGATTTTCCGTATTTTCTCCGATCATGGCGGAGTTAATGTTAGAGCAGTACCTTACCAATCGGGCCATAGCCTGCGCGTGATCTTTCCTTCCTCTTCTTCATTTCCTCTTCTCTTACACATACATCCACACATGTCGGAAATGAATACTTGGGTTTTCGTAATGTGGCGCGTGAGGGACTTGCCTTCACGATGGAATATAGCACTGCGATTTGCGTCTTTCTCGATCGTGCCGCCAGATGTCGCGTGATCGCGACCGTATCAAGCAGTGCTGCAGACCAAGCCACATCTAGCGACACGACCGAGAAAGACGCGAAAAGCCGTGCCGTATTCCATGAAGCCAAGATTCATGCGCCACGTCACGAAAACCCAAGTATGAAGCTTGTCCCGCTGGAGAGACATGGAGGGGGAAGCCCGCAAGCTGACGGGTTGGCCGGATCCGGATCTCACGTTCCAGCGGGCGAGTGGCACCAACGCCCTCTGAATACACATGACGTGTATATAACATGACCAGCACTTAATGATTAATTTCCACAACAGTTACCGGGAGCAATGGCTCAGTGCATCAGCTGATGTCACTGCAGTGCCTCTGATCGGGGGTTCAGTCCCGACGGAGGCAGGATTTTCGACACTAGCTTGTGAGCTAGGTCGAATTCAGTCGCTGTCTGGAGGAGAATTCTTGCGGCCGGCTGTTCTGATCAGTAGTTTTCCGTTGTTTCTCCGATCAACACCAGGCGAATGCCGGAGCAGTACCCTAACAAACGGGCCACTGACCGCGCGCGATCTTTCCTTCCTCTTCTTTGTCCTATTCCCAACCCTTACACACGCATCTACACTGCCATACACTACACTACCACATATGCCGGGAGGCCGGTCGGGGACTTAGAATTTATCCCGGCTGGGGCAGTCCTCCACTGGAAGGAAACCCCGCTAGTTGGCGGTAGATCGGCGCCGGATCTCGCCATCCAGAGGAGGAAGATCACCGCCACCGCTTGATGAAAAATAGCACTAAACTTACGGGACTAATTATCTCAGTAGTTGACACGCCCGGAATCAGTAAACAATCAATCAAATCAGTTACACTCAGAAACACAAAGTCGACATCATGTCGGCAAATATGTTGAAAGTTAAAAAAGCTGATTGATGTAGTAAATGAGTAGAGTATTCAACCGAACGCACATGCCGCCCCTTGTAATTCGCATCCCACCAGCAGCCCCCCGTCCTTACTAAAAGCTCCAAGGCGGGCACGTCATGCCGCGTCCGCACGAGTTACTTGCCCGCCTGAGACCTCCGTATAGTTGAAATCGCAAAGTTTTCAAAAATTATTGAAACTAAAATTTGTTGCTTTTTTCGCTTATTTTTTTCAAAATTTTTTGCTTTTTTGTCGCTAATTTGTTACGCAAAATAAAAATTGTCGCTCTTCATTTGACCCTGGTATTAAGATTCGGCTAACTTGATATCAAGTTAGCATCGCAAACGCAAGAAAACAACTAATTACAGACATAAATAAAAAATAACAACATAGGAATTTGTCACTATTTTGTCGCTCCAGACTTTACAAAAAACAAATTTTGTCGCTCTTCAAAATAATACCAGAAATGCAATTTTTCGTAAACCCGGTGCGAAAGTCGTGTCAAGTTAGCATCTCAAACGCAAGAAAACCATAAAATTACGGTCATAAATAAAAAAAAACACCATAGGAATTGGTCGCTTGTTTGTTGCTCAAGAGTTCCCCAAAAATTTGTTTCGTTCCTATAAATACCGGGAATGCGAAATTTTACTATTGGATATTATAAAGACCGACAAGTTCTGAAATATTAAAAAGTACGACTATATGGCACTTATGTCATTATATGCATTTCAATTATCCCCTTAACTAAATACGGTGGCAAGGGCCCACAGTTCGTGAAATCTCATTGTAAAACGTGTAAGGCGAAGTATATTACACATATTGGAACAGAATTTATCCAATTTTTCTTTTACATGTATCCACTACATCAGTTTTCCTGTAAAAACAATTCCATTCTTTTACCGCACCATTACGTAACTTTCTGTACAAAACGCATTTTAATTCGTATGGCTTACATAGTACTCTCTCTATGGTACATACATGAGAAAATAATACGGTAAAAGAATTAGATTTCCAATCATAATACCCCCGTATCACCGTTTCATTATTGTGGATAAAGTAATGTTTCGAATTAACGAAACTTTGTTTTTAAAGCAACGAATCAATTCGGCATCGCAAGCCTGATCTTTATAGAAATCTGGAAATTGCAACGTTTATTTTTTTTTATTTCTTTTTTTACGTAAAAAAACAGTTTTTCAAAATTCTGTGATCCCTACACTAAGTCATATACTACTTAAATTTTGAAGAAAGAAAAAAAAGCTCCCATGTAATAAAATCTATTTTCAAGGATAAAAAGGCAATAAGTTTTGGCTCTTATCCATGTTGTCCTTCGGAATAATACATCCTGCCGCGACAACATGGAAACGATAATTTGAATAATTGTATTTCCCACTGAATTCTAGAAGACGTGCACAGAAAATGAAGTTACATTTATGTCCAGAAGCAAAACAAGGGGCCATCTTAGCATTTGCTCAATGGATCGGGGAAACTGGACGAAAAACCTGATCGAGATGGGGGTCATTGACGTTTTTGTTTGACTTCAAACGGCAATTTGAAGTTGCAATTATTGAACATTGTAGACCAATAAATTAAACATTACTGACCGTAAATAAATTTAATTATACCAAAATCCATTGCTGAATTGAAAGCAAACGTCAAATTAGAAGTAATTTTTAGTCATTTAATTCATTCGTCATTTAAGTCAATTAATACATTCTTTAAAATGAACATTACAATTTTGAACAACATTCTTTAAAAATCGGGGGTACTTTTTCATGAAGCTCCCCGAACATTTTCAAAATTTTCTAAAAAACGGCTCCAAATTTTTTTTGTAAGAATACAGTAAAATACACTTATGAAGGTGGCAGGTCCGATTTTTCCGGTTAACTCTGAATTTTCGGAAATTGTAAAAGTATGCATTTTTTCGGCAACTTCTTACAACTACAATATTGAAGATAAAGACTCTTCCTTCCAATAAAATTTGTTAGTCATAACTAGGTCATTTATTAAGGTCATGTAGACTTTTTGTAAATTTTAGTGGTTTTCGTGCAATAGTGTGTGCAATATTTGCAATTTTAAAAACTACAAAAACAAGATTTTCTCGAAAACGGCCACAAATTTTTTCTTTAAATTTCTGGTAGGGGTAGTACCAAATGCACCCTATTCCATGACATAAACTCCATATTGCAATATTCTTTTGTTTTCTCAGAAATACCAAAATGTAATTTTTTTACTTGTCTCCTACGTCTGAAATATTTACTTAAGAGGTGATTTCTTCACATTATTATATTTATGAGTACATGTTCTTTAAATAATGTCAAATAAGGTTTCTCGAACACTCAACAATTTTCTGTAAAAATTAACTCAAAATTACGCATTTTCAGAAACGCATAACGCCATTTTCTCAAAATGCCTCCAAATTTTTCTTCACATTTTTCCAGTGTATATGCTAATTGCACTCTTTAATATAACGTGTAGTTCATTTTGGTATATTCTTTTGTTTTTTCAAAAATTACAAAAATGTCTTTTTCGCCATTTATATGAACATTTCCATCGATTTGTATATATTTTTTATTTTGTGAGTGGAAATGCTTTCATTGACATCAACTAAAGTTTTTCGAAAACTCAATAGATTCCTGTGAAGAGGAGCCTCAAATTTCGAATTTACAATAATGCTTAGACGCGGTTTTGTTAAGAACGTCCTTCAAATTATTCAATGAAAATTTCTACTTAAAACGAGGTTTCACTCTTCTTTAATATTCTTGAAGTCATATTTCGGTGGTACTATTAGGAAAGCAAAAAGTTGAGAAAATGTCCAAAAGATAAACTTTGGACGATGATCGATGGCCGCTGGCCAGAGAAAAGAGAAAGAAATTAAAGCCAGAGCACACCAAGGAAATTAGAAAACTTTACTACGAGAAAGACTGTGCCATTCTTTGGCACCTCTAGTTGATTTATTTCTTTCTTGTTTTTGCGAAAAAATTGCATTTCCTGTAATATTTGAATAGCGACAAAATTTGTTTTTTTGGAACTCTGGAGCGACCAAAAGCGAATAAATCCAATGATCTTATTGTTTATTTATGTTTGTAATTGGTTGGTTTTCATGCGTTTGCGATGCTAACTTGACACGACTTTGGCCACGTGTTTGTGAAAAAATTGCATTTCTGGTAATATTTGAAGAGCGACAAAATTTGTTTTTTGTAAAGTCTGGAGCGACAAAAAAGCGACAAATTCCTATGGTGTTATTTTTTATTTATGTCTGTAATTAGTTGGTTTTATTGTGTTTGCGATGCTAGCTTGTTATCAAGTTAGCCGAATCATAATACTAGGGTCAAATGAAGAGCGACAATTTTTTTTTGCGTAACAAATTAGCGACAAAAAAGCGACAAATGTTGAGCCTAGTTTCAATAATTTTTGAAAACTTTGCGATTCTAACTTTAGGGAGGTCCATCTGGGGAGCTCGGTGCTCCTGCGGGTGCAGGCAACTTCCCCTGACTCTACTCATTTTCCCTTAAAATGAAGAAATGGGTGTACAATCGCAAGCTGAAGCGCCGCGAGGCGGTGAATAGTGGCTTCGTACAAAAATATGTATGCCAGATTTTTTTTCTATCAAATAACCGAGAATTGTATTATATTTATATTCTTCACTACTTATTACTAGTTGATGTTTTTCTTACTAAATTTTCCTTTATATACATCTCTTTGCTAAGTGACCGAAATATATTTGAATTCTTTCCTTGTTTTCGTTTTGTATTGTGTTATTATTAAATCATGTTCACTGATTTATTGTAATTAGCAATAATGGGAAATAAGTTAACAAGTCTCTATAAGTTAACAATTCTCACTTATGGACGGACAGTGCTTTTAACAGAGAATAATATTTTTCTGTTAAACCTTGTAATCTGAACGTAGAAAGTTCATGATTTTATAGCACTCTTAAGAAACAGGATTACAAAACCAAGATACTTTTGACTCAATTTTTTAAAATTTTACTCTTAATTGAGGATTTGAAATCGGACTGATGTATTATTTCATTTTAATGGATAATTTCTTTGTCTTAAATAGAAAATGGGTATTAATGTAGCTCAATTTGTGACAATAACTGCCAAGTTACTTCTCCCAAAGTTTGCCATAGGCCAGATGTCCAGTGACGTACTGCCACTCCGTAGAATTTGTACAACCCTTACTTTTCTATCTCGCACGAGCGAGCTCTATTAAGTGTGTTACCTTGCCGGCGACTTTGCCTTGCGTGCACTAAAAGTTGGCCGCTTGTTTGCCGAAAGGGCGCGCTGGCGGCGCTGCTGTGGGCGTGGGCGTGGGCGTGGGCGTGGGCGGGCGCGGCGGCGCAGGTGCCGTGCTCCGTGGCCAAGGAGGTGGCTCCGGGCGAAGTGCGCCGCTTCCACTTCCAGCGCGCGGGCTCCTCCCAGGACCTGCTCTGCGTCTTCACCTTCCAGACGCAGCTCGGCGCGCCGCTGGCCCTCGTGCTCAACTTCCTCCGCTTTGGTGGGTATCGTCATCGGAACAATTACATTTGTTTAAACAATTGTCACCCCGACCGGCATTCGAGCCCCGGGTCTTCTGGTTTACGCTCAGTTACTCTAATAACTAAACTACTGAGATGACAATTCTTTTAACAGTTGCTGATATATTGCCCGTTTATAATGTCTGTATAATTTTCACGACCCTGTCACCTTTTTGGATGCAATTATGTGAATATTAGTAAAGTAAACGAATTGTAATACATGGGGTATAGCTGTTATCCCAAAGATGGCGCGATAAATGCCAAAGTGAGTACATGATGACAATGTTTACGATAGTTTCTTTTCCGGACATAGTTTCAAAGAAACATATCTGATTAGTGAGTGAATATTTTTGTAAATATGTTTCTTTATTGTATATTTAGTGTTATTTAGTTGATATTAGCTGACTTATCAATCGTCGTCCTTGTAGTACAGACCCGAGAGAGTACTCGATTCATTTATTTTTTAAAATTTTTTACATAAATGGCAGTTTATATATACGTTTTTCCTAAATAGCAACGTTTACCAAATTTTACCTCTTCTCACAAGAAAACAACTGTCACCCTCTGATTTTTTTCGAGTTTACTTCCAAGATATATTCATCCGTTCATGTGGAGTTGTGAATTCTGAAGTTGAAATGTTCACCCAGTTTAATCGTTTGCATATGTTTTTGTTCATTGTGTTGTGTATATGCTTCAGGTTTATAATTCACAATGCCGCCTTCAAATTATGCCAGTGGGTGCTTGTAAACATAACTCTAAAGAACTACATTAGTTAAATATTCAGCGTGTCGCTTACGCATAAAGTTAAGATTTGAGAAATAAACGATGTTTAATATGCTTGCTCCTAGAGAATAGAAAACTTTTGAAACCTAGAAAATATTAAGAATTATTTGAATCAGAGTAGAGAAACATTTATTGAAAAGTTAATAAACGCACATGATAGTGTTGCATAAACGCACATAATAATATCTACAGATAATTGTACTCGTGTGTAAATATCTGTAAGATTATGATATGTGAAGACCAATTAGTTTCATGGATAGTACATTATACTTTTGATTACTTTTTACATTTACATTAGAGTGAGATACCAAGATTTATTTATTGTTATAAAAATAACATTTGGACAATACGTTGCTGTGCTCGTTATATTAATTGAGGCGGTAGTTAGAAGAGGGAGATAGTAGAAATAAATTCTGCTTACTTTAAACTGCTTCCATAAAAATTTTCATTATTTTATTTTCATTCGTTCGGTTAGTAGAGAAATTCTATTTCTATGTATTTTGTTGCATTTTATATTTACTTGTGTAACAACGTTCCAAACATTTTTGGTGCTGAACGTGGTGTAATTCTCTTAGAACATTGTCAGTCATACGGCAAGTCGTACCAAAAGCAAGTTCAATTTCTTTCACGACCTGTGTTCGGAGATGTAGATAAAATGGAAAAAGTTATGTCTTTCAATTTATTAAGCGAATGCCGAGATGTCTCCTATGTTTTAGTATCGAATTTTAAGATTTATCTAACTTGTAGCCCTACGTAAAAATTGTGAACTTTAATTTTTGAATAAATTTCGCCTCTTATCCCTTTATTTTTGCTAACGCAACACATACTGTACTAGCAGCTAATTTTGTTTGCATGTCTTTGAATTGCAATTACTCATTCACTGATGAAACAGTTTTCTTTTGTGACCACGTGAGTACAGAGTGTATCTTTATCTTGTATCCAGTTGGTGGGTAAACTTGAGGGATGAAGTATTTGTGTTAATTTCAGATAATATGACCGAAAGGGATTGTGAATGTGGTGAGCTGAGGATGTACGACGTTTCGCCATCGGGTGAACTTGTTTCCAACATTAGGTGAGTCAGTATACAGCAATTCATCAGTCAGTAGGCAGTCCTCGACATCGGGCCGCCTCCAGACGCGAGAGGTGGCGGTGGTCTTCCCCCGATAAATGGCGAGATCCGGCGCCGACCTACCGTCGCCTAGCGGGGTTTTCCCTAACCAGTTATCTTCTACCAGTGGGGCACTGCCCCGGTCGGGACAAGCTCTAAGCTCCCGACCGGTCTCCCGACATGTGTGGAAGTGTAATGCATATTAGTGTATGTGTGTAAGGGGTGAGGATAGGACAAGGAAGAGATTGCGCGTGGTTCATGGCCCGTTTGTTAGGTTACTGCTCTGGCATTCACCTGATGTTGACGGAGAAACTACGGAAAACTACCGATCAGAGCAGCCGGCCGCTAGAATTCTCCTCGTGACAGCGACTAAACTCAACCTAGATGACGAGCTAGTGTCGAAAATCCTGCTGCCATCGGGACTAGAATTTAGGACCTCCCGGTCAGAGGGACTGCAGTGACATCAATTGAGCCATCTCTCCCGGTGAAGCGAGTGGTGGAAAACAGATAATTGCCAGGTGAGCGGTGGGGCAAGTAAGCGACGAATAATCGCCAGGTGAACATGGGGTGGAGTGAGCGATGGGTTGGCGGCCGAAGGGTTTAGGGTGAGAGGTGGGAAAGGCTGATTAGAATGCGTGTTTCCTCGTTTTCCGGGTTTCAAAGCTGACGCCCTATCCACTCAGATATCGATTTGTCACATACCTTGTTAAGAATGTGTTTTTTTTAAGATAAGGTGAATTGTTCACTGTTTAGTAAACTTGCGTTGGTTTCTTTGGAGAACGTTCTTCCTTGCCATAGCCTTACACCATTTGAGCACATTGATATTTTGGAGCTCCGGCTTCATCTACCCAAATGACACAGTAAAACGTACTCAATATCAACATGTTCTGCTGGGGATGGGAGGGAAATTTGTTCTTAGTATTTTGATGGGTTCTTATGAAACGCAGTCGAAATTCTAAAAAAAAGTCCTCAAAATCCTCTGCGCCAAGGGTCCCTGCCATTGCGAAACCTAACCCTCTGAAGACCATCCTTGTTATTCAGGGGACCATCAGTGACCATGACCATCAGTGCTTTTAAAACTGGATTAGTAACCATTGGAGTTCACGCGGGGGGGGGATTTGAAAGTAGTATCGTTTATTACTTTTAATAGAGATTTAACTGACAAAACAAAGACAAGAAATCACAACGACAATTAACAAAACATGCATTATCTGAATTGATAATTAAAAAATTATAGAGGCTTCTTTATTGACGAAAACTCGATTTTATATACTATTAATCCTTGGCCACTTTGGTCTGATGCATATTAAATTTTTGGATATCTGAAAATTATTATAGAATCTTTTCAGGATGAGCTTTTTCCATTTAAAATATATCGACCTCAAAAAAACATCGAACAGAAAACATCGATGTTTAAAAAAACGTCGGCCTTACAAACATTGATGATTTGTATAAACATATATGTTTGTATAAACATAAACATTTGATATGTTTGTATAAACATAGATGTTTTGAAAACCAACATCGATGTCGCATTCCTACTAACGGCGGGGCCTGGCTGCGCAGGCAGCGGCAAAGCTCACTTACGGCATCAACTGCTGTCGGTGCGGTGCTTCTGACCGGGAGGTCCTACGATTCGAGTCCCGACAGTGGCAGGTGGCTTGAGCTTGTCAGCTACTACAGTCGAATTCAGCCGCTCCAGACAGCGCGCTGTCTGGAGAAAAATTCTAGCAGCCGTCTGTTCTGAATGGTAGTTTGAGTGGTTTCTCCAATCAACACCTGGAGAATGCCGGAGCACAATCCTAAAAAACGGGCCACTAACCGCGCGCAATCTTTCCTTCTTCCTAGTCCTATCCTCACCTCTTACTTACACACACACACACTTACACGCACTACATTACCACGTATGTCGGGGCGGGAGCTTAGAGCTTGTCCCGGCTGGGACGGTGCCCCGCTGGTGGGAGCTACTTGTTTGGGGAAAATCCCCGCACGTCGACGTAGGTCGGCGCCGGATCTCGCCAGCCAGCGGGGACGACCACTCCATCACGCGGTGAAAACATGCCCTTCACTTACGGGTCTAATGACCTTAGTAGCGCCCAGAATCATTAGGGTCCCCCGAATGTTAAAGTACTATCGATCTTCCGCACATGCGCAGATCAAGTTCCGCATCACTTTAGTGCATCTGCGCATGCGCAGGAGATTGATGGTGCTGTCCGCCATGGTGAAAATACATAGGTGAGTTCCTTTTTTTGTTTTTTCTGCGCACCACCAGTCAGGAACCACGTGACCACAGCACGAGCACTTCCTTTGAAAACTCAGTCCAGACTATGGCCGCCATTTTGCATGGATGGCGAGTAGTGTTGAATATTTTTAAAGTGGTAAAAAATGACAATTTTCAACGGTAACCAACCAAAAATATCGCAATGAGGGGGTACAATATGCAATATTGAAAAGAAATGCTTCATAAATGTTTTAATGTCTCGTATCGATTTTAGTATCTGGCTGGATTCGATTCGCGCTGATATTGTGACGCAAACTGGGCTCAGAAGATCTTTAGTTGAATACCACGCGCAAGAGCACCGCCCTGCTGTCCGCTATGGCGTGCAGGAACTCATTAATCGATCAATCATGGCTAGTGAAGGCAAATTTTACCAAAACATCGATACATTGCTAACGGGTTTTCGACGACAGAAAACATTGATGTTTTAATTATAAACTAATAAACATGCTATATTCGTATCCATTTTTAATTACAGTACGTAAAAGGGATGTATTTTATTGTTTGGTTACCAGCATGTCAGTAGTATGTAAAAATTATTGTTGAATGTAAAGAATAAAACTAATAAAGAATTTCGTGTTTCGCTACCGATTTCATGTTTCACTGTCGATTCAGGCAATGACACGTCTGGCGATAACACATATTAATAACACGAGCAGCTTCCCAACTTCCTCAGATTGCTCAAGCGAAATATGCAGCATGATATAGAGGATGACGCAAAACAACGATATTGCTGCTACTCTACAACGTGCTTAAACACCTTTATTTAAAAAAATATTTTAAAATTTTTTTTTGCATCAAAATATCGATGTGAAGATCGAAATGAAAATATGGATGTTAATATATCGATGTTTTTGGTGGAAAACATGGATGTTTTTCTGCCATCCCTAATCATGTGTGCGCAGGCGGTGCGCCGGCGAGGCGGCGGACGGCGTGGCGCTGCGCCGGCCTTCGCGCTCTCCGTGGGCCCGCCCGACGCGCTGGGCGTGGCGCCCGGCGACCAAGACGGTGCCACCACCACCACCACCACCACCACCACCACCACCGAGGCCCCGCAGTCGACTCCGCCTCCCACCCGCCGCCCGGCGACGACCACCACGACCACGCCGCGCCCCACCCGCAGAGCGCGCCGGATGCCAGCCGCCCCCGCCACATCCGCCTCCACCACCGCCGCTGAAGATAGCGACATCACCACCACCACCAAGAGAAGCGGGCACTGGTGGTCGGGGTGATTGGTTGCTACGGATGGATCTCTGTACGTGATTTCTCTGCACAATGGTCCAAAAAGGACGTCTCTGAAGGCCAATGGGTATTGGAGCGGGAAATGATGCCGCAAAATAATCATACAAGTTTTGGTAAATTGATTTTGAATTTTACTATAGGGAACCTTATTCTGTTTTGTCAGTGTGTGAAGGTAGGCGCTGTGACATGAGTTTAAATAGATTTGCAATGCATGAGTTTAAATAGCCGATCGGTGTAGGCGAAGTGCCTTACTGCGTTGTGCTTACGTCACAATGAACATGTGACGTCTGAGTCAGAGGAAGGGATGAGTGTATGTCGTGAAATAATTGCACTTGTGAACGACGTTATCAGAATTTGACTGACTTCTATCTGTGACACGCACACGCCAGGAAAGGAGAATATATGGTTGTGACCGACACCATAATGAAGTTCCCGTTTGCTCACACTCGACACCTTTCTGGTTTGCGAAACCGTTGTTTATGTCGCCTGCACCAGCCAACATCTTTTGCAATTCGCAATGAATTTTCATTACCCGGCGTTCATTTTTCATCACCTTTTATTTGCGATTCCCAGGTCGGAGTTCAAAGGTTTATTTAACCTAGATATTTTCACCATTTCTACTACTTAAATCTAATGTTGAAATGCATTTTTCTGTGAAGGGTATACGTAGGGTGCGCAACGTAAAACAACAGCGGACCAACTTTTGTGGACCTCTTTAACCATACAAATTTTTTATTTACTATATATAGCAATTTATTTGTACAATTATTTTCAGTCTATTTTTCTAATTTTTTAAATGTATTTTGAGCGGTTGCAGAAAGGGCTGAGATTGACTCGGATATAGCCTTTCAATATAGTTTTGTATGCTTTTTAGTCTGTTTACGCCTGATTCTTTTTTATTCATTTTTTGGATGAGGGGTGTCGAGTCCAAATTGGCCAATTTTCAAGGGCAAATTCAAAAGTTTCTTCAAGTTTTTGCCTTCAAAATATGCAATTGTTTTGCAATTTAAGGGGATTAACACTATTTTTTGCCAAAATAAAAAAAATCATAAATAGACAAAATTAATTTTAATTATTGAAATATATGGAGTCAACGAGTTAATTACTACATCGCAACAAGTGTTGACTTGTAAAACCAAGTAAAAAAGGACATCTTTTTCAAATTTTATATACCTAGGCAGCAATACTTACTTAAACATAAAGTAACAATGTGTCGATAGACTAATGTACCCATGCGTTTGTCTCCACTGTTTAGTTTAAAATGTATCTAGACGTGCTATTTGTTATTTTTATAATGGATTTAACACTTTTACGGAAATAACATGTCTTATGTAAGCCCCTTTCAGAATTTTGTGAGGGGTTCCGCGCCCCTCCCTTTGTGTAAGCAATGTTTATGTTTCTTCAGTGACGTATTCTGTGTTTTGTGAAGTCTTATGACAGCCATAATGATGAATGCCTCCTCTCATTTTAATGGATTGGAACCAAAATATTGACGTTTTTGTTGATTGTACATGTCATTTCTGATACACGTGTACTATCATGAAGCCTTTTCTCAAATTTTAATTCATTGTTTTATGCACATTTATATATGTTAATCATTGGAATATTTTAATATTAATTATAAACAGCCCTAATAGTCCCCTTTCGTTCAAAAATTAGCATTCTATGATACAACTCTTTAGTGATCGCTTTTTCTTCGCGAATGATAGCCTCAATGCTGATGTCTTTGTCACCTGCGTTTGTTCGCATGAAATGTTTACATGTCAATAATAACTCTCAGCACTTGTGTCATAACTATAATAGTATTCCATATGAAACATAATACAGCAATTCTGCTGTTGTAGAAGAGTGTAGTACAGTCTTTTGAATCAGTTTGAACAATATAAATAGGTTAAGCTGTGTGAATTTTTAATGTCTTTCGAAAGAATTCAAATTAATTCATTTTACGAAGCTAAAACATCACAGCCAGCATTTTCAACAGAATATTCTGTTAAGCTCACTTTCTGCGCTCATTTTCTCAGAAAAGCAGCACACGACTTACTCTCAAATGAGAAGCGAGTCCTGCGTTAGGGTTTGAAACCTATGTTCTTGAATTTCTTGTGTTCAAAATATGTAGATGTATATGTTCTTTCCATGATAACTCACAATTGTGCTTTTGTAGTAGATGTTTTGAAAATGTAAATATAGTTTGTGGATTTATTTTAATATGTACTATTCATTTTCCAGTTACTGTATTTTGCAAAACAAGATATATTGTACATAGATGATGTTCTTTAATTCACAGCCGAACTGAGAAGCGTACACTGGTTCCGGCATTTACAAAGCAAACCGCTCACAAAAAATCAATACTAATAAAAAGGTAACCCGTGTAAATATTTTTAGCTGGTATATATTATGTGTCTCTAGGTACACCAAAGGGCCATTATATTAATGTTGATCGAACCACAAAAATATTTTTTCACTACTTTAAATGTTGAAGCGAATCATAATAAACCGTCTGTCACAACTCGCTTTGTCGTTCCGTCCTCGAGTTAACACGACCGCTAGTTAAGCTTTTGAGGCGGGGAGGTCCCCCCTGCCGCGCAAATGACATTTTTGTCTTCCTATGGGACTGAAATATTTTTGTTGTAATCTGGTGCTGTGTTGGTTCAAGTGCGGGTTTTTCGTTCATTATTCCGACAATGCTTTAATACTCTGTTTACGGGTGTGACAGTGCATCTGGTGAATACAAAAGTCATATGAAAATGAGCTAGAAACATTGTTCATTGCTTTTATAACAAAATGTTCTCCCAAGAGATTTGTGGAGTGGACACAATTTTGCTTTATATGATTGGTGTATTTGTATAAATTCTATGAATCACATTAATTCAAGGGAGTGGGAATATAATGGAGGTATAATTAAGGAGGTAAGAGGTGAGGTGGGAGCTGAAATATTCAGAATGTTTTACGCAAAACATGTCAGAAGAACGCAGTCAAACGAATATGATTGTGTTCCGTGTTCCCCTTTCTGCAGCAACACTGATGATGAGTGTGAAAACGAAAATTTGAAACATTATAAAGTTAGGTGGTTTCTTGTCATGTTCACCTATGGAGAATATGCTAGGCAGCAGGGAACACTGAATATATGATGAACAGATCGACAGGGACATCTCACAAATTCCAGTCACCGAATAGCTGTCAAGGACCAACGAACCATAATAAAGGGCCCGAGTGTTTGTCATGAAAACATCATCCAGACCATTACACTTCTTCCTCTTCCTCAGGCCTTTCTCCGCCCAAGAAGCCATTCAGAAGTCCTGGTCTCAGATAATAACCGGTGTACACGCGCTCGGGGTCATAGTGATGTATCGGGAAACGGATCTACGTCGGGAGAAAAATCCTTTTCCCAATGTTTCACAGATCAGTTTTAATGTTTCTGTTCCCACTCCAAGCACTGCTGTCGGTAACATGCACTAAGCATGGAGATATGAGTGGGTCTTCGACACCGCAGCCCCGTCACCCGCACTGTTCCAAGTCTTTGGTACCTCTCTTCTTCTGTTCGATTCTTTGAACTGTCAATCAGCAGGAACTGTGAACGCTGAGAACAATGCGCAACAGCCTCCACTGCTCTCTGGCATCAATGCGCCTCGGCCGACATATTGATGGACTACGTCTATTTGATTCACAAACATAACTTTCGATGCGCAATCACGCCAGCCTACAAGGCGTTTCAGAACTGATAAGGCGCTATAAGATAGCGTCTTTTAATGACATTTTCATTAAAATCTGATGTCTGTCAACTTGGATAAATTGGCCGCTTGCCATTGCAATCACTGCTAACAGTGAACTTGTGGAACTGCTGCATATATACAACAAACAACCTGTTAACACCGTGTTAGCTGAATATTTATGACCATCATCTATTAAAGAGCCCCGCCCCTCGGCCCCTCCCGCCACCTCCGGCCCCTCCCACCCCACACTGCAATAACGCCACCGCCTAGATACTCTGCATCGTTTCCTGTAACACACATTTTGGTGTGAAATCAAATTTGGGCTATCAGTTTGGGATCGAGAACCCACCTATGTTTCGTCTCCATTGTTCGGATAATATTTGGAAGCAATCGCTCCAGTGATTCAAAATATTTTGTGTAACATACAATCACATCTCTCCATTTTTATATAGAAGCTAAAGGTGCTACATAATAGCACATACTTTCTCTCACAAATAATTTTTCATTGGTCTAGGCTATATTTTCTGTATTTCCCCACCCTCTCCGCAGCTTACCTGTCGGCGCCTAAAATCAGTTTTTTTTTCACATTTTCTCAATTTTTTGGTCCGCTAATAGTAGAATTGAAATTTGACTTTAAGGATATTACGGAAGAGTAAACTATAATCATATATGCAAATTTTCTTTGAAAAATATGCCGCCATTCTTGAGAAAATGTTTGAACGTCTCTAAAAATGCTCAATTTTGAACTCATTTTCACAGCGCACTTTTGAGGTTTTCGATAATCTTTGTAATATACATAATTTTATGCACTTTAACTCACAAATCCAATAATATATAAAGAAATATTGTGAATAAACATTAATGATATGAGAGCTATTCTTAGAAATTTTTTTTTGAAAAATAAAGAAAAAAGAAGACATTTTGAAGAAAAAATTGCAACCGTTTTTTTGAGAAAATGAAAGTTGCTCTACTATAATTTCCGCCGTGTTCGAAGATTTTCATAAGTTCTTAAATTGACAATTCAAGAAACTATTCATGATGATCATTTATAATAATTCAACTGTAAATTAATAAAATTTAATAAATGAACATTAAATTTTCATTTATAATAATCAAACGCTACGAATAATCAGTTCTTGGTTGAATTGGTAATAAAATATTTGAGAAGAAAAAGTGTTTTAGTGAAATTTTAAAATGCTTCCAATTCAATGTTTACACATTCGCAGAATTAATTTATATAATTTTATCTTAATAAAATAATTTAAGATTCATGTATCAACCTACTTTTTCTGCAATCTGTCGTAATCTCAGTTAATTACACAATTTTTTTATTAATTGAACATAAAACTGTGATGAACCTGAATTATTCAATAACTTATTTAAAAATGTACTTCGCCAAGTACACGTAATTGCTTGTGCCTCGGCCTTGCAAATTATCTCTTGTAACCTCAACCCATTTGTAGAAGCCCTTTTAATTTTTCCTTGCAGCCTTATCGCGGAGTAGACTGACATTGTGTAAACTTTCCCTCTTGCCAGAAAGTTCTTCTGCAAGAGTGGCATGAATCGTCTCTCAACCAGTCTTTGTAAATTAAATTTGTGTAACCAAGGAATAAGTAACAAAAATAACAAGTAATACCCGTAGTTGCTATGGGAGTAATAGCAATCTATTCTAAAAAACAGTGGTAAAATGATTCAAGAAAAATACCTTCCCCCACCACTACTACTCATCCACACTATACCCATTCAATGGATTCCAAATCAAACAGCAATCAAATATCTAGAACACACATTAGATACAAAATTAACATGGACAGAACACATCACTGACACCATTGACTAATCACGAGCAAAAATATTTAAACTCTATCCCATATTTAATCACAAATCGTTTCTTAGCATAGAATGTGGGAAGAGCATGTACAAATCAATAATAAAACCATTGCTAACTAACGCATGCTGCGAATTGACATAAGCAGCCCGTGGCCATATTAACATGTTACAAATAATACAAAATAAATATCTTAGAAAAATTATCAAAGCTCCATGGGTCATTAGAAACCAACAATTTTATAGGGAGCAAAAAAAATCACACTCCTCCACGACTTCACTTTAAAAACATCCAAAAAGATCTATGAAACACTACCCCACGCACCTGCCACCAAAACATACTAACTGGAGCACACATGCAAACACCCTTGCATAATAATTTTACGATATCCGAAAGATTTCAACCTCCCTAAAACCGATTACAACCCTAGAACACATTGGATCAAATTTTAATGTAAGTTTCTCTTGAAATGAACATCGCCAAAATAAAAGTTTAGCCAGGAGGATGATTATTCTTAAAGTGAAGTACCGATGTATCAACGACCTTGAAAGGCAGCAATGACGAGCAAGCAACAATAAATGAAAAAAAGAAAAAATAGATTTGTAATCGCTACCCACAATTATATTATACCAATTTTTCCTAATCTTCATGTATTAGGAAATATGAAAGTTTAGATCAAGAAAATGAAACCTGCACGTAGCTCTAAAATAATGAAATCTCTAAAAGTGATCCACAGGAAAATATGCAGTGCCTTTCATTACTATGCATATTCCTGCATAATCATGCAGCAACCGGCATCCGCGTTCCGTAAGCTATGGTAGAAATAGAATTTTAAGGCACCTAAAACTTTCGTTTTAGGAGTCTCAAAAGGCACAAAAAAAATCAAAAATAGGCAATGTTTTCATTGGCACTAAAAACTCAAAATTGGAGGGGAAAAGGCTCGTATATTTCTTTGCACCATCTATAATTAACAGAACATTCATTTTTAAAATAATACATAGGGGGAATTAATTAATCAAAAATATTTTGGAAAGTCAGTCTTGCCTTGGCCGCGGTCTAGGCAACATCGTAAGCTCCGAGCTCTCCGGCAGTGTTACTTGGATACGTGTTCGAAGTGAACGTATATTCTGGTGAATAGTTTTCTTTGCGAACAGTTAACAAGTGCAATGAGTGGTTTGTATTATAGTGTGCACTTGTTATAAGAAGGTGTCAAAACGGAATCCAACGAAGCATCAAAATTTAACAGTGACCATTTCCCTGTTGTTATGACCTTTGATGACTCACTCACGCTAGTGGTAGTGATAAAAGATAGGGAATTATGAAACAAATTTATTAAATTCCTGGAAGAAATCAACCTGTATCAACACATAGTGTTTTTTGAGATAGTGTTTTGAGTGCCTTTATTTAAGAACTGATCTCAACCAGTGATTAATGCATTGCGCTAAGTAAAACAAAAATGTAATGCAAGGATAATGTATTTGTAAGGTATTTGCAAACGTAGCATTGGAATGTGTTGTAAGCATATTGAGAATGAGGTCGCTAATAACACAAATGGTTATGCGACATATTATTATAAACATATTATCTATCTATCATTTTGGGCAAATTATTGACCAATGCTAAAGCATTGTGACCAAGTGTCAGTGAAGCAAGTGAATGTAAGCAAGTGTCAAATTGGCGGCCCGGGGACCACATGCGATATCCGAGATAATTTTTCCTGACCCTCGATGCTGGGACATAAAATAACTAGTAGTGCTACAAAATGACATAGAATTTCTTGTACTACTTAGATTTCTAATTTCTTTAGTCTGAGCTAGCTTTATGGTCCTGCTCCATCCTCTTGTCAGCTGCAATCTATTGCCTCGCAAAGTACATTTTTTGAAGTTTTCTCAATTTTTCGTTCTCCTAATGGTAGATTCTAATTATTACTTTTAGAATATTAAAGAAGAGTAAAACCTCTTCCTACATTGAAAAATCTAGAACCATTTTTAAGAAAAAATCGTTTAAGCACTAGTGTAAATGCAAAATTTGAAGCTTTTTTCACAGGAATCTTTTCAGTTTTCGAAAAAAATTCATTTGAAGCACTTCCACTCAATGTATACAAATCGCTGGAAATGTGCACATCAACAGCGTGAGAGGTATCTAAAAATATTACATTTGTGTATTTTTTGAAAAAACCAAAGACTACATCAAAAATAATGTTATGCCTCTTGAACAGTGCATTTAGCACTATCCATTCAAAAGATTTAAAGAAAAAAATTGGAGCCATTTTATAGAAAATGGCGTTTAAGCGTTTCTGAAAATGAGGAATTTTGAGCTCTTTTTCACAGAAAACTTTTGAGTTTTCGAGAAATTTTACGACATTATTTAAAGCACATAATGGTATAACGTGAACAAATCGCCGCTAATGTAAATATTAAGGGCGTGAGATGCCAGTAAAAATATTACATTTTTATAAATTTTGAAAAAAAATAAGAATATAGAAATACAGCGTTTATGTCATGTTATTGAGTACATTCCTTACCAAAAGTTAAAAAAACATTTGGAACTATTTTCGAGAAAATATTCTTTTCGTTATTTTTTAAAATTGCACAAATTGCCCATCTCGATCAGGTTTTTCGTCCAGTTTCCTGATCCATTGAGCAAATGCTGAGATGGCCCCTTGTTTTGCTTCTGGACATAAATGTAACTTCATTTCCTGTGCACGTCTTTTAGAATTCAGTGGAAATACAATTATTCAAATTATCGTTTCCATGTTGTCGCGGCAGGAATTAATAAGAGCGAAAATTTATTGCTTATTTATCCTTGAAAATAGATTTTATTACATGGGAGTTTTTGTTTTTTCTCCTTTCAAAATTCAAAATTTTATTGCTTATTTATCCTTGAAAATATATTTTATTACATGGGAGGTTTTTTTCTCCTTCAAAATTCAAAATTTATTGCTTATTTATTTTTAAAATAGATTTTACTACATGGAGTTTTGTTTTTTCTCTCTTTCAAAATTCAAAATTTAAGTAGTATATGACGTAGTGTAGGGATCACAGAATTTTGAAAATGTGCACACAATTAACTTTTCCCATAGCACGTCATACGCAGTTTTTAACTGTTTTTTGACGTAAAATAAATAAATAAATAAATAAATAAATAAAAATAAATTGTACGCAATATTGCGCTAAACTACTAAACGTTTCAAAAAATATACATGACTGTAATGAAAGGACTAATAATGGACAACAAATTTTATTGGAAGGAAAAATCTCTATCTTCGATTTTGTATTTTAAAATGTGAAGACGCCGAAAAAAGTTCAAACTTTAGCAATTTTCGAAAATTCAGTTAACCTTGAAAATCAAACCTATGCCACCTTTACCAGTGTATTTTACTCTATTCTTGGAAGAAATTTAAACAAAAAATTTGGAACCAGTTTTGAGAAAATTTTGAAAATGTTGCAGGGACTTCATGCAAATGACGCCCAAATTTTAAAGAATGTTTTTGAAAATCGCAAAGCTTCGACACGTGTCAGATCGACCGGGGAATATCCATTTCGGAAAAAAATTCTATGAATGGTTTTGGCTCTTGTTGTGTTTACAGACAGACGGACGGACAGACAGACTGGTCCCGTTTCACTTACATTATAAATAAACATTTGAAAATTCGAGTATAGTGAACGTGAACCTTGGCTAAAGTGAATGTATGCGTACGCTTGTCCGTGGTGTGTGAGCACGTGCAGATGCGGTACTCACCTGGTACCCACTTCTCGCACGGCGCCACGCACTATGATGAGCCAACAGCGTGGACTCTACTGCTGACTATATGCACGCTCAATTACTCATACATGTCGACCTCCGGTAGTTCAGCGATGTAGCCAGAGGGCTACTAAAAGAAAGGGCTGGAGGACCACCTCGTAGGCGGAATGAAAGGATTCGGTCGAAATATTAAACCCGGAGAAATTGAACTAATATTAATTTAATGGTACGAAAGTGAAATAAAAAGATGTATTACTACCTCTTAGAATTAATGAAGAGGAGATATAAGGTCTAAGCAAGAAAATAGAAAACAAAACTAATCATAAAACTACTCTACTATATGCAAAAATTAATGTCGGGCTGGAGCAATGAATTATTGGTAAAAATAACTAATTCTAAAACTTGAAATTACTAGCGTACAAAAGAAAAATTCTATGAAATTGTTTGACATAAAAAATTTGTGTCTTAATGATGAATATGAAGGTTAAATACATGTTGAGGTTGTATGTGAACAGTGGACTGATGCTTAATGAATTAATTGCAGCATCCAACATTAACCTCAGTAGCTTCAAATCGGAGGACCATTTTTGTAATTAGCTATGCTCAGGAAGGCATTGCCTTTATTTTAGGAAAATGAATAGGCATAGATTGAACCAGTTCTGAATACATATAATTATACCTAATTACAATTACACAATGGCAATGATGCAATTGTCGATTCTCATGAAAATATTTGGTTGAATCGAAGACCGTAGGTAAATGTAAGTAATGTAGGTTAATGTTCTGGGCCATTGCATTAATGCGTAGATCCCACGTGTAATTACGAACACGAGCTAATGTCGACAGCGTTATTTAACAGACTTCGCATTACAGCTCAAAAAAAAACAGCGTTGCACTCTCTATGATAAATATATCAAAGTTACAGATGAAACTAGCACAGATTCTGGGACATTGCATTAATGCGTAGATCTCACGTGTAGTTACGAACACAAGCTCATGCCGAGTGTTGAAGGCAGACTGAACTGACCGTTGTCGACGAGGCAGTGGGAAAAGAAGCTTCCCGTCGCTGCGTCGTCTTGCCCAATGATATTCGAGCTTGTTTTTATGTTTAATTGAAAGATTATGAAACATGTTTAAAATATGATTTTATAAATTGCATGTGGATTCAAAATAAAAATTAAGTGAATTTGTTAAACTGACATGTTAAATACAAGATTAGTTTTATGATGTAATCATAAGGTGACGCTTGTTTTAACCGCCAAATGCGGCGTTACCAGAATACCTTAGGCTGGTCAAAGAGAATACATACATACTAATCTTTCATCATGTCACAGTATATGTTGAGATACAATGCATTATGTATTAAACATAAATTATAGAATGCTGCAGCGAGTTCTAACAATACAATTGATGAGAGTTCACTGATTAGGATGAATTTGAACTCACTTGATTTGTCTGGCTCGGCACTCTCGGAGGCAGACACAGGTACCTGTTAAATGGAAGGCGCTGTTCTCGAACCGATTGCTGCCGGGGCTGGAGTCTTGCTGCATTATGGAAGCGATGCAAATGACAGTACTACCATCTGAGCGAATGCCCCGAGTCCCCGGACACGATGCCCAGGCAATGCGTGCCGCCGTGGTCTAAATTAGCAGTCGCGCCGCAAACGCGCGAGGTACACGAATATATGCCAGTAAAACATAATCTAATGGGCAGCCTGTATCCCTGGTTAACGGCGAGGTGGGCAGCCTGGAGTTGCAGCTCTGAGTGATACCGTTAAAGCCGTTGCGGCATGACAAAGAATAGCAAGGCACTAAGTGCCGACTGCCAGCGTAGCACAAATAGGCGCTCACAATGACGCGACTGTCCTGCGTGGACCTGTGCGATTAAGCCTCACATGGCTGATGAGGGTGCGTCAATCTGCATCTGAGCCCCTGGCTGTCTGAACATATGAACTCTGAACGTATAAACCTCAATAAATCTCTTTGCACGATGGCTCACTACCAATATATAGAAAACTGCCCCTCTCACGCGGCGGTCGCGGAGGAGGCAGTCTGAAGATGGAGGGGTGCCCTCTCGTCCACCGTGAGAAGGGCTCCCGAACCTCTCAAACAACGGGTGGGGTCACGTGGTGGGGCCACGTGGGGCAATGGTCGTACCGCGGGCTGGAGGTGGCCGCACTTTGCGACAGGCACAAATACCGTCAAACCGGGGGGTTTGAAGTGCGCCGCGCCACGCCTCGAGGGCGGTCGGTCGGCGGAGCTAGGGGCAAGGTGCAGTAGCTGTAGCGGCGGACCAAAGCGGCACATGGCGACAAAGAAAGGGCCAAGGACCTAGGCGGCTGCAGGACGCGACCCACAGTGGCGAAGGGGCAGTGCGCGGCCCGCAGAAAAAGAATTCGCGTGCGTAAATAGTGAACGTAGGAAATACAACGGCCTGGAAATTAATTCCCTCCGGGGAAATAGTATATCGCCTCAGAGCCACAAATTCCAACAGTAGACCGATTGAAAAAATATCGTCGGCCAGAGGTCGTAATAGAATAGGTCTCCCCTTAGGTGAAGGTAGCATACTGGAAATAGGCAGCTTACTCGTCTTCTTATGCCACTCAGTTTCCCAGCAGAAACAAAGTGTCCAGCGTAGGCTATAACTAGTGGCTGCGACGCGCGATTGCTTACTTCAGTTTCAATCTTGGTGTTCCTTGATATTCCGGAGGACAAACCGCGTTGAGCGCAATGTAGGCAACAGGAAGCACGTGTTAACCACAGCCTGGCGATATCCGCCGTGCCTCGCGGAAAAGCCATCAGTTTCATTAGCCGCTTGCACCATCTCGCTATCGAAAGCATATCGTATGTTATTAGGCGAGTAAAAGGGCCTTCCGAAAATGCGACGGTGTTCCAACAGTGCAAGAGGCATTGAAGGGTGTCAAGACTGCATTACGATACTCTGACACAGAGAACAATGCAGAAACAAGTATGGAGAGAGCACAAACTCTGAAGAACGCTTTAGAGAATTACTAATGAAAAAGTACGAAGCAATCAGTTTAAAATAATTGTTTTTTAAGGACAAATTAAGATATTGAAATTTTCAGTTTGTGCTATTGATGTATTTTCATTATTTTTATATTAATAAAACCGATAGTTATAGAGAAACTCTATTTAATTTTGACATCATTGGATTTACTGTTGTGAACTTCGAATATAATGAACCAAAAATAATAGTTTATTGTAATAGAAGTTCACTATAACCGGTGTCGACTGTATAAAGCTGGCATATGTTCGATTTTCACTCTTTTTTTTAATTTTCGAAAATAGAACAAGTTTGAATTTTTTGTATTGTCTCATACAACTACGATATTCGATATAGTACTAGAAACTCGGCTACTGTCACAGCTCGAAGCTCGAAGAATGATGATTAAGCCTGTTGATTAACCCTGGTGATTAGGAATACATTGTTGTGCACGATTTAGCACCGTACCACAAAGTCAGGGGTATAATTGCATTCCTGGCAGAAAACTATTACCGTTTGGTCCTGGACGGGGGACTCACCAAACATGAACCCTACAAAGACATGTGGGAACTCACCAAACGGCCTATCGCCAAAGCAAGTGATCACCCCCAGAGCAAGTTAATTGAAATTCTCAACAAAGAATGGCATTACAACACTGAACTGCAACAATGTAAAAACCTGTTTAGAGCACGCACCGAAGTTAAAATTGCATCAAAGGATGGCGTCACTAAATACTAGAATTAATTTGATCTAAAAATAGATTTACCTAAATATCTTATTGTTTTTATGATTTTAATAATACTCTCTTATGAATAAAAAGTACCTTTGAGACCAAAAACCAATAATTTGTTTGAAAAAATGTAGTTAAGATGTAAAACAATGAAATCTGAGTCCTTTTCTTGTAATTTGGTCACCTACAATAAGATGAAAGGTGAAAACCACAAGTACCAAGGACCGGACTGTAAGATGGATGACGAAAAACTTCCCATCGAATTTGATTCATATTTGTCGGGTTGTTGCAGCTGTGTGAGCGTGAGCATTGTCAAAAATCAGCCCGATACTACGAGAAAGCTACAAACGTCGCCGAATTTGAATGGCTCGCCGTCATTCCGTCATTTTTTGTCTAACTGTGTTACTGTTTATTCTGCTACTTGACAACATAGGCTCAAGTGTAAAATGAAGTTTCTATCTAAAGTATAGATATGCATTGATCATACATAGTGTCTGTTGGCATGAATTTCACGAGAACGAACATACCATTCCCCAGAAACCTCGAGCCTGTTCGAATTAAGGCTGTCTGAAACAATCTAACGTCAATCCTCGCACCATGCCCCCTCAAAATTAATTGGCGGGAGCCATTAGAAGAGGCTATTCTTCTGGCTCTTGAGAGAATGCGACACGAGTCGCAGTTGAAAGCTCTGCGTTTGGGCGCTCTTCAGGAAACCGCTTCCGCAACGTGTGCGTCTAACCGCTTCCGCTGGGAAATGGAGGAAAGGATTTTCATTATCGAAGAAGGCATTGCAGTCATTGTGTTCTTCGCCGCCCATGGGATTAGAGATGCGGGCGTCCTTGGTGCTTTTTTTGGCAATGTGGGCGGCGGTGGGGGCGGAGGAGGAGGGCCCCAAGCCCAAGGACAGTGGGAGCAGGCGGTGTGCCTCCCTCACTGACTGTGGCTCGTGCATCCGCACACCCGACTGTCACTGGTGTGCTTCTACGAGTGTAAGTATATCATAGCGTTCTCTGTTCAAAGGTACGAGTCATCCAGCTTAGAAGTTTCCGTATGCTCTTCACTGATGCAGTTGGTATCCGAGAGTACTTTTCAAAACAATATACAAGATAGGAATTGTCTGAATATATTTAAAATTGTATGTATCATTATGAAATGGTGTAAGAATTATCTAAATTAATAAATACCGGTGACGAAACAGCAGTACGGAGGGAAATCAAAACTAATTTACAACAATACGAGCGCTCAAAGCGATGAATTTTCTATTCTGTAATTTGATGTTCAACATTTTAATTAGTGTGTAGCGATTGAAACATACAGATTGCTCAAAAAGATAGGTGACTTCTGATTCACAAGAATAATTGTTGAGGTGCTAAGTTTTTCCACAAAGCAAAAAGAAAGTTATTTTAATTCAGCTCAAATAATCCTCTCTAAAAATAAAAATAAAATAATGTAATAGTATGTAATAATAATAATAATAATAATAATAATAATAATAATAATAATAATAATAATCTCTCTTCACTAGTACCATTGTGTTCTCTTTTCACTATTATTGTCAATAAGCGAGTATGAACCTTGAAATTATTAAAATACAGAATTATTTGAATGCAATAGGACAGCGAAAAATCAAGATGTGTTTCCAGTAGCAGCGCCCTTGGTTCATGGTGTAAAGGTTTTAACTGGGGACCCAAAACTAGGCATCAAATTGTAAATAATGGAACTGACAACAGTCAGCTTTTTCCACAACGTGTGAAGTTAAATCTACGGGTTGGTAAGTTAATTTTATAATTATCATTGCGCCAAATACCTATCAATGCAACATCTTTTCTGTTATGTTTGTTCTTAAAAATTGAAATATAATCGTGTTTGTAAATAAAAAGTGAACTAGTCTACACAACCACACAACAGACATTAAAAATATGGACGATTACCTTCAAAATTAAAAAGAAATAAACAATTATTTAAAAAATTAAGACTTTTTAAGTGCATTTTTACCTATTTGTAGATTTAATTTGCCCCCTTTAAAAATAACACATAATGTGTTATTTGCTCCTAAAAATGCATTTTTTTCAAAAGTTATGACTTGTTTTAAGAACGTAACCCAAATTCGTATCTTCTCTTATATGCAAATATATACAGAGTAATATACATAGTATAGAGAAAGTTATGTAATGCTGCGAGAAATCAGTTTCGAAATTTCAGTGAAAAAACATGATTTGGGGTCGCCTGATACAGCAAAAGTGGTCGCATGATACCCCCAAATTTTTTAAAACGTTCGTTCGACTGTGTTTCTGTCTATTCAGCGTCTTCCTACAACTACAAAATTGAAGTTACAGATTTTTCCTTCTAAAGAAATTGTTTCTCCATAATTAGTACTTTTTTATGGTTATGCACATTAAAAAATTAGTAGTTTTTACGGAAATTTGAGTGAAATATGTTCAATATTAAAATGATCAAAAACAATAATTTCTCGCCGATCCGATTGCCGAGATAGCTAAGGCAGTAGTGTAGCGATTTCGGACCGAAGGGCCGCGAGTTCGAGTCTCTCCTCGGGTATGGTTGTGTCCGTCCTTTCACCCCGTATCATCACCATATCGTGTCATCTTCATAGTTACCACACCGTTAACTCCAATAGTGGTTGCTAATGACTTAGATGTTGATGCCACCTTAAATAACAAACAAATCTCAAAAACGGCCCCGAATTGTTTTGCTTTCAACTTTCGGTAGAGTTAGTGCTCAACGTACTATAAGGAAACTAATAGAAAACATACACGACATTTTGCTCTAAAAATACATAATTGCAATTTTTTGACATCTCTCACGTCATTAATATTTATATTACGGGCGATTTGTATACATTATTGATTTTCCTAAAACACATGCTTCAGGTGATGTCTTATAAAGTTTCTAGAAAACTAAAGTTTTTTGTGAGGAGCTCAAATTTCTGCATTTTTCGAAACGTTCAAACACTATTTTCTAAAAAAAAAAAAAAAAAACGGCCCAAATTATTTCGTCAAATATTGTGTACGGATAGTGCTTAATACACTGTTGAAGATGACATAAAAGCCATTTTGCTGTATTATTTTGTTTTTTCAAAATCTACACTTTATTAAAGTAGTGTGTATTAATGCATTTTTGAAAATTATGCAACTTGTGTTTTGTTTGTGTCTAAATATATTTCCTTGTAGGTGAAACTGAAACTATCAGAGTTGTTTTTAGAAGATCGGACGATTATCCTATTGACTTGTACTATTTATTGGATATGTCAAGAACAATGAGAGAGCACAAAAATGCAATTTCAAAATTGGGACATGAGTTAGCATTTGCCATGAACAATGTGACTAAAAACTTTCGTCTGGGATTTGGAAGTTTTGTTGACAAAGTACGAATGCCATTTGTATTCACTGATCGAAATACGTAAGTATAATTTGGTTCGGCGTTAACTTTGAGCGTTTTTGTTTCAGATTGTCATAAAATACATTCTTATTAATAATTAAACAATTTCAGGCTTGAAAAACCTTGCCAGCAATTTAAATGCGCTACTCCATATTCTTTCAAGAATCACATGCCTCTTAATAAAGATCCTGAAATATTTTCTGTAAGTAACGTGGAAATTATATAAATAGCGTACTACACCTTATTTATTATCTATTTGTGTATATTAAGGTATATCAATTTACTAGTGTCGAATATGCTAGTTTATTTGAATAGCACACTAAAATTAATGATTCAAGAAAAATCATTTTGACTTAAGAGCTCTAGTGTATAGACTTAACGAGTTGTCTGGACTTACATCCCCCAACACCAAATCTTCAAAAATCGGTTGTAGGAATTCTCTACCGCTGGATCTATCACAGTGCTTGCACATTAGAGTATGAAACGTTTGTTATTCATTCTTTACTGTCAAATACATTTCATACACACTCTTACCAATGAAAATTGGCGAAAGAATGCCGTCTATAATGCCCACACACATGAAAAAACAGGCTAAATGAAAACAACACGGAAAATAAATTAATTGACTACGGAAATCACTATTGCAAAGTCTTAATATTCTCTAATGCCAGTTTCCACTTCGTTTTACCAAATATTCTCTTTCATTGCATTTCCATTTAAGTTGCATTAAATATCTTCTTGAAACATGAACACTTACATAACACAATTGTCGTTCATTCACATCATTGGAACTGTTTGGAACGTGTTTGGAAGCTGAACGTGGCCACTAAAGCTGAAACTGTGGCCTCTGTGTGAGGGTCGACTCGGAGGTTCCTAGTGGCTGCTCCGGAGGCGACCTGTAAAATACCCTGAATTATATTACTGTCATTCTCATGAGAACTTAACAAATTAAAACAAAATAACAGAATTAATAATTTTTTTTTCAAACATCTTCCCCGCCATTTTTATATATCTGATGTATTTTACGTGTTAATGCATTTGTGGGCACAAATACTCAAAATATCTCTTATGAAGTTTCTCAAAATTTCAAACGTTTTCAATCTGCAAATGGTGGATTTTCAGAAACATCCATTAATTAAGTTATTAATTAATTAATAGTTCATTGTTTTGGAATAATTCGATTAGTGCCAGTCTGTCTGTTGAAAAGAGTTAGTATTACTATAAATATGCCCCAGCCGACCTGGATAGCCGAGGTGGCTAAGGGTATGAAGTGATTCAGGGCTTCGGTCCGAAGGGGCACGAATTCGAGTCCCGCCTTGAGCATGATTGTTTGTCCCTGGTCTCCCATGTCTGTGTTGTCGCGGAGTGTCTCTCGTTCTGCTGACCCCAGATCAGAGGAGCCCGCAAGTGTGTTTGTGTCTAATGTATCGCCGAATATGCGTCCCGTCAGGGCGTAATTAATAACCGGTTATCGGCTGGAAAAAGCCCTAAAAAATCTGCTCCATATTTAACTCATCTCTTTATGTACTGCATGTCATCAACATTTTGTTTTTGGATTTTTTGCAGAGTGAACTTGAAAAAACTCCTGTATCCACAAACAATGACTCTCCAGAAGGTGGACTTGATGCTTTGATGCAAGCCATTGTTTGTACAGAGAAGATAAAATGGCGTCCCGATGCTCGCCATTTATTAGTTTTTACAACCGATGATTTGTACCATATTGCTGGAGATGGAAAGGTAATACATACTCATTTAAAGTCTTACGATTTTATGAATTAAAAAAGATAATAAGCTGTCAAAATATAATGATTTCGTAATCATAATTTCAATGAACTCAATACATTTACCTGAAATTGAAATTTTAGAACTATGTACTATATGGACATATCAGCGAAGATGTATCGTCGGTTTTAAACAACTTGAATTTAGAATTATGTTTTGTATATTTTCATAACATATAGTGTTACTGATAATCAAACCACGGAAAGTTGTTTTCACTTTCTCGTATACGTACGGAGTAATACGTAGAATACAGAATTATGTAATGCTGCCGGAAATCGATTTCGAGATTTCAACGGAAATACACGTTCTTTTTAAAACAAAATATAAATCTTTTTTACAATTAGGGCACCGAAAGTTGCGAATGTATGAAAAAATGTACTGGTTTTACTTCTTACGCAGTGCACTGCACAGGAAGTATTGTAATGCTGCGGGAAAAAACAGGGAATTTTCGGCAGAAAAACTCTTATTGACGGGCCTTGCTAACGGAAAAGTAGATCAATCTTGTCGCTAGGTATAGTAAATGACTTCCTCTAGCACATTGTGTGGTCAGAATCCATTTTTTGTGGGTCCTTGATACCGAAAAATCGATTGACGGCTAAATGTCTGTCTGTGAACATCGATAGCGGCTAAATCGTAAGCAGGATTCACCAAAATTGATACGCATGTCAATTAATAATTAAAAGGAGAAATTGGTATAGAGAAAAAATAATTGGTAGGACAATTTTGATAATTTTAGGACTTTAAGCTAGCATCACTGGGATGAGCTCTGACCATCTGATGGATCAGCATTATTGTGTTCAAAATTTAGTTGAAGCAAGTCGACCTGAAAACACCACATTGGTTGAACAACGTTCTGTGATTAGTTTTGTACTCGATGAATGTGAATAAAAAATGCTAATATATTTTCAATAATGACTAAAGTGTATGGTGAAAGTTATATGACTCGCGGGAATTTTTACAAGTGAGTAGAACTGTTCAAAAATGGCCGAGACTCAGTGACTGACGAACACCGTTCTTGCTGCATCAGCAGGAAAAGTCATGTTGACGGTTTTGGAGACGCTGTACGCGCGCTTTTTGTGGTTATCTCAATGCACAGCGTACAATAAACAGCCAATACTACACAGATATGTTTTTGAACAAGGTGAAGCCAGCCATAAGAGAGAAACTTCATGGATCTCAGAAGTTGTATAATTCTCCAGTAAGACAACGCACGTCCTCACATTGTTCAATAAAGCTGTGAAACCATCGACAAAATGGGTTGGGAGGTATTGCCCCATCTCCCATATAGCCTCGATTGAACACCATCTGATTTCCATTTGTTTCATCCACTGAAGCTGGTAATACGTGGGAAGAAGTTCTAGGATGACGAAGATATCAAAAACGTTGTGGGAAATTGGTTGAAATTCCAAGATAAAGAGTTCTTTGCAGCCAGTGTAAAAAAAACTGATAACCCGTTGGGACAAGTGCATAAATGTTGGTGGGGATTATATTGAAAAGTAGGATAAGTCCTGTTTTGTAAAAATAAACATTTATTTCTCCAGACCTCTTTAATAATTGAATATCCCTCGTATTTCCCTATCGATCTGGCTGATGTTGCGGTCCGTTGAATTTTAAACATTTCAAATTTGAGGAGACATTATATGAAATCCCTGGAACATTTTCAAAATTAAAAAAAGTGGCACCAAGATTTTTTATTAAACTTCGTTCTCGGATAGCGTAAAGGACGCTTAAGAGAATGGTAAAGGTCTCATTTTCGTTGCAATACTTGATTTTTATAGAAAATTAGAAAAGATAACATTTTTTAGACGTCTTCCTACACCTACAGTCATGAAGATACTTTTTCTCCTAATGAAATGTGTTCATCAGAAAAAGTTCTACAAACAAAGTCATGTACATTTTTTTGACAATAGGAATATTTTTGATTAGTCGTGAAACGTAGACAATTTTTAAATTTTAAACCATTCTTTTATATAAAACAGCTCCCCATTTTTTCTTTAATTTTTTCCACATATGTTGCAAAGAATGATGACGAGAGTGGTGCTGGTCCCATTTTTGGCCCACTCTATATTTTCGATAATCGAAAAAATCGAAATTGTCAATTTGAAATTCCAGGGTTTCGTTTGACGGGCTGTGAGTTCGCAAAATGTCAACACGGCGGTTGTAAATTCTTGAGAGTTTTTTCATTGCTGTCGGTCGTGTTGATTGTATGATGTAGATTTGTACTTATGAAAAGAAATAGATTTAAGGAAGGTAATAGACTTAACTTAGAACTAACAAATACACTATTTTACTTTAAAAAGTTTTGATCGCTGATCATGATATTCAGAAATTGGAAGTTCACTTCGGTATAATCAAATCAAATTTGCGTAAAATTGTTTTTACTTTTCTGTACAATGTGCCACGTAAACAGTAACTGTTAAATATATTCATGTTTGTTTCATGTGTAAAAGTAAGGAACGACTACAGTTCCTGACTATCGAAATAAATTCAATTATGCACCACAAGGACTTTTTCAAGACATCGCTGAAGTGTTAGTAGAGCAGAAATTGCAATGTAACTGTTTGCTAAAATGAAAGTATGTGCTGTTAGGCTCCTCTAGTTTTAAATGTGTTTTGTCGTGGAGTGCATTCCGAATGGTGGATGTAGTGGTTGAAATATGCGTGTGTAATTGTGGTACTGGAGTCCTTCACCACGAATAATGATAGTACAAACACCGAGAAGGGGCCAAAGAATACTACGGACATCATTTAGAGGCTGATAGATAACAATAATAGCTAGGATTGTATGTGTGTGTGTGTGTGTGTGTGTGTTGTGTGTGTGTGTGTGTGCGTGTGTGTGTGTGTGTGAGTGAGAGAGAGAGAGAGAGAGAGAGAGAGGAGAGAGGGAGGGGAGAAAACGTTACCTAAAACTAATTAATTGAAATGATTGAAGGCGTTGTCATTGTCAACAATACTATTTATTTCAATAAGAGCAGCTTTCGATGGCTTAGCCATCATCATCAGTTTTCTGATACAAGAAAAATATAAAATTAGAATTAACAGAGTTACATAATTTAAAAAACATCTTAAGAAATGAAAGGAGAAGAATTAAAGAAAAGAATGAAAGAAAGAAGGGGGCGGAGAGTTAGATCTTTATAATATAAAATAATTGACAATAAATGTTTACATAAAATATAAAATTTAGATGTAACAGAGTTACATAATTTAAAAAACATCTTAAGAAATGGAAGGAGAAGAATTAAAAAAAAGAATGAAAGAAAGAAGGGGGCGGAGAGTTAGATTTTTAGTTAAAAAATTAAAAATTTAAAAAAGAAAAAAAATTAAAAAAAAAAAAAGGGATTACAGTAGTTTTTTGAATTGAAGCAAGAAAATGAATGAAATATACATATACAATTTTGAGAGAGAAAATACAAAAGTAAGTTGAGCCGTTTCGTACCTGCTGTCTGGAAGCCACAAAAACGACTACGTGGGTTCGGGCGGGCCTAGCAGCTTAAGTACCGGCTGTGTGGTGGAGGAGGAGGGTTAATGGCCTGGGTGCGGTGTGCTGTGTTGTCTCACCCCCGAAGAGTGTGGTGTGAGGGTGGTGTCAAAAAAGTAATTTTAGCAGAGGGTAGGGGTTGTAGTTTATGTTTACATTCAGTAGGTTACTATTGAGATGGATGTGAAGGTGTTGACAATGACAACGCCTTCAATCATTTCAATTATGTAAATGTCAACTACAACTCACCACTAAACCAATAAAACTAATTAACTGATTATTGGAAACTAATATGAGAAGGTCTGTGTCATTCTGTAGCACCCATTTTTTGTTTTCTTTCTACTTTTTTCAGCTCGCTGGTGCAGTTGAACCAAATCCTGAGAGGTGTATTATGAATGATCGAAATGAATATGTGGGTTATGCAGATTATGACTATCCCACTATTTCTCAGGTATGTTTTTCCACAACATAGATTTTCCGTTTCAAATTGAGACCTTTGTATTTCAAAAAACAAATTTTGCATTTCTTCTTTTGATAATAAAGTTAAAAATTTGAGAACCTTGAGAAAACATTGAGAACCTTCAAGATATGAAATGACCATATTGTGGTATTACTTCATAATATACAGTTTCCCATGTGAGTGATAGTTTTATTTATTTATTTGTTTAATAAGCGTCAAAAAATTAAAAACTGTACGTGACGTACTTTTATTTATTTATTTATTTTACGTAAAAAAACAGTTAAAAACTGCGTATGACGTGCTATGGGGAAAAGTGAATTGTGTGCACATTTTCAAAATTATGTGATCCCTACACTAAGTCATATACTACTTAAAGTTTGAATTTTGAAAGGGAGAAAAAAAACAACAAAAACTCCCATGTAGTAAAACCTATTTTCAAGGATAAATAAGCAATACATTTTGGCTCTTATTACTTCCTGCCGCGACAACATGGAAACGATAATTTGAATAATTGTATTTCCCACTGAATTCTAGAAGACGTGCACAGAAAATGAAGTTACATTTATGTCCAGAAGCAAAACAAGGGGCCATCTCAGCATTTGCTCAATGGATCAGGGAAACTGGACGAAAATCCTGATCGAGATGGGGGGATCCTTTGGGGAAAATTACAATCTGTGAGCGTTTCCTTGAGATCTTGGATCTTTACCTTAATTCGTATACATGAATTATGAAGACTTTGAGGTTTACCCATTCTTTAAATGAGCGGTTTCTTTTTTCTCTGTTTGGCAAGTAATCAAGTAAAGAAAAGAAACTTATACTTTACGTTGAAAATACCATGAAAACTAGAAATCTCTTAAAAAACAAAGCACCTCCCTTTCAGAAGGATTGAAAAGTTCACAAAATGAAAAAGAAAGCATTTGCAATTCAATTACAATATTTTAAGTTAACAATTTATTAGAATACGTCATATTTATAATGAATATTGTAATAAATGAACAAGAGTTACTATTATTTTTCCACTCGTAGAAAGGTATTAATTCTTAACAATGTTATTTCACTCAATATCATTGACTCATATCAATGTTATTTCACTCAATATTCATGAAACTTCAAGGAAAAACCCAAATTAAAAATCATACAGAGATTCCCTGTAAAAAAAAAAATTTGCATATCAAGGTACGAAACGTATAAGCCACACATTTATTGAAATTGAAATTCATGCAACAGATCCACTGTCTAAGAATAAATCATCTTCTAAAATAATTCCCCAACATAATATTTTTCCACTTAATTTTATGAAATTAAATCTTAAAACCAACTTGAGACAATGGCGAGGTTATCCAGTTTTTCAGTTCTTCCTACGCACAATGTTGTTCTTGTGGGGAACATTTTGCAATTTTATGTGCGAAATAATGTTTGTGTTCCCTCTACAGAAGAATGAGTCTAAGATAGCATTATGAGTGAAATATTAACTAATATTCTTCAGAAAACGAAGATGTAATGCATTAAATAAACATTACTCAATAACTATCTATTGCTTCTGAAATAAAATTAAAATATCTTACAATATCTTATACTCTTGTATGCCCTTCTTGGCGAAACCGACTTACATCCGCAGAACATGGAGAACGAGCATTTAAATTACTACATTCCTCTCCAAGCAGAAGGAAACGTGCACAGACACTGCAGCTTCTTTTGTGTTCAGATGCAAAACAAGGAGCCAAAGCTGTATTTGCTCAAAGGTTCAAAGAAACTAGTCGAAAGACCTGATCGACGTTGTGGTCAAAGGCTCAGAAGCTGAGGTACTACAGTACTTGTTACGGGCATATTTAGTCTTCTAGAATTGTTCAGTTCAAATAGTAACTAATTTATTAATAACACATTTAAATAAAGGATTTATTTAAAAAAACACATCTAAATTGTGAAAAATCTTTCTTGTCCAGCTCCGCGGAGGGCTGGCTATTTGTGAAATTTTTATAACACTAAATTATTAAATTTACTTCCAACGTAACCATGGGTTCGACATACAACATATTACTCCTTTCTTGTTGCATGTGGGCGTGTAATTCTATTCATAATCACGATTTCTGGAAGTTCCATTGATTGAAATCAATTATTAGATTGATGGCAACTACTAAAAATTATCAGCCTTTTTCAACAATAAAAATGTATCTTTTATTCTTATAATCTATACATTACAATTCTATTAATTTTATGTGAATTACTTTTCACCATAAAACATTAAAACACCGTTCGGATTTGACTATAGTTCGTAAGGTGTTTCGTGTGAAACACTTACTCGCGACTGACTATATTCAACTACGTATTGGAAAATTCTTCCATCTACGGAGCTACCCTAGTGTATATCTCCTCAGAACATGGCGTCTATGTAATTTAAACTTCCAACTATTACATTAATAAAATTCCCAATTACAATTTAATATTACAATTTACACAAGACCAAGCTCTCAAACCTCAAACTAAACCTAAATTCCCGGCTCACTGTCATTTACCCAACCTATGCTGAAAACCCGATCGTACCTCACCAACCGCTAACGTGTGTCCACTACAATAATACACAATAGAGCATGATTCCATGCATCCTTTCCAAAGATCACGACCATCCGACTTCACACCTTCACACCATCCCTCTTCACACCTTCTGCACATAATGTGTTCGGGGCCGTGCACAACGTTCTGACACCAAGCATAGAATATTAAACTTTGTTGATCCGTTGTGCTAACAACGCGTATTTTTTGACTTCCGAGTTTGAAAATATGGACATTCTGGATGCCGATTTTATAATTTAAATTAAATACAGGGTTTGGCTTACCATAAAATATTCATATCAAATGCAAATCGCAATACCCGGCAGCGTTTTTGAACCTATATCATTAAATAACTCCTAAACAAAACGTTGTAGGGCATTAAAAATGTATTTTTTAAGACCAAAGGCCTCAAAGAAACGTACCCCACACCGTAATCTACAGGACGAGGTCTTCTTGAAAATTCTATTACATTTTGCTGGTTCGACGATTCACAATTCTAACTTACCTGTTCAGATCCTGTAGAATCCGTAACTGTATGCGAAATTAAATTAATTACTTGATATTCTATGCGATTGAATTACAGGGGCGTACCTCTCTGCTAGCTAATAAAGTTAAATAAGAATAATTTGTATTGACAAGACTGCTTTGTTTTGTTATCAATTAGAAGGACACATATAGAACAAGTGTCTTGATGAAAAAGATATATTACATGATTAATATGGAAATAGATAAATATGGAAGATGGTGATGTTGAACATGCAAGAATTCTCCCACGGGTACGCTTGTAGTCTCTAATAGTATAGAAACATGCACCAGAAAATATTTTACTTTTGTGTGCTTTGTTTGTGCTTTTGTTTGTGTTTTTTTTTCACACAAATAATATGGCGGGAGCATCACGAAGCTAACATTCAAGGGAGGGCTGTAATTGCGAAATCCTTCGTAACGGAAGCAAAGTTGCGAAAGAAATGGTGTCACGATCGTAAAACTTGGACACTTGATGACTGGAAGAATATGGTATGGTCCAATGATTCATCCTTTACATTGTTTCCTACAAACGGTCGGGTTTATCTATGGAGCATTCCAAAACAAGACTACGATCCGGCCTGCTTCCTACAGTCGAGCATCCATTATAATTTGGGCGACTGTATTGCAGTATTCAGCTAGTGGTATCATTGCCCTCACTGGCCGGGTTACTGTTAATGAAGATCTCGACATCCTCAATGATGAAGTGTTTAAAACGACTAGTATATTGTTGCCAAGCACTGGCATATTCCAAGATGATAGTGCGCCCATACACACAGCAAAAACGTTTCAGAGGTTGTTTGCGGGGTGTCAGAATATTATCAAACACCTTCCCTGGGCAGCACAATTACCAAACCTCATCATAATTGAACCGTTTTAGAGAGACCGAGAAGCAGATTTCCAGCCGCAACGTCGGTGAAGTAATTGGTGGAAACTATTCAGACACTACAAATCTATTTTGCGATGTTTTGCATCTGTTCTAAAACCAATACCTTATTAATAAATAAATGTTTTGTATAGGTCAGGTGTTCATATTATTTTGTTCAACCCTGTATTAATGATGTGTTAGAACCAACGGAACCTTTAGAATACATTGCAAATGCCGCTTAGCTACAGCGCCACTCAGGCGAGTGGATAGCGCACTGCAATCTTGATAAATTGAGTGTCTCCTGCCCTGCGAAAATTATTGTTTATATTTCTTTCTTGAACACTTTTGTAAGTATACTAGAGCACAATATACTGAATTCAATAAAACAAGTTAATTTCACTAAGACTTTTGAATAAAAAATAAAACTATGACATTTCCGAGTCTTTCGGGCGTATGTAATTTCGTTAAGTTTTTCAAGTGAGTATTGATTCTGACTCCGACAACTACATACGTCATTAGTACGGTAAGCATAATGGATATTACTTCCTAAGAGATGGCGGTATTGGGAAATCCTTTTTCATATATCTCCTCTAGGGGTATCGCCTCAACCGGGACAAGCTCTAAGCTCCAGACTGATCTCCCATGTGTGGTAATGTAGTCATGTACTAAGTGTAACTGTGCATTTAAGGGCAGGAGAAGGGACAAGGATGAGGAAGGAAAGATGGATCACGGTCCATGGCCCGTTTGTTAGGGTATTACTCCCTTTCTAAATTTCAAATATTTTTCTTTAAACCAGTTTTGAAATACGAGTTAGGTTGGAAAATTCTTTGTATAATTAGGAGTCATTTATTGATATTTTTTGTTTCAGATAAATAAACAAGCTACTAAAAATAAGATAAATATAATTTTTGCTGTAACATCGACTCATTCCACACAGTATGAAGAATTGGCAAAACATATTCAAGGATCCAAAATGGAGATTTTGTCTCCAAATGCACAAAATATTATCAATATAATCACTGAAGTATACAATGTGAGTTGCTATTATGATGAACTAATATTCTGAAACATCATTTTCTGAAATATATCTTGACGACATCAATGTAATTTTTATTGTTATGTATTCATAATAGAAATTTGAAAAATCTGTTAAATTACTTGATGATGCTGGAAGCAAAGGTATTGGAATAATTTATTATTCAAATTGTTCAGAGGGAGAACAAATAAGAACAAATGAATGCAATGAAATTAAAGCTACTGTACCTGTTACATTTGATATTGATATTACGGTAAGTTACTTTTTGTTTTCTTTTCTAATATTGATATTGATTGTAAACTATTGAATTGCTATCAACTGTAATGTGATGCTATTACATTGGTCTTTCCTTTAACAAGATCTTATAATAATAAAAAAATACTTGAAAATAGCCATAGTGAAAAGATAAAGAATATTTTCTTTTTCTTTTGAAATAATACATGTAATTTTTTTCAGGCAAAATCTTGTCCACCAAATTTGAATAAGGACATATGGAATACAACAATTAATATCAGTCCTCACGGAATAAATGAAAAACTACAACTAGACATTGAAGTATTTTGTTCTTGTCCTTGCGAATTTGAAGGACATGAGGTACGCACACTCTTTCTATTTTCAAATCCTGCTGACAAACATTATCAATTACCATGGGTCTGCACACGCCTATGCAGCTTAGATAAAGAAAGTTAAACATTTTAAATGCTTTTCGAATTTGTTCACAAAATATAATTTAAAAATGGTTAACATTGCAATAACATTTATAGATAAACCTTGCATAAACTTAAACATTGCAATAACATTTACAGATAAATGTTATTGCAAAATTTATTCACTTCTTCGACTCAAGGATCCCTCAATATGAATTTTTCTATTAAAAAATCGCTGATTTCTGTCGCAGAGTTACAATCCTTTTCTTTACTCTACGTAAGTGCGTAGATTGTATGTGACTGTGCCAATCACTATTATTTGTACCTTTTTTTAGGAAACCCACAGTTTGATTTGGAACTGATTTCCCTGTCTCATAAAGAAAATTCCTGCAAGATACATATCACTAAGCGGGTTATGTTTCTCATGAAAAGTTGTAATCGAATCTGTGAATCTAATAACTACAAGTAGCTCAGACAATTCTGGTCTTCTTCCAATATGGGATTTTTATTGGGTCTTTTGTCAATATTTAACCATGGCATTTAGAACTTCCCTTACATTGCTGAATGTTGACTTCTTTTTCTGTCGTTTTGACTCTGGGTTCTTCACACACTCACCAGAAGCTCATGCTCATAATTGTTAGTTGGACGATACGAGGTGGAAACTCGAGGTGTTTTATCTCACACTTTCTCACATTGTTTCTAACTTTTTCTATCTTCAAAATTTCAGAGTTCAACGAAACTTATACATGCACCTTCTTTAATAATCCTTTGCTCTATCTTTGAAAAAAGTTGAAACAATTCATAAAATTAAAAGAAAATAAATTGTATTAACTTTAAGCAGAAATTACTCGAAAACTACTCCAAAAATTACTCCAAATCTACGTGTTTTTCAAAAATTTAATGATTTAAATACTTAATTCAGGGTCCCAAAATGGGACCAGCACTATTTTTTATCGCCCTTGGCTACATACATGTAAAAAAATTAAAGAAGAAAATAGAGTGGTTTTTGAAAAAATAATCGTTTAAAATTGTCTCTATTTTTCGCAAAGTCACTCAAAAACTACGCACATTTTCGAAAAATTGTATGTGATCTTATTCAAGATCTTCGATCGACAGATTTTATGATCGAAAACATATCTATCTTCTGTATTGTAGATGTAAGAAGAAGCCGAAAAAAATTGAACTTTTGATAATTTCAAAAATTGAGAGATTTCAACGTAAATGAGATCTGTGCCATTTTTAAGCGTCCTTCTCTCTATTAGACGACAACGTTTAGTTAAACAATTTGGAACCGTTTTTAAGTAAATTTTTAAAATAATGTTCAGGATTTATTTAAAGTAACCCCAAATAAAAAATATTCTTTCCAAAATTGGAAGACTTGGAGTTTCTTCAGATAAATAGGAGAATACGAGTTTTGGAAAAAATCATCTGAACGGTTTAGACGTTGACTACAAACAGACGTTTTGCCGTTAATCGATTTGTCGGTATCAAGGTTCCACACACCATTCTGACTATACAATTTTCTATATGCTACATTACATAGCATGCACTTCCCACTTAAAGTCGTCGTAACTAGGTATATCCTATGCATTTTGGGATCCCCTGGGTTCTCTAGACTTCCACACGAGATCAAGAAGTTCATTTTCTGCATTTACTGCCAGCAATGCTAAATTGCTCCATCGTAATTTACAAATTGTGTGTAGTGCTTAATAGAGCTTCTGAGAGCAATTAACGAGATAGTCAGTAGATCGCCTCGAGACATGATCTCCACCGTCTTGACGGCACTGACTGTTGATTGTGGCATAGCCCCAGAAGTTCCAACCACCACAGGAGGATTCTGGCGTTGAACACTCCAGGAAGTTGGGCTGCCAGGGGAATGACTGGTTGGTACTTTACCACTTTTTCCTCCCCTGCTTTTAGAAGGCGAGACCCATCCTCGTGGCGGACAGTCACATCGACCACGAGGACCCCCTCCAGCTTTTTATTACCAGGTCAGGTTTGAGTCTAACCCCTTCGGCAACGGAGAAAGTGGGTTCCGTGGACACCACAGTGTCTGATTTCCGGAGCATCTTCCCTTCTATAAAGTTCTTTATCTCGTCATGACGCTTTATTCTTGCTGGTTTCGTAAAATGCACTGACCGAGGATGTGATTCATAGTTTCTACTGCTGTAATGCACTTCCTGCAGTATACATCCTCTCTGGGCCTTCCTCTACTAAGAGTAGTTTTATTGGCAGCGGTATTTGGTCTCAATTGGAGTGCAGTGATAAAAAGACCACGTTTCAGAAGATTATAATCTTTCAAAAAGGCAGTTCCAATCGGATCGTTTATATGCGCCTTAACCGCTCTCCCTTGGGATCCCTGCTTCTCCCAGACGGCTACCTCGTTATCGGCTCATTTCTTTTTATAGCTCTTAAATCTTGTTTAGTATGGGGCCAGTTGAGTCTCAAAGTTGGCGGTTTTAAATGTTCGTTGAAAGAAACTCGGACAGGAGCTCACCCACCTGCAAATGGGATCTGCAGATTTTTCTAGTCGTAATCCTAGGTTCAGCGCCACTCCAGGAACGTGTTGGGTGAGCCGCAGCAATCCCAGTCCTCCATCTCTTGGCCAGGTAAAATAAGTAATCTGCAGTACTCATATGCAGGTGTAGGAACTGTTTGATATGTTGGAAAAAGTAACTTACTACTTACTGTTTACTAATATTGTAATACGATTTCTCCACTTTTTCGTTACAAGGGCTCGCAAAAGACCTTTTTCCCCCGAGAAACCGCCGGTTTCCGGAGCACAATTACAGTTTTTTCTCTTCTTACAAAGTAAGGCGAGGAAGCAAAAGGATGAGGATTGTCGCAGGTTTTCGTTTTGTTATACTATTTTTCAGCGTTATGGTAATGTTACAAACAGCAAATACTATGGCGTTATAGTTTTCTTTCGAACACTGTACAGGTTCCCCGACTACTTTCACGATTCGAATCAAATCTTGGGGAGTGAGTAATGTATTCGCACACTGAACCCCTGCTATGTACTGTAATAAAACTCGTTGGACACGTACGAATGCCCGCACTTTGTAAATCAATATTTCAAAATTAAAATACTACATGTAATGATCCTACATACTGGAAAACAACTTCGAACAGCCAGGTTTTGAACTACGCCCTACTTCATATTTCCTTTTACGAAATATTTCGAGAGTTTGCAAGTTTCTGAACAACCGTATAATGAGGGCTAAACCTCTCAAAATATAACAGAAGGTTCAGAAAGATATCAGTTTGTAGATTTCGGCCTAAAAACATACAGGTCCCCATCGTTTGCGAGGTGTAGCAAACATGCATTGCGGGTTGCATCGGCGCTTGCAGATTTCTTCTTTGCAAACTCCTTCAAATTCTACAATTTCCGTCAGTTTGATACACTTCTTGAGGTGGTATATCAAAAGAAGTAGCACATTCATTATTTTTGTGTTAATGTCATTTGTAAATCGTACAAAGTCATTTTTACTTAGAAAATGTCCAATTATCCTAGCCCATTGAAAGCTGAACAAAACCACACGAAATGGCTTTCTAGCTCGCACATTGCTCAAGGACAACTAATAAAATACTCTCTTTTAATACTGCAATAAATATGAAGTATAATAGTTCTCTACACACCAAGAAAATTCCTATAATTATCCCATAACGCAACTCGAATTAACAAATATTTTATGGCGGACGGTCTCTTCCTCGGAACCTTGTTGTCGTATGACATTAGCTGTGACGTGTAAGCTGTGACGCACTGAATATGGGAAATCAGTTGGTACGGGCAAAATGAGAGTGAGAGGAAAAACATAATCAAGTTTTGGCATTCTTTAGTCAAACTCGAGTCTGTTTCATTGTTTTTTACTTTTCCCCGGATTCCTGGGAACCCCTATCAAATGAAACCATAAATACCTTTCACATGGCTGCCGGGATTCTTTGTTCTGGAAACAATACCTATTAATATTTGAAATGTATATGTAATGTGTGCAACTGAAATAATTCTGTGTATTTTTTGAAATTATTCATTTAAGATCTCCTTATAACAACGAGGTCATCAGCGAACCCTATCATTATACAGTACAAACAAACATAGTAATTACAGTTTTAACAAAAATAAACGTGTCAAAATTATTTACAAAAATTAATGTGTAATCTACCTTACGTACTATTACAAAATTTAATAGTTATATAAGGTTGTTCAATTTTGTAACTTCTAAATGTTTTAATTCCTATGTATTTTTGTTTTCAGATCTATGAGAAAAATTCAACTCATTGTCATAATCATGGGGCGAAAAAATGTGGTGTCTGTGATTGTGATGAAAGGTATACTGGTGATACTTGTGAATGTGAACGTGATTCCTATGAAGTTACGGAAGGGAGTAAATTATCAGGTTGCATAAGTGATAATGCCTCAAATTCTATATGTTCTCGACACGGATCTTGTGTGTGTGGGAAATGTGTTTGTGACAAACGACCAAATCCTGAAGAAGTAAGTATCTTAACTGTTTAAAGTATTTTTTTATCCTGAGTGATATGAGGTAACCAGTAGTGGCCATTTGAAACACATGTGGAAATAAGAATGGGAGAATTGCCAGAAATTGAAGAAATGCCTTCTAGTGACGGGGATTTGAACGAAGATATTTTATTTCTTTTCCCTTATTTCACATTTAAATAATAAGCTGAATCCTTTTAGAATTGGTGTTGTAAAAATGTAACATGAATCGGTAACTTTTTGGACATTTTTTGTATCAAACATGTTCGAGGATGGAATAGAGTAGTACGTGACCTTTAGGAAAATTTTGCGATTTTAAGGTGATCAGTACTGAAAAAAACGGGGGTTGGAAATTGATGAATAAAAATAGAACAAATAAAGAATGGGCCATTTTTAGAGAAATTATCTATTCAGAAAGAGATATACAAATCGCCCATTCAGTTTCACATTACAAAATTAGTACTGTAGCCTAAAATGTTTGAGAAATCGGCGAAAATATTCTTAATCGTGACCACTACTGGTGCGTTTACACGAATTTTGAAATGTTTTGGATTAAAATAAGTAATGCATTGTTTCAATGACTGAAGAGTGAAGGTATCATTGTGTACCTTCAATTTGGAAAATTAGTGTAGTGGATGAAACTAATAAATTTAAATGGTTGTACATTTTATAAGTCAAACTGCGTTTGCTTGTGACTGAAGTGATGCATTCTTTAGAGGTTTTAAGTATCAACGTAGCCTGAAAGGTAGGGGCGTTAGTTAGGACCTGGCTCGAGCGTCACTCGATGTCTTGGAGAGGAGGAGGAGGGAGTGCAATCTCCTCTGAGCTGTGGCATCCTACGCGCTGTTTCTTGGAGCTCCCAGAGCCCGCGCAGCGCCGGTTTCTGCGTGTGCGCAGTCGTGTCAAGGATGCGGCCGCGGGCTAACTGCGCCGCACGAACGCCTGTCGAGGGCCTCGCCTCTGGCCCCAGGCGCCCGGCAGAAGCCGTTTCGCGGCGGCGCGGAGGGGGCCGAAAGCGCGCGCATGGCTCGGTTGGGTCAAGCGGGCGGGGTCCCAAGGTTCGAGTTCCGTCAGGAGCGTGTTTCGGTACTAGCTTTAAGCCTCATTTGCAATGCAAACGTAAACGTAAACATAACGTACCCGCAAAATCTAGAAATGAGTTACTAAACTAGGCCATTCACAATGCCTTGAAGTAACCATAGACGTAAATCCGTTAAGAGTTCACTTACACCAAGGTTTTTACGTTAAGTTTACGTCGGAATTCTATCGAAGACCAATCAGAGATGCAGCATGAAAGAAACAAATGTGGTAGATTTCAGATTGTGTTCAGGGAGTTGTTGGTTATGTCATTTCATTACTGTTATGTACTGAAGTAGTTTGCGAACGGTTTCGATGCGAGTAGTGAATTCAAAGTAGGAATTTGGGCTGTTTTTCATGTGACGTTAACTTGACGTGGCGAATAAAATAATTACGTTCGAATTATTACTCGACAATTTGATACAAGAGAATCCTTGTTTATAAAATAAAGAAAATGCGAGCACTAATACAACAGCTACTCGCATTTATTAATAAAGACAAATATATAGGAAAATCTAAGAAAAAGCTAGAAACCAAAGTGAAAAAAATATTTCCACTATGCTAGAACCGAATCGACAATCGATCAAGCTTCATTACGTTGAAATCTTATTAACTCAGGCGAAACATACATTCCAGCTTGTATTCGTCATTATGAATGCTTGTTTTTATGTATAAATTTTATTGCTAAGTTTACGGTATTACGTTACGAATAAGTTTGCATTGTGAATGAGGCCTTATAGTTGGGTCGAATTCACTCTCTGTCCGCGGGGCGAAAGCTAGCGACCCCTGCTCTGGTCGGTAGATTTCCGTGGTTTCTCCGATCAACATTAGGTGATGGCCGGTGTAATACCCTAACAAACGGGCCACGGACCGCGCACAATCTTCCCGACCTCAAGTTTATCCCCTCCTCTCCCCTTTCACACACGCACGGTACTACCTCACGCGCCAGGAGACCAGTCACGAGCTGAGAGCTTGTCTTGGCTGGGGAGGTGCTCCGCTGAGGGAGACGTCTCGAGTTAGCAAAAGCCGGAAGCCGACGTGTAGGTTTTGCCGAGGCGGAGCACCGCCATCTCCCGGTTATAACATGAACTACACTCACGAGACTAATGATCAAAGTTATTGACGGCGCCTGGAATCCTAAATTCTCACTCACTCAAGCAGTGGAGGGATGGCGTGGTCTCGTTTTTTCAGCTTCATTTAATAACCCATCGCTAAAAGTGCATTTTTTTGCATTTGTGCTAAAAGTACAATTTTTAGTGCCAAAAGTGAGACGATGTTCAAATGTTCAGATATAACTGTGAATACAACAAAGATAATAAAAATAATAATATTTTTGTCTGATCGCATCAGCTACTACTGAGCTCAATGTAACATGGTGATTTGTATGTTTGATTTAAAATAAAATAGTGTATGACACGCGGGGTAAAAGTGATTTCTCGCGGGATTGCGCCACTTAGCTATCGGCCTCATGTTACAACTTTTCCTATTCGCAAAATCAAATTCCACTTTTACCACTCACGAAATAACTATTCAATTTTCTTGTGTGATATATTTTGTAAATGTAATTTTCTTGTAATATTTCTTTAAATTCTTCACTAAAATGTTTAATTGGTTACAGGAATTCTATGGAGTCCATTGCCAATGTGATAACTTTTCGTGTAGGCGCCATAACGGATTGCTGTGTTCTGGGCCAGGGAGAGGTCGCTGTTCGTGCGGGAAGTGCGAGTGCGAGCCCGGTTGGACCGGGGACGCATGCGAGTGCCCTGAAATGCAAACGAGCTGCCTCGCCCCTGGAGAAGACAAAGTGTGCTCGGGTTTTGGAAAGTGTGTGTGCGGAAAATGTGAATGCGAGGAAGAACGCAGTGGAAAATATTGTGGGGACTGTAAGCCAACTCTCAATATGGTATGTTTCTATTGCAGCAACTTGCTTGAACTTTTCCTTAAAATTGGTATTTTTTGAAGAATTGTTAATAATCAACATTTATTTTACTTGAAATATTTGTTAGTCTCTGATAACGTATTGCCTAGTTTGTGTTTCTAGAAGATTGTCAAAAATTCTCCCAATTTAGTCAACTATTACTTTAGAATACTTAATAATCCAATGTAATCCATCATTCGAAGCACTGTTCACTTATTCCTAGTAAAACATTGAAATAATACAATATATTATACCCACTAGAAATCACAAATTTCTAATGGAGGACAAATTGTATCTACCTTTGCAGACATGCACTGGTGGCCGATGTAAAGAATTTGCCGATTGCATTGAATGTATGGTGCACGAGACTGGACGATATGCTGGACCGTTATGTTTAAACTGTAGTATTCCATTACCTGTATTTGTGGATTCGATAAGCGGTATGTTTCTAAAAATGGACGCAAATGACATTTCACAACCGCGTTATCGTGTTACCAACGTTTTAATGCTTTTGTGTGTTTAGAATCCAGTTTATCATTCGAGGAGAAATACTGCAAAATACCTGACGATTCTGGCTGCTCGTTCGTTTTTACTTATCAAGAAGAACGAGGATCTGTGATATTGAGAGCAGTACAAACAAAGGAATGTTCGGCAGCAATAAACTTAATAGGTGATTACATTTTATTAAAATGTTCATAATAGTACATGCATGATACAAACAATTTATCAGTCATGGTCACGTCATGATATATCATTAAACGATATCTGTGGGTAATTGAAGAGTGAACAATTGGATATTTTCAATTTTACTATAACTGCAACTTTACATATTTACTATTTTACCCTATTTCCAAACGGGCGGTACTTTTTACGGGAAGGCTTACTTTTTAAAGATAGTTTATTTATTTTTAAGAGACACCCGTAAAAATGGTTACAATTATGGCCTGCATACCGTGCTAAAAGTTCAATACAGTTAATTACAGTGCGTAGGGTTAATAGCACTAGTTTATAACAGTGTTCAAATAGTAGTAGTGATAACGTGAGATGATGGTTAAATGTTCGGATATGAATATGAATGCAAAAATGGAAACAAAATAAATTCGGCTCACCGCTTGAGTTTTTACTAAAAATCATGGAGCTATGAATACATTCCTAGATCCATGATTTTTACTGATCTTAATATTACATTATACTACACTATAATATTATGTGATTTCAATTCGCGAATTAAAATAAAATAAATATCAAAAAGACTGTACGAAAAAATAGTGTATGACACTCGTCGTAAAAATGATGTTATTCTGCTCGTACAATTGTGTCTCTCGGACTGACTTCGTGTCGCAACCTTTCCTACTCGCAAAATAAAATAAACACGTTTACCACTAATGTAACTATTATTTAACATAAAAAATAGTTCACAACTGATAGTTTATATTAACATTTTATTTCTTTTCCTCTCTACAAAATAGTATAGAAGAGGAAAGTATTGGAAACTCCTCGGCAATGCTATTCGCTCGTAGCTTTCGGTAACCCATCAGAATTAAGATGTTCTCCTGTTATTTCAAAGACGGTTAAGATTGGTACAGATGTCGAGGAGATGCTCGCAATTTTGTATTCGGTAATCGAGATGGAAGAATGAACGGATGGAAGCATGTGTCACGGATAACGCTGTCAGTTTAGAAACAATGAGCTGAAACTTCGTAATCGAACGAGAGCGGCATGGAATAGATTGCCTGCAAGAACTGGTGAATGAGATTACAGAGAGATGCCGTGTCCTTAGGTCTTGCAGCGCCCTCCTTTGTGTGGCCAGTGTTATGCCAATCCCAGTCGTTGCAGAGCCGTCTAACGTCAAACGTAATAAACAATATTTTTAGGGTTTTCGCTTTTCCTTGCAGAGCATATATTATGCTTTTGTATTGTAACTTTTCTACTGCACTTCCTTTTGTGCGATGTATTCGCGAGGGTTCATCTAGTTGATGTTATTATTATTGTTTTATTGTTATTATTATTATTATTATTATTATTATTATTATTGTTGTTGTTGTTGTTATGTATCGCTATTGTATTTATATTAGCGGTCAAAACTCTTAATCATCTTCCAAATGCACCAAACATTTGTTAAGGTTTGGTTTATGAAACTGAATGATATAACTCAACCAATCTGTTTAAGGTATTGTGCTTGGTATAAGTGGAACTACTCTATTTCTCGTAATTTTGACAATTTTGATATGGAAATTATTAACGACAGTTCACGACCGTAGAGAATACGCCAAATACGTCAACGAGTTGGAAAATACACAATGGGCTGCGGTAAGTTTATTTTTTATACGAAAATTAGTATGTTTATTTTCAATTTTTATTTTATAAGTTATATTGTCTAATCATTACTTTTTAAGCACAGATATTTGTCTCACGCAATAATATATTAAAATATACATCTTTCCCCAAACAGGTTAATAATCCTCATTACAGAGAGCCTACACGAACCACCGTCAACCCAATATTTTCTAGGAGATCCAGACTTTCATTTATGCTCAGATGAGAAGAAAGATAGGCATCCTGAATTAGGGGATGTAAATGATGAGCACTTGTTGAATATAAGATATTCAGGTATTCCTATGTCATATGTAGGTTGTCTCACATTTGTACATTTCTGCACTTAATGATAAGTGATTTGTAACGTGTGAGTGTACCATTATTTTCAATTCGTTAATGGTTTTGTATTCATGTTTAGTGTATTGTGGAGAACACAGCGTGTTATTTATAGAAGATTGTGGTTATAATGCTTTATTACGTTTTGATTTTTATAACGTCTTATGTATCTAGCGTTGCTGTGTATCCGGCAGTTAGGCCTGGCAACCCGACAATACATTTCACTTTAATTGTCATGAAAGTTTGCAACAAACTGACACGGCACAGTTGAGAAAAAATATAAAACATGAAAAGCTTTAAAATGTTTTTACTAGATTATGATTTTCATTCCATGAAGAGTTGTAAATGTGTGAGAAAGACAATGCTCTAAAACTTTATCTCTCTATGTTGTGTTTTCAACACAGTCTATCATATTTTCCTTTCCTATCCATTGCAGACGAATGTTGAGGCGTATGATGGTCGCCCGAGGGGCGCGCATCTGGATCCCCTCTGATATAAGATTGTCTAGGGATATTTCACTGTTTCATATCCTCGCCCGTTTATAGGTGAACAGTTAACTCAAGTACTCCTAAATATTTATTTTCAGATTTTAAAATTCAATTTTTTGGAATAAATTATACCATAACTTACTCGAAATATTCACAACGATTGCTAGGGGTGCATGATTCAATGCGAATTAAAAATATTGATAGTAAAACTATAACACAAATGGACGAGGAGATAAAATACTTTTCCTTGATTTAATTTGATTTGTTTTACTTTCATAAAAAAGAAAGTGTATGTGACGTTTGGGAAAGAAGAATAAACTGAACTTGATTCCTTCATCTGTAGAATCTCCACCACTAAACTATTTTTGGTTGAATGATGAATAAAAGTACTAACAAAAGAGGTTAGCAACATTTTAAAATTGTAAATTTTATCTTCCGAGTTACAGCAAATTTATTTGAAACGGTAAACGAACTACACATTTGATTTTATAGTATTGCTACCAAAATAGCAATTCACTCCCCATTCTACTTCTACCACAAGTTGGAAAAGGAGATCTCAACAAAATGCGCCCAGATACCAGATTTAAATGTGAAAATGCGAGTTAGTTTGCAAGTTAGTTGAGACTAGTATCGCATAGGTATTTACATTCAGAAGCAAAACAAGGGGCATTTGCTCAAAGGATCAATGATTGATTGTTTTTTTCGTGTTTCCGAGCGCGCCAACTGCTGTGGTCATTAGTCCCGTTAGTATAGTGCATGTTTTTCTCTCGGGAGAATGCGGTGATCATCCCCCACTGGATGGCGAGATCCAGCGCCAACCTACCGTCGGCTAGTGGGGTTTCCCTTAACCAGGACTCTCCCACCAGCGAGGCACCGCCCTAGTCGGGACAAGCTCTAAGCTCCCGACCGGTCTCCCGGAACATGTGGTAGTGTAGTGCATGTTAGTGTAAGTGCGTGTGTAAGAGGAGAGGATAGGACAAGGAAGAGAAAGGACAGATCGCGCGCGTTCCGCGGCCCGTTTGGTAAGGTACTGCTCCGTCATTCGGCCTAGTGTTGATCGGAGAAACCACGGAAAACTACCGATCAGAGCAGCCGACCGCTAGAATTCTCCTCCAGACAGCGACTGAATTCGACCTAGCTGAAAAGCTAGTGCCGTAAATCCTGCCGCCGTCAGGACTCGAACCTAGGACCTCCCAGTCAGAGACGCTGCAGTGACATCAGTTGATGCACTGAGCTACCGCTCCAGGTTCAAAGGATCAAGGAAACTAGATCGAAATAGGAGTCATTGACCTAGAAACTGTGATACAAAACTTGTTACTCGCGTATTTAGTCTTTTAGAATTGTTCAGTACTATTTTATCTAATAAACTAAATGTCATAATAAAAATAAATATTATTGACCCTTTTGATATCAGTATAGTCTCTAATTGTATAGAAGTTACGAAGAAAAATATTTTAATTGCCACTTAAACTTGTGTATCGATTTAATTGTTTAATTACACATCTTGTCATTTGAGGTAGGAAGAAAAGCTGAGAGGGTGACTGTTATTAAATTTATTTAATTTATTTTAAGATAATTAACAACGAAGATTAGTACTTTATATTGATGTTACATATCATTTGCGTACCACAGATGAATATTACATTTTATAATTTTAAATGTAAACGTGCCAGATTGAAATATGAAAATGCGTGTTTTGCAAGTTAGTTGAGACTAGTATCACATAGGTATTTTTGTGGATTGTGCCCACTTTTCAGCGTTGCCATCACACTAGGTTGATGCTTTCGTCCGTCGCGTAGTCGACGTCGTCTGGTATAGTGCGGGTATCAGGAGTGGCGGAGGCGGTCGTGGTGCCCGGAGTGGTGATAGCAGCTTCCCATTCCTGCTGCTCGTCGTCCGCCGCCTCCGCAGCTGCTGTCGCGCGCAGCTCTCGCGTAGTGGCCCCCGTCGTCACGTCCGCTGCCCTGCTCACGGGCGTCGTAGGCGACGTGGTAGCCGCACTGCAACATTGGAGCAGGGTGCTATGGTGTCCATAGATTTGGGTACGGGGGCGGGGGCGGCCAGTGTTCCCCCTGAATATGTTTAAATTGGCTACGTTGCCTTACGTCATAAATCATTTTATCTCCAATAAAAAAGTTTAATTTCTAATTTCCCCCTTTTTAACCAGACAGTTTTCGGAGCTGTTGTTCGACATGTGAAGAAGACGCTTTCCAAGCTACCTGGCAACATTGTCAATCAATTACTTGGAAACAAAATCAATTACCGGGAGCGGTAGCTCAGCTACACACATTCGACACTAGCTTTTCGGCTTGGTCGAATTCAGTCGCTGTCTGGAGGGGAATTCTAGCGGTCGGCTACTCTGATCGGTAGTTTCCAATGGTTTCTCCGATCAACACCAGGCAAATGCCGGAGCAGTACCATAACAAACGGGTCACGGACCGCGCGCGATCTTTCCTTCCACTTCCATGTCCTATCCTCTCCCCGTACACACACACTTACACTAACATGCACTGCACTACCACATATTCCGGTCGGGAGCTTAGAGCTTGTCCCGGCTGGTGTGGTGCCCCGCTGGTGGGAGAGTCCTGGTTAGGGGGAAACTCCGCTAGCCGATGGTAGGTCAGCGCCGGATCTCGCCATCCAGCGGGAGATGATCACCGTCATCTCCCGAGGGAAAACATGCACTAACACTTACGGGACTAATGACCAAAGCAGTTGACGCGCCCGGAATCAGTAAGCAACCAAAATTAGTTATTAATTGCTCATTAAAGTTATAATATCATTACCCTTTTGATTTGTTCTATTTATTCACGACTATAATCTCATACGATGACACTCAAGTTCCTGAAAGAGGTGTGTCGTGTGACTGAGCCACTGATCCTCTCCCGCCATGTAATGCCTAAATGTGGTTCCTGGGGAACGAAAGAGGAGAAAGGAGGTGGTATTAATACGTAAAAGTTGAAAATGCTACAATGGGCATTATGAACACTCACTTTTGAAAAAGAAAATTTGAAGTAGAATTACATCCCCAGAGAGCACATTCTCCTTTTCGCATTCACACTTACTCACATACACACACATACAAATTTCCACACATCCTCACATTCCCACAATTGCTCGATCTCACTCCTACTCACTCTCACTCACCACATCTCTACCTTTCCCCTCTCTCTCTCTCTCTCTCTCTCCTCTCTCTCTCTCAATCACCGGCACTTACTCTCACATGCATACTCACTTGAACACATCTCCCACGCGACTCTCGCTCGCTGTCTTCCACTCTTGGACATAAACACGCAACATGCATTCACATACATTGCTGCTGTGCAATCGACGCCACGTGCTACTCACTTTGCTTCGGTGGTAGCGAGCGGCGTGGGCGTGGGCGTGGGCGCGGGCGCGAGCTCCTCCGTGGCGTTGGGGCCGCGCACGCGGAGCACGTCCACGCGCAGCGGCAGCCGCCCCCACGGCGCCGTCGACGTCAGCACCGCCACGTTCGTCTCCGTCACGAAGGGCGGCGCCGCGCTCTGCGGCCCGCACACCCTGCGCCCCGAGCTCCATCACTGCGCGCACGCATCCGGCCTCACGCTCCCCCGGCAGGCCACACCTCTGTGGCTCCAGACTCGCCCCGCGGAAGAGCCACCCTTGGCCCCCCTCCTCTGGCTCCAGACTAGCCCCGCGGAAGAGCCATCCTGGCAGGATCTCACAGTTCCTCCGGCTCCAGCTTCACCGCAGACCACTCTACAGGGGCCAATCTCCCTCTCACTCTCCACCCATCTCCAGCATCAGCCAACGAAAGAGCCAATCTGACAGTCCTCACTCTCCTCCCGACTCCAGCAGTGATCAGCGGGAAAAGCCACTCGGGTTGGCCTCACTCTCCCACCCAAAAAACTGAATTCCCTAAATCTGTTATATGAAAATCAAAGTATGTATGTATGACACTATCTCAGAATATATCTGAGGAACTTCTAGGCCCTGCAAGGCGTTTTTGACAACATACATGCGATGGGAAATTTCAACAAAGGTATCATGTTTAACATAGGTGCACATGTGAAAATTTCCTCAATTTCCCCCAGCGGACAGCTCATTCTGCACTGGTGTTCCACAATTTCTCGAAATTTCCTTCACTACATCGGAACGAAACCTGTCAAACACCAGTGTATAATGAGTTGCGCACCAAGAAGAGAAAATGACACACATTAAACTTTCAATATGAAATTTCGCGCCACATGTTAATTGGCTAAAAGTTATTATCTTTGTCACTCTAAATGCCCTAGAAGTTTGTGACATTTATTCAGAGACACTGTATTACATTACAAACACTTTTGAATCACTGGGATTATTGCTCACAAATTTTGCACGAATACATTGGTACCGCGAAGAATCAAAATAGTGGGGTTTGCGACTCAATATTACCTCAGAATATATTTTTACAAAATTTGGTAAAATGCAACCAACACTACATTTATGTATAAAGAATTGCATTGTAACGGTGCGGGCGGAGATACTGCTACAGGTCCTGGGCGACGATAGATCGCTGCTGGGAAGAGAGTGGGGTGAATCCGAATTGCTAGCCCTGGCACAAGAGAATATGCAATTATTAGATCGATAAAGTGTGTGTCGTTGTGTAGTTCCACTACCTTAGTTAATTTATTTCACTATCGCGATTTAGTGTAATACAAGACCCTTGAAATTTGCAACATTTTGATAATGGTCAGATACTTGACACAATGATAGCCTCTCTATATTCCATCCCTTCTATCCTCTTGGACGCCTTAGAGCATGGCCGACTGTACATCCGATTGACCGATTTATTAAACTCCGGATCAATCAAATTTTTACATCTTAAAAATATACAAACCGAACTCTGAATAATTGGTCCCGCGTGAGAAATCGCGTCTGGTCATACCACCCAATTGAGCGTATTGCAAGTTTCATTGAGGAAAAATCGCTATCTTCAGTTCTGCAGTTATAGAAAGACGCCGAAAAAGAGTTCAAACTTTTACAATTTTCAAAACATCAAGGGTTTTTAACAAAAATTAGCCCTGCGTCATGCTTTTAAGCACCTTTTACACTATTTGACAACCAAGTTTAATAACAAAATATGGATCCATTTTGGATAAGATATTAATAATATTTTTGAAGTTTCGTATAAAGTAACCCTAAAATTCGTATAAAGTAACTCTAACGCGCTGGGCAACGTGTTCGTTTAAATAGATCGGGGAATATCAATATCATTTTGCGAAAATTGACTGCACGGTTTAGGCGATAGCGTTGATTACAGGCGGTCAGGCGAACGAACAGACAGACGTTTTGCCGTTAATCGATTTTTCGGCATAAAGAACTCACAAAACATGGATTCTGACTATACGTTTTAGAAAAAGTAATTTACTATAGGAATATGATTTAGCCACCTTTTCGTTAGCAGAGCACGGCAATAAGAGGATTTCTGTCGAAAATCGCTCTTTTTCGGCGCTCGATTTCAATACTTACCCTTCTTACGTAGTTTCTGTTCTTAGGCTCGACAGTACACTTCGGGCCTTGGCCGACTAGCGGTGACCCAGCCTCTCGGCCACGGGATAAGGGGTTCGTGTAGGTAGTACGAAGACATTCCTTCACCGTATATACTGTTCTTCATAAACTCAGGGTGGGCTTTCTCATCGTCACACAGCAATAAATACTGGGACATTTATAAAGAAAGCTCACAGGTATAATTTGCCTCGGCCATGAATCGAACCCGGGGTAGTGCCGTGGAAAGCGAGCACGCGGGAGGCTTTTTTTACGAAGTAGGGGCGAAAATGAAAAGGTGTGTGAGCAGACGCGTTGAACTCACGTGGCGCGTAGGAGAAGCTCCCCGGAGGGCCAAGCGCGGCTCGCTCACCCAGCGCCAGGCGCAGCACGCTGCCCGGAGGGCCCTCCAGCGTGAACACGCACTCTGCAACAGCGCGCCCCACGTCCACCCACGCTTCAGTCGCCTGCGACGGCCCTTGCCCGCTTCACCTATTACAACACACTCAGGGGTGCCACAGGGGCTCTTTTGAGATGGTCTTTGAAACTTTACAGTATCAGGAGAGAAGAGCTAACCACCTTTCACATCACATCTGTTTAAATATCAAAAATATTCCCGAGTTTTACTGTTTTAAAAGTAAATGATTCGAAATACCAATCCCTGTACTACTGAAGTTTGATTAACGTGCGATATAATATAAAATGTTATAAAAATGAGAGCCGTGGGTCTGAGTGATTATCCTTCAAATGGTTTACCCGCTAGATTTGTTCACAGAACAACGGAAGTTTTTCGGAAAGCAGTTTTGCTGTATCAAGGAAGCACAAACTGTTTATTCTTACGACTACACGTTAGGGAAAGTAATTTACTACATAAGAGAAATACACCGTCTTTTACGAAATCAGGGGGCCACAGAACGAGTTTTTCTGTGGAAAAAAATATTCTCCGGAAAATTATATAAATTTCTCTACGGTGTCCGCTCTACCTTTTCACTATTCTCTAAAAAGCCTACAGCGGGTCACTCAAGTAACCTAGTAGTATTACTTGACCTGTGACTTGTTATGACAATATCACACCAAAAATTAGGAATGGTTTTAAATGTCCTAACTGCCCTACAGGAGTGGGTTCGTCTTTTAACCTGCTTTTGTAATAAAAGAAACATAGGCAAGTTAATCTTTTAACTATGAACAGAATTCTAGATATATTCTGTTAAATACTTCAATACAATTTTATCTAGCATTTACAAATTGCATTGAAAAATTCTATCACTTGCTCTACCTTTAGCAATTACGTGATTACCTAACAACTGCAGCTGCGTTTTAACACTTGCATAAACACTTTACATAAAATTATATTACCCTTCACTTCACAAAAAACACAATAAAATACTGAACAAGACAAAAAAAAAATCTGAAAAAGAATCACATACAAAATACCCTTACATTTCAAAGAAATAGTGAATTAAGTATGTACAAGACGTTTCACTTTCCCGTAGATTATTACCTTATACAATTTAGCCAGCAAAGAAAGAAAATGTCGTTATGCAATGAACGTACAATTAATAATAACTCTTTTACTAATTATTGGTTTTGAACAATTTGAAAACGATTAACAATAAATTGAAAACACACATTAAAAGAACAAATATTATCGATAATAAAAAAATGAAATAAATAGGTTTTTACAATTGTTTACAGGAATTAGCTATCTGGCTTCCTTTTAGGACTGCAATATTCTAAAAGATTACGTTTAAATGATATTAATATAATTACTCCACTATCTACATCAGTAAGTGAGGTGAATCCTATCTCTGTATAATCCTATCCTATCTCTGTAATAATTCTCGCTTCTTTAAACAGTAAACTAAAAAAGCTGGAAATAGAAAGAAACATTTCCTATAGCACATGCTTTCCACTTCAGTATACGTTCTTGAACGTTGAAATATATTATTTCCTCGTTGATAGAAAAATAGTATATTTCTGCGTAATGCGTTCACGTGAATTTATCAGAATATTCATTATTTAAAATTCTCAATTCTCTCATACATGGTATCGTTATTTTAACTTGATGAGACGAATTACCTTTTTCAAGCTTCTTATCGTCGAAATACGGCGAATTCTCCTCTCCGTCCAGCACGAACAATTCCGGTGGGTCCAGATCGGCGGTCGGCAGCAAAAGAGAGAGTTTTCGTAGCGGTGCTTTGCGCTAGTGCTGATATTTTCAAGGGTGATTTTTGATTGGTTGTCGCTCTATTCTACGCGAGTGCGTTGAAAAACTTTAATAAATTCTCGCAAGAGATACCCTTTACTTCTGACGCGATCTCTTGCAATTCGGTAACACTATAATTGCATTTTGTAGTGTCTTGACGTTCTCGGGTGCTTCTCAAAAGTCAATGGAACCGACATAAGGGCGGTTACACTACATTAAGTAAGATATTCATCCATGTGATACTTATGAACCCCAGCAAGTAAAAATCATGTTGCCGATTTACAAAGTCAAAACATGGCCCCGTTGATATTTATAATAATCCATTTCTTTAAAATAATGTATCTTTATCATTTAGCTGGGGATTAAGCTAAAGTTTCTTGATATGCACTATCTGTATCGGCACTCCCGATATTAAGTCTCAAATAGCCTTATCAGTGTTGTGAATTATCCCTTTCGTAGCTTCTCAACTCTTGAAATGACTTGCTTTTCCTAATTTTTGGATGGAATAATAAGGAATTAATTTTTTCATCTTGTAGCATCTTAAGAGTAAATTAATTTCAGCTTTGTGTATTGCTTCAAATTATGTATGTGAATTATATACTAACGTATAAAGGTGCTCTAGTTTCGTCCTGCTTAATATAAATACTCTCTTCAATTGCCTTTCTATTACCGTAGTGCATTTTTATTCTGTCGAATCTTTACTTTCACTTATCAGCTCTGTATCTTCTCTGCTTCACCTTTTCCACCAGTCGTTCTGTTACAAGATTGAGTAAGTATATCGTCATAGCACTTACTTAACATTAAAGTAAATCAAAGTTTGTATTTATTTATCATAATAAGACGTATTAGATTGTTTTTTTATTTTCCAGAGTTAAAACTATATCTCGTGCAGAAAATTGAACAGGATTATATTGCATATATCCAACAGTCAATTTATTCTTAACTAAACTAAAAGATAAATAAATAGTTATGGGAAAAATAGTATTATGGAAGCAAAAATGCAACAATTTTTCTATTTAAAACATTGCACGATCAACCAATTATGCGCTGTTCTCATTCTGTCTGCTTCATCGCCACTATCATATATTCGCCATTTCTTCATCACTTAGGCCTATTTTTTGTTTGAAGGAATCAAATATGAGATAAATAGGAGATGTTTATCACCTCTGTAGATGCCGTGAGTCATGCAAAACGAATTTCAGTTGCCTAGAAAACTAAAAAAAACATGATTTTTAGGGAAATGTCTCAGAACATTGAGGATGGATTCGCAGAAAAATTTATCAGTTTGCGATCATGATAAATTCACGAAAATTGATCACCAAGACGCGTCAAATGACTACTCATTTGTCTCGATTGGTGGACCGAAATGGGTCTACCATGTTTGACGGACACGCGTACAGACACAAAGACGCACGCACGCAGGTTACTCGGTACCTTCACGAGTACACACCTTCCTAGTACGTCTGAGGTATAGATGTTGATTCTGTGACTATTATTTGTTCTGTTTGCTTTAAAACGGTCGCGCACCTGAGTGTGAAGGAAACTGTTGTGACATGAGTCATTTCTCAACTACGGAAATTTCGCCTTTCACTTCCGCATAGTAGACTTGAAGGAAATACGCACCTGGACAATGAAGTACGTTTGCAAGGATTCGTTTCGTGGTTCTTATGGTTTGAAGTGTGATTTGAGAGAGCTCCTTAACCTCTGCCGCTAGCCTTCGATAGCCCCGGTAAGTAATACGTTTAAAGTTCATTTTCAAGAAGGGAATTTTGATTGAACTTTTTTATGATATGCACGTTTGTGGAAACTCACAGTCCCAGCAATTTTGACGCTTTTCTACCGCACCTAAGAGAAATAAATTGTGCAGGAATAATTTTTCACCGAAGATGTCTTCAAAAGTATAACTAACATTATTTTTGACGCCTTCTCCAGAGAAACATGAAAGTTTTGCACAATGTTGACATCAATTGTATTACTAGTCAAACTCTAAACCGTAGGACTTGTCTTTTCATTTCAGATGAGAGTATGTAATATTTATGAATTGAAATGATGAAATAAAAAAGTAACAGTACAGTAAGATAATGTGCGTTTCATAAAGTTGGTATGGTAGCCAGATTTCGAATATTGTGACAACACTCATTCACAGAATGTTTCGTAAGAATTTGTGCATCACATGCTCTTTCAGTATGTTAGCAGGGTTAAGTTTTTCTTTATTTGCATACATTTTGTGAGAGATTATGAGAGCAGTCTCAAAGGTAGAAGAAGCACATTTAGTAGTGTACGTAGTATTCTTGACGTTTTAAGTTTGAGGTTATGTTAGTTAAGTATGTGTACACGGGTGATGCCCCTCTCCAGCACGCACACCTACTCACCGCATCCAGCGGCGGAGAGCACCTGGAAGTAGACGGGGGCGGCGTCGGCGCCGGCGTCCGGCAGGCGGTGGGCGGAGGAGCAGGGCCAGAGGGGCGCTGCGGAGGCGGCGGCCGCGGACGCGTGGGCGGTGGCGACACACACCAACAAAGAGGGCGCCGTGCGCGGCCCACACAGGCGTCGGGCTCATCCTCCCTCTGAAAATAACACCAACTCTGTTACTTTCTCGCTACCGCATATGTAGTAGAGAGAAAATTATGTAATCCTGTGGGAAAATGGCGGCGAATTTTCGGTAGAAAAACTCTTATCACAGGGCCTTAGTAACGAAAAAGCGGATACATCCTGTTGCTAAATTTTAAAAAAATCCTTTAACATGTGGTGTAGACAGAATCCATGTTTTGTAGGTCCTTGATACCAAAAATCGATTGGCGGCAAAACGTCTGTACGTCTGTGAACAGCGCTAGTGGCTAAATCATTCAACCGATTTTCTCCAAAATTGAATTTCCCCTATCGATCTGGCAGATGTAGCGGCGCCTTGAATTTGAAACCGAAACTTTAATTTGGAGGGGTAGTTTACATGAAGCCCAGGGACATTATCCAAGTTTTCAAAAAATGACCCCAACGAACGTTTTCGATTAAACTTTGGTATTGGATAGTGTGAAGGACATGTAAGAGAATGATGCAGGTCTCATGTTCGTTGAAATCCCTGATTTTTCGAAAATTGAAAAAATTAATAATTTTTCGGTCTTCCTACAACTACAATTGTGAAGGTACACTTTTTTAAATTGGTTATTTAAGGTCACATCGCAATCTTAGGTCATTAGCGACCACTATTGCTGTTAACGGTATGGTAACTATGTGGATGAAACGATATGGTGATTGACGATAAGGGGTGAAAGGACGAACACAAATACAACCATGCCCGAGGCGGACTCGAACCCGCGACCCTTCGGTCCTGAGATGACACCACTGCCTTAGCGATCTCGGCCACCGGGCCGGCATACACATTTTCTCAATTAAATGTGTTAATCAAAAGCAGATCTTCAAATAAGGTCCTGTTTAATTTTTTGAAAATGTGTTTTGTGTAAATTGGAATTTTTCTGCGCAAAATTTTTCTGTGCTTTGTGAACTTAATGATTCCGGGCAGTTGGATGCTACGTAAGTTGGAATTTGTATATTATTTCATATTTCTGTTTTCGCTTCGTACATTCGAGCTTTTGTTATACGTTTACAAATTAAACTTTTAGAAATTATTTAAAATTATTTCATTATCCATAATTTTGTCTGTGTTGCTAGAAATGTATTTGCATTTTCCATGTAATGATGTGTTTTCTTTCAAGCTATTCGCAAACCTGAATTAAAATTAGCCCAATTAGCTTAAAAGCGATTTAAATGTAATGTAAAAGAAAATTGACTAGACTTCAGGGAATATCAGTTTGGAATGCAACAGTGGGATTCCAATAACCAACATATTCTCTTACTTTCATACGTAAACGATATGCCCTCGTCCATTATATACGAAAAAACAATTTTTTTTGTGATGACGTGAATATTCTTTGCAGAAAATGATTAGTATGTAGTACGATTTCACATGTTTATAATCGGTTTTGTTATAACAAATGAATAGTTAACTAAGAAAAAACACCCTCGGTTTGGTATTCCAAACAGTCAATTTTGTGCGCCATTGAAAATAACAATATGCTATTGGCTGATGATAAGGGACTTAGCTACAATATGTCCACTGTTTGTTACCAAAGGCATAGATGATATTAGTTTCATTGAGTATACTTAAAAATGTTGCTCGGTTTTATTTGTTTAGAGGTAACGTAGGAAATATTACATCCAAAATTCGCAAAAAATCTATAGTCGTACTATACAACGATGCTGCAAGGGGGCAAACACGGCCGGCGGCGCTAGCCGAATTCGTTTACTACGCTCCGTGAAGTCACGAAGGTTAAGCGAATTCGAGACTCGCGGGCTCGTGGTTGGGTGACCGGCCAGGAACCCCGGGATCTAACGGCTTCGAGCCCCTGGCCGAAGGGATAAAAGGCACTGACTGACTGACTGTGACGTGACGAGACTTGACAAATATAGTAATTATTACACAGTAACGGAGGATTACTCCAGAATAAAAAGCACATTAATAGAGGATTACTCCCCAGTACAAAGCGCTCAACGCCCCTTAAGGGGGTTGGAGACGCGTTGCGTCAGGGTGTAGACGCAACAAAATAATAATAATAATAATAATAATAATAATAATAATAATAATAATAATAATAAACAACTACGTTTCAAACATTGACTCGCCTATCAAGATACAACGTTCATTTGATACACGTGGAACTCGACATGCAAAATTTATTCAAAATCTGAGATGGTCGTGAGAAGGCACTTCTCGAAAATTAGATCACTTAACATGGTATGATAATGTCCACCTGTTTTGAGAAAAACTAGAATTTTCGAATTTATTAAATTATTTAACTTACACAACACTTGTAATACATAATTATCCATTACATTCAACTAATCACAGTAATAGAAATATTGTTTGTAAATTATTAGATTGTTACATATCGTTATTGTCATATTGAAACATTTTCGAGAAAATGTCTCTTCCCCAGGGTCAATTTGCGTGTGATAACGCTTTGCGTCGTTCGTATGATGAAATCGTCTACAGTACTTCTATGACGTAAGACGGCAGCCTAGAAACGGCCACATCCTGGCAGCTGAGAATGATCACAGAGTGCGATACCGTTAGGGGTTTATGGGAAAGCCCATTTATACTTCCGCCCCAGATCTCCTCTTCAGGATCGTCACTCGAATTATCTTTTCGTTGGGGAATTTTTGTATTGAAATTAATTGAAGAGATGAGACATACTTAGGTCACTATTCATCTGGATACTATATTAACACACCATGTAGCAGCGTTAATTCATTTTATCAATTTGTTTTGAAATAGGTAGAGGATGTGTGGAATGTTGCCCAATTTCGTTATTGCTTAGGATACTACGAGGATAATAAAATTATGACTTTAATGATGCAGTTAAATAAATACAATGGATTTTATGTTGCACCATTTATAGATTGCCAACTGTTTTGGAGAGGCTCTTCCCCGAATGTCGTAGAACAAGTCCCCAAATTGTCAGGGGAATGTGTAATTTACATTGCAACTTATTCCGAAGAAGACACTGCCGGACACAGTTCCGAACGCGTTCTGCTTCCTGTTTTCACTTTGTTTTGGCGGTTTTTCGCGAGCCCTCTGCGTAGGATGCACGATTGTTTTATATGTTTTGCATTTAATTCGGTATGATCAACACTATGTACAAAATTTAATTGTTGGAAAAACAAGATTTAAAAAAAAATATATATATCTCTTTGCTCGACCTTAAGGTTTTTTCAAAGGTCATCAATAATACAAGGTTTTAATAATACATACATTTGACAAATTAATGTTAGAGGAATAACTACAATTACTATAAAAATTGACAAGGTAATTCCAGGAAGGAATCTTTAAGAGTATTTTTTTATGAAACAATGAATGAGCACTTACGGAAGATTGTTTGAAAGAAGTATATACGGTAATTTTATTAAACATAGCTAACAAATTATGGAGGTTGCAACAGGTCTTTGGGAAAACGAGTTTTAATTCTAGGATTTCGTTGAGCCCTTTTACTTAAGATAATTGTGTTGTTGCTGGACATGCTGAAAGTAAATATATGGAACGGGTGGAAAGTTTCTTCCAACCAGATTTTCAAAGGATCAATTGCTAGTTCTTTTTGCTTGTTTGGGATGAACTATGGACCTTCTAATTATTAACGTAAGAATTTATTCTGAATTTCTTCTTTATTTTTGTATGTGGCAACTGACAGCACATCTACAAATTGGACAGGAACAGGATAATGAAGGACGATTGGTACATTTAAATGTTTTTAGACAAGTTTCTAGGTTAATTTGGGAATTTTCTTTGATTAGGAGATAAAGTTTTAACATTTTTATGAATAGAAAAACTGAAGAGTGTAGCATGAGGAGCGTAAGTTTTTGTTTCCGGCGATCCGCTGACATGAAGCTTGCCAAATTCTTTCGAAGCGTACCACATGGACTCCTACGATGAAGAATGAGAAAAAGAAATTGTTGTTGAAGATATAAAGCAAGATGAAAGTCTTTTCTGGACATATTCTTAGTTTGCAAATATTAAAGTTACTTACCTATTAAAGTTTTTTCAAGGCAAAATCTTAGGTTTTTAATTCTTCTAAATTTATATAAATACGCCACATATTTAAAATTTGTCAAATTAATTTTAAATTTAAATGTTGGTTGTTAAAACAAATACCAAAATAAAATTCCCCAACGTTTTGCATAATTTAATAATTATAAAATTGAAAGTGATGAAAATGGTGCGTAAAGACAAACGTCAACCTTACGTCTTGGTCTACTTCAAGTTAGAGCCAAATTATGAAAATAAAAGGGAGGCAGATGAGTTTCTCACAACGCAAATTTGTAGAATTTACTGACGTGTCCCATCTCGAAAAGGAACATTGAGAAATAAAGCTTGCTTTCACTTCAGTGACAGGTTCATTCACTGACGCATTTCATGATTACCATACAACATATCCATTCAAAATTCTATACGTCATGATGTCTCGAAATTTTTAAGAATATATGATTCTTTGAATACATAAGTCGAGGAAGCACACTTAAGATGTACGAATTTTCAGTTAATCACACACACGAAACACATTCAGGGCGGTTATTAAAATTCAGGCGCAGTTAAATGAGTCGCGTCCTTTTTTAGCACTTTATTGTTCTTATGAGTGTTCTTTCTGTGCTGTTAATGACGTTTATTCCATCCAATATTATCTTTGTTAACGTTTTGAAACTAGGGCACTCTGCACTTCTGAGTACCTCGAGTACGTGTCATTTGGGAAAATACAGTTTTTTTACTCCCATACTTCAGAACCAAACAACGAATTTGGGCCTTCAACCAGCAAAGATTTCGTATATCTATTATAGTTTTTTGATGCAGTTGTCCGTATTTTTATTCCGCCGTTATTGGATTGTTTAGGAACAAACTCCAAGGAAGAGATAATCGCTCTCTGTCTCTTTCTTCTCTCTCTCTCTCTCTCTCTCTCTTTCTCCCCCCCCCGTATTTATCTCTCTATCTCTGTCTCCCATTCCCTATCACCTCTTCCTCTAAATCCTTTTCAGGCGCTTCTTCGAATTGGAGGCGAGCAGCGTTTGTGTGTAATCGGTGACGAGGGAAGGCCGATACGTCACTAAGCCGCAATCTGTGAGATAAGATCGTCAGTGAATACAGAGTGTGCTTTTACTTCGCCCTTCACTTCTAGGCATTCTCACGGTATTTTCATTGGTGTGGAGTCAGTTGGTGGCTTCCTACTTAAACCATTTGGCGGTTTTAAATATTTTATATTTCGTATTTTACGAATGGTAAACAAAGTGTTATCTAACAAGATCTTGCAAAAAAGTGCTGTTTTGCGGCTGCTCAGATTGGAACTGTGTTAAGGTATGTGTTGTGATTGAACGTTCACTAATGGCATGAAGCAGCAAAAGCATATCATCTATCAAGTGGCACATTTAAAACAGCAAGGCAATAATTTTCTGTAGCCCAGCAAGGACCTTTACCCACATCCACGTGCTCGCAGTTTGGTTTTCTTCTTACTTCGCGGGGGTCGGTCATATGGGAAAAGAGAATAAGTCCAACAACAGCACCCATGGAGGGGAGGACTAATATATTAGAAAAGGAAGGATCGCGGGCGGTTCTTAGCACGTTGTTTAAGCCGTTGTTTGTCCGCGCACGTGTCGCGCGTTGTCCGTAGCACACGTTAATGCCAATTCTAGAAATCCGCTGAAACATTGCATTGAATTTCTTATTTTCCCGAGATCTTAAGTTAATAATGAATCGAACCCGACATTTCGCAGCCTGCTGGAAGCTATGCCTTTGCCGTGACACAACGCGTCTCATAACCCCCATTGGGCGTTGAGCGCTTTATTACTGGGAGTAATACTCCGTTGCTTTTTTATACCGTCATTATCAATAGGAGTAATCCTCCATTACATTTTATAGTCAGTAAGTCTTTCGTCTGTTAGTCGTCAGGAGGTCCGCCATGTAGCATCTCCGCGTACGCGCCTCTCTTGCGTGCTCCTGCGTCACTACCCAGCGGCCAGAATTAGGAAGGAATAAGTATAGGGGTAGGGTTTAGGACACTTCACAGGGGTTGGACTAGCCCTTGTGAAGCAGCCGAACTCGTTTTGTTGAAACAAGTTTCACATGAGATTGTCCGGGAATCGAACCCGGACATCCTTGGTGAAAGGTCAGCAACTCGCTCTTGCGCCACGAGACAGCTCTCTACAGTTTTATCGCATTACCGGAATTACTCGTACATGCGTATATAGATGGTGGATGGGAAAAACAAAGAATATTACTGTCAGGCGTGCTATAATAGTTTTAATGTTCTAGTCGATTACTTAATAGCTTGATCGAATTCGCCTCTACACGGAGAAGAATTCTGACGACTGAGTGCTCTGATCGGTGTTTTTCCGTGGTTTCTCTGTTCAACGCCTGGTGACCGCGCGATCTTTCCTCCCCTTCCTATCCTCAACTCTTACTTAGACACACTTACACTTACATGCACTACAGTAAACGTCGTCATGTATGACGGAGGACCAGTTGGGAGATAAGTCCTTGATTCGGGGAGCCCCGCTAGTAAGAGATACCTGGATTGGGAAACCCCGCATGTCGACGTGTAGGTTGGCGCCGGCTTTCACCATCCAGCGGTGGAGACATCGTCGTCTCCTATGATAAAAATACGAACTACACTTACAGGACTAGTCACCATAGCTGTTGACGCCCCCGAAAATACGAAATAATCAACCAATTGTTTTTAATGAAACAGCATTTGAAATAAATGTCCAACTTTCTCTTTAAAACTTTTAAAGAACACTTTATAGTATAGGCAAACGCGCTTTTCATAGAGAAATATCTATAACAAATATCCATTCAACTCAGAGATCCCAACCGCATACACAATAACGTACCCTTTTATTTAGTTAACACTCCGGAACATGCGAGTCTTTTGAGAATTGTTTTTAAACCAACGTATAAATTCAAATATTTTAAGACATGTAACGGCGTTAAAAATGTTGATAATACAAGAAAGATATAATTTTATTGTTTAACTCTTTCATCACAATTCCACTGACACACCTTGATCGTTTAGTAAACAAATTCACGACAGAACCCACGCTTGTGAAAAACGCACCGGATGTGTTACATTAATCTCTGCTAATTATTCTCCCCTCCTCCAAAATATGTGGTTTTCTAAAACGGTCTCTTTCACTTAAACTCTATTTTTGCGGTATTTTTCTCTTTGCATTATCTTAAGTCGGCGTCTACACCGTGGTCTTCCGGTGTAAAACCTCATTAACAGGAAATTACCGAGAGGTGGTTCAGGTCGTATTAAACACGCAAAGAAACGGTCGAAGAAATAGTCTGTTGCCGGAGAAGTCAATGTGTGCGGGAGTAGAAAAGTATTGTGCAATTGAAAATTAATACTTGAATATTTTTAGCAACAGTTTCAAGTGACCTGTTTACTCTTCCTGGCATACACAGGGCGGCTGATATACGAGACTAAAAGGTGAGAAATGTTTGATTCTTGAGTGCAGTTACGAAAAATTGGTTCCATAACCCGAGTTTAGCAACGCTTTGTGTGAAATAATATGCCACTATTGCATACATACTATGATTTTACTAAAGATTGTAGGAAAAAAGTGATTCATTTAAATTGATATCGATATTCGAAGCATATTTCCTCATTAATGTAAGAAAAAACAATAAATTATTATTATTAGGAAGTCTTATTTGAGATACGCGATTCTTTTCGTGCTCTAACGATGTGTAAAATACATTGCCTTTCAGTTTTTGATTCAGATTAATGACCCGTGTTAATATTCTTATATTGATTAAAATTGTCAGATACGTTTTGATTTAATTAGATTTGATTTATTTCATAAAAAAAGTAAAAACTGTATGCGACGTATGGGGGAGATGTAATATTAGGAACAATTATTGCGGTTCGCTGTTGTAGACTTTGTTTCATATAATTAGTGGATTAATTGCATTTAATCAAATAAAATTGATATATTTTTAATTAGCCCCTCGAATGGCTCATGAATAGCGTGCTAGCTTTCCGGGAGGCGGTCCCGGGTGCAATTCCCAGCCGGGGCAACAATGAAAATGTACCTTTATAATAGTCTCAATGTCTAAAGCTGACGAAAGAAAAGCTTAGGCAGCCCCAATAAGCTACGAACGATGATGAGAATACGTCATGATCGCCACATGTCTACCTTACCCCAAGGGAGAATAATAAATAAAACTGGGCCAAGGGCTGGAACGCTAGATGGCAAAATTCGGATTAATCCTACCCTAAAATCATACATACGTAATTTTAAATTAAAACAATTAGGAGCGGATACTAGGAAGGGAAAAATAAAAATGTTTAATTGAAAAATAATTAATGTCCAGTTTTTGCAAATATTTATATTTTGCAATTTTAAATTTTTTTTTTTTAATTAAGAGTTGGCTGAATTACTTTTCCACTTTTAATTTGACTTCTCCGAATGGAAATATTTTCCCTTTTGAATTCAGATATTGTATTTGCTGATAATTATATCAATATTTTAATAGTATTGCTATTGCTAATAATATTACTTTCGAGTTACTCCTTTAAGTAAATGAATCTGTATTTGTGAAGTTACCGAAGTTCATATACATATTTGTCATCCATACTCGTGGTATTGCAGTAGACTTCTTATTTTGACACTCATATCAGCCAAATCTTAAGGGGGTGCGGTAACTTGTAGAAACAATTTACATTCATTTCACAAACGGTGGATAACTTTTTCTGGTGCTGTGGTACTCTCTATTATTTTTGTCATACCACCAACTGGAGATAGTTTGCATGAAACCATTGTATTTATGTGGCCAGTATCCAAGAAAATAACTTAAAACATATTGAAAGAAAATATTACTTACAAGAATTATTCTTAACGAGTCGGTACAGTGCAAAATTAGTTGAAAGGTTGTTGAAAGTGAATAGCGCCAGCTTTTGATATTCGGCGATTGTGGGGTGTTTACTTTCGATATGCATGGCACCACTTTGATATCAAAGAATTCATATAATATCCTCAAATGCTTCTCGATATGATTTATGTCAATTCTGAAAATTTTTATTAAAGATATCGTCACAAACTAATACCTTCGAGAAAACTATTCTCAACCTCCAAGTGAACATTTTGAGCTGGCTCTTCCGAGGCGTTATCAGCTGATGTTCCAGCACATATTGCTGGCGGAACGATACGTTTTGCATTCTTGGGCGACGCTCAATTATTATACAAGCGGCCAAAATAAACTTCAATTGGCCTAGACGAAGCACGTCTATTTCTCCTTATGGTCGAACCACCACTTTGTAATTGTAAATTAAGCAATCGCAGAAAAAAACGTCAATATCTCGTTCAACATGTATGTTTCGAATATATAAAGTAGTGGTGCTAAAACAGCACATAATTTCTCTCCCGTACTTTCACGCAAAATTACATGAAAAGTACTCAAATTTTTGAAAAATTGTTCGTGGTCCTGTTTCAAAATCTATCTTTAAGGAACAGATTTCATTAAGGGAAAATTTCTATCTTCATAATTGTAGGAAGACCCCGAAAAAAATTTGAATTCTTGCAATTTTCGAAAAATCAGGTTTTTTAACAAACATGAGACCTGCACCATTCTTTTAAACGTCCTTCACACTATCCAACAACAAAATTTAATAAAAAATGGAGACTTTCTTTTGAAAATTGTAAAAATGTGCCAAGGGCTTCATGTAAAGAGCCCCCCAAAATTCAAATTTAGGTTTCAAATTTAGGTTTCAAATTCAAGGGGACGCGACAACAACCAGATTAATTGAAGAATATCAATTTTGGAGAAAAAGTCTGAACGTTTTAGTCGCTAACGTTGTTCATGGACGAACAGAAAGACGTTTTGCCATCTTTCGATTTTTTGGTATCAAAACATGGATTCTGACTACACCACATGTTTAGAGGATTTTTTTCTAAATGTATAAAGTGGATTTATCCTCTTTTTCGTTACCAGGGCCATGTAATAAGAATTTTCTGCCGAAAATTCGCCATTTTTTTGAACAGCGAAGAGCACTACATACATTTTACTGCGTATGCTGTAGCGAGAAAGTAAAAAGGAGATGTGTTCGGCGTACCACAGAGGAGAAGAGATGCTAGAGAAGCGAGTAGATCTCTCAAATTGAAAACGAATTTTCGTTTCGAATCTCGACGATGTTTTTGTTTTCAAAAGGAATTAGAAATCTTATCAAATCCGTACGATATTTAGTCTCAAGAAAGGACTCTAGGTTCAAAATAAAAATTCCTAGTCAAATAGTATTAGCCAATCCAGCGAATAACTTTTGCATTCAATACACCAAATAACATTTTTGACATTAACATTCAACCGAAGTTTGAGTTGGTTGGCCTTCATTGGTTTAATCGTAAATAAGCATACGAAAATTGCAATTGATGGAATGTATCTTTATAGTATATTTATTTATGCATTTACGTTATTTACCAACAATGGTGTTCGAATTACGCTCTAAAGCGGAAATGAGCTCTCTAAGCACAATATGTCATTTCGTACATTCCCCAAGACGTTTTTGCGGAACAACTCTTTCCTAAAAGGGCCAATCTTGTAAATGCTTGAATGACTGTTAATATTATTCCATTTTTCCATTACTCTTGTTCAAATACAAGATTACTTACGTGAACGGGTATGTACTACGTTAATGTTGCTTTAAAAACGGCTTGCAAGTACATTTTTACACACGGTAGCATTTGTATAATACATCCAAACAGTATTATGTAATTATGAAATTGAAAATCATGTTTAAAGAACAAATTTGAATGGACATTACATTTTAACTAATGGGAACACCGAAACTTTTCCTCGTCAATATTGTTTAGTGTTATCACTCAACAATTATTCAAAATTTAAAAACTATTGTGTAGTTTTTTCCTCTCAGTGTCATGCACTGGGAATGACGTCACTTACAGATGTACAATTGGTTGAAATTATGCAGAAAACATACAAGCAAGAAGAATCAATATGGTTGAAAAATGGCTTGGAAGGGGAACATCATAATATGTCGAGTTGCAAGAACGAATACCGAAAATGAAATTTGTGTAGGATGTATATTTGCGACTACTTCATACAAGTTTTTCATAATTTAATCGGTTATATATATAAATTACTTCCCAAAATTTAAATATCTTAATGATCTCCGAAACAACAATTAGATCTAACTCCTGATGTCTTTACGAAGTTTCAGCTCAAAAGAATCTAAACTGATTGTTATACATGGCACATATTTCGATACATACATACACTCATCCCGATTTTCGAGTACAAAATTGCGTGTATCTCCTCTCCAGGCGTACCAATGACATTCAATTTTTACATTTATTCTGACGTGTGTGCGGAATTACAGCCCGAAAGAAATTAAAACACGGATGTTACTACGGAAATTTCGAGATATTGTTTAGGTGATTCAAGTACTTTTCCTCGCTAAACAATAGAATAGGGAGTAAAAGTAACTAGTGATGAAACAACAGCACACAATTTCTCGTATTATTATAATGTTATCGTAGTTTTATATAGTATGTCACAATTTTCATACACTTCTAATATCACTTGAACTCGTAAATAAATGAAGCGTGAAAAAATGTTTAAACCAAAGTTTAAATGAACTCGTGGCACATAGCGAAGTCGCTAGCCTTTCACCACTGAGGTTCGGTTTCGATTCCCGTCGAATCTCATGTGAAATTTGTTCCAACAGAACGAGTTTGGCTGCTTCACAAGGGCTAGCCCAATCCCTGTGAAGTGTCCTAAACCTTGAAGTGTCCCTGTGAAGTGTCCCTTTCCTAACTCCTTCCCAATTCTGGCCGCTTGGTAGTGACGCAGGGGCGCTTGAAGGAAGAGGTGCGTACGCGGAGATGCTACCTGGCGGTCCTCTTTGACAACTGACTAGACGAGACCAGACATAAAAATACAGCGTCCTCTGGAATAGAGGTATAGATAATGGAGGATTACTCCGCGCTCAACGCTCGACCAGGGGCGAAGAGACGCGTTGCGTCGATAAGTTGAATTAAGGGCGCAACGAATTAAAAAAAAACTCGACACTGAAAGTGTAACAGAAATTTACCATTTCAGACAATACAAACCTGCAAAAAATACAAATGATGAAACAGTTTTTAAAAGGAGAAAATCAAACTCTTATTGATTTCATCAAAAAACTCGAGGCGCTTGCTTGAGCAACTTTCCAACAAACCGAAGTAAGTTTGCATGTTAACAAACTAAATGTGTTCAAAAAGACCTCCCTCTTGAAATGAAAGCGAAAATTTAAAAAAAGTAAAATTAATATGAATTTATTTTCATTTACTCTTCTTTTGAAGATTGTTTTTTCAATTTATTTTTCTTGATTCTTTTGTGGTCAGAATACTCCCCTTAAATTTCACTCTAACGATCTCAATGGGTAACCCATTATGCCAATTTCTTTTCATGGAACTGGTCGATGTGCTTGGGAGACTGGACTGCGACGCGTTCTTGCGACCATCAGCGCAATCGAACAAATTTCACTTTTTAATGTATTAAGGCTGATCGAGTACAGATCTTTTTTCTTGAAAAAAGGTAAAAATGGAAAAAGTTTTTTTAACCCTAAAACAATTAATTCCGGTTGACATAATGGTTTAAAACCGACTAATATATTTATGAATCTTAATGTGTTGTGGAGTGCATTAAAATTATATTAAATTAGACTTGTTACGGCTAATCTCAACGACTTTCCCACCTTTGTGTATGGTAAGTTATTGAGATGCAATTGTATTACATTTTTGCGTTTTCATCAGGAAGTCCAGATCCTTCATAGCCTATTTTGACACTGTTTTCTCTTCCTTTCCATCTTCGCATTTTTTATCCCCTTCCCTCCCTCTCCTCCTATTAAAACATTCCTTTTTATCTTCCGGTCTCTCGTTATACACATGAGGCCATTTTCTGTCAGTGTGCACTCATGTATTCATAATATTACATTTATTGCATTATACAATTTATCACTTGTGATTATATATACAATAAAATCCATAAAAAGTAATGTTCAGAGGCCGATTCAGAAATACCTTGGAGGGAGTTCATACCTGTAAATATTTTTAAATACATTTTTTAAACTTGTTAGCTTGAAATTTAAAAAAATTAATATACCTAATGGGACACATCTTTAGATGTGATGTGCTTAATATGTCGCAAATTGTGTTTACTTAGTTGAAACAAATTACAAAAGTATGATGTGTGGGGGATGGATCATGAATCACATCCCCTTCTTGATCTACCTCTAGAAATGTTGAACTGTTGTGTGCTGATGCGAAACAGCTAAACATTCAACACCATAATCCACCAACCTTATAACTATCAAAGCCACAATTTGTACCTCAAAAAATGGTTTTGTGCGTGGCCTAAAATCTCAAGCATGAAAGTGTTCCAAGCTAAGCTTGAAACTAATCCCCTGTGAATTAATTAATTAAATACTCCACGTCGCTCCTTATTTTAGCAGAAATTTAGGTAACATTAAGCGTTGATAGTTGATATTGAGGAACCCTGGAATCAGCAGCTCGAGTTTTCCTGTTTTACGCAATACTTCCAAAAACATTACCGATTAGTTTATCTTAATTAATCCTTTTATTAAAGACTATCAGATCTCTATTTTTCTTAAATGAAGATTTTAAAGAAGTGTTTGTATCCTAGTTTTTTATTTTACTTTAAACAACTTTTCGTATTTTGACCTTTAAATCCATCTTCAAGTCAACATTGTATACGTAATAATATCATAATTCATAAATTATTTATATGCCAGAATTTAATTTAATATGTTGTTATTCTGCCGAATAATAAAATCTGTTCAGTGATTTTTTACTAAGTAGTGTCCCCAAATACATTTAAGTTAATTTTACAGTTTCCTAGCCAATCCTATTAGCTATAACCTGCCACCCTGCTTACCATCTGGGCAACTCATGCTGCCTCCTCTAAAGTATCATGTTAAAAATAAAACGCCCACTGTAGCATACCCTGGTGCTTTCTTCCTCTTGCGTACTGGGAGAGGTGACTCAGGGTATCAACTGATGTCACTGCAGTGCGACTGACCGGGAGGTCCTAGGTTCGAGCCCCGATGATGGCAGGATTTTCGACACCAACTAGACAGTTAAGTTGAGATCTAGCGGTCGGCTGCTCTGATCGGTATTTTTCCGTGGTTTCTCCCATCAAAACCAGGCGAGCAATTTTCTTCCAAACGGGCCACAGAGCGCGCGCGATCTTTCCCTTCCATTTCTTGTCCTATCACTTCCACATACAAGCACTACACTATCGCTCATGATAGGAGACCGGTCGGGAACTTAAAGCTTGTCCTGGCTGGGGCGGTGACCCGCTTGTTGGGGAAAAACCCCTAGCTGACGTTGATCGGAGCCGAATCTCACCATTTAGTGGTGAATGATTACCGCCACCTACCGCTACAAAACATGCACCATACTTACGGGACTAATGACCTTAGCCGTTGACCCGCCTGGAATCACTAATCAACCAACCAAACAATCCTCTTGTTTTAGGAGCAGCCGGCAGTCTTGTTTTTTGTTACGTTAGAGCCTACCTACATCTAGGTATAGGTCATCTCTCGCACATTGTGAACACTGCATTACTCATTGCGGAATATGACATACTATGTCCCTTCATCGTGACGCTCAAAAATGTCGCAATTTTTCTAGAAATCGTTTCAAGTAATATTTTCTAGTGTTAAAATACAATAGCAAAAATGTGTGCTTCTCGATTAGGTGTTTCGTACAGTTTCCTTTGGTCAATTGTACAAGTGCGAGATGGACCCTTGTTTTGCTTCTGGGCATGCACATACCTTCATTATCAGAGCACTTTTCTTGAGGTCTGGGGGAGAAAGTGAATAGAGATATTCCGTTAACAGAACCAGCAAATAATCGTTCTCTATGCTCTCGCGGTAGCGAAGCACATGCTTACTTCACCTGGCTTGTTGCACGCAGAGCACGATAAGGAGTTTCAGCTATACTTACTAGCTTAGCTTACGTCAGGAATCACCTTATTTAATGTAAATATTGTTTTAGTGAAACTAGTCAATATTTGAATAGTGTTAGGTTGTTGTTTTTGTGTATTTCATACACTTCTTCAGTTTTCCTGAAACACTGTTGAGGTTTGCAAATCCCCAGCCGAATCCGCTAGCCGAATTCGTTAACTTCGTGAAGTCACCAAGGTTAAGCGAATTCAAGACATCGCGGGTTCCTGATTGGGTGACAGACTGGGAACCGCGGAATCTAACACGCCGAGGCCAATTGTCCTTTAATGGACATAATTATTCCTTGCATATTTTGCGGAAAATTCTCGTAAAATCAACTAAACCTTATTTTTCAGAAAACGATTCATATTAAAATAAAATTTATTAAATTGGTAATGGCTAAGTACAAATACAAATACTCACGGAGCGGAGTGCGGGGAGCGCGGCATGGCGGCGAGGCGGCGGCGGGCGAGTGCGGGCCAGGGCCGCGCGCGCCGAGGGCTGCGCGGACGCACATGAGGGCGCTGATGTAAGGCCCGCACCCTCCTCGCGCTTCCGCCCGCTCGCTCCGGGTTGCTGCAACGCGTTGCCTTTCGCTCTCGGTGGGCGATTGCGCTCATCAAAGGGAAACCAACAACGAATATTTTTATGTGCAGTGGTATCTTCTTGATTAAAGACAATGAAATCAATTCATATATGACACAATTATTTTATTGTCTGTTTATAACTTATTGTCTTACAGAACACCTGATGATGTGATCACATTGGGTCGCAAAAAATTGTGATTTTAGTACATAGATGCCGAAAATTAATTGTTTTAAATAAGAATTGGTTTGATTACCTTTAATTAAGAGAATACCACTGCACATAGAAGAGACTGTTCTTCCGGCGATGGTAAATAGTTAACATATAGAAGAAAATGGACGCGGCTTAAAATAGCTAAAACTTAACTAAACTTAAAATAATAAAACTCTCTGACACTTCATACTCAATTGTTAATGAATCGGAGAGATGCGTACTGTTCTTTTATGACAGTTTAGGTATTTCTTCTTTCGAGAACGATGTTTAAGGTAAGAAGATGTACAGTATAGAGCAGTGCCACAAATATCATATGAAAATAATTTTGAAAACAACAGTTTATGCTGAATGATGTCAAACGCTTTTAAAGAACTAAAAATGTGTCAAAAGAGACTTCATTTTGACCCATTGATTAAGCTACATTTTAAGAAAATAAAATATGGCTGTTCACTTAGATTTTGATGTTCTAGAATCAGTTGACAGTGCGAAAACTCTATGTTTTTCCTGAGAAAAGTTTCCATTATTGAAGCCTCTCTAATATTAAAAAACTGACAAAAGAGAAACTGGTCGATCATTTCGATTGCCATTGTGTCATCTTTGTTTTAAAAGGTTGTTTACTTTTTCCTATTCGAAAATATTCCTGTCTATAAAGAAACAGTGAGTACATGAGTTTACGGGCGTGTTATGGCAGATTAGATATAACCTTTAACAAGCAATCCTGAAATTCATCTAACCTGGCCAAGTAGTTATCTTTTTTAGCTTGCCGACTATCCTGAGAATTTCGTTGGAAACAGTTTCTAAAATATCGTATCGAGAATTTGTGGGGAATCGTCTGATGTTCAATTTTTTGGCATTAAATTTTATATCCTTCGTTTGATCAACCGCAATTCTCGAAAAGTATTTGTTGAAGACACTAATCGTATTTCCGGATATTTGGATCGTTCATTTCTAATGTTGCAGAACAACATTCACCACACACAGAGGCAGGATTCAGGGACAACTGCCCCCCCCCCCAATGTCGGAACAATTTTTTTCAAACATTTCATTTTGGAGATCTTCTAATTTATATCATAAATGATTTACTTTTTTCTGTATTTTGAGAAGAAATTTAATAAAAAATTAAAAAAAATTTTTTAAGCTGAGCAAAAATTTAAAAGGGAAAATGTTAAGTTAAAGTGAATATCTCGTATTAATAAATCATCTTTCATATTGCATTTAAACGTTATTTACTTCGAATTTTAACAGTTTCATGCCTAAAATCACGAGTCATAACACTCGATTTACCATATATTATGATTAAATAAATGATTGCCATTAAAAATTTCCTAGCGTTCTTAAATATTTCAAATGCCGAAAAATGCGTGCTTCTCAAGAAACGTTTCGTGGGTCTGCGGCGCGATAAAAATCCTGTGTTTTCTTTAGCATTCATTGTAATCTATGGAAGCATACTGGACAAACTGAAAATTTTAGTCCGTTGGCCATATAGTTTTACTTTACACGATTTTATTTTACAGAACTTCGAAAAAATAAATTTGTCAACGCTGCGAAACGTACGAATTCAAAAAATGCGCCGATTGACTAGCTTTTCTTCTAACTTTTAACTTCTCCCAATCCGGCAGTTTTAGCGAGAAAATAGTGTTTTAGAGATCAAAAACTGCGAGTTTACAATTTTTGAAAAAAGTGAGAAAGTGAAAATATACCAATTATGTTGATTGGTGATTCCGGATTCGTCAACAGCTTAGGTCATTAGTCCCGTAAGTGTAATGCATGTTTTTTCCTTGTGAGATGGCGGTGATCTTCCCCCGCTGGATGGTGAGATCCGGCGCCGACCTACCATCGGCTAGCGGGGTTTCCCCTAACCAGGACTCTCCCACCAGCGGGGCACCGCCCCAGCCGGGACAAGCTCTAAGCTCCCGACCGTAATATGTGGTAGTGTAGTGCATGTTAGTGTGTATAAGGGGAGTGGATTGGACAAGGAAGAGGAAGGAAAGATCGCGCACGGTCCATGGCCCTTTTGTTACAATGCTGCTCCGGCCTGGTGTTGATCGGAGAAACCACGGAAAACTACCAATCAGAGCAGCCGGCCGCTAAAATTCTCCTCCAGACAGCGACTGAATTCGACATAGCTGAAAAGCTAGTGTCGAAAATCCTGCCGCTGACAAGACTCGAAACTAGAACCTCAGGTGAGAAGCGCTGCAGTGACATCAGTTGATGCACTGAGCTACCGCTCTCTACTCAATGATGTTGAGTAAAACGGTTTATTATATTATATATTGTATGTTTGTTCCATTATGATGTAACGAATGCATAATATTTGTTTGCCAAGATGCTAAGTGTTCACTGAGAAAAAAGCGAACATGTTATCTCAACTAAATATTTTATTATATTCAATGTTATGATAATAATTTTACTTTTGTTATTATAAACACGAATCTGTTTTGAATCATAATGTCGGTTCCATTACTATAACAAAAAGATTCATTTTTGTACAACAGAACAATTATCATTACAAATTTATAATAAACACTCAAATAAATGCACAGAACAGTTGATGCTAGTTTCAAAAGGAATTTAAAGTCAATTTGATTTAAAAACGGGGAAATGGTAAAAATGCTTTTTATTTTTAGCTACAGCTCAGTAATCGAAACTATTGGTGCTTCAGAATGACACAGAGTTCCTCTTAATTGTTAGTTTTCTAATTTCTTTGGTCTGGGCCAGCTTTACAATCTTGCCCCATCCTCTTGCCAGCTGCAATATATCGCCGCTCAAAGTACAATTTAAAAGAATTCAATTTTTCGGTTTCTTAATGGTAGAACTGAAATATTACTTTAAGAATATCAAAGAAGAGTAACATCGTCCTATAAAGAATTTTTTGTTGACAACTTTGGAACCGTTTTTAAGAAAACAGCTTTTCAGCTGTACTCTAAATGCGAAATTTTAAACTCTTTTTCTCAGAAATCTTTTGAGTTTTCGAAAAACTTTTAATGGTTAAAATAGTCGAAAGTTGTCGAAAAAATTAAAATTAACCAAAAACGTTTCGCGAGGTGGTCGTTTGTAGAGGGTGTGGGTGGTCGGACGGAAAGAAAACTTACAAAAATCTTATTTTAATGTTAGAGTTATAGTGTAACTACTTATATGTCACATCGTTTAGGAGAACATTTTACTAACTTATTCGGGGGGACCCTTTGCCGCCTCCCCCAATAAAATATCCAAAATCCCGCCTCTCACCACACATTTACGAGTTTATGTGGTATTTTTTTTTCACTATATTCCACATTGCTTTAGGTTTAATATTTGCGTTCAAAATGTCCTAATCATTTTTCATGGTTTTTTTTTCCTGCACAATGACGTTCCTTAAAATTCTATTGTATTTTATGAAGTAGATGTGGAAATCGTGTAATACCAGTGGCGGTTTGTGCTTAGGTTGCACAACCCCCAGATAATCGAAAAATACTCATCGTTATTTATACGATTTAATGTCATTCAATAATCGAGATACTGGAACAATATCGATATATAAAATCATTTTGAAATCAAAGAGCGCCGTCGAGCGTCGTCTTTGGTTAAAAGCAAGACAACTCACCGATGTGTGACATTATGCTCTTATGAGTTTAACATTGCAAAGCACGAGCCTCTAGGTTTCACGCGCGCCCCTATGCGAGCAGACGGTCATTCCCCGTGCTTTTTAGTACTGCCAGGATACCACCGAAAGCCCCACAAGCTGATGCCATGGCTTGCTGAAAACTCATGGGGACGCTGGGGACTAAGGGGAATACCAATGTTCTATCTTAGAGTAATATAGCTCTGTATACGCACATTGTTTAATTAATTTGCTTGTTATTAAGTGCACACAAGTTCGATCAATTTTGGACGATATTTAGTGGATTATTTATCATATTTAACGAGTTTTTTTTCATTTTATATTACGTTTTATTTATTCAAAATGTGATTTGATGAGTCCAGTCGCTTTTGTGGACATGTATTTGTTCATAGTCTAATGTGACATCCTCTGTGACTATGTGAAGTTCTTCCCATGCAGTCATTTTGCTTCGTTACGTATATGAGTGCGTTTGAAAATTGGAAACAATTCTTTTTGTGATTAGTTTCATTGTTGCTGTCGTCGACACTCCTGGTGCCAGTGTCTGTGAATTGGAGCTGACACGTCAGAGGGTTTGGTGAATGACACAATTCTTGTAGAAGTGCCAAAGGCACTTGCCACTTTGCCAAAGGCATGAACATAAAAGATTTGTAAGCGCAAACCAATCTGCAAGTCAAATGCGGGCTGGAACAAGTACTGTACTGTGTAATGACAACGAAACTTTTGTAGGGCACTGTTTTCGTAAGAGTCTAAAAAATGTACCTCGTGTAATCTTGTTCGACGAAATTACAAAAATATGTTCTCTACAGTGAAAACAAACTTGTTGGAGAAAATGTGAAAATGATTTTACATTGAAATGGAGATATGGGAACAAAATATAATCAATTGTGATATTTGACTTAGGCTCAACGGTTTACTTCAAACAAACTTTGCCTGCTATAAAATAATTTGAAGCTGACGAAAAAGAAAACCCTTTGATAATTAGAAACAGGAAACGTGACATTTTGGAATGGTAATAAAGGGACTTCTCAGAGTTTTAACAGTATTTTCTGTGCTCGAATATATAGTCAATATAAAATAAACACCGTCTGCGCTTCCCTCTTTCTTTTTTCTTTCTTTCTGTGATTTACAGCAGTAGGTATCTTTTATCTGTTGGTACCTTGGAACCTCTTAATCCTTTTTCTAGTTTTCTTTCAGATTTTCTCCAGAATATTCTATAATGTCAACAACTTCTCTCATCAAGAAGAATCAAATGATCACATTCGTGGGTACCTTCAAAGTCCTCCAAACGTTTTAAGCTCATCATCACCACCCCACCGAAACATCCCCCCCCCCCGGAGTTCTTGGAGAACGTTCTAGAAAAGTTTGGGTTTTCACCAAAACATCCCCCCCCCCCGACAGAGCCGAGACGCGTCAAACGACACCTCATTCTGCCAAGGCACTGGCTCGACCCACACCTCCCGCATGCTCTGCCCGCTAAGCCCTACCCGGCCCCGATCGGCCCCGCGGCAACGCCCAGCCACATTGCCGCCGCTCCGCAACAGGGCCCCGCATTGCGCGATTTCAGTAACACAAATTTCGGGAGGGGACAAAAAGGTGGGGTAACATTTTGGGGTCGCGAACTCCCTTCTGATTTTTTTTTCTCACATGTCTTAATTTGAGAGGAATCGCTTCATTAGTTCAGAAGTTGTTAGTGGACAACTATGTATGTAGTGTATTTGTTCTAGTAAGAGTCAAATCACAGTTCGAAACACAACATCACACGTCGGCCACAATAGCCAGGAGAATGGCGAGCGTCCTCCCTTCGCTTCTTATATTCCATCTTCGTAAGTGGAGAAGTTCTCTTCCTCTTCTCGTTCTACGTCATACCATAGAGTAAAGCCTCTTTAGTCTATGGTCATACGCCTTCTGGTCTCCGCCGCTGCCCCTCTTCTCCCGCAAGGGTGTGGTAGCTGCCCCCTAGCTGTCGAGTGACTTCGATATAACAGTTAAACATCCGAGAGTTCTCGCGCGGGAACGCTAGTATAATAGTATGAAATTTGGTAGTACTACAATACATAAATTATAATAAAATTAGCAACAAAAAGGCATACGTACTTATCCCCATATATTCAATATTTATATTTTAAGACTATATATTCTATTAATATAACTAGTGATGTTACTAAACGTACTTTCTCGTATGTTTGGAAATGTTTACGTAGTAATATTGCCACTTCTGCCCTAGTCATACTCAAACCATCACTTGAAAAACTCGTAGCCAAACAAGTGCGAAAAAATAGAACTACGTATCTTTATTTGAACATACAAAAATTTAATCCTTAATAGCACAGCAGTTTTCAGAGGCGTCGTTTTTTAATTGATTTATACACACAGAGCCACAAGAATATTTTTCTTCCCAGAATGAATTTTCCTAATCTTGGGTTTGTCTTCAAATTGTCAAAAAACTCCATTTCTTTCTCGGAAATTCAGAATTTGAAAATGATGTGTCTGCGAGGCACTACGAACGTTCCTATACTTTTGTATCCAAATTGACATAAACCTCCCTTTTTCCTTGAAAAGCTTAGAATTTGAAATGGGTACACGTTTTGTATTGCTGTAGCCACTGCGCACAATAAAAGATACGGAGCAATGAGCATAACAGCAAAACTGTCTGAAGTGTCCGTGTCCTATCTGTCCATGCAGTACCGGCCCAGTGGTAGCTAGTGTTATCTCTTGCATATAATTCTACACAACAAAGCAAATTAAATTTCAAGTGGTACTGCAAGCAGACAAAAACAGACTCAAAAATTAAAATGAACATGAAGCAAAGATTATAGTCGTCAGCTTATAGCATGGACCGGGTCCTATCGATCGTCTTTGGAAAGTAAAGCAAGGAACCAAATATAGAAAGGACATCGATATAGATGTATTCTTATGATGTACACATTCTTCTGTATCGTCGATGTTAATTTAATAAATGGTACATTAAATGGAAGAATATTTATTGAATAAAATATAAAAATGCGAATTGTTGCAGAGTGCACAAAACTTGTTAGCAAACAAAATACGCGGGTTTAGTTCACCAATTGGACCCAAGAGCGCTGTTTCAGTACACTTGTTGAGTACGCTACACCGCTACTGGGAATTCAAATTCGTCAGACAAGTACTTTACATGACATAGTTTGCGAAGAGGTTGCGAGGTTTGTACTGTAAACTAGCGTCCGGTTTTTAAAAGCACTGTTTCATAAAATTAGCTAACAGTGAATGGTATTAAGTTTCGTGAGCTTTTGGGTAATCGCGCCTTATTGGTTAGTGTCGGGATTCAGAAGATACAGTCACGAAATTGAACAAGGAAATTGGCACTAGCGGAGAGTGACATTACCCTTCCTTAACTAGGAACTGCATTACCATGTAATTGAAGTATACATTTTAACATTTCCTCACCAATCCTTCCTTGTGTGTCAGTGATTTTACTTTGGTATCCTTATCTAATGTGCACATTATTATCTCCCCCATATCTTACTCAAATTATTTCAAGGATATATGCCCAAATGTGGGTGTGGTACCGGTTTATGTAGTCCTTCCAAATATTGTTGTATGAAAAAACATATCATTTGTAAGTTGATTTATTGTCAGAATGTGTCGTATTTGCCAGTTTTATATAATATAGGAATGTATTTTATTTGTGACTTTCATTTTCAGAATAAAAACATGTCTCACTCCGGTGAAGCAAGGTTTGATTCACAAATGCAACAAGCCCAAGTTGAAGTACCATTACATCCAGTAAGTTACTTGTTTTTAATTTAAATTGGATTAATCAGTTCTCTTTTATTAACACTGCAATAATTCTAAGAGTTCAGCAGTTTTAGGTTTTACAGAATTTGTTAATGTTATGATTTTGTGCTTACATAATTATATTAAATTCAATTTTCTGTTCTTGTGCTTGCTACTAACTAATATAAGCATTTAATTGAGCAATATGTCAGGCCCTCAAGAGATTCATTTGGTAATATAACATTTATTCTTTTTATTCAATAATGTTTCTCTTTTTTTCTGCATTCCTCAAACTGGACTTACATTTCTGCCATTCATTTCTTCCAAACAGCGTAAGAAAGCAAAAGTAAGTATTTACAAATGCTGTGCATTGTGTTTGTGCAGGTGTCTGGTTTGTGTTTGGTGATGGTATTGGAAGACCCAGAGAATGCATTTGACCAACACATCTTTTTTCTGATATTGTTGCTTCTAGTTGTTGTTTTCTGTTTTTTTTTTTTATAAATAGAATGCCAGTAGTTGTCTTAAGTGATGTTAATATTTGGACTCTTCCATCCCAGCACGTTGATACTCTTGCTTGATCCGTTGTAGTTTTTGAGCTTCCACCCATTAGGCTCAACATATTCATTAGAATTAATTACTGTATAGTTCTCTTTAAATGAAGCTCTATTTTGTGTTTTGTTGCAATATTTTTTTTTTTTACATTTTAAAAATGATTACTGTTAAGTTTATTTTTTTTGCAATGCTAATATGTATTGAAAAATCAAGAAAAGTGTTATACATTTTAAGATTGCAAGCATTATTTCTACACTGTAGATGTAATTGCATGTTGAAAATTATGCATTGGTTTTACAGAAAGTATGTTGTTATTCTTTTGAAAAGCAGCTTAACTCCTTTATTCTGTCTATTTCATGTGACAAAATGTTTTTTATTAGTAGTTGAAAATCTACTATGATGTCCATCCTCTCCTTTCCTGCTTTTTGTGAATTGTAGTCTTTCATAATTTAAGATGAAATACAATTTTTGTGTGTACTTTTTATGTTATTTTGCTTTAAGGTTTCCTTTCTTTCTGACACTAGATAAGTTTAATATAGAATTGCTCTAATTGGAATTCAAATTACATTTCCATGTTTTAAATGTACAAAAATTATCTTTTGGTTTTTGTTTGCTTATATGTTTAGGTGCTTTTTGTGTTCAGTTCGGTTTGGTAGAAAATCATTGGTTGATATTGTATTTAAAATGAGTATTTACTTCTTTCAGCACTGGCAGGAAATCTTCAGGAAATATGATTTGGACAATGATGGGAGAATATCATTAACTGAGCTTCGAGCTATGATATTGAGCGAATCTTATGAGAATGATATCCCTGAACACACTGTTCGAATGATTATGCAAAAAGCTGATGAAGATCAGAGTGGATACTTGGATATGAGAGAATTTGAAAAGATGGTTAGTTAAATCCTTTCTTAATTCATTATTTTGTGATGGTTGAATTGGGTTCCTTATTTGGGTTGATGTTTTTATTATTCATGCTCAGTGTTTGGGTAAGTATAAGAAAGTTATTTTCTTTTTTTTTAATATGATTTTTTCTTTTCATTTTTGCATTTTCATGAACAATGTTTACAGTATTGGATGTATATATTCGAAAAATATGACATTGACAGAGATGGAAATATAAGTGTTAAAGAATTAAAAACACTTCTCCGAGAAAATGGAGATGATGAAATTCCTCATGATATTGTTGTACGCTTGCTGAATTTGGGTGACAAGGATCAAGATAATTTTCTGAACTTTGATGAATTTCATAAATTGGTGTGTGAAAGAAAATCCTGCGTTCTAAATGTTATTTATGTGTGTGTGAATAAGTATGTGTGTCTGATTTCATTTGTGGTTCTGTCTTCTTATCTTTGCCTTGTGTTTAGATCTGTTGACTTTTTTAATGTGTTTAATTCATAAATGTATTTTTTGTTTCTACAGCGTTTTGTTCTGTATATTATTCCTTGCCATTTGTTGTTTATAATTTTTTAAAATGTTGTCTCCATTTATTGTCCCTGTATTGTGTCTTGTTTTTTTGGGGTACTACATGTAATCATGTAGTTTAGAATATTTCATTTAAGTATGTGTTCCTACTTCTATGTTTTTGTAGTTATACATAAACCAAGATTATATCTTATCTGTATAATAATAGTTTCACAGTAAACCTAATTTATTATTTTATTCTATCTATCAAATAAATAGTTTATTACTTGCTTTGCTCAGGGATTAACTGCAACTCTCAATCCTTTTTGAAATCGTATCAGTCTTGAAGATAAAAATATAATGGGTGTGTGTACACCAATTTTCATCTTCAGGTCCATACAAAAGAGTTTCGAAGTCTTATGGGTCATATGGTGAGTGCATATATTCGTTCAACCATAGTTCCTCGAAAACATGCTAGGGGACCCACAGGGGATGTTCTCGATGCTCGAGGAGATTATGAGGATGAATATTCCTGCAGTCCGCCTTCAGTTTGTATGCTTGTAATCAGCGTTATTGAGGTTTGTGCATTCTGGTCATTTATCCTGAAGAAACTTGTACGTCGACAGTTATTTTAATATGATTTCACTTATCAGATCGTCACTTATATGTGGGATGTGATCACAGAAGGCAATCATTTAGGTAATGGGCCTGCTGCAACAATTTTCATTTATGATCCTCTGAAGCGCTACGAAGTTTGGAGATACGTTACTTATATGTTTGTGCATGTTGGGTGAGTACTTACTTTTAAAATTCAGGGCATCAAGACAATAATTACCTTGCTTTACCCAGCACCCTTTGGCTAATCCCAACATTATCGGAAATCCCTAATGTCAGATATGATCTTTTCATCATTATTCATTCAGTTTTGGTTCTAGTTAATGTGTGAAGACACAAGCTAATTCATGAATTACCCATATTTCAAGCTAAAGTTGTAACATATCCATTAAAATAATTTTTGTAACTAATTGTATTTTCAGTGTAAAATTGAAGGAAAGAATTCTCAGTGAAACTTTCGAGAGGAACCTCTAGCCAGCTACTATTTTAAGTTTTGTACCATGCTCAAATAGTTGTTTGTGTTCTTCATACCACTATTTGTAGTAAACAAAAACTATGCTGAATCATGATCATTTACAAGCCCTTTAGGGCAGGCTTACACAAGCTCCCCAGAGACATGTGCCACGATGGCAGTGGCAGTCCTTCCACGCCCCACCACCTTTTAGAGAAAGACTTTCATTTTTGGGGCAAGTGACCACTGCCCGAGCCCTCAGTGGGAGAAAAGCCATGTGGCTCTGAAGATGTTGAATCATGTTAAATTTGACAACTAAAGACTTGAAATATAACGGCTATAGTTTCTGGAGAGGGGAGGTTTCATTTTGTATACATTATTTAGATTAAATTGCTCAACATCTCCCACATTTTCAGGTCAATTTTAACAGAATCTTTAATGATCTATCATTGTTAATAATTATACACACTTCATAAATTTAATTCAAGAATATCTGGTTGTAATACACTTGACCATACTTTTCTGAATGTTACAATGCTGGTAATTTTATTTTATAAGGAAGACAATAGAAACTTTGTTTGAAATAATAATAATAATAATAATAATAATAATAATAATAATAATAATAATAATAATAATAATAATAATAATAATAATAATAATAATAAAGAGAACAAAGTACTTTGAGAAACACAATCATATTGTTTTTATTAAACAAAAACCACATTTTTTAAAGAAATGATGGAAACAATATTTGGCAAGAGTGTTTAGGCTACTGCCACTTGCATTGTCGACTGCAGATGTGAGAGTGTCACTTGGCCTCCGGACTTGGTTTTTTGCATGCAGGAGAAAAACTGCTCACAAATATATGTGGATCCGAACTCTAACAATACTCGTGTAATTGTGACGATTCGCAACTACTCGATTTTGTTCGGGACATGCCATGGTTTGCACCCTCAGTTCAAGCTCGCGACTGACTATTTCTGAAAGAAAAATCTAAAGAGCAGAAAAGTGAAGGGACAGCCCGGCTGTTAGGGATTATGTCAACTTTCCTGGTTCTTGTGGGGCGCCACAGGGCGCGGGCTATCCAGCGTCCCAAGAAGGGCCTCAGATGGGGTGATTGTGCACCTCTGCTATAGGGCAGCTTTTCTCTGATGTATAAATCAAGAAAGTAGTGGAAGGAGAGAACATTGTTTAGTGTTAAATCACAAAATATAAATTTTTTGGCTTGATGCCCTGAACGTAAAATTATTTTGTGTATGGTAAAATATCAATAATGAAATTTTTTTTAGTGTCATGCACATAACAGTAAATTTACTGGTTCAAGTATTGCTGGGAACGCCCCTTGAAATGGTGCATCGTTGGTGGCGTGTTCTTATTATATATTTTGCTGGAGTTTTAGCTGGGTCTCTTGGAACTTCTATATCTGACCCTAGAGTATATTTAGCTGGAGCATCTGGTGGTGTTTATGCCCTAATTACAGCTCATGTGTCCTCAATTGTGATGGTGAGATTGGGTTTAATTCAATTATAAATTCACAATTAAATATTTTGAGATGTTAACCAATACAATATTTATTGCAGAATTGGTCAGAAATGCGATTTGCTCTTCTGCAACTGGTTGTGTTTTTTATATTAACTGCAAGTGACATAGGCAATGCGATATACAACCGGTATATTTTAGATGATCCAAATGGAGAACACCATCGTGTAAGCATTAGAATATTTTACCAAATGCTCAGGGGAAATAAATGATGAGCATTGGATATGCAATTTTTGTAAGAGAGGGGAGAAAAAAATCTTCTGAACTTGGAGGATTTTGCTCTTGTGAAATTGCAAAATGTCATAATCAACAAGAACTGAATTTTACAGAAGAGCTAAAAAACTGGATGAGCTTTTAGTTTCAAGATTGTTTGGATTTAAATTTATTTTAGTATTTTCCTATTTTGCCTGAATGTTACAAATTATTGGTACTAAAGAACATTTTGTATTTATAAAATTAAGCAGGTAAATATTATCTTTTGAATATAACATTGTTTAAGAATACACCTTCCTACATAAAGAATCTATTGATGTCAAAATCTCAATTTCATAAATTAGTTTGTATTTGTACATTTGCAGTTTCATAAGCGTTTTGTTTTTAAGGTGATGCTTTGACTACTTAAGGTACATTACACCCCAAACATACAATAATTTTAAATTTTATTTAATAATGTTTGCATATATTGATTGAATAAATGTCTACAATGTGAACAAAAACATTAAGAAAAAACTTTTTGAACATTTAATTTGGGAGGGAGATAATGGAATTTTGGGTACAGAAATAGGCCCTGAACTGCAACATCATAATTTTAGAACCTCTGTCTCTGTGGCTTTAATTCTTTTTTCTCGTGATAACAGATGATTTGGACATGTCTGAACCAAAACCATACTTGTGCCATTAGTAATTTACTTATTTTTAACATTTTTTTTTACCAGAAAAAAATAAATAAATAAATAAAATTTTCTTCATGAAATAATTGGTTCAAATGTAAGTTTTGGTTCATGTACTAGCTATTTATTTCATAATTATAACAAAAAAAGAATCGGAGAATTATCTTACATTGAACTGGAGATACAATGTTTCAAATTTCTAATGACGGCCAAAAAGTCAACTTTCAGGGAAATGGCTTTAAAGTTTGTAATGCTCTAGAAAGCTTTCGAATTACAGATTATGCCCTTTTTTTCTATATCTATATCTTCTCTTATTTTTTTCTTCCTATTAAATATCTTCTATTATTATTTTCTGGTGTCTGTTTTTGGCTTTTAAAAAAGAATTTTTTTTTAAAATTTTTTTATTTATTTATATTTTTTTTTCCCAGGAGGGGAACTGTCCCCCAACACAAGGCTACATAAATATCCAAATAAAAACAAAATGAAAGATCATGGAATAAAATAGGTTTTGCTAGATAAAAAGAATATCTCTGAGGTTCTGATTCTGTTAAAAAACAAAAAACGTATATCCAGCTTTTTTCTGTTATTTTTGGGGTATAATATACCTTAAGGGATTTTAGAATTTTTAGTCTTCGTTTGGATTTAGTTTAAGGGAGTGCCAGCAAAATTTAGTCCAGGCATAAGTGCAACAAATTTTATTTTATATCTTGTAACTATTTTATTTCCTAGAGCATCATATTTATATTACACTGCTTTCTATTTCATTCTATTTAAGTTTACTTGTTTTTCAGATTGGGTATGCAGCACATTTAGCAGGAGCTTTAGCAGGATTACTTGTTGGCATTAATGTACTCCGTAATCTGCAAGTAAAACGGTGGGAGAAAGTAATGTGGTGGATTTCATTGATTACTTACTGTGCTTTAATGCTTGCAGCTATAATTTGGAACATAGCGTTTCCTGGGTATTTCTCTTGAACATGACCAGGTTGTCACAAGATAATTTGCAACATAAACATGCTTAATTTTCATGTATTAATTGTAAATGTGTGAAAATATAATGTGAGATTGTATTTTCAAAAGAATGAAAGAATGAAAATTTTGCTAGGTGAATTGTTTGGGCATATTAAAAACCGGCTTTCATGGAACTTGTTTTCAGTGAAAAACAGGATTATTTGAAATTGTTTTCTGGTAGTGATAATGAATTGTAAATACATTTTGTCTACTTAATTTGTTTTAATGTGAACTAGCACAAAACTTCCAATACCCCAATTACTTCAGTATTTTTGTATTTTATTATTAGATATTGCAATACTGTTATGAAGCAAGACCAACCGTTTTTCAGTTATCCAGTTATAATTTGCCATGAAGAAAAATTTCCTGTATTTGTAGTTTGTTAAGAATTTTGAGATGTTTTCTTTCCCACATGTCGGGAATAGCAGAAAAATGTTTCACTTGCCATTTTATCATAAGAAAATGAATTCTGCGAAGTACTACCTAAATTAAAAATATGATTTGGTGTACAAACTTAATATAGTATTCAGTGAATATTCATTAGTTCATATTTAAGTAATTTAGTGTACTGCTGTGAATGCATCTAAATAAGGATGAGCATCATTGATATGTTCTCTTCACTAAACAAAGCATGTGCATGCATGTATGTGCTGAACCATATGAATATACAAATTTATGGTATGTCATGTCCTGGTCATGTCATTCAGAATATCAGCTCAAGAAATGCTTCTCCCCCCTCCTTTTTTTAAATGTAGAATATAAATCTTGTAAAGAGTTGGATTTATTTTTTGATAATTTTAATCTTATTCTTATTTCAATTGCATGCTAATAAAAAAATAACTAAACACAAATTGTTTTGGTAAATGAAAATATATCCAGTAAGATTATTGAACTTACTGAATACTTGTTGGTGAAATTTGAAGAAATTATTTAGCCACTATATACATTCTTAGTTTTTATATAGGTGTATGTGTAAATTTTTTAATATTTATAATTTATACTTACAAATATTTTGTCTTTTAAAGGGGAAAGAACTTTTATCCAGTTTTGCAAGTTTCAAATTAAATTGAATCAAATATTGGTACATCAGAGTCCAGCGGTAGAATATTTTAGTAAATGCTCAAGTAAATTAAAAGTCTTTAAATTTAAATGATATTCTGCATCTGATACTCTTGTGTGTACTTACTGGCCACACAATATAATACACAAATGAGTCTATGTAATTAGAATTTTTTTTATTAGTTTGTGTACTTGCATTTAATATGTATAAAGAATTTTGTATTTATAATTAATAAGATTATAAATGGTCACCAATGTAGAGAATTGTTAGTATTATTCTTGTACTTTCATGGATTGTCATCTCTGTTTAAGCAACTGAGATTTGTTTTTTAGAGGCCAAATTTTGAACACTACATCACAAATATGTACATTTGTGCCCTCGGTGTGAAAATACTGATTTCTAAGACAATTTTAATTTTTAATTTCATTTAAATAAATGAAAGTTCATGAAGTTATTTAGGAGGAAAATTAATCTCTTAGATAGTATGTTCATGTGTAGTACATGAAGAAGATGCATCTCTAAATAAAAAGAAATTTATTTTAACAGGCAGAAATTTCTTATAATTACTAATGAAATATATTACTAAATACAAATTGATAATTGAATAAAATAAAGTTAATGTTTGCCAAGTTATCTAATCCAAAAGGTTTTGATAATGCTGGCATTTTTATTGTTACTTGAATTTGGTGAATTTATTTTGCAAGATAAATTTTATAAGAAAATAAATTCAATAAAATGTTTTGCTCAAGATCGATTATGAACTTTTAGAAGACATGATTGTCCGTTTTGACTATTTTAAAATGCTTCTAATTATTATTATTGCTAAATTTTAAACATGCTATTGATGAGAGGATCTTTAATGATCAGAACTTCACTTTTAATCTCCATGGAAACAGAATTTAATATATGTGGTTTAAACAATTTAAGTGTTATTTACAATTTACTCTTAAATTATTTCATTAATCATTTCTAAATTATTTCAAATTAACTGAACATAAATTTTAATATATCAGAGGTTCAAGAGATATTATTGTTTATTGATCCTAAGCCTAATTAGGTCTGTTGCTCTCCCTATGAGCTGTGATTTTGCTATTGGAGAGTAAGAGCTTGTTGAATGGTATGAAATAATTTGAAAAAATTGTATTACTTTCATTTTCAGACCATTCATGTTTTTCTAAGGACATTTTTATTCTAGTTGGGTTGGGCATTCTATTTCATGAACACAAAAAGTTCTGACAGAACAGAGAAGTAGAAAATAAATTAAGAAATCAGTTATGAAGTTTTACAGCATGACTTCCTTTTTGTGAAAAATTTTAATGGAAAGAGCATTTAATTAAAACCTTTTTTCTTTTCTGTGTGTCATGTGGGTTATTAAATTTTATATCTATGTATTAAGAATAATAAGAGCCTCAGTTTTACTGGCAGCTGTAAAACTCCTGTATGGTTTTTGCCCCATTGTTTTCCTTTGTAATTGCTACTCATAACTATATACAGACTCTGAATTACGTCCATTGATAGATATAGTATTTTTGTTTAAAGTAGGTGAGGGGTTGCCTCTATCTCTGTGATTGTATAAATTTGTCATTGTACAAATTTGCTTTGTTAGCTTTGTATATTTTTGCTTTTTTATAAAAAGTGTAAATTATAATATTTTATTTCAATTTCATAATTGTATTCGATTGTTAATGCGCAAAAAGTTATCATGTAAAATTAAAAGTTCAACCTTTTCCAGCTGTAAGCACCCATTCAGCCTTCCTGCCCCTGAAACAGCCTTTTCTCTGCCCAGGAATTACATCTTCATGGGCCTATTATGCAACTGACAACAGTATGCTAATTATTTTGCCAACAATTACCCAGTTTATTAATGGCTTTTCAATGCTTAATATACATTTGATATATAATGTATAAATTAAAATTTATGCAATTATAGCAGTAAATGAAAACATTAATCCATGTAAATTATAGCAGCTGGTGATTAACAGCATTATTGTGCGTTCTTATATGTATAACAAATTCAGATTAAGAACAATTTTATATGTTATTGACCTCTCCTAAATTTCTAGTACACTTGTATAAATTGTTTACACTTTCTCTGTATTCTTCCCCACTCAATCTATTGAAATCGCTAAAAAATGAATTAACAGGGCCAAAAGGGTACTTCTTGGGGAGATGCAGTTCTGGAATGTGGGCAGGAAAGGATTAATTGGCATGAAAGTAAATAATTGTTATTTAGGACCCCTGCACAAAGGCGTGGTGATGCTCATTAAGTAAAGTGCATCATAGAATAAGTCTTATGTAAAACGGCACATAAGTGCTTTGGCCATTTCACAAAATATAGTGTTAATCTACAACATGCATTACTCAAAGTGCAACAAATGCGTGTCAACATAATGCTTATGTGATACTGGCCTCGGGAAGTTTATTGGATGCTTATTCTTTCACAAAAGCAGACCTTTTTTCGGCTGTAAATATATCAATTTTTTTTAACTCTTGCTGACAATGTTTTGAGTAACATTTTGTGTATTTTATGTGTAATTTATTAACTTTTTGATAGATGAAGTGCCTCTAAAAGAAAGTCATTGCATTTTATAGCCTTAAGGAAAGTAGGAATAGACTGCTGGCAGTCTATGTTACAGAACTGTTGTGAATTTGCCTTGAAATTGTGTGGTTCATAGAATTAATTTGAAAATTTCTACAAAAAGAAACAATATATTATTATTCCGCATGTGTTCTGTACTGCCAGGGCTGGATTTAGCTGCTGTGGAACTTGCTTTGGCAAAAATTATTTGCCAAAATTAATGTGCACTTGCTTTAAACTAATTTATCAAATATTAAAATATAATTTGTAATTTTTAAATACAAATGGTTTAGAATAGACTCTTTAATCAATAATTATTTGGCAGATACAAACAAATTTATTCTGAATTTTTTTTCTTTTTTCTTGAAGACCCATTGTGATGGGGGCTCTTATGCGTTTGCTTATTTTGCTATTAGGTATATCCAGCCCTGTGCACTGCACTGTAATGTGTTTTATATACTGTGCATTCTTTCAGAAGTTCCAGTATTTTTGTATCTTTTCATAATTGTGTCATTTATTAAAAGAAGTTTTAATACCTTGAGGTTGATTAGATCGTTCATTTTTTCATATAACATTTGTCTTTAATGAATGAACATATGGACCTTTGAAAGATACTTCAGGGTTAGATTAGATTAAAATTTAATTACATTAGATTAAAACATATCTACAAATATTCAGAAGGTTCCTATATGTATTCCCTTGTTTCTTTAAGAGACCTTGAAATACGAAATGTTTACAAAGACCATAACATGAAGTATTATAGACTCTAACTATAGAAAGTTTCCATCCTTATTTTATTTATTTTTGTCCCAAAATTTAATTTCATTATGTCTTGTATTAAATTTATGTCAATGGAATTGAAAGTATGTAAACTAATGTTTATTCAAAATGAAATGTGTATTTGTTTGTAAAAATTTGACAAAGAAAAAAGAGTGTAGATTGTAACTATCAATTGTATTGTGAAGCATATATCATCTACTTGGTTTTGAATGTTATTTTTTTAATAAAATGGAAAAAAAGTTGTGTGTTTTATTGTACAAAAACATCCTTCATTAACATTTTATAAGTACTTTGATTTTTAAAATACTCTTTCCTATGGAAATTTTGTGTGTAGTTTTTATTTTATCAACAGAGAGAATTTTTGTAACTTATACCTTTCAAATTAAGGCAAAGTACTCAAATTTAGCACAAAAGAAGCTCCAGCCAACTATGGTTTCAAACTTTATTATTTTCATTGTATTGCAAAATAATATTCATGAAATTTGTAGTTGAATTCTGTATTTTGAATATTGGTTTAAAATTTTATGTATTTTTGATTCGTTAACAGATGGCCTCAAGGGAATTTCGAAGTCTCATGGGTCACATGCTGAATGCATATGTTCATTCTGTGGTTGTACCAAGAAAAGCAAGCGAGTATGCTGCAGTTGATGATGTTCCTATGTATGAGGAAGAATATTCATGTAGACCACCAACATTTTTCATGGTTATTATTAGTTTAACTGAGGTGTGTGTAACCTTAAAACACATTTATGAAACACACTTGCATGAAGTTAGAGACTATAAACGATTACTATGAATTGCTGCAGATTATCATCTACCTTTGTGATGTGTACACTGCTGAAGATGGTAATGAAGGTGTAGCAACCCGTTTATTTACGTATGATCCAAAGAAACGAAAAGAAATTTGGAGATTCATTTCATACATGTTTGTCCATAATGGGTAAGACAGATCTATTTATTTATATATACCAAAATTACTTTACTTTCTTTTAAAAGAAACCTAATTTTTCTTCTTTTTCATCTTCAGAGTTCTACATATTGTGGGAAATTTATTGGTTCAAATCCTATTAGGTATTCCTTTAGAAATGGTTCATAAATGGTGGCGAGTGCTTCTCATATACTTTGCAGGAGGGTTAGCTGGTTCTCTTGGCACATCAATTACTGATCCCAAAACAAAACTTGTTGGAGCTTCTGGAGGTGTTTATGCTCTTATATCTGCCCATATTGCTTCAATTATTATGGTATGAAAAACTTCCATTTTGTAATTTGTTTTGTGACTGAAGTTGGAAATAATGTAATTTTGTTTTTATAGAATTGGTCTGAAATGAGGTTTGCTCCTTTACAACTTGTTGTCATGTTCATATGGATTGGTTGTGACATCACCATTGCTGTTTACAAACGTTATGTTCCTGAGGCTAGAGATTCGGTAATAATGTACAATTATTAATAATAATGGATATTGAGTATGGACTTGCTCGTTCCTTACTGGTACTTACTAATTATGATTGTCTTTACAGTCTTCTAATGACTGTTTTCTGCACTTTGTGAAATACGAGAAGAATAGAATGTTTTTTGTGCATTCCTTTTCCAATCCATTGAGACATGAATATTTTGATACCTGCTGCTTGGCATATGCTTGAAAATTTGCTGCATTTGCTCTACAACCATTGCTGTACAACCTTTGCTTGCAACCAAGCATTTGCTGTTTAACTGCATGATTTAAGGACAACTTCAAGAAAAAAGTCTGCTTTTTCTCTTATTGTAATGAAACAGAGATTTTGGAAAAATATCTAAGTACTTCCAAATTAATTTACGAGTATGTACATAATATGTAATTTAGTGTTTTAGTGACTAATACTCTAATATTTTTTTCACTAACATACTGAAGTTCTTGCATCTATGATTGCAGGTTGGATATGTTGCACATTTGGCTGGGGCATTAGCAGGATTATTGGTTGGAATTAATGTTCTTCGAAACCTACGAGTTAAAAAGTGGGAAAATATTGTATGGTGGATTGCCATTGTTACCTATTGTTCCCTTATGCTTGGGGCCATAATTTGGAATATTATTTCATGATTTGTTGTTATCATATTTCCTTTGGAAAAAATGTTTTTGTCATGTTGGACACTCATGGAAGTTGATCCACTTCAAAAATTGTTTCATTGAGCGAAATGCAAGAATGATGAAATTAGCATTGAAAAATACAAAATAGATTTATTTAATGTAAATATTTCTAAGCTGAGATAATGTAAATTAAAGGTTCATTGCAAAATTTTTAATATTAATGATGTGTTATTTGTTTTTGCTTAATGGAGAATTTGTATTATTTATAAAAACTAAACAAAACTATGTTTTTTCCCCTTAGGGGCCAACTTCAACAAGGCTGACCCCTCCTAGCATTTCATCCATTCCTTATTGTCTGCAACCAGGGTTGGGTCCCGCACTTCCTCAGCATTTCCCCTCTCTCTTTAGTTGACGAGGCTGGGACCGTATCTGTTGATAACTGATTGAGGTACCCGCAATCCTCAGCTAGTTCCTTGGTTATTACCTAGATGTCCCTGAGATCCTTGGATCCGTAGTGGAACAATGGTTAATGATATGGTAGAACAGGAAATGATTGATGGAGAATGTCAGTGGAATGCATGTCGGTAGGGGAAATGGGGGAGGGGGGCAATGTTGGGACAATTTTTTTTAAAATTTCAATCATTTCCAGAATCTTCAAATTTATATCTTAAACGATTAACTATTTTCAGTATTTTGAAAAGAAATTTAATAATAATTAAACAAACAGTAATTTTATTAAGCTGAGCTAATAGGATACATTAATAAATTGGTGAAATTTAGCTCCATATTATAAAATGCGCGGTAAAATGTTAAGCATTACTGTGAAAATCCCGTATTAATGAATCATCTTTCAATTATATTGCTTTTAGACGTTATTTACTCACGAATTTAACAGTTTCGTGCCTAAAACCACGAGTCATTACGCGCGAACTAACATTATATTATGAATAAATAAACTCTTCCCATTACAAATTTCGTAAAGTTCTTAAATATTTCAAATGCCGAAAAATAGGCGTTTCTCATGAAACAATGTTTCGTGAGTTCGTGGTGCAATAAAAATCATGTTTTTTTTAGCATTCGTTGTTATCTGTGGAAGCATATTCTGAAAACTGAAAATTTTAGGTCGTTGTCCATGTAGTAAAGTATTTTCTCTACGACCATTAAATAATGTACGCATTCCTGGTGTGTTCTTAAGCGAAGAATGACATCCATTCCTCAATGGCCGTGGATTCCAAGGTATTATCCACGGCCTGTCGACCAATCACAATCCTCGAATTTTCCGAATCCACGGGCAGAATTGCTTTCTCTTTGCGATTCGCGCTTCTTTTCAACTGCATTAGTAGAGTGAGCATTGTTTCTTGTTGCACTAGTGCTTTTTGTTACATTTGAAATTGATAAATCAACATAAAATGACTCTAGAAAGCAGCGATAGCGACATGAAATTTGTACGTCTCCTGAAATTAAAAATTGCAAATTCCACAACTCTACAGTTGCTACCTCAAAAATCAAGGAAGTATTGTGAGCAATCATATTCATCATTCATGGAGTGGCGAAAGACTAATAAGGTAAATTCTTTTAGCGAGAACGTTTTTTTTAGCTTACTTCACTAAACTATCTGAACAATACAAGCCCTCTAGTTTATGGAAAATATACTCCATGCTAAGAAGCATACACGATGAAGTTAAAATAGACGCTTATCCCAAATTGCGTGCTTTTCTGAAAAGAAAATCAGAAGGTTATAACGTTAAAAACTCTAAAACGTTTACTGCAGATGAGGTAAATAAATTCATCACAGAAGCTCCAGATGATGTTTACCTTGCAACAAAGGTAATCAATTTAAATATTTTGCAGACATGATTAAATTTTTTAGTGTATTAACTAATGAATCCTTCGCATTTATTCAGGTAGCCCTAATAATGGGAATACTGGGTCCTTGTCTTATAGTAAATAAAAGTATTATTATTATTAATATTTATTTATTTATTTTACGTCAAAAAAAAAAAACAGTTAAAAACTGCGTATGACGTGCTACGGAAAAAAGTGAATTGTATGCACATTTTCAAAATTCTGTGATCCCTAAACCAAGTCATATACTACTTAAATTTTGAAAGGGAAAGAAAAAAACAAAAACTCCCATGTAATAAAATCTATTTTCAAGGATAAATACGCAATAAATTTTGAATTTTGAAAGGGAAGAAAAAAACTCCCATGTAATAAAATCTATTTTCAAGGATAAATAACAATAATTTTGAAAGGGAAGAAAAACTCATGTAATAAAATCTATTTTCAAGGATAAATAGCAATAAATTTGGCTCTTATTACTTCCTGCCGCGACAACATGGAAACGATAATTTGAATAAATGTATTTCCCACTGAATTCTAGAAGACGTCAAGAAAATGAATTATGTATCATTGTTAAAATTAATGTTCCTTTTCTTGTGAAAGCAAAACAAGGAGCCATCTCAGCATTTGCTCAATGGATCAGGAAACTGGACAAAAACCTGATCGAGATGGGGGTCATTGACCCGGAAGCTGTAGTACAATAGTTGTTACAGGTTGTTTATACTCATTTATTCAGTCCAAATGGTAAATAATGCATTATGTATCATTGTTAAAATTAATGTTCCTTTTCTTGTGATGCTCAGTATAGTCACTAATTGTATAGAAACAGTGATGTAGCAGAAACGATTTCACTTGAGATTTAAACTTTTCTATTGAATTTAATCGTTTAATGTCATATGGCAAATTGTTGTAAAATAATGTAGTACATGTATTGTATGTGAATTTTTTGTAATGAGCTGTTGATACTGTCACCTGATGAATGTGATTTCTACGTCGAGTGTTATAGTAATAGACTTCGGCATTTTCTGAAAATATATTCCCGCCCTTGAGCAAGTCATTTTTTTTACAAAAACCACTGGTTCGTAAATAAAAAGACACGGTAATGGTAGAATTCCTAGATTAATGAAGAGAGGCTTACAAGAATCACGGGGTGGGATTTGGTTATTATTCGTACAATTTCTGTTTTTGTAATCTAAAAGTCTGGGAGCTATAAGATGTATTTCCCCAGAATATTATGCCATATCTCAGGCGGGAATGAACATTCGCGAAGTATACACAACGAGCAGTATGCAGGCTGACTGGATTTGCAAGAATACTGAACGCGTAGCATAATGAACTTAATTTTGTGTTCAATTCATTTAAATGGACGTTCCATTTAAGGTTTGACTGAATTGAGAGACCTAAAACTTTGTTGCCTTAACATCAGTCAATGGTACACGTTCATTTTCAATGGAGCACAGAATTGTTTATTTGAAATGGAAAACTGCATTAAACCCGTTTTCTTTTCGTTTACTATTAATTTATTATTTCGGAACCAATTTGAAACATCTGATATTGTACTATTTACTGTTTCTTTATTGCAAAGGATGTTCGTATCATCCGCAAAGAGAACCGTTCTTCCGTTTCGAATCGTCGAGGGCATATCGTTTACGTAAAGTAGAAACAGAATAGGGCCTAAAATCGATCCTTGAGGAACTCCACATGCAACGGGCAAAGAGTCGGAAAGGTGCGTACGTAATGTTCCATCATTCCAGTAAGGTATTTCAACTCTGAGATCGTTGTTTAAGGTACGAACATAACCAATCTACAGCAATACCACGGATTCCATATGAAGGTAATTTGGAAAGTAAAATGTCATGATCAATGACGTCAAAAGCTTTTGAGAGATCTAAAAATAATCCAATAGGTGCCTCGTTTTGATCCAATGATGAGGCGACATCTTTAAGAAAAGAAAATATAGCTGTTTCCGTTGATTCTAATATTTTTGAAAAAATACAAAGTAATTTAAACCTTGGAACTGAAAGGCTCTGTTTAGTGAGAAAGGTTTCCATTCGTACGTAAAAAAGTCTTTCTAATATTTTTGAAAAAACTGACACAAGAGAAATGGGCCGATAATTTTGAATTTCATTTTTGTTGTCTTTTTTGAAAAGCGGCTTAATTTTAGCTGTTTTGAAAATATCTGGAAACGTTCCAGTGCATAAAGATGCATTAAATGAGTTAACGGGTGTATAAGGGCATACGCACAAGTCTTTAACAAAGAATCCGGGAATTCATCTAAACCGGACGAATATTTATTTTTTAGTTTACCGATTATTTTGAGAATTTCATAGGAAGAAGTTTCGGAAACGAACATTGTGTCTAAAATTTTGGGCGAAGTCTTTTTGAATTTTGTGCCTGAAGACCCTTAGTGAGATCGGCAGCAATTTTCGAAAAGTATTGGTTAAAGAGACTAGCCACTGTTGCCGGATCGTTCACATTTATATCGTTATATTTTAAAACAACATTCTCTACGGGTTTTCTAGTTGATTTGGTAGTATTTTTTATTATATTCCACATTGCTTTTGTTTTATTATTTGAGTTCAAAATATCCTGATTGTTTTTCATGATTTTAGCCTGTCTTATGACTTTTCGTAACCATGTTTTGTATTTTTTAAAGTAGATAAGGAAATCTTGAGATACGTCATGACGTTTAGAAATGAAAGAAAGAATTCGCTTGTTTTTACAAGATGTCCTAATCCCTTGTTATCCAAGAATTGTTTTTCCGTGAAATATTTAGTTTTCGTTTTTGAAGAGGAAAGCAAGTGTTAAAATGAAATGAAAGAGTTGAAAAAAAAAATTGTCGTTTGTGTCAGCAGTATTATAAACCGCTTCCCATTCCTCATCAAGTAATCAATAATAATTTAAATATTACTTTTAGTAAACAATCTAGTCATACGTGTATTATTTATTGTGTCAGTGATCGCATTTCTTATAATGGTAAGAATTTGTGCATCGTGGTCCTGTATCCTAAATCTTTTGTTTCAACTTCATATCGAGTAGTAGTTTTGTTAATTATAATTTGATCAATTGCCTTCATCGAATGTTGTGTGATCCGTGTAGATACATTAATTGTAATGTCTAAATTGAAGGAATTAATTAAATTGAGAAACTTTTCTTTCTCGCAAGATTCGACCAGAAAATCAATGTTAAAATCTCGGCATACAACAATGGATTCAAAAGAGCGATTGCTGACTTTGTTAAGTGTTATCTCCAGGTTTTCTAAGAACAAAATATAATCTGCAGTTCTCTTTGTTGGATGTTGGAAATGCAAAGTATTACACTTTTAGTGAAGTAAATGTACAACAGAAATTTCGAAAATATTTTCAATGGAGACTTTAATTCCGCCAAGGGGATAGAATCAATATTATTTCTAACATAAATACAGGAACCCCCATACGTAGGACCTTTATGGGATTCTCTCTCTCTGCAATAGCAAATTAAAACCTAATGTATTTTGAGTACGTATTTAAATACTTATTTGCAAAGTATTTTGGCTAATTTTACAATTAATACATACTAAATTTAAAGTATTTATCCCAGTCCTGTATATTGAAGGTAATATCAAATTTCAATACATATGCATTTCGCTACATAGTTGAAGCTAGTAAAAATAAACACTTGATTATTTCCATTTCTAGTGCGGTATGTGATAGTGGCAGGAGAAGAATATTTAGTTCTCCCTATTTTTTTTATTTTTACGATAATGCTAATATTCGGAATTTATTTAATAAGTTATATAGCTGAAACAATTAAATGCAGCTTTTCATCAAAGTATAATAGCCTCAAACGCAATCACGTTTCATAGTGTGTTTTCCTAGCTTAAAGTATTCCCTTATCCACATGCACCTCTCTCTTTTTCTCTTCTTTCGATCGATTATAAAGTAAGCTGTCGAAATTGCCGCGCAAATAGCTGGATCCGTTGTACAGTAGATATTTGAAGCAGAGAGTATAGTAGATCCAGAGTAGATCTGAAGCACCGCACAGTGTTGCACCCTTCGACCATGTATACACCATTATATATGGTCGAAGGTTGCACCGTGTGGACAGGGTAGCACACGTGCGCTCTGTTGAACGTTCGTCTTTCAACTTTGCACATGCAATTTTATTCCTGTGACGCACAAAAAAGACGCATTGTGTGGACGCGCGTGTGTTATCATTATAAATGATAATGACGAATAATTTAATAATATAATATAATTATCAACTATTCATCTATGTGTTATCTATGCATGTTATTTATTATCTATGTAATATCATAGATTAACACATTAACATAGCATCCATGGTAATATCATATCCATAAAGGCGCGTCCACACGATGCGTCTTTTCGTTCAATTTGCGCATGCGTCCAACGCATGCGTCTAGCGCACGTAGCGCATGTAGCTTGGCATGCGTCTTTCGTCAAACGATAGACGCATGCAATACGCAAGCATTCCCAGAGCTGACGGGAATCTCGTTCGTCTTTCTCGTGCGCTTTCTCCAAAGAATGCGTATTTCATAGCGAAGTCATCCGGAATACAGAGCCGTGCAGAGTTCTTTGAGTAGTTGTGCGAGTCCTTCTGTGTGGTGTCCTGGTGTCCGTATTTGCGAATTTAGTGCATATTATTCTTTTATTATATATTTACGGTAATATAAATTTTAACTATAAAATTCCTTAAATAGTAAAAATGAACATGTAATTATTTCGATTTCTGATTTAGTGTGTTTCAGTGAGAAGTCTATTTAATTCTCCCTACATTTTTAATTTATTTTTAAGGTAATGCCAATTTTTAAAATTTATTTAATAAGTTATATAGCTGAAACAATTAATACAGTAGTTTTTTTATCAATGTTTTGTAATTTCAGAATGTCTCTAGAAAGCAAACAACTTACCCTTCAGTTCATTGAGGATTATAGGGAGAAGGAAGTTCTGTGGAATTCCACTAAAAAAGATTATTGCAATAAGCAATTGAGGGGAGGTAAGATTGTAAAAGTAAACTGAAAATTATCAAATTATTCACATATTCAAAAATTAATATTATTTATCATGTTGCAGATGCATTGAGCCAGTTGGCATCAAAGTACAATTGTCAAATTCCTAACATTAAAAATAAAATAAAAAGCCTCCGCTCCTATTTTAGCAAGGAATTTGACAAAGTATCTAAAAGAAGAAGTGGGAGTGGAGGAAATGATGTGTATATATCCAAGTGGTTCGCATTTGAGCCACTTATGTTTTTAAAGGACGTTTCTTGTCCCGGGTTGACAAAGGATTCAGTAGGAGAAATAAATCCAACAACTCTGGAGGTGAGTATCATTTTATTGACAAGTGTGTGATCTATAAAGATTAAATAAAACAATTTACATAAACTTAGGTAAGGTATTTATGTTGCCAGGGCACTGATCCCATATCTGACATGAAATACTCCACATATTCCTTTCTAACATTAGTAGCATGGACTGATGGTCTCCTTGCAATATTCACTAGAGGTCTCAGACCAGTGTCATTGGCTGTCACCTGCCTCCATGACCCCAATATAATATCTCTGCTATTGACATCCTCAGAGTCAAGAACACCGAAAGGAGCATATCTGCTTCTTGATGAGACACTTTTTCTTAAAAAATTGTGCAGATAAATGCAACAAAGTGTAACATCTATTATATTTTCAACTTTTAACTCCATGGGCTTCCTAAAAACTCTGAATACCGATGCCATTAAGCCAAAAGAATTTTCGAAATGCGTCGTGCTCAGCTACTATAATTAAATACTCTTTTGGGAGACCCTTTATTTAAATCCACTTTAAATGGCTTCATTATATTTGGGGATAGGGAAAGGCATCATCTGCTACCAAAACAGGGGATACTGGGGTAATTCGCCTGGAAGGGTTTTGTTGGGCAATTTCAATTCATTACTGAAGAGCTTCCTACTGAACTCTGTATTTTTAAAACCCCACCATCTGAAATTCTACCTGGCAGCCAACATTGCAGTAAGTAAAACAATAATTGGCATCTACCACTCCCATGAGGACAATGCTAAAATGGCCTTTATAATTAAAAAACGTGCTTCCACTGTTATCAGGGCACTGTATGGTAACGTGCTTTCCATCAACAGCCCCAATACAATTGGGGAAATTCCATTTCCTGTTGAAATCTTCAGATATTTTTTCCCATTCTTCTTCATTAGCTGGCATCTGAAAAATAAAATTTTCTTAATTTTTGCAGGTAGTTTTAGAAACTGAAGACACGACAGATGGGACAGAAGACATACTGTCGCCTGACAGTCAAGCAAGCCCTGTCATAGAGTCATCCACTCCCACCCCCCAGCGCAGGTCCAAGAAGAGGACGAATGATGAAAAGGAAGAACATGCATTCAAAATTATGAATCAGGCATTTTCAGTGATACAACGAAGGAGTGAGTATTCCAGTTTTGGTGAATTAATAGCACAAAAAATTGAAAATTTAAATAGTGAAAGACTACGAAAAATAGCACAATTAGAGCTATTAAAAACAATTACAAATATAGAGCTAAGTGACCCCCAAACCACAACCTCCTCCTCCACCCCGCATCCTGCAGTTCCAATTATTTCCTTGCCCCAATCCTTCTCCTCCTCACCCCCCTCCTCCTCCTCTTCCACCATTGTGACCATTCCAGATCACGATTATGTATTTGACATGTAAGATAATAAAGAAAAGTTTTACAAAAAACAGCTTACCTTTACGTAGTCCCCAAGAACGTCCTTGATGCATCTTGCAGTTTCAGGAATTATTTCTGAAATGCTTTGTTTCGAAACATGAAACATAAAACTTAGGCTGGTGTAAGAGTCACCAGTAGCAAGGTAACGCAGAGTAATTGCTAGTCTTATTTCTGCTGGTATTGCACTCCTCATCACCGTATTTTGTCTTGAAATACGTCCTCTCAAAAGTTCCAATAAAAACGAGAAATCGTCAGGAGACATTCTCGTAAAGTTTTTAAATAAATCACGGTCGCTTCGCAAATCACGAATAATGCTGTGTTTTCCTTGCATGAAGTACTCTCTCATCCACATGCGCCTCTCTCTTTTTCTCTTCTTCCGACTTATTATAAAATAAGCTGCCGAAATTGCCGCGCAAATTGCTGGATCCATTGTACAGAACAGAACTGACGCACCGCACAGTTGCACCGTGTGGACAGGGTAGCGCACGTGCGCTGTGTTGAACGTTCGCTTTCAACTTTGCGCATGCAATTTTATTCCCGTGACGCACAGAAAAGACGCATCGTGTGGACGCGCCTTAATGTAACTATTTAGTTGTTCCGTGACATTGCTATCGGCAACTGATTGGTGAACAAATCCAAGGAATACTGCTGGTTGATGGAAACAGCACGTGCGTGTGGTGTGGTTATAGTCCTTGGTGCTAATGTGACATGTGAGCTGCATGCAGGCTGCATGTGAGGTTAAGCCACATCACGATTGATAAATCCAAAAACATTTAACATTTTTTTATGTGAAAATTTTTCAGAATTTTTGGAGAATGCTTTATCTAATTGGTTTGGGCTTAGGTGACGCGAAAGATATTACTGTAAAGGGTCTAGAAATTGTTAAAAATGCTGACAGAGTGTACTTAGAAGCGTATACCTCGATTTTGACAGTAGGCAAAGAGGCTCTGGTAAATTTTATTTTTGTATTTGTGTTAAACTTGCCTTCTCAGGACATAAACGGTAGAATAAATCGTTGGCTTACAGGTGAGAGATGTTGGGTCAGGTTTTCGGGTCTTGGGAATACTCCAAACAGAAAAATTTCCTAAGTTCTTAAAATTTTCCAATTTGTTAGTTTGTGGAATATTTTAACTTAACTTTCCTGAAAGAAATTGATTATATCCACATTTTTATTAATTTATTTTTTTAACTTTATTTAAAAACCAAATAGTTTTACGACACTATATCATATAATTATTATTATTATTATTATTAATATTAGGAAATATAAAATCATTTATCATTATCAATGTTTTCAGTTTCTCTCAGGGCTTGAACTTTTGACTTGATATGTCTTGCTTGTATGCTGCGAGATTCCCTCCTTTCTAGTTTTTTAGGGTAATTCAAGAATACGTCGCAATTTTAGCTTCCTCAAAACCTCAATGAACCAATTAACAGAACTTATTAACATTTCACTGATTCTTTTCTCCTTTTCTTTCTTTTCCTTTCATTTCTCTCTATCGTTCCATTCATCCCGATTCTTTTACGATTTCCTATCAAACTCGTCCTCCTCGCTTTACTCCTGTCACCCATGTGTATATCTTCATCCAAATTGTGCGTATTTTTCATTGAATGACTCCCTTTATTATGTATTATTGTAATATAAATTCTAAATGTGGTCAGGTGGAAGAGCAGGCTAAATGGCCTGAGCCTCGCCACCAATAAAGACATTTATTTATTTATTTATTTATTTTATTTATAAACCATTAAAATTTTGGATGAAAGCGTGAAGGGAAAATTATGAATTTACTGGTTTGGAAAATATGTAAATGTAAGGTTAAAAAGTTGAGTTATTATAAACATTTCTCACAATTTTCTGGGCGAAGAAAAATATTTCAATTAAAATTCATCAATTCGTATTACATAAACATGGATTATGTCCATGGGGAACAGTATTTTTTCTATTGATATATGTTGAAATGTGTGGTGTCAACGTGTATGGTACTTATTCCAGGAGCAGTTTTATGGCCGAAGCATAGTAATTGCTGACAGAGATTTATTAGAACAAGGATCTCAAGAAATTTTGTCCGAGGCTGATTGCAAAGATGTGGCTCTGCTTGTTGTAGGAGATCCATTTGGAGCAACTACTCACACTGATCTTGTACTTCGTGCGAAAGAATTAAATATTCCTTTTTGTATTATTCACAACGCATCCATTCTTAATGCTGTTGGTTGCTGTGGTTTGCAGGTAGATAATGATATGATTTAACATTAAAAATAGTTATAAGATATTTTAAACCAAGTTCTGTGAATTACCTGTTAATTCAAGTAGCTTGCAGGGTGTCAGAATTACTCTCAAATAAGTATCAACAGTCTTTCAGATGGGTACAAGAATCTTGTAATTATGAGATTATTGATACACTTTAAAGGATCTTCTCTAAGATTGCTGTGAAATATTATTTTTGTTAAAGTCATAAGATTTATAACTTCAATTTTGTTTGAGTTTTGCTATTTTATGTATATGATTGATTCTATTTTTTGTGTGTGAAAAGCTGTACAATTTTGGTGAGACTGTTTCTATACCATATTGGACTGATTCTTGGCAACCAGACAGTTTTTATGAGAGAATAATTGGCAACAGAATCAGAGGATTGCATACTTTGTGTTTGTTGGGTAAGTAACTTAAAAACTAATCTTTCAGATTTGAACTATAAGAAAAACAAATTACATATTTAAGTTGTTTATCAGAAAAATTCTCTTTCGTCACAGTATAGGCCTAATATTACCATAAACATTCTTATTTTGTAGACATAAAAGTCAAGGAACCCACTCTAGAAAGCTTGACTAAAAAAGTGAAAGAATATATGCCCCCTCGTTTTATGTCAGTTAGTGAAGCTGCTGATCAATTGTTGAAAATAACGACCAATATAAAGAACAGTGAAAACAATGGGAAAGGTAAGCAGATAATATTCTGAAAATGCATTAGATGATAGTATTAAGAGTAGATTAGAGTGAGTTTTTGTGAAGGTGTTTTATTATTAAGTTAACCTTAGAGTCACTTTTTGCGCTAACACACTCTTAGAATACCCTATATATTCTGTACATATTATCCCTATCTACCATATATGTAATATATAACAACTACACAATAAAAATTAATTATAAACAATCAATTTTGTTCCATTATAATTTTAATTTATTTCATATGATTATTGTATCAGTTAACAATATTTTGGAGAACACTGTGTCCGTTATCAGGTACTGCAAAGAACGAATATTTGTAAGATATTTTTCATGTATAATTGGTTTATAAAATAAAATTAAAAAAAAAAAATATTTTATTATAAAACTTTGTTCTTTGCAGTACCTGTTGATGGAAACAAATGTTTACCTAAGCGTTGATATATACTAGATATACCGTAGTGTTTTGATAAAAAAGTGTGCTGGCTTCAGCATTGTCTGAAAGGTAAGTCATGATGATCTCTTTAGGCTGATCAAGTGGGACGAACACTTTGTATCATTATTATTTTCTTATTAATGAACACTGAGGTTGATACTGTGAGGAAAAGCTAGTTTACCATGCTTCAAAGTTTAGTGTACCAGCCAGTCACATTTCTAGGAACTCATTTCATACTATTAAAGTTTCATATTCAATGAAATTTGATTATAATGCATTTATAATAACTCATAATAGCATAGTAATCTTATCAACACAGTTTTGAATTAATAATTGACTATTTTAAAATATATGAATAAATATATAGTAGGAATCTAGGTAAACGGTGCAAACTATCAGAAATTTCACAAAAAGTCCTAGAATTCTGTTTGAAATTCAATAAAGATGATGCTGCATTCCCACTCTGCTTCATGGTAATTACTATAAAATGTGCTTAATTTACTGTTGAAGTATGAAGTAATCTCTGGCCAGAGTATTAGCATAGATTCCCAAGATAGAATTTCAGAAAGACAGAATTCACAGAAAATTTATCTTCCATGCAGTTTTTTTCTATACGATTCCAATAATAAAGCAGAATAAATGCCAAAGGTAAATCCCAATGCCCATTGCATTACAAGTGCCATGCTGTATCAGTTCTACGTGTAACACTGAAACCATCACACTTTCTCTTCTATGGACTACGTAGGTACTTAAACCAAATAAAATAAATTATTATAATAGTATAAAATTGATTGTCAAAAATTTAGATTTTTATGAAGCAAAATAAGACAAATAGTTAGACTGATAGTTTAAGTTATTTAACAGCAATTTTATTAAGTGCAGGGAGAGCACCTTCTTTAATAGGGGTAAGGTCAGAGAAGGGGTTCGCAATTGAAAAAGTCAGAAAAGATTTATTTGTTCAAATATGTTAGTTAAAAGGTAAATTAAGAAGAAATGTGTAAAATATAATGTATATTATAATTTACAATGTTGCAATGCAGTTATTACTTGATTCACAAATTTGGAACATATTACAATTTTATTTTCCAAGAATAATCATTTTAATAATTTATTATTAATTTGTTAATTTATTTATTATTTATTTCCTCATTTGCGTTGATAATTTCAAAATGAATTTAAAAACCAGTTGAAAACATTATTTAAATTCTCTGAAGATTGCAGGTTGCCCTTTTACAAACCCCAGATAATTGGAATCTCAAATTATTTAACTCCAAATAATGAAACACCTTATAATATTTCATTAAAATATACTTTTACTAATTTTATCACGATAGTTTAGTGTAAAAGAGATTTGCAGAGCATTAAGTTTTGTTTAGACTGTGATTTGACTGTAATCTTTAATTGTAATGATAAGAAACAATAAAGAACAATAAACCCTGCTTCTAATTTTGTTCATTAAATTGCCTTAGTGGACACAAGTGGCACAACGTATTATTTTAGAAATGGAAAAATTTTGTTAGGGGTTTTCATTGGTTCAGGGGAGAACATTTAACAAATTTTCATTCTCAATTTTTAAAATTATGTTTAAAATATTGTGATTAGTTATTGTAAATAAATCGACTTTAATGCACTACTTTTTTGTTACATAGCGCTTCCTGAAGAATGCTTGTGTGTAGGAGTTGCAAGAGTAGGTTCTGATTCCCAGAAAATCATTGCTTGTTCACTGAAACAAATGAAAGATACTGATTTAGGTCCACCCTTGCATTCCCTTATAATATGTGGAAAACTTCATCCTTTGGAAATAGAGTATCTTTCCCAATTTGCTCTCAATGTACAAGATGTTCAGAAAAGTGTTGAGGTTTAATTTACTTACCGTTTCTGTTTGGAGGTGTAAATGTTTGCTTGAGAATCAATGTTATTATCAGTTATCATTGACAGGTCTTGTTTTGAAAACAAAATCAAAACTTAAAATGAATTGTTCTTTTAATTATTTATAGACAGCAAAATGTGTTGTTCTTATAGAATCAGAGCAAATTATTTAAAAATAATTTTCAGTATGCAAATATAGTTTGAGAAGAAAATACTTTTAATGTTGGAGAACATTATTTAATTAAATCCTGAAGAAGAAAAAAGTTGAAAATCAAGAAGATATTATCATACTCATTTATTTGGACAATGTCTGCGTCTGTTCTTTTTCAATTTCTTTTATTATTGTACTGCTGCTGACTCAAACAAATCAACTTATCTTGAATTGTGGTAAAGAACAAACTCCTAAATTATGTCTGTATGCCTAGGTATATTCATTTCTGAAGGATATTGTTTTGTTTTATTTTATATAAAACTTTTCAAGTGTTGTATACAGTAGAGTTCAAAGACCTTCACCTGTGTGTCATGTAGTTTTGTGCATATGTTTGGTCTGGAAAGAAAGAAGGTTGGATGGAGATATTTATTATAAAATTCAGAATATTGCTCTTACTTGTCCAAGGTTTACAACACCCTCTGATGAACTTTGCTTATTAGCAGCAGATGAAAGAAAGTGCAAGAGACATGCTTACTCATGTTTCCTTAAACCTATTGAGGCTCCAACAATATCTATCATACAAGCCCTGTTGTCCATGGCTTTCTCACACTTCCTTCTCCCTTCAAATAAACACTGGCATTCCAACATAGTAGCAAAATATGGAACTAGGCAGTTTAATGTATTTGTTTTGTGATTTTTTCTCTCATTTGTGCTTCAAAAAAATATGTATTTTCTGGTGTAATTTTAAAAGAAGACCTATTTAATTTTGATGTAGTAAATATTATAGTTTTTTATCTTCTCCTGCACTGTTTTGTGTATTCTATTTATTTTGAAAATATAGAGGTTATGTTTACACACAGGATCTGGTTTTTCAAAAGAAAACCAGTGTACTGAAATGTTAAGTTGTAATGGAAAACTTGTTCTTTTCCTGGAAAATATATATTGTTTTATTGCAATATGAATTAATTATCTGCTTATCAAGATTTTACAAAAACCTTTTTCCTGGTTAATTATATTCTTAAAAACAATAGGATGCAAATAGTAGACCTATTGTTGTGTACTTTCCTTTTGCAGTTGTAAATGTTCTGCATGATGTATCAGATAGGGAGAACTGATGTTTGTGTTGTGTTCTTTTTCAATTGGTTTATTGTCATTGTTTTTATTACTGTACTTTTTCCCTGAACCCTTGGTTTCATTGTGGAACTCATAGCCACAATCTGAGGTCGAGCCTCAGTGAGTAGACAGCTTGCTGTCAACCCTTGGGTGGCATTGGGCGTGGGATATGTTAACCAGCATCCCTGGTGCAGAAGGGCAGTGTATTCCAAACCCACATATAAAACTCCAGGTGGGGTCCTGTCAAGGTTCCTCTGATTCCAGCTGACACGTTGATAGCCTCGAGGGGGAGGCATTGAGGAGATGGTTTGGGGGCCCCGAGCCTCTTGAGTCTCAACCCAGGGGCCCCCAGTTGGGCACTTCGCTTCGTCGTCCCAACAGGCAAAGAGGAGGTACTTGTCCCAGTGCACTTGAGTAGCTCATTGTTCTGACTCCGGTACTAGCCTGGATAACTACGAGATCTGAGCTGGGCAGCCCGACCCAGACTTTGAATAGGAGGGTTACCGTGACAGCAAACTGTGTACTGGCAGGATTCGAGTACCAGCTCATTGGCGTACTTGTGCGTCAGTGGGGGGTGAGGATATGAGGGAAAGCTTAGGTGCCAATGCTGGGGTTAACGCCTCCTGGTAGAACAAGTGTGTGTATGTGGTGTAGTAGACCATACAGGGTATACGTACTGCTGTTGATAATTCAAATACAGTAGAGTTTGGGTTGTACTATTTTATATTATAATTGTAGTTCGTTTTCTTTATCGATTGTTAAAAAAACAGATATAGTGACAAAGCATGAGGGGATAGTAGCATTAGGATGATTGAAAAGACGTTGAAAAATGTGTGGAAAATGTAGTATAACATGGCCTGTACATTTCGATGAAATGTGTTTTTCAAAGCTGAGAGAATTTGACACTATGGGTTAATACCTGGCCAGCCCAAATTGGAGGATTCTAAGGATAAGGAGATCTGATCTGTGTCATCCTAGACTACATTTTCTGCAAGGAAATTTTGCATGTGCATCACAGCAAGTGAGGAACCACCCTGAAGATGATGAGTACATCATTTCAATCGCTAAACAGAAGAATTTCAGCACTGTGATTGCAATGCTATGAAAATCGTTTATTTTCTCTCACTATGTTTTGTAGGCTTTGATGTTTTTTCATGTTCCAGTGTGGTAGAAGGTTTGATCCCTACATAATGTCAAAATCTATAATTTCATCAAAGATAGGCTTTGATTTCTTTTCCAAGGTAAACCCTCCGTCTTGTGGGTGTTCCTGTCACTTGTCAACATAACCGATTTTTCAGGACGTAACAGCACTTGAAGTTTTTCTGTTAAACATCATCCATTATTCAGATTCAGTATCTTTATATTATGTGCTATATCATGATGAAACACATATATACAAATACAAATTACAAAATTAAAAATTGAAATAATTAAATTTAGTAAATAGTGAGTAACAATAAATGTTTTCAAGTAAACTGTGTTAAGAATATACATGTTTTCTTCGGGCTTGTGGGCTGTGGTCCAAACATGTATATTGACTCGCGTGAAAGCCTTCAATGTGTTATGAATGTTTATATCCAAATTCTTTAACCAATAACTCATTAATAGGGCCCGGATTTTAATGACCTAAAAATCAGCGAAATGTGCAAGCATTTATGACCTAAAAAAATAAAATATGACGTTATACAAGTTTATTTTTTAAAAATTCGTGTTAATTTTTTAGGTATAACAAATACAAAATGCAAATCAAGAATAGATTGTGAGTACGGTACATACAGCTTGCAGTCTTTGGAACTAACTAGCATTTAAAAAAAATTGCTTGTGTGTGTAAAACAAATCAAGTACAGTACAATAAAATCCATGAAACCAAACGACTTGCTTTATGACTGCATACTTCTTGTTTGAAATAATCCCCTTTCAAATAATCCTTTGTAGTATAATTTTTGAGTTAGTGACAATATCACCTGATACATTGTCATGCGAGACACGTTTTCAAGCCTTTTATTCTTGTTCCTTAAAATATGCCTTTGGGGCTAAAACTAAAAAAAATATGACTTTATATGCGAATACAAATACGTTTTCCTGATCGACAATACCTGGATTCGTGCATAAATTGTTATAAAATTCACCCGAAGGTTCAGAAAAAATATGACTTGTCATTGAAATCCGGGCCCTACTCATTAGAAATTTTCTTTCTAGTAAAAGAATGCGTACATTTAAACTTTTTTTGGGGGGGGGGTAAGGGTCGTTGGAAGAATGAAAGAAAACGTAATAATTATAAAAGCATTTTGAATTTAATTCCAAAACACTGAAATCAGCTACAAATATGATTACAAAGCTTCGATAACAATTCCAATTTGCCCCCCCCCCACACACACACACACACACCAGGAAAGCTTTTTTTCTTTGTGAACTGTGTAAAAAATTTTATTTTCCTAGACGAGAGTTCCGGTCTAGAAGGTTAGACAAGAATTGAACCTTTTGTCAGTTTGAGTCTGTAGGACGGACAGGATTTCCACTTAAAGATAACATTTTGGAAAAATATTCTGTGTGAAGATTTTGAGCGAGGAACTTCTCCCGAAGAAGAGTACGCTAAAACAACTGTCGGCATTTTGCGGAAGAGCGCGCACTCCCGGGGAGGGGCGGAGGCAGGTTTAGCGCATGACGCTTTCAATGCAACTGACGTCGCCCCTGCCTAGCTCGGGTCCAAGTGTTACATCAGGACCCGTGAATCCAAACACGTTCTTTATCTATTGTAATAAGCCGAAAGTATGAAAAAATAAGGGGTTAATTCAAGGCAATTTGATGTTTGTAATTGAGAAATAATGATTACCAGAAAATGGATTGAAGAACACTGATGTATTCTTAGTGATCATCTTTAAGTGCCACAGCTGGATACAGTTTCTTTACTGTTCACAATTCTGTTTTCTTCTTCTCCAACTAGACAATACAAATCAATTCGCGAGCTCGAAACTAGCTCTCTAAAAATCGCAAATCATCGATGCTGCGCGTATATTTACTGATGGGGTTGTATTTAAACATCTTTTATTCATGGTGCGACTCACATGCTACTACTGAAATATATCGATAAACCATTGCTTTTAACTGCATTGACATATTACAAAAGTCACAAAGCAACGAAGATATCAATAACATTTATGGATCCATATGTAAACACATATCGATTTGAGGAGTGTTGGGGAATGTTGACTGCCCCTAACTCGTCTGTGAGAAAGACCAATATGTATTGTTTCTCTTGCAAATGACAAAGATTTGGAAGATTGATCGAATGTTTTGGAGGCTACTTGAGGTTTTTCTGTTCTGTCTTTACACAATCGGAGAAAGTGACGGTAATTTCCTCTGGCGTCTTATCCTGAGAGAAAACTGAAAAGTAATGCGTCTTTCGAACAATCTTTTCTGTGCATTAATGTCTCCTTGCTATTTGAAGAGTAAGGGAAATTCGTCGTTAATGAAAAAAAAAACTGCGATAAAAATCTCTCGGGCGGAACGTTTTTGCGCTATGTCACCGTAAGGACGCTCCCACGACTCCTGCTAATGCGACCTTATGCGGTATTCGTGTTAGTCACGAAAACTAAAACTAATTACTTGAAGGTATTTTAACTTAATAATTTGGCAAGTTTTCTTGAGATCATTGCTTCAAATCTGCGCCCAAGTACAGTAGGTAACCTCTGTGACATCCTAGCAAGAATTTCTGTATTTTCTCTCAGGAATGCAAGAAACGTTTGCACCTTCTCCAAACCGTTGGTTGACAAGTTTGCGGTCACTTGGGTTCATAACGAAACTTCTCACTTTCACGATCAATCACCGCTACAAGCTTATTTACATTAGGCTAATCTTTCTCAATCAAACTGTACGCATTTCGGGACTCACATCGCGACATTGTGCATTTCCAGAATCCTTACTGACGTAAAGTCGCGATGAGTCTAATTCCATCTTCACTCGAACTACTAATAACAAGGGCGCCGTTTTGTAGAAACCGCAAAAGTGACTAATAAAACAACGTGGGCAGTCAACGTTTCCCCTCCCCGGACCGCTTGAACCACCGTCTCGCCGTCGCCTCATATCTTGGCGGCGGCCGCGGCGCTCTTGCCGGGCCGGGCCCCCGCGCCGCCCCCCAGGACCGCTTGGATCTTGGTGGCGCTCTTCTCCAGGGCCTCCCGTCTCCGCCGGCGCGCCCGCCTTCGGCCCCTTGGCGGCGGCGGGCCCCCTGGGCTTGGTGGCGTCGGCCCCCGCGGGCGGCGGCTCGCTGTCGCCGCCCACCACGCTCAGTCGCCGAGGCCCGTTCGGTCGCTTGCTCTGTGGAAGAGAGGGCTCGGTTATTTTGTGGGGAGGTCGGGGCTATTTATATGGTTAGTTGTTAGTGATTCCGGGCACGTCAACTACTGAGATCAATAGTTCCGTAAGAGTAGTGCATGTTTTTTCCTTTGAAGGTAGCTGTGATCTTCCCTCGGTGGATGGTGAGATCCGGCGCCGTTCTACCGTCGGCTAGCGGGGTTTCCCCAACCAGGTATATCTCCCACCAGCGGGACACCGCCCCAGTCGGGGCAAACTCTAAGCTCCCGACCGGTCTCTTGGCATCTGTGGTATAGTGCATGTTATTTTTAGTGTATAGTGTAGTGCATGTTACTGTTAGTAAAGGTGAGGATAGGACAAGGAAGATATTGCGTGCGGTCCATGGCTCGTTTGTTAGGGTACTGCTCCGGCATTCGACTGGTGTTGATCGGAGAAACCACGGAAGACTATCGATCAGACTCTAGAATTCTCCTCGAGACAGCGTCTGAACTCAACCTAGCGGAGAAGCTAGTGTCGAAAATATTGCCTGTCTGGACTCGAACTTAGGATCTCCCGGTCAGAGACACTGCAGTGACATTAGTTGATGCACTGAGCCACCTCTCCCGGTGCGGTTCTTTATAATTGAGGCGCTTGGGATTAGGCACATTTTCGCGGCTTTCCCGGCACACCGCCTGCGTGGCGGCACCTCACCATTAGTCGGAAAGGAGATGCAGCGAGGCGGGATTGATCTTTTTAAAAAAAATATTGTATATGAACAGTATATAAACCATTTTACAGGTTTAAAATGGAAAGGGTAACAAACAAACGTAGACTCGGCGCAGAGGTATGGTGGGAGGGGTTAATGTGTGAACGTTGGATTAAGAATAGTTAACGTGGTCTTTTGGAGCACGTGATATGATTTTACTGGGACTATTACTAGATTTTCGAAGGTTGCAGAGTTTGGCATCAGGAACCAGATTTAGGTTGGTGAAAATTTTTTTTGTTAGTGTTGAAATGTGCTGAGTGGTAGTATCGAGGGATTGATTTATTAATTATTTTGCGTATCCGCGCGTGTCAACTGCTATGGTCATTAGTCACAATTGTATCTCAATCATGACAACACGTCGGCTTGCGGTGGTTTTCCTCTCCAGGCATCTCCAGCGGAGTTCTGCCCACCCGGGACCAGCTCTTATCTCCGCCTGGTCTCCCGACATGCGTAGTAGTGAAGTGGATGTAAGACTTGGGGTTTGAGTACTAAACCACACAGCAAGCAACTCAGAGATATTTACCTTTTTCGTAAGTGCTCGAGGTTGCCAACATTGAGGAAGTTGTGTAATAGAATACAGTAATTTATACAATATCTTTTAAAGCAATAAACGTACTTTTTAAATTGACCATTGATTCACAAATTTTTACTAACTTTCAATTGCTCTCCCGTAAAAGTCACGAAGGTAGCTTAACATTATTTAATTCCAAGCATCAAAATTATTGGTTATTATCTTCCACGTTCTGACCAGTTTTGTTCATAAAAATACATAAAATAAACATTCAGAAATAAGAACAAGCACTCTCAGAAAACATTCAAGATTATGAGGAACAATGTATCTTTGCCAAAGTAGGTTGGAAGGAACCCCCAAGCTCGCAAGCATTCACTTAATGATAACGACTAGAGAGAGGATACAACAGGAACGTTGAATGAAGTGGCTTGGGAAATCAGTTCTTGCACATCGCTTAAAACCAAGGACATCGGAACAAAGATAAACGGGATTTTCTCTAGGGTCAGGAGAACTAAGGCTATTCAAAAATAGGCCACTGAAAACAGGTGCAAACTACGCAAGAAAAAGGAAACTGCCGAGTACTCAATCAGTGTCTGTAGGAAGATTGCGCATACAGATCACAAAAATCACCATAACAGTGGTCACCTTGTTTCAGTGGACAAAAAGTATGGCTTTCAGGCAAATGATCTGTGATGGAAGCATAATTCAGAAAGTGATGATGTTTTTTATGGAATATGGTATGTTTGAAGAGTATCCCTTTTTAGTGTCCAGCAAGTCAGCAACCATATTTCAATTCCATTTCCCTTTATGGCGTTTTTACATTATTGCAATATCTTGGTGGAATCGCTCACTGTGTTCGTCACTCAGCGCCGAGTTTTTCAGGAAAAAAGTCAAAGTGTCAATCCAGAAAAGTATTTTAAGGAACATATCACATCTGAGAGTTTTATAATTGTGAAGGAGTACGGACAGTAGTTCTTCGTAGTTCTCAGCTTTTTTGTTCCCAAGGAGTTCAGTTACGACTTTTTGAAGCGACGTCTATGCTATGGTGCCTTTTCAACACCATTCAAACTTGCCTCAAAGTCATGATCCTTTATTAGTTCCTTTATGTGTGGTCCAACAAATATACTCTCCTTTATTTTCGCCTCACTCTTCCCTATTACTGTATATGCTTCTTTAAGTACAGGAAATCTGGCTCACTTTTATCCATTGCCTTCACAATTTTTTATCAATCCCTATTTGATGCGTAAGGGAAGAATATATACGTGTGCAGGACTTTCAATTGGTTGCGAAGTTACATTTTTTGTCAAGCTGTCAGATGTCGTTGAGGCTAGTGCTTCTTCACAAAAATTATTTTGCTATCTTTACTATTCACTCGCATAGAAAACAGCCAAATTTAGTATGTCCTTGCTGGAGACCTGACAAAAGTGCGATAACTTTCAAATTGCCGTCTACATTCCACGAATGCTGTTGGTATTGTATCTTCGATAAAAGTTTCATGATGGCTTTCATCTCATTCATATGGGTTGCACAGGTAAGAGGAATCGTTGGTTTTTCATTTTCATTATGAATAAGCACGGCTTTTAAACGAACTTTAGAGGAATTTCTAAATATCCTCCATTCCTTAGAATCACGGTGGTCTCTCGACTCAGTAGTGCATCAACATCAGTACAATACACTAGATTGCCTTCTCCAGAGTACAGGCACCGGAGGTCGTGTTCCCGTCGACCTTATACAGTAATTGTAGTTTCCTTCTGAATTAGGTTCCAGTCCTTCAATCAGGACGGCAACAATTCTGCCAGATTCTTTGACAAGTTTAGATCACAAACTAGATCATAGGTCCGACTGATGGACTCTTCTTTGCCTTGCTTGTGATTCCAGGAACATTGGCATTGCAGAAATAACATTTCTTGGGGTGATTCTTTGGTTCCCTCCATACCATAGGAATTACAAATAGTATATGTCGCGAATTTCCATTTATACAACCACTAAGTAATGTTTCTCATGACTCACAGCAAATATAAAGGTTCCACGAATTGTTCTGATTTCCGATGTGTCGCCCGAAATAAATTCATATGCCTTCCTTATTAAGGGTGTAATATTCCGCCTTTGGCTCTTCAACGATACCTCACCACACACATAACGGTAAATTATTTGGATGGTTTACACACTGTCGCGGCATTGCAAGGAATCTCTTCGTACAAAATTAATAATCGAATGCAACGTGAGGATGAGTCATGCTATATATAGTAAAATCAACACCTTTCTTACTTGACACGCAGGACGAAACTAATGCGCCGAGTCGGTGCGTCGTTTACGTGAGACAGCGCCCTTCGTAAGTCCCGAACTTTCTCAACTGATATGGCCGGTCTGGCGTTTATTTCATATTTTTAGTGGAATCTACATTATCATGCATTGCTGACGACCACCATCTTGTAAAAATCTGCAAGAAATTAGCGTTTCAGTATAAACGATACGTGGCTATCTGCGAAATATATATCATTTTTAGTAAATGTGCAATTACACAAAAACTGACACTGACAGTACACTCAAGCACCCTTAGCCTGATGCGAGCATGGCGGGGCAACACCGTTGCAGCTCAAATCCAGAGGGGTACCAAGCAGACTAAGGACGGAAAAAGGTGCTGTAATAAGCATAGCTTGCGAATGAGCTAAATTGCTATATTCCGCAGAGAATCCGAGTCGTTCTATTTGGACTTATGACGTACTGCCGAGCGTATTGCCCTTACTATTAAAGTGTTTGAACCTGTTTCTTAAATGCAATCACGCGAAATAAAGAGTCGGAACATTTAGAAATTGTATGTACTTATTGTAAAATAAAATGGCTGTAGAAGTAAATAAGGGATGTAAATGTTGATGTTTATTGTTTTTTTAAAATTATTTTACGTCAAAAACAGTTAAAAACTATGTGGCGCGCTACAGGGAGAAGTGTATTCTGTGCACGTTTTCATAATTCTGGGATCTCTACCCTAAGTTGAATACAGAAAGAAATGAACGTTTTTCCGTAAAAATTGGAAAGAAAATATTTGCTCCCATGCAACCAAATCTATTTTCAAGGGCAATTCAGCTATAGATTTGGGCTCTTATTCCTCATCATCTCCTTTGTAAAGGAATATACTTCCTGTCGCGACATGAAGAACGATAATTTGAATAACTACATTTTCCCACTGAACTCTAGAAGACATGCATAGATAATGAAATTACATTTGTGCTCAGAAGCAAAACAAGGGGTCATCTCGGCATTTGCTCAAAGGATCAGGAAAACGACGGAAAACCTGTTATGTGCGCTTGGCAATCAGCGTGCAATAGGTTATGGTTCACTATGATTTTCTGCGTTAATGAGGTTCAAAAGGCTGTGGTTCACAATGATTTTACAGCGAACGAGATCGAAGATTTCTTCATATCTCATCTGACTCTTTGCCATATATTTTTATGTAGTCAAATTTAAATATAAACGTAAGTAATTTCCTTAAACGAATACTTGTCATCTGGACACGTTTCCGAGCTGGAACTATCGCATATTTGTAATCCGAAACATGCAACTTCCTTTTCTGTGGGAAGTGGTGCCGAAAGGAAATAAATGAAAACTATTAAGCAATGGAAAATGCATTTTACGTTTTTACTGTTGATGTCATTGATTGTTTTCCTTTTCGGACGGTGCCGCCCCAGCTAGGCCGACGCATAAGCAGCTAGGCCGACGCATCTTATTGTATTATTATTATTATTATTATTATTATTATTATTATTATTATTATTATTATTATTATTATCATCATCATCATCATCATCATCATTAGGTAGGTCAGGGTGATGATGGATCTGAGTTGCATTTGTGCCGAGATGACACATTTTTTAAAGAACCTTGTTCTCTTTTAGTAGGAAAGTATGTTTTTCATGGAAGTTTGTTTATGTCGTTGGTCAGTGGGATATATTAAGATAGAAAGAGAATATACATTTCACTGAGCGAAAACCTTAATGTTTCTGATGGACTTGAGTTTATTTTTGCGGAGTTACCATGCTAGGTTTCCCGAGTGTCCAAATTCGACAAGAGTTGTTTTCAAGGGACCCCTGAAGCATCGTTTACGCCCACCTCTTGTTTCTGGAAACAAGACACTTGCTTTCATGCTGGAGTGCTTCATTATTGTTTATTTTTTAGCCTACGACAGATACATCTTCATGTCAGTGAGAAAAAGACCTGCCTGCAATGACGTCCATGCTACGTCACTGCTGATTTGGAACAGCTGTCATCAGTCGTGAGCTTGCGTGAAATCTATTTTTAATGTTTGTTATATTCGCAAAATTTAGCGATGTTGAATATAGGATGTCCTTTCATCGTATCCAGAATTATGCAGTACGAGCTGGAGATTTGATAAGCATTCCAAGACATGCTCGAGGTTGGCGAAAATTTATTAAATGCTCCTTCTATACCATGAAACGCGCTAATATTTTTGGAAACTCAATTTCTAGTCAATATAAATAATTAACAGGTTTTTTCTTTTCTGTTAAAAAATGTTTAGAATTCTTATTTTGTATCTGTGGCATTATACTCCACAGACACAGGGACTGTCCAGGAACGAATATTCAAAAATATATAATTTTATGGTTTGATTGATCGCTTCAGTTACGTTGTCTACAAAAATATATCTAATTTTAACTTATCATGAAGAATCATAGCCCAGAATAAACGGGAAAATGAATTCTTAAAGATCAAGACCAATAAAAAAATGTACAACTTTAAATTCGTTAAATGCGTGATTTAAAATCCAAGAACCGAATTTGATTTTATCTGCAGAATATTGCTGACAGACATTAATTTTCATAACTCCCAAAATTTGATTGTCGTCTCAGTAAGTAGGTATCTGTAGGGGTAGGTAATCACCTTTAATTTAGGCTAAAAGATCAAGGTATTTTTATTTTTGGTAATTGCATATTTATTAGTTTCGCCCATCCAATACTTGTATAAAAGAGAATTGTCTTGTATTTATAGTGATGGGTATAGGCAACTCGTTTATGACGTGTTTGTTGGAAGTGGTAACGGCAAACTGGTTTGAAGCTTGAGCTTCTTTCTGACAACAGTTTCTGTGCCAACAGCCGCCAAAATAATTCACGTTTTCCACCTGGGTAAACATAATATTCTTTCTGTGGTGATGATGGTTTGAAGATGCACTGACTACTTCAGTGGAATCACAATTCAAAATATTGTTATGATATTTCTATAATACAATATTATTGCGGCACTGGACTGTTGTATTGTTTAAATATTTCTGTGGTTGAGTACGATGAGCTGAAAGTACTTATTAAAGACCATTACCTCTGCATCTACTTAAACGAACACGACCAATAAAAAAACGAACTGTCACCTTTTGCAATTTACCACATGTTTCCGGTATTGGTATAAGGAGGAAAGCAAAAACGAATTATGTTCCAGAGATTGTGTAACACAGAGAATGATAGCTAAACGTTAATTATATTACCTTCATTATATTTGTCATCCGGGTTTGATTCTGAAATCGTCTTAAATTTGTAGAAAATCATTAATTGTTTCCATGACTTCATGAATCATTTACTTGAGTTTGGTATTAAGTGAGTTTTACATATTTGTAAGTACCTTGACTATTAGTATTGTCAATGAAGATTTTACATTCTGAAATACGATAAAAAGATATAGATTGCCTTATTCTGAATTAAATATCCTTGTTTAACAATGGGGAAGTACATGAAGACCAGGACGGATCCAGCGGTGCCCCAGTCATACGGCCGGTAGCGGAAATATGGCTTGTTGATAAGGGCCATGGCTCTCGGTCGAGGAGTTCGTTAAACGTCAAGTGCAGAACAACAAATGTTTCACTCCGTTCTCATATTGACCCTAGCAATACCATGGAAACCATGATCTTGTGCCATACCAATGGGGAAGGCCGGAACCCAGAGCTTAAACTTTTATTTAATTGATGTTTTTACGTTCTCATCCTTCCTTCGTAAGAAGAACTAGAGGTGTTTCATAATGGCACAGACTTTCTCGTAGTAAAGTTTTCTAATTTCCTTGGTGTGGACTGGTACTGTACAGTTTTGCCCCTCCTTCTTGCCTGCTGCCATATATCGCCGCCCAAAGTATATTTTCAAAAAATGTTCTCAACTTTTCAGTTTCCAAATAGTAGAACCGATATATTATTTTAAGAATTTTAAAGAAGGCTAAAACCTCATCCTAAATAGAAAGTTTCATTGAAAAATTTGGAGCCGGATTTAAGAAAATAGCGTTAAGCGTTACCGTAAATGCGAAATTTAAAACTCTTTTCCACAGGAATCTATTGAGTTTTCTAAATTCTTCATTTTAAGTATTTTGAAGAACTTCTACTCACAAATTCCATAATGTATATAAAATGGTGAAAATGTGCATATTAACGGTGTAAGAGATATTGAAAGAAAATTATATTTGTGTAATTATTGAAAAAACAAAAGAATACACCAAAATGAACTTTTCGCCATATAAAGCAGTGCAATTAGCACTATCTATTGAAAAAAATTAAGAAAAAATTTGGGGCCATTTTTGAGGAAATGGCGGTTGAGCTACTCTGAAAATGCGGAATGTTCAGCTCATTTTAACAGAAAATTATTGACTTTTAGATTTACTTTATTTGACATTATTTAAAGCACATGTACTCATAAATCTAATGGTCTAAAGAAATTACGTCTAATATTACCGTCGTGAGAGACAAATCAAAGAAATTACATTTTTTGTAATTTTTGAAAAAAACAAAAGAATAGAGCAATATGGCGTTTATGTAATCGTATAGGATTTCTTTGGCACTAACCCTATTAAAAACTTACAGAAAAAATTAGGTGTCGTTTTTGAGAAAATCTTGTTTTTGTAATTAAAAAAATGTAAATATTGCACGAAAACTACTAAAATTTTCAAAAAAATCTACATGGCCTTTATGAAACAACTATTTATGGACAACACATTTTATTTGAAGGAAAATCTGTCTTCAATTTTGTGGTTGTAGGAAGACGCCAAAAAAAATTCAAACTTTTCCAGTTTTCGAAAATTTAGAGTTAACCGTGAAAATCGGAACTATGCCACCTTTGTATTCTGACAAGAAATTGAAATCTGGAGCCGTTTTTGAGAAAACTTTGAAAGTGTCCGGAAGGCTTCATGTAAAGTTTCCCCAAATTTTAAAGAATGTTTTTCAAAATCTCAAAGCTTCAACTAGAGCCACATCTACCGAGGATTCTTCAATTTGGAATAGATCTTGCGGATGGTTTAGGTGCTAGTAGGGTTCACAGACGGACGGACGGACGAACGAACGTTTTGCTTCCAATTAGCTTTTCGGCATCAAGGACCCACAAAACAAGGATTCTGGCTACACCACGTGTTAGAGAATTTTTTCCCTTAATTTAGCAACTGGTTTTATGCACTTTTTCGTTATCAGAGCCCGGCAATGAACTTTTTCCGCCGAAAATTCCCTATGTTTTCGCGGAGCATTACATAACTTTCTCTATACTACGTATATTACTCTGTATATACGTACGTATACGAGAAAGTAACTAGAGGTGCTACAGAATGACACAGACTTTTTCGTAGTATAGTTTTCTAAATTCCTTGGTGTGGTCTGGCTTTAAGATTTTGCTCCATTCTTTGGAGAGCTGTCATCTATCGTCGTTCAAAGTACATTTTTTGACATTTTCTCAAGTTTTTGCTTTCCCAGTAGTACAACCGAAATATTACTTCAAGAATATTAATGAATAGTAAAAACTCGTCCTAAATAGAAATTTCCATTTAAAAAATTGAAGCGGTTTTTAAGAAAATGGTGATTAATCATTACTGTAAATGCGAAATTTGAAGCTCTTTTTCACAGGAATCTTTTAAGTTATCGAAAAAGTTCATTTTAAATCATTTGAAGCACTTCCACTCATAATTGTAATAATGCATACAAATCGATGAAAATGTCCGTATTAACGGAGTCAGAGCTATTTCAAAATAATTACATTTGTGAAAATTTTGAAAAATTATATGAATACGATAAATGAACTTTACGTCATATTGAACCCCGGACATAGCACTACCTATCAGAAAAAATTGTGGAAAAAATGTGGAGTCATTTTTGAGAAAATGGCGTTTGAGCGTTTCTGAAAATACGGAATTTTGAGCTCATTTGTACAGAAAACGGTTGAGTTTTCGAGAAACTTTATTTGGTATTATTTGAAGCACATGTACTCATAAATATAATAATGTGAAGAAATTGCCTTTAATGTAAATGTTACTGACGTGAGAGACAATTAAAAAAATGTCATATTTAAAATTTTTGGAAAAGAAAAATATAGAGCAATATGGCGTTTATGTCATGGTATAGGGTGCGTTTGGCAGTAACCCAACCAAACTTTAAAGAAAAAAATTGCAGTCGTTTTTGAGAAAATCTTGTTTTTGTATTTTTTTTAATTGCAAATATTGCATGCACTATTGCACGAAAACTACTAAAATTTCCGTAACATCATTTGAGGGAAAAATTTGTCTTCGATTTTGTAGTTGCGGGAAGACGCCGAAACAAAATTCAAACTTTTTCAATTTTCGAAAATTCAGAGTTAATGGTGAAAATCAGACCTATGCCACCTTTATAAATGTATTTTACTATATTCTTAAAGACATGTAAAGAAAAAATTTGGACCGTTTTTGAGAAATTTTGAAAATGTCTGGGGGGCTTCATGTAAAGTATCCCAAAATTTTAAAGAATGTTTCTCAAAATTTCAAAGCTTCAACTAAAGCCAGATCGACTGGGTGGTTCACTTTGGAAAAGATCGTACGTGGTTTAGGCGTTAGTAGTTTTCACAGGCGGACGGACGTTTTGAAAAAAACAAACAAACACTTTTTCGGTATCGGGGGACCCCAAAATGTGTATTTCCGTTGAAATGTCGAAATCGATTTTCCGCAGCGTTACATAACTTTCTCTATACTACGTATATTACGCCGCATATACGTCTGTGTACGAAAAACTAAAAAGTACTGTTATCGTGCGTTGGAAAAACTCTTATTGCCGCCCTAGGGACGAAAAAGTGGATACATCTTGTCCCGATTTATAGTAAATTACTTCCTCTAACACATAACATTAGTCAGATCCATGTTTTGTGGGTCATTGATACCGAAAAATCATTTGACGGCAAAACGTCAGTCTGCCCGTTCGTCTGTGGCCAACGCTAGCGCCTAAACCGTTCAGCCGAGTTGCTCCAAAATTGATATTCCCCGATCGATTTAAAGGTTCTCTAGTCCCGGCGAGTTTAAAACGAATATTTTGATTTTGGGGAGTACTTAACATAAAGCTTCAACATTTTCAAAAATTTCTCAAAAATTACTCACTTTTTGTCGATTAAACTTTGTTTTCGAATAGCATAAAGGACGTTTGAGAGAATGATGGTCTCATTTTCTCTGATTGCAAAAGTTCACATTGTTTTTGACGTCTTTTTACAGCTACAATAAAAATAGATATTTTTTTCTGAATAATGTTCTTTAAAAACAGGTATTGAAATAAATGTATGCACAATTTTTCGAAAATATACGTTTTCGCGTAATTTTGTGTAAAAAGTAGGCATTTAAAACATTTTTAAAACAATTTTTTCTCAAAAACGGCTCCTAATTTTTCTTTAAATTTTGTCTTCGTATGCATCAAAAGATGGTAAAGAAATTGGCGCTTTTCTTATTTCCGGCGAACTCTCTGTATTTTCGAAAAATGCAAAAAGTTACCTTTTTAATGCTTGAACATTGAAGAAAGAGATTTTTGCCTTACCTTTCTGTTTGAAATCAATGCAGTTTACAAAATATAAACACATTTTATAAAAAACCGCTCCATTTTTTTTCCACGGATAATATAAAAAAGAACGTTTAAAAGAATAGGGCAGGTCTCATTTTCGTTGAAGTCTCTGAATTTTCGAAAATTACAAATTTAGAAATAATGCAAAAAAGTATCTGCTGGACCTGAACCACTAGTCGACAATAGCATAGTACAACTCATAACATAACACAAATTAACAATATCAATGATTTTCGACTTACTAAAAAATTTGCAACGAAAAAAAATCGTCGGTAGGCTTCCAATCCCCCTTCCATGGTATTGAGGGGTCGATATCGACCCCTCGGGGATCGATGGCATTTTAAAGGGTCAATAGCCGAATATGAACCGGCGACAGATCGGTTCAACCAAAATCAAAATCCCTTTGATTACAAAGAAATTAATGATGTTGATACTTAACTGAAAAAGCTGTTAACGACATATTTCTGTCTGAATAAAAAATTATGCATCGTAAATGAAACAGCTCGTTCTGCGCCTTCATCTTAATTAGAGTAGCAGCAATTATCGCCCATTCCTTGGAATACCGCAGTGGGGGACAAAGCTACCAGATACTGGGATGCTTAAAAGACTGCTGTTCAACAAAAATCTTTTCGAGCAAATCAGTTACCACTTTTTATTCTAACCAATTACTCCTGCCTCTGATACCTGACCCATTGTTTTACTGTAGACTCTGAAACTAACAATCACTCGCACATAGAGTGTGCTATCATTTTTATTAGGCATGGATTCACGTTATTCATTGTATCAACTACAATTACATTTTTCAATCCCAAGGGACCTTGCTTCTCTGTCACCATAAGTTCTGAATTGTTCTGGAGATTGCACTTAAGTGAACAGTAGCGTGTCGTAGCCGGGACGATTGCTCGCTCGCTCAATCATCCAAGAACCATAGCTTGGCTTTTGCAACCCTCGTTCCTCAGCCAGGCATTCGTGAGCCTGGCGCGGCGCCCGTGGTCCAGGAGCAACACACATTGCTCGTTCCTCGCCTGAGACGTCTAGTTAGATTAGCCACCGCACCACGTGTTGCACTGCCACTAGTATTAGAAACAGGGGTACAAATCCTTTTTGTATTGTCGATAAACGATATAAAGGCCGTTTGTTATGTTCTCCTAGCCCTACTGATGAAATCTTTCATTTGTATCAGATAACCCCGGAATAATGAAGCTTTGGATCGCTTTTTAGTATAGTACGCGAGGAGTGTGAGCGCAGTCTGATAGTAAGAGAGGGTAAATGCAGGATGTGACTTCGTATACTAAGCACTCATTCATTGATACATATTACCTATATAGCCTGACAAATTCTGCAATCATACAATCACTATTCACTATGAATATAGTTAAACCCGTTCCTGAAAATGTAATTGAAATGTGTTATAATTACTAATATCTTTTCATGTAGGTAATAGTGAATTATAGCAGGGAATTCCGCTATCAATCTTAACTTGAAAATGTAATGCATCACAATTATAAACACAAAATTTTTTGTAAAGGGCACATGTGTCAAACGATTGTTGGGCATTATAAAGGTTTGTGTACACACTCTAATCTTTGCATTATAAAAACACTGAATCTTCGAACTCAATAAGTTTTCTGATCTTCTGTAACTACAACCCCACGAAACATCGGCTTTTTTGATAGATCAATTGCAACTCGCATAACAAAACTGCCCAGGCCAACTACGTTCCAATCTCACAATGTATTTGGTCTTGAATACGATGTAATAAATGACGGCAGGTTAGCGAACATTCTATTAATTTTAAGATGTTATTCAAATTTATAGTTTGTACTATAAAACCGGTTAATAATAGTAAGCAATAACATAAGGCTCTATCATTTAAAGCAAAAATCTCAAAATAGGGTGGAGTAGAAAGCTCAAATTCCCTTTTAAACGAAAAGCCTTAATATTTTCAATATATACAGATTATTTAATGATTCAAACTTTTCATGTGCTCTGCAAGAGATTGCATTCTTGATCATTGTAACGTTAACTGAAGTGACACCTTTCGCTCCTGTTTCCTCCGCCCTCTTCCCACACGTTGGGAAGGAAGTGGCGCATGTCGTGGCGGGAGCGGCGTCACCGCCGGCGAGAGAATCCGCTTGCGTTAACTACACTTCCGGCAGTCAGGTCATGTGCTTCGAAACGCTGTGCGTTGTATTCCTGCCCGCATCCGTAACTAAAAATGTGTTCATGAGTATGTGCTTGTGTTAAAGGATTTGTGTGGACAAAGTAGTATCTTGTGAAATGTGAGACGACGTGTGTGTAGTAATGCGAAATTTATTTCCCGGACAGAACTAGTGGACATAGGAAAGTATCTATAATTTTTAACTCTCACTGTTTGTTGAGGATGCATTGTGAAAATAATAAAACTATTGAGTTCATTCAACTTTGCGCTTGAATTGTATTGACTGAGCCACTGAAACAGGATTATTGAAAATTGTCATTGTTCATTAATTTTAAAATCTTATAAATAATTTAACTGGGATGATATATTTTGTCTAATTATCTTCATGAAAGTAATCAAATATTTTTTGTCAATTGAAAAGGAAATACTATAAAACGGAAATATTTGCGAACTAAATGAGGTTTATGAAATTGTTAGGAATTCTTAATGAAGAATTACAAGCTGCTAAAATGCCTTACAGCTGAGGAGAACTCTTCACTAAGTGTTCATAATGTTTTGCAAATTGTTTTGTCTCCATATGAAAGACAAATTTGGAAACTAATAATATATTATTTCCAATTCTATGAATTACATTTGCAATCGGACATTCAAAGATTGCAAGAGATTTTACAGAATATTTCTTATCAATGCATATGCCAATTCCAAATAAAGAAAAAAATAATTCTGCAATGGGGGACCAACTCCATGTTAAACATCTCGCGGTGTGGTTGAATGGGCAGGAACGCCAATGTTAACGCAAGGGTTTGAAGGAAATATTTTTCGTTAGCCAGGAGAAACGTGGATTTGTACTATCCAAACTAATATGCATGAATCCTTTGATAGTATTGCGTTCACAGAAAATCTATATTGTCAATCCCCCTTTGGATTATCAAAAATAATTGACAGGAAACCTATTATTATTAGTAGAGGACAATCCAGTTTTACACACCGGTATTAACTACTTTTTTAACTGTAAGGACTTTCGTTTAGAAAGGAATTTGAGGTTTCTGTTCAACCAAATTTCGTGATTTTTTTTAATGAAAAGAAGTGGGTCCTATATGTTATCTCTTGCATTTATTAACTGGTTTTACAGTTAAAACACCGAATTTCAATTATATATTAATATTAATAGAATGAACACTTATCTGCCGTTATTTGTTCATTCTACAGAAGAATTACAATACAATGCAAGGATATCCTTGCATCATGAGATTATAGCTGTCTAAGCGAAGATAGCAAGTGTTTCAATTTCGAAGATTGGTTGTTTTAAACGCAAAGGTTAGTGTATGTTTATAAGTAAACGTAATGTCCAGAAGTCATCTGACACATGTGTACCTGAACAAAAACCTTTAAGTGGTGCATGAAGTGCAGTGATTAAGTGATGCATGAAGTTTTTAAGTTCAAGTGAATAGGAGGATAACCTAGAACAGTTCACTTCAACATTAGTGTACAGATCTAGGTTAAGATAGGTTTTGAGTGATATTTTCAGAAACTTGTTTAACCCTGTATTTATTTATTTAACTTTCAAAACAGATAAAAACTGTGCGACGTACTATGGGGTGAATTACAATATGTGCTTGATTTCTTGAACTTCTTAAGTAAAATGTGCATGATGTTCGCAAAGAAAAGTGATTGTACTGTTCCAGAATTTGTAAATTTCTCTCATTTCATTGATTTTGAACATTAGGCACGACATGAAACAAAATTTTTGGAGTTTTCAATTTTTCGTTTGGTGCATATGTAGTACTTTTCTTGTAATCATGTAACTTTTCTACAGTTCTGGTTTGTTTTATGTAGAGTTCAGCCAGTCATGTATTGATATCCCTTGACTTTCAGTTACACCTTCATGGGAGACGCCGGGGGAGGGGCACTAGCTGACGTGAGGGTGGGCGTCGAATCTCGGGTTCCTACAAGGAACGCCGCCACTTCCCGGGATATACCGTGCACTACATTTGTGGGAATAATTACCTTCGTACTTGTCATGATCTTAGTGCTTGACATGCCCCTGCCAGAACTCACTTATTCAGTTATTCTTAATATGAATACCAAATGTGCTCCTAGGCACCTCTAGTAAAGGAGAACTGCTGGATCGGGATGTTCATGGACACATATCACAAACACACTCACACACACACGAAAAAGAAAAGGAAATGAAGCAAATGGTCGACCATCTCACGAATGGTTGTATATCATATTTAATGTTACTCACAAAATTCTACAGGAGTTGGATACTTGAAAACAAAATCTACTCCTTTGGCACGTATCGTTATCGACATGAAGTACTTGTTTTCAGTAAATTGAGTTCAACTCCCTGGGCAAACGAGAAGGCCGAGAAATGTGGGCGTGCACTTGCCTGCGCGGCCATCCTGAGCTGCTTGCGCACGCGGCCCGCGGAAGCCCGCCTGGTGCGCGTGGGGGGCCTTTCCCTCGCGTCCTCGGACGCGCGCCGGCTGCCCGCTCGGCTCCCCGTGGCTGCGGCGCGACTGGCGCCCCTGCCCCCCCCCCGGCCGCGTGAGCGCGCTGCGTCTGCCCGACTGCGCCGCGTGCGCGAATGAGCTCCCTGCGACGCGCCGCGCGCTCCCCCGCGACGGGAGACGAGGCCGGGGGGGAGGGGAGGGGAGCGTTACGTCTTCCAGACGCGCCCGCACCCGTCGCCCCGCCCCCGCCGAGGTAGGCCAAGTCCGCCACGAGGCAACTGGCTCGCACGTCGCCCGTCCTGGTCGGTTGCCGGGTAGTCGGCAAAAGGAGGCGACCCGTGGCGCCGTGTTTAGATCGTTTTCCTTCTTTCTGGGGCTGAGACTGTGAAACTAATTTCAGCCGACTATATGGAGTTTAAGGGGGTTAATCTTAACCAATCCATAAATCTGTTTGGATTGTCAATTGATTATTTCGTGTTGCCGGGCGCGTCAGCTGTTATAGTCAATAGCACCGTTAGTGTAGTGCATGATTTTACTACGAGAGTTTGCGGCGTTGTCCCGCTGGATAATGCCATCCGGCGCCGACCTTCACGTCGACTTGCGGGCTTTTCCCCATCCAGCCCTCGCACCAGTGGGGTACCGCCCCAGCCGATACAAACCTTAAGCGCCCCGACATGTGTGGTAGTGTAGTGTTTGTACTATGCGTGTGTGTAAGTAAAAGGGATGAGAATAGGACAAGGAAGAGGAGGAAAATATTTGCGCGCCGTCCATGATCCGTTAGATTACTGTTCCGGCATTCGTCTGGTGTGGATAGGATAAACCATGAACTATCGCTCAGACCAGTCGGCCGCTAGAATTCTCCAGACGGCGGCTGAATTCTATTTAGCTATCTGGCTCATGTTGAAACTCCCTTACCGTCGAGGCTGGAACCCTAGGACTTCCCGGCCAGAGGCACTAAAATGACATCAGTTGATACCCTGAGCCATCTCAGCAGGACAATTCTCTTTGGAATTCGGAGTTGATGAAATGCTTGTCCGGTGTGCAAAAATGTAAGGAGCTCGCCTGTTTCTGTTATTTTAGGTTTAGGTTATTCAATAGATATTACAGTTGAGGCGTTTACTATCAAATCCAACTATTATTTACCACAATTCAAATTTTTGCATTTTCGCGTAGTTTAGAGGGCCATTCCTAATCTCATTAAGGGATACAGTTCAAATCCCACTTATTCCTATCTAAATTGTGGTGTGTACTATTTCAAGTTTGTGTGGATGCGAGAAGATTTTTGTAGAAAAAGTGTCACTAATAGAATGAATAGGTTTTGAAAGCAAACGACATATTTGAACTTTCACTTTCACCACCACATCCTTCCATTGTCATCAGTGGTATTGTCCCAGAGACACTGTTTCAGAATAATAGATAAACTAATAGACAAAGTTACCATCCGCAGTTCCTGATTATGTTCGTCTGCACACTGACAAAATGTATGAGATTCAAAGGTGAGATGGGTTAACCGAATTGTGAAGGAACAATTGAATGTAGAGAGATTTCAATGCAATAAAATGTCATAAAGGAAAGTTTGTGTCGTAAAATGTAAAAATAAGTTTAAAAAGTATGTGTCCTTCATTAAAGTAATATAAAAAATATATGTCTGATGATAGAAGATACAAGAGTTGAAGAAGAGGATATGGTATAAGGACGAAAATACAGCGAAAATTATTTTCATCTCTAATCCTTTCCAAGATTCAAGGATTTGGATGTTCTATTCCTAACTTTTTAAATACTGTGAAACTACTGTGCACTCTACTCGTTTTCTCGCTGTATTGAATTATACTCGCTTATTCCTCAGTTCATTTTTCTTCTAAAGTTCTGCTTCTTAATTCCTGTTCACCTATGTTCTTTCTTCTTCTTCTTCTTCTTCTTCTTCTTCTTCTTCTTCATCATCATCATCATCATCATCATCATCATTCGTCGCTATTTCTTTTTGGGGCTCACAACTTTAGTGGAACAAATTTGAAGAAGGAAATATTAAAGATACATAGCACACATTCATAATATACTTATCTTATTTATTTCACTGATGCTTTTATGAAAACATAATGTGGAAGACTTTCAATCACATCCAATAACATTCTCAAAATACTACGATTTTAAAGTAATCAGCCAAAGTTACTATGTGAACCATCGTTAAAAAATGGTTATAACTGTTAGGAATCACGGCAATCACATTTAATATGTTGCAACGTGGATAAAAACATATGTAATACTCGTTTGGTGTAACAGTTCCTAACAGTTATAACCATTTTTTATACTGAAACTCCATTTATCCGTTTATCTCCAATGACATGAAAAGCGTATTTTCTTAGTGTCGTCTTTGTTTAGTGCTGAATGCTTCCCCAACCGCAGTTGGCCCGATCGTGGAATTTCCTTTCATCCCAAGTGCGTGTCTGTCTAGTTTCTCCCGTCCGTCTTCGCCTCGCCGCCCCCCTGCCTCAGGCCGACCGCCCCTGCCGGCGGCGGCGCGCGCGTCATCTTCCACCCTGATTGGAAGTGGACCAAGAGCGCGCTTGCCCCGCCCGCCCCCGCCCCGCCGTTGCCCTCGGAAAGCCGCTGACGTCAGCCGCGCAGGATGTTTGCGGAGCGACGCTCGCTCGCGGCGGCGCGGCAGCCACCCCCGCCCTCGCCCTCGCCCTCGCCTGCTCGCCCGCCGGTCGTGCCTCGCCTCGCTCGCGCGCCGCGCCTCCGCCTCGCTCGCCCTCGCCTGCCCGCCCTCGCCCTCGCCCTCGCCCTCGCCTCGCCCGCCGCCGCGGACCCGGGTGACGTGGGACGGTGCGGCGCGGCGGCGTGCCGAGTGGACGAGAGACCGCGTCGCCTGAAGCGGCTGCAATGGAGGCGGTGGTGGTGGCGTTGGAGACGCGTGGTGATGGCGGTGGCAGCTTTGGCGGCACATTCTGCAAAAGGTGGTAGCGATGGTGTTAGCGATAGCCATGACGGCGGCCGTATTGTCTTTGACAATTGAGGCGGCAAAGGCAGTGTTACCGGCAGGTGGTACCGGCAAAGGCAGTGTTTAGGATTACACCGAGGCGATGGTGGCAACTGTGAAGACACGTTTTGAAGGTGGCAGCGAAGGCGGTGGTGTTGGCGGGAGCCGCTACAGGCAGCTGCAAGTCTAAGGAGGCAGGAGTAACGGAAGCTTCGGAGGCTGTGGCAGTAGCGCAGGCGACGATAATGGCAGTGGCAGCGTTGGCGACTAGAGTGGTGGCCGCAGCTGGGGCGGCGCTGGCGGTGGCGGTAATAGCAACGGAAGTGGTGGGGGTAATGCCGGTTTCAGGTTGGCCGCGGAACGGAAGTATGAAAGCAATGCCGGCGGCGGAGGTGGGAGAGGCGTCGGTAGTAGCGCGGATGCGAACTTGAAGGAATTTCGCGATCAAATTCCAAAAAATGTCAAGACGTTAGCCGCGTGTGACATCAAGAGTTTGCCATGTGTTTGCACCCAGAGGACATCCACATATTCTGAACCTATTTCTTACATTATTAATTTTAAAATTTTTTCTAATTACAATCGTACGACCACACTGTCGATAAGAAAATGTTTCTTAGTAACGAGTTTTTAAATTTTAAATTTAATTTCCTTCATTTGAAAATTACAAGGAACTGAACTGTGCTTATATTGATGCAATATTTTAACAGGACAATGATACATTAGTAAACGTTTTTGGTTTGAAAGTTTATACGGAAGATATTTTATATTCTTTTGCAATAATGTGTCTGACGACATACTTTCCGAACTATTGCAGAAACTCAGAGTTTAAAATATTTCGAACTGGAATCCGTAAGCCAATGTAAGATGAATTCACATTTTTGTTCTAGAAAAAACAACAACGTAGTACGTCGTTTATCAAGGGTAATGTGTTTTAGGAAAGTAGGGAAGCAACTAAATTCGAGGAATATGTCAAATATCTTCAAATTCAAGGGAAGACACGCAAGTAGTATATAAGCAATAATATCATCAGATCATAAAATATTGAGATATTTATAATTGCTACTAATTTTTTGCTTACTGTTTCTCCATTTGAATTTAGTCCACTCAAATTGGATACAGTGGCCTTTCGGTTTGAGTTTTCTCCACAAAGTGGGTGGTGTTGCCCCATTTAACTCTTTCACACTGTCAGGACACTCACTGCATTGAAGTCGTATGTCGCAACAAAGATATGGTGATGGCGGAAGCAAGCGGATGGGCGATGTAATTTCATTATTGTTCGCTGGTTTGTCGCATAGAGCCAATTTATTGTGCCTCACCAGCAATTGCGCTGCTCTGTGGTATTCAACGCTCAGCTTTTTCGTTGTACCATACGAATGTTATTTTTGTTCCATTGCCTTCCATGAGAAAACATTGTAAAAACGTAATTTAAAAAATAAATGCTCCTGTTTTTTTATACAATCAAATAAAGAAATTAATATTATGGGATAGTTATTTTTAATATATAATTTATTAATTTGAACGTATCAATAGAGTACAATGTTTCGCAGTCTCGTTGATCAACACAGTACAATGTTTCGCAGTCTCGTTGATTGCCTCTTTTGGTGCTAACGATAAATTAAGAGGTATATATTTAATTTTTAATAGAAGTGCGTCGTAAAAGGTCATTATCTAAATATGTCTTAACACGTCTGAACAAACCCTTCAAACGATTAAACTTGACATGAGTGAATCTTGTGCAGGAAACTGACATATCTCGATACTGTAAGTGAAGCTTTTGTTTGCATTACTTGGAACGATCCAGTGCTGAAGGCCTGGGCGAAGCGTTCGTCACAGCTAAAGCCTAAATGAGTTCTGTTGTGTTGATCACTTTTTGTGGAGGGTGGAGCGCTGAATAAATCAAATCGAACATTATCCGTGCCTTTAGTTTTTAATATGTGGCAAAACGAGAGTCGAAGTGGAAACGAATAGTCCGCAGTTGTGCGTAACACCCGTCGCCCTCGGGGTGGGCGGGGAGGCGCGATGTGCGGCGAGCGGGCGAGCGCGTTGCTCCGCGCTGCGGAGGCGAGATCCTCTGCGCCTCGCCGCCGCCGCCCGGCAAAATAATCACGCCGCAGGTATTTATAGCCCTGCATCCCCGCTGGAGCGCGCGCGCGCCTGTTGGAGGTCGCCTCCCGCCCGCCTCGCCCTTCGCCGCCCCTGCTGCCGGCCGCTGCGTGACGCACCACGCGCTCGCGCGCAGTAGGGATGCGGCCTCCCATGTTTTCGAAAAATCTATTTTTCTATAAGAATATCCTTGTAGAATGCACGACCATTCACGAAATAAGGGGCCATCCATAAATTACGTGAGGTCTTTAGGGGTGGGAGGGGGTCAAGCGAATCTGATCTTATGTGGGGGAGAGGAGGAGCCTCGACAAATATCACGTTATTTTTTTCGCTAAAAACAGTGATAAACTGCGAAAAAACTGAGACAATTTAAAGAAAACTTGTTTCTATACTAAAATATGGTTAAATCTTGCACTATAATTTCAATCGCGGTTATGTGAATGCTACAATAAGTAGCGTTGTATACTGAGAATAAGATTCTAATAAAAATTATCAAACTTTTTATCGTCGAAGTCGAGTCGAAAAATCGCCAAAATCGCCTCACGTAATTTATGCACAGCGTCTAAGGGATATAATTCACGGGATTCGTCAATTATGAACAATGAGACAATTAGTTTCCCAATGTTTCGGAATTTATTCGTTCCTTCGTCAGGGCTTACTAATATATTAGAAGTTAAGCCCGATTCAGACTTGTCTCGGGATGGACCCATGTGCTGCAGCAACTTCCATGTTGGAGTTGGTTTGGAGGCTAAATATGAGACTTGACCTTCTAATATATTAGTAAGCCCTGATGAAGGAATTAAATAAATTCCGAAACGTTGGGTAAGTAATTGTTCCATGGTTCATAGTTGATCAATCTCGTGAACAACATCCCTTATGAAAATATCGATGTTTTAAAGATCCTTGGCAAACGTGGCTAATTTTGACATTGAGCACTTTTGTGTGAATCATTCTAAAATGTCAAGAGTTTTTGAAGGGTGCGTTGCGAAGGTTTAGGGTCGTCATGAGAACTTCATTTACCGTATTAATGTACTTTAAATCACCTGATATTTCTTCTGCTGGGCATAAAATCTGTTACCTTGAATTTATTGTGTATACATCTGACACTCCAAAATGTCAACCTCAATCATTCTTTCTTAATAATCTTTTCATGGCGACATTTGATTTGGTTGTGCTGGGATTACAAATAATATTGTGAGAGGACAAACAGAGGTCAGTGAACAAAACACACAGAAGTTGTACTGCAGAAAATAGTGATAGGAATCTAGGGAGTGTATCTCATACATCTTCAGTATGAGAATAGTGTCTCGAATAGTTTCTCGTTTCTGCCTCCGTTATAATTTCCCGACGAGATTCCCGAGGCAAGATGGCTGGCCAATAGGGGACAAAAATGTGCCATACGTTTCAATCGCATTAGCTTTATTCGTATAACTACATTTCAAACGCTACAGCATTTGCGCAGCAATCGCATTTTATAAATTTGTTCGTGAAATGGGCTTGAGCGCAATTTACACGGGTCATTCAGTTAATGGAGAGATGGGATGATTAATAACTCCGTTGTTCATCTGCTTCGCCCTAGGCCATGTATCTAAGAGATCTTCTTTTATAAGTCGATTTCAACTCAATACATAACTCATAAATTCATTAAAAAATTGTAGTACAATTTTGGACCAAAAAATTATTAGAGACCTCTGTCCCATTCTCAAACGTTCAGTGACCACAATTTTAAAGTCTGAATATTGAAACCAGGAAATTGGACAAACTTCCTATTTGTAACATGTCGATTCGAAATTCCGCATTGGGAATTTTCGGGCTACATACTATCAGGACCATTAATATCATGCTAATGTGTTCCAAATTGCAATCTAATAAAGACTCTGACTGACAATAGTGTAAAAAGAATGATAAGAGTATGTTTGGTAAGAACATTCTGTTTTCTATTCTTAAAGAGCTAAGCATTTATCAGAAGTACATGTTAGTGCCCTTCATGAACTATTAATGATCATAGATGCAGCCATTTTCTGTAGAGACCATTTATTGAGAGGCATTTGAATTATTTTGAGACATTTGAGTTATGAAATGTTCTAGTGAGTAAAATAATTTTCTTGAACTCATTTAAAAAGGGAGGGGGAGGCGTTTAATCCTATTACGGAGCTTTCTACTCTTGGCACGCTAGCAGTCACGTTCATTTCTTACAATCATACAACATTCGTGTTAGAAAAAGATTTGGGTAGGAATGGGGTAATGAAGATGTTACTTGGTGGTTTGGATACGAGCCACCAAGTCACTACACTAAAGAAAACATCCATCTCGTAGGCGGGATGCGAACCGGCAGACCTCAGAACTCGTGGCTACCACCGGACACTACGTTACGCGACCCTGCCGCTTCATTAATCTCAGTATATGAAGAAGTTCTATGTAATAAAACTTTTTTTTGAGATCTGTCGCTCGGGAACTTAGGATTATGAACGCAAAACCACTGTAGGATTGTTGGTGAAGACGTTTTCTACTTTAAGGGGGTAGGTATTTTCATGGAAGGTATTTTCTCATCCATATGAAGTGTTTACAATATTCGCGTGAGAGGTGTACGGTTCACGTGAAGGTTTCATTACTCTGTATTCTGTGGGTTCGGAATTATCTTCTGGGTTTTCTTTTTCATAACACACTGAAAAGGCTGGAAAGTAATTTGGTTGAAACTCTTATTTCCAAGAAATGTAAAAATTATGGAAAAATATGAATTGTGTGAAACTTGAAACACTTAGGACTTTATTTACTGAAATAATCAGGTAAATCATGCAAGAAATTTGATGTATGATTTATTTTAATTTTAACTTCGTTTTGTCTGAAAAGACAAATGTTTCTCTGAAATAGGGAGATGAACCATATCATCTCAATTTAAAAATGAATTAAAACTTGAGTAATTAAGAAGACAATTACACAGGCCAACGACTAAAAAACTTTTTGTGTGTTCACCTAATTTGTATCGTTTTAAGGGTGCCAAATCCAAAAATAACATTGAAAATGCCATTTTAACATTTTTTCTCTCTATAGCTAGACAAATGCAGGTCCAAGTGTCTAGAAACGTATGCGATACAGGAAGTTAGAATGAGAAACTATTAGGACGACTAAGATAGTAGTACACGCTTTGCTAAAATATATCTACATTGTGATCCACCGGGAGCGGTGGCTCAGTGCATCAACTGATGTCACTGCAGTGTCTCCGACTGGGGGTCTAAATTCGAGTCCCCCTGGCGGCAGGATTTTCGACAGTATCATTTCAGCTAGGTCGAATTCAGCCGCTGTCTGGAGGAGAATTCTAGCGGACGGCTGCCCTGATCGGTAGTTTTCCGTGGTTTCTCCTATCAATACCAGGCGAATGCCGGAGCAGTACCCTAACAAACGGGCCACGGACCGCGCGCGAGCTCTCCTTCCTCTTCCTTGTCCTTTCATCACTCCTTACACACACACACACACACACTTACGCTAACATGCTCTGTACTTCCACATATGTCGGGCGACCGGTCGGGAGCTTAGGGCTTGTGCCGGCTGAGACGGTGCCCCACTGGTGGGAGATATATGGTTGAGGGAAACCACTCTAGTCGCCTGCTCTGTAGCACACTCAGAGTAGCACCGTGTTTGTTTTATTCTAGTCTTCTGTTACTAGTTTAGCAGTTTGCGTTCAGTCATGGTTGTAAGAACAATCCTGACGATTTTTGTTATATCTGTGGCGAATTTGTGATTAAGAAAACACCAACGGAACTTTTGACCTTGTTAGAAATGTGTAATTTTTGTAATTCGGAATTAAACTTGGTAATCAGGGACAAATCTTGGGCGACACATAAGGTATGTTATATTTGTGTAAAAGACCGTAGAAAATGGTCAAAAAAGGAGAAAGCATCCTTTAGATTCGCCATTCCAATGGTATTGAGGTACAAGGAATCATTGAGATGATTGCTTCTTTGGCTGCATTGATGTTCCTAGTTACAACTCAAAAATCAAAAAAGTGATTCAGTACCCTAATCTACCATCCGCAATTCGGCCAATAGGCCATAGTCCGTACCTTTGTGAAATGATTCCGCAATTGTCTGAAGCAAAATTACAAGAGGGTATCTTCGCTGGGCCTGATATTGGAAAAATGATGTTTGATTCCCAATTTGAAGTACATATGACAGTAAATGAAAAAGTAGCGTGGATTGCATTTAAACGTGTTGTAAACAAGTTCCTAGGCAACAAAAAAGACTAATACTATCAAGCAATTGTTGCCAATACGCTGGATTCTTTCAAAAAATTGGGATGTTTAATGAGACTGAAGGTTCACTTTTGAAACAGTCAGTTACAATTCTTTCCGGACAATTTAGGTAATGTAAGTGAAGAACAAGGTGAGCGTTTTCATCAAGATCTAAAGCTGACGGTAAAACATTATCTGGGACGCTGGAACACCAAGATGATGGGAGATTACTGTTGGACTCTTCACTGAAATAGTCAGCAAACGACGCATAGGAGCTAATGCTATATGAAGGGCTTTAAAGAAAAGGGACAAAGAAAATATACGTCAATGGACACGTAAAGTCTTTGTAAAATGTAATGTTAAGAATATAAAGCCATCTTCAATGTTTAAATAAAGTTCTGTCGGTATTTTAAAAGTCGTTTACTTTTCATTTTTATTGTATATTTAGCATATTTTCTCGTATCTTACTAGATTATATTGTGATTAAATTATGGGTGATGGAAACGAATAGAGTTAAGATGTGGATTCAGTACCCAAACATCTTTACAAATCACCTATCAGTATTTAAATTGTTTTCGTAACCCTTTTTTGTTGGACTGTGTTATTAATTAAATATGTTTATATAAAATAATTTAAGAAAAGAAGGATGAAGCGTTAAAGCGAATGGGAAAACGTGATAGGTCGACAAAAGAACGATATGCGTGAAATCCAGGATCAAGCTACGATTCACAGCTCGAATGGCGCCGAAAAGATTGATTGATTGATTGATTGATTGATTTTTCGTGTTTCCGGGCGCGTCAACTGCTTCGGTCATTAGTCCCGTTAGTGTAGTGCAAGTTCTTTTCTCGGGAGATGGCGGTGATCTTCCCCCACTGGATGGTGAGATCCGGCACCGACCTACCGTCGGCTAGTGGGGTTTCCCCCTAACCAGGACTCTCCACCAGCGGGCACCACCCCAGGCGGAACAAGCTCTAAACACCCGACCTGTCTCCCGGAATATGTGATAGTGTGGTGCATGTTAGTGTAAGTGTGTGTGTGTAAAAGAGAGGATAGGACAGATCCGCGCGGTCCGTGGCCCCTTTGATAGGGTACTGCTCCGGCATTCGCCTGGTGATGATCGGAGAAACCACGGAAAACTACCGATCAGCCGGCCGCTAGAATCTCCTCCAGACAGCGACTGAATTCGACCTAGCTGAAAAGCTAGTGTCGAAAATCCTGCCGCCGTCAGGACTCGAACCTAGGACCTCCCGGTCAGAGGCGCTGCAGTAACATCAGTTGATGCACTGAGCTACCGCTACCGGTGCGCCGAAAAGACAGACAGTAGACGTGAATGTAAGAATGTAAAACATCATTGCAAGAAGAAGGGGGAGATTGAAGGAAGACGCCCTGTCACGCGCAGTGAGTTCGCGATACATAAGTTTCTTTTCAAAGTTTAATTTTATAACTTGAGTCATTTTCTTTATGTAAATAATATTTCGAAATAATAGCGAAGAAGAGAGAATGTGTGTTTAGGAATTATTAATTAGAAAGTTCATTTCGATAAAATTAGAATTTCAAAAAATTTCGAGGGTGGGAAAAATAGATGGAGCTCCTCTGGGTGTAACCGAGGGGGAAAGTGTTCGTGACGAAAAAAGGAAAATTTGGAAAAGAGGACTGTGTCTTTTGCAACAGGGAAGCGGAAAATTTGCTGTAAAAAGGCAGCGTAAATTTGTACAAGGCTGAAGATTGGAGGAAAAATTAAAAATTAAAATAGAAATAATGTAGAAAATGGTCATTTAATGATTTTTAAATTAGATAAAGATTGCACAGATCTGAGCGCGAACGATGTAAATGTTTGTTCTGTGTTGTATAATGGTAATATGTTTTTTATTGCATAATAGTAACAACAACAATATTAATAGTAGTAGTGTAATAATAATAATAATAATAATAATAATAATAATAATAATAATAATTACCCCGTGTGGTGTCGGGGGTTTAGTACAATAGCACCACGGGACCTCCCCCTGTCGTAAAAGGCGACTAATCGGAGCAGCTGTCCGCTGTCACTCCCCGAAACATCCTCTTATTCCCACGAACTTCGTGTGTCATTGCTTCCACATACTTGTGGCACACTTCTGTTATCTGTCCTGTGGGCCAATCTTCATATCGGCCAATCCTTGCGTTTCCGACCCCGACGCTATTAGGTTACGAGGGCTAGAGAGTCATTTCTGATCTACTAGTCTATTCTAACTCTATTATTAACTGTCCCCCTTCTTCTCTTCCATTTCCTTTTGGCTGGCGGTAGCTCAAAAACGCTAGGGGAAGGCGGGCCTGAAGAAAAAACCCGGTATGGAGGATCGTTTAGGATCAACCATTACGGTGCAGGGGATCGGAGCCCCAGTACTGGCGGTCGGTGGTGAGCAAGCAGGCCACCGGGCATCGTCATCAAGCAACTGCAATGCCAAGGGTGCGGATCATTCGGCACCCGGGGCAGATATTGCTACGAGCGATAGCAAACTTCGCGGGACACGTATGGAAGTTTGCGATCCCAGGGTTGAGAGATCCTTTAATAACTGTCGTCCAGAAATAAGTTCTGACTTTAGAGCAAAAAGAATGAGAACTGGAAGAAACGTAAACCCTGATGACTGTTCAAGAACACATCAGTGGTACCAAAGTACCTTACAGTTAAAAGAAAGGAAGGAAACTTTGAAAAAAGTAAGTCCCTTTCTAATAGAAAAGTGTGTTAGCACCTGCGCTGGATCTGCCGTAAGAGAGATAAAGAAAACTCCGTCTGGACTCTTAATAGAAACATTTAATGACAATCAAGGTCAAAAGTTGTTAGAGTTGAGCAAAATAGGTACTATCGAAGTTGAAATAAATGTCCATGGTACGATGAATACCTGTAAAGGTGTTGTAGTTTGCAGTGATTTATAAAACTGCAGTGAAGAGGAAATAGCTCAAGAACTGGCTCATCAAGGAGTCATTGCCTGTCGTTGGCTAACGATGAGGCGAGACGGGCAGATCATTCCTTCGGCATCCCATGTTCTGACGTTCAACCGCAGCACGTTGCCAGAAAAGATTAAAGCTCGCATTCATCGTCTTAGCGTACGAATGTTCATTCCTCAACCAATGCAGTGCTTTCAGTGCTTACATTTCGGACTCACAGCATCTAGATGTGCTAAAATCAAACCATGTCAATATGGAAAGCCATTTCATAGTGGTGATCCATGCATGGATCCTATCAAATGCATCAATTGCAGCGGGCAGCACTCAACAAGGTCAAGAGACTGCCCAATCTATAAACAGGAGGCAGCAATATAACAAATAAAAGCCAGACAAAAACTCAGCTACTTGAAGCAAAAAAACTTGTTTGTCCTGAAAAAGTAAATATCACATACGTTGAAGCAGTTCCTAAAAGCACACCTTTGCCTTCACTAGTAGTGAAAGAACTAATACCTGTAATAGCTCACTGTATAGAAAAGTATTTCAATGAAATTTACAATAACAAAGTAAACACAGACACCCAAAGTGAAATACTTCTTGAAAAGCAAACTTCTGCACCCCAGTCAAATGATGCAGAAAGAAATCCAGTGGCCGCCGCCGCAGCCGCATCCAGTAAAGGTGAATCGGCAAAGGGCAACCGAAGTCGATCGCCTCGTTCTCCAAAACACACCAAGGAGGACTTGCTCAAACAAAAAACCAATGATCAAGAAACGACCACTGGCTCAGAGACAAGCTCGATTATAAGTTCAGAAAACAACGATTACCAGTCAATCGATCCAAGCAAAATTCCGCGCAAAAAGAAAAAGAAGAAAGGATGGGCAAGAGGAAAACCCAGAAAATAAGCAGGACCCATCCATGCTACAGCAGCAGAACTTCATTCCAACTATGGAAAATATTATTCAATGGAACATTAACGGCTGTATCTCACATTATTGCGAACTGAAATTGCTACTGGCCAACCACACACCAATGTGTGTGTGCTTACAAGAAACCCATTTTAAACCAGACGACCGTTTCAATTTAAGAGGTTATAAGATCTTTCGCAATGACGTAGAACCTGATAGGCGAGCTAGAGGCGGTGTTGCCATATTGATCAGCAATACACATTCTGCTAGTGAAGTTCATCTCAATACACCTCTACAAGCAGTAGCTGTAACATTACACCAGCCATTGAAGATGACGTTATGTAGCCTTTACTTACCAGACACCTCATGGCAAAATGAAGAGCTACAAGGCCTGATTGATCAACTACAGCCTCCATTTCTTATTCTAGGCGACTTTAATGCTCACAGCACCACATGGGGCTGCCCTAGAACAAATGACGCCGGTCGCAGAATCGACGAACTGTTACTCAACAACGAATACGTACTCAAACACAGGAGCCAGCACTCACTTCAACGCTAGAAATGGAACATTCTCGGCCATAGACCTTTCAATATGCAGCCCAAATCTTGCAACACGCTTGACGTGGAAACCACTTCCCGATCTTCATCAAAACGATCACTTTCCTCTGTTGATATAATCAAACATATCAAAGAACACCGTATATTTACAGAAACGTTGGTGCACCGAGCGTTCAGACTGGTTCAACTTCATCAGTCATTTAACACCAATAAATGTCAGTGGAAACACAGAGAAAGACGTAACAGACTTCACCAACACTGTAATTTCTACTGCTGGAAAATACATTCCACAAACTACTGGTCGCCCATCCAGAATTCCAGTACCGTGGTGGAATACAGAGACCAAAGAAGCAATAAGGAAGAAAAGAAGAGCCCTCAACACATACAGGCGTTCACCAACACAAGACAATCTAATTACTTTTAAGCGTTTGCGTGCACTTTCTTGCAGGAAAGTACTAGCTGCCAAACGATAGAGCTGGGAGAAGTACGTGACAACCATAACCAGAACGACCAAAGTCACAGAAGTATGGCAGAAAATCAGGTCAATATCTGGAAAAAATGTTTTCAGTCCTATTACATGCATAGAATATGAAGGACAACTAGTATGGAACCCAGAAGAAATAGCCAATGTCTTTGCGTCTCAATACTCTAAAACCAGTAACAAAAACAGCTATCCTGAAGAATTTATCGAGGAAAGGCAGGAAGAAGAACAAGTACTAGATTTCACAACTGATATAGATATACCGCATAATTCTATTTTCACACGGAGAGAATTACAAGACGCTATAAATGCAGCCGGAGTCACTGCAGCAGGATCAGATAACCTCCCCTACAGCATACTACGTCGGTACTTTCCACCTTGTTAAATATACATAACAACATCTGGGTTGCATAATTGGCATTTGCATAATATACTAATACTAGTACTAGTACTAATATTAGGCAGTCCAGATAGCCGAGATCGCAATGACAGTAGTGCCGTGGCGATATCGGAGGGAAGGGTCGCGGGTTCGAGTCTAGCCTTAGGCATAGGTGTGTTTGTGTATTTCTGTTTGTATATGCCGTCCATTTATCCTTCATTATTATCATCATCCTTCCATCCTCCCAGGACTAACAACCCTGGGGCATAAAAATCGGATTCAGCCTAATGCTGATTCCCCTGATTGATTTCATGTAAGACTTGCAAAGTGATAAATTATACTGAGCCCGTGCAAGTGCATGTATGCGTGGTCCAAGATGGCGGATTCGCGAGCACAACAAAAACGTGATTGCCAGTACTGTTGAAATGTAAGTCGAATGTGATGCTGCTACGAGGAAGAAGTTTTATAAAAATATCGCGCTACATTGTTGCAATACAGAAATTAGTATGAATTCTGGTTGTTATTATTTTTTTGTAATTTTTAGAATATGTCTCTATAGATCTTAGGTTCCCCAAATAAATGTTCGGCCGAGAACACGTAATGAGTGGTAGATTTCCAGGCCCACTCAATTATGCGCTAGAAAAGAAAGTCAATTTATTGCTAACAACATTTGAATTTGATAGTTTACTAGGTTGACCTAGGCGTTTTGTGATGAATATCATTTGTAATGTTGTCATGCATTTCCAAACTAATTTTATGAAGTACAAATATAGACCGGAAACTTTATTTTGCACATTGCTGTGTCCATGAACATTTGTTCAGTTTGAAGCAAGTTTGAATTACCCTCTTAAAGTCTCGTGGCTCTCGGCGGTCTGTGTGGTCTCTAGGAATTTTTTAATGCTTTGCTTTTAGAAGTCTTTCTTAACATTTTGTAGATTTGAAATAAAGTGTAACAAAATCACACCAAAACAATTTTTTTGCATTGTCAAATGCAGTGTTCTGCATTCTTCATTTTCGTATCAAGTGATTGGAAGACGAAATTGTAGATGGATATGTGGATATGCAGCGAACCTGTTGGCTCTCGAGTTGTAAGTCTCTTCCAAGAGTGAGGAGGAGCCAAATCTTTTCTTGGAGACAGTAAAGGAAAAATAAAGAATGTTCTCTGGTAACATAAGTGAAGATTCTAAGTGAAGATAACAAGTAAATATATTTTGTGTTATGAAATGAACCTGTAGTCATGTTAGTCTCATTATGTAAGTCGTGTAAAAATGTTTACAATACCGGACTGATGTTTCAAGGCGAAAGCGCAAAAAAGAATTGAAACTGTGATTTTGTAATATTTGAATGCACATCATTGGACTAACATTGGACATGGCACATCATTGGATCATCACTAACGTCAACTTATCAACTAAATTTAGACAGTTTTAATTTTTTTGAATAAATGAAAAGCCTTCTTGTTAGTTGATGTGATTGTTGTCTGCTAGTAAAATGATTCGAAAATAAAGGCGTCTTATTGTGTTGAAATTTAAAGCAATTTTTCATATGACAGTTTTGCAACTCCTGTGTAGTTTATTTCCTCTTTAAGTGAATATTTATGTTTCTTATTTTGGTGAATGAACTATGGTGAAACGTTTTCTTTGTTTGGAAAAACATTCATTGGCTCACGTGGAAAAGCACATCAAATGATCTTGTGCATATGCGAACGCACAGGAGGACCGTAGCCCTCTTCAAAATTTCGGAAGGGGTCCGTAGCCCTACGTAAGAAAACATTTGGTTTGCGGACATATGATCAATTCCTGAGTTCACTCCTTTTTTAAGCCGACAATTTGCAGGACTGAATTCGATATTTGAGGAAGGGGCTCTCCAAATCATTCAACAACCTGAAAATGTTTCAATATAAAACCAATTTTATTTATTAAGTGTATAATTTAAGTTATTTCATTTGTCTTGTATTATGTTTTATTTATTTACCAGTAAAATACACCATTCGTAAAATAAATTATGGTAAAAGAAGCCTACAGGCGGACCGGGGGGTCCAGAATTATCGTCGATCTCTCTCTTTTTTTAGGCTGGGCACGCCTCTGCTCTTGTGACAAATATTGCTCATTAAAGTTCGTACATCCATCGCTCTACAAGTAATGAAAGCAGAGTAGGAAATCGTCTTTCTTCACTAAAGTAGCACATTAACATCCATTGAACGGTAGCATAGTGAAATGTGGTGCGTTTCAACAGATTGTTCCTGATAATGTTGACGGCAAAACTAAGGTGGTCCTAGACAGATGGTATTTGGGGGAACACTTCTCCAGTGAAACGCCACGCCAGTAATCAGTATTTAAGAGGAAGATTACAAAATCTGGAAATGTTGCATTTCGTTGAGTGTCCAGTTACTTAAAGCTTATTCTTCGCAAGGTATTGTTCTAATTTTTCTGGCGAAGAACCAGGGAATTTGTTCGAGACATTATAATGTAAAACAATAATTCAGTAAAGGAAGATAGAAATATTGTTACCGTATGTCATGGAATTAGCATTAATGGCAAAATTTGAAGAAAAAATGAATGTAGGTCGAGTGAGAATTGTAAATCTAATCAAACGTTTTAAAGATTTTTTAAAAATTGTTCTGTTCTCCAGAATACATTAACAAATTCTGACAAGTAATTCTTGAGTGCCATAAATTACAAAATAGAAAGAGCATGTCTTAACCGGAGTGGAACGAAGTTTTTTCGTTCTTAAATTTCATTTTATATTGACAGACTACAACGTTCAGGCGTGAGGCTCTTCAGTTGTTCTCTCTTCAGTTGTCAGGAAATTTCGTTAGAGAGAGATGACAGGGTTTATATAGGAAATGCGATTGGAAATACCAGTAAATTCAAGAAGTGCTCTTACTTTTTCTAATGTTGGAGAGATATTGAATGAAAATGTGAAATTGAAGTTTGTTTCTTAGGCGGGAGAGTGGGGGGTTGATCAGTGGAACGAGGTGTAGATTGCTCTGAGGTTTTGTTGGGGCGTGGAGCCTGCGAAGGTCTCAACGTACCTTACGTTTCCGCTATTTCACTTTGCCTGTTCACGTAGGCTGCTCGTTCCACCTTTGCATATCCTGGGCCTAATTATAGCCCGGCCCGCGCGGGCTGTCAGGCCGCCGCGCCGCGGGACAGTGCCGGCCATGCGCCGCCGCCAGCCGACGGGCACCTATTCATCTTTCTGGCTGCGGGAGAGGTTCGCGCGCGATATCACTGGCACCATTCCGCGATTTGGTGCAGATTTTAACAGCGCGTCACGCTGTTAGAATCAACCCGTAGAGCACAGTCTTAGACAGCCAAGATGTTATAAAAGGATAAATGACGAGCTTCACTGATTATGCAGATGGGAATACGGTGGAACAGATATTATCGTCTCTGTCATTTTCTCGCTATTTGTAAGGTAGGCCAAAACACGCCCGTTTCTGGCACCTAAAATTTCGGGACAACATAAAAGGAAATTGTTTAAATGTTTGTATCTCTGGGAATTTTCCTTTAAGATATGACGATAACTTTTTGTTGATTTAGTTAAGATCAAAACGTGTCTGTGGCAAACTGTCTAATCATTAGCTTCGAGTTATGTCTCTGGGGGAGATGTATCGAAGCATCAATTGATGTTACTTCAGTGCCTCTGATCAGGGGATCCTGTGTTCGAGTCCCGATGGTGACAGGATTTTCGACACCAGCTACATAGCCGCTATCTCAAGGACAATTCTAGCGGCCAGCAACTCTGATCGGTAGTTTTCCGTGGTTTCCCCGTTCAATACCAGGCGAATGCCGGAGCAGTACGCTAATAAACGGATCACGGACCGCGTGAGATCTTTCCTTCCTCTTTCCTGTCCTGTCATTACCCCTTTCTTACACACACTTACACTAACATACACTACACTACCACACATGCCGGGAGACCGGACGGGAGCTTGTCCTGGCTGGGGCGGTGCCCCTCTGGTTGAAGATACCTGATTGGGGGAAACCCCGTTCGTCGACGGTAGGTCGGTGCCCGATCTCAACATCCAGCGGGGGAAGACCACCGCCACCTCTCGAGTACAAAGCATGCACTACACTTACGGGAATAACGCCCTTAGCAGTTGACGCACCCTTCAACAGAAATCAATCAGTCGGGTTATGTCGAGCCATGTATTCTAACGACGGTTAGAATAGAGGTGGGAAGGAATGTGCTGCTGGTCCTGTTCATTTGATATAAAACCCAAACATGCGGGTCACCCCTACATCTACTAACCAGTTTAGAAACTTGTGCATAATATTTAGTTTCTAAACACATTTGGAAAGTAAAAAATGAGTCACTTCTGACTCGGTTTTGCTGGCGTACTTTTCAAGGCAGGTAAACACAACTGACGTTTATATTTTTACTTTCTCGGATACGTACGTATACACGTAGCATAGAGAAAGTAATGTAATGCTGCTCGAAAGAACGGAAAAATTTTGGCAGACAAAAATCATTCTCGGCTCCTAATAACGCGAATGTGGACAAATTCAGTTTATTTATTAACTGTCTATTAATTAACTGTCTATTAATCTTATTTTTTATGTATATATAACGTTAATATCTTTTTTCAATTACAATTACCTATATATTAATAATTCCAAATTATTTTGACTTATCAACGTTAATACAATTGATGATAATTTGTGTAGATGAATAAAATATTTAGATGTAACTTCAATCTAATAACATATTTTTACATATTAAATTATATTCATAACAATTTATTTGAAAATGTTGACAGTAGAAAATTTTAGTAGTTTTTGTGCAATAGTTCGTGAAATATTTGCAATTTTAAAAAATAACAAAAACAAGATTTTCTCAATAACAACTAAATTTTTTCTTAAAATTTTTAATAGGGGTAAATCCAAATGTACCCTAAACTATGACATAAACGCCATATTCTTTGTTTTCAAAATTACAAATATGTAATTTTTTGACTTGTCTTTCATGTCGGTAATATTTACATTAGAGGCAATTTCTTTTAAAATAAGCTGAAAATTCCGCATATTCACAAACGCTCCAACGGCATTTTCAAAAAATTCTAATGTCTGCTAATTGCACTGTTTAATATGACGTAAAGTTCATTTTGGTGTATTCTTTTATTTTTTCAAAAATTACACAAATGTATTTTTTAAAATATCTCTCACGCCGTTAATACGCACATTTCCACCGATTTATATACATTTTTGCATTTGTGAATGAATGGCCTTCAAATGACTTTGCATGGAGTTTTTTGAAAAGTCTATAGATTCGTGTGAAAAAGAACGTCAAATTTCGAATTTAAAGTAAACCTTAATCTCCATTTTCTTAATCTCCTTTTTCAAATTGTTCAATGAAAAGTTTTATTTAGGACGAGGTTTTACTGTTATTTAATATTCTTGAAGGTATAGTTCGGTTCTACTATTAGGAAACCGAAAAGTAGAGAAAAATGTAAAAAAAAAATGTATTTGGTCGACGATAGATGGCAGCTGTTAAGACATTAAACCCAGATCACACCAAAGAAATTTGAAAAAATTGCTACGAGAAAGTCTGTGCCTGTGACTCTAATTTACATTTTATTAAAAGTTTTCTTCATTTGTATGTAGTTGACGTAGATATGTAATCTGTGATGAACATTTTTGTTATTGTTTCATGGCCGACTGGAAATGCATCGGCCACGCCTGTATTATAGTTTCTTAATTAAATGATTTTGATCCTTTTTATGAATTATGATTGTTAGTTGTGAAGTTTCAATTGGGCGGTGGAGTTTTAATTGCATGCGTGCATAGTGCTAATCAAGGATTTGTCATGGAATTAATGAGCATATTTAGTTAACTAAACGAAAAAAGGAATAAGTATCATTGTCATAAAATGTTACTGTGAAAGTGTAACTAGCACAACTAGTGGTGCTAAAACAGCATGTACTTTTTCGTCCGTACTTTCATCCAAAATTACGTGAAAAGTACTAAAATTTACGAAAATCTGTACATGGCCTTATTTTAAAATATATTTTTATGGAACATATTTCATTAAGGGAAATATTGTCTATCTTCATAATTGCAGTTGTAGGAAGACGCCAAACTTGTTTTGAAATTTTTGCAATTTTCGAAAAATCGGCGTTTTCAACAAAAATGAGACGTGCACTATTTTCTGAAACGTTCTCACTATCCAACAAAATTTAATCAAAATCGATGGAACCATTTGTTTTAAAAATTTTGAAAATATCCCAGAGGCTTCATGTAAAGTACCTCCCCAAAAAAATTAAAATATCGATTTCAAATTCAAGTTAGATCGATTGGAGAATATCAATTTTGGAGAAAATCGGCTAAAAGTTTAACCGTTAGAGTTGTTCACAGACGGAGAGACAAACGGATGAACAGGCAGATGTTTTGTCGTTATTCGATTTTTCGGTATCAAGACCCCACAAAACATGGATTCTGACTTTTTCTAACTTTATGAACAGGATTTAACTACTTTTTCTTTTCCAGGGCCATGTAATAAGAGTTTTTCTGCCGATAATTCGCCGTTTTTTTTTCACGCAGCATTATATAACTTTCTCTCTACTCCTTAGCGTAAAATTATAATAATTTATTGGATGTACCTCTTCCCCTGACCACAGACGTGCGTCCGCAAATGAGTGGCGGGCAAGCTCACAGTGGTTTGGTGCCACTAATGTGTGTACCACTTTTTCCTCATGGTTGAAGAAGCTATTACGGACGGAGTGTGACGCGGGACACTGAGAACGGGGCAAGCAGGAAGCAGGGTTGCGGTGACAGTGGGGACGGGAGCAGACGCGAGAGGCGTGCGCGTCGTAGCCTGTCACTGCCAACAGACGGGAGGGGGGGCGAGGGCTGTCAGAGCGCTACGAGAACGGGGTCCGTGAGCTGCTATTTCGGTGGTCCGTAGCTGAGAGCGCGTTCTGTTCTTCTTGCTTGGTTCGTGGCGGCAACCGCCAGGCAGCGTTGGAGTGGCAACGACGCAGCAGGGCAATTTGCTGTCTCATATGCTCTGGAAGGGGGTTAACGAACTGCGGGAAAAATTAATATGCGAATCAATTTTTCTCAGGAAAATCAGTTGTGACACCGCGAAACGAAACCTACTGAGATGTTTGAATGATAATATATTACATTTACATTTTAGTTTGAATTATGAGATGATGTGAATACAGTTCGATGAAAAAACTTAAAATTCGATCAAATTCGACACTGTTTGATCAAGAAACTTTACAATTAAGTAAATTAACGTTGCCCGATTTTTAAAGGGTATAAAATGCTTTATCAGAAAAACATGCCTTCTTGATAATGACAACAAATGTATGACTGAATAACGTATTATGTAATATGTTGATGCACAAGTTTTAAATGTACTTCTCCTTGAACGAAATGCGAATACTACATTCTCTCCAGAAAGTCAAAAATACAAACGTAAGTATTATTTTCAAAACGATCTAAAGGAAGGATCTTATTGACACATTATTTTTCTTCGACTTATTTGTATGTAAAGTTACATGGTTTTGAAGTCAACTATGCCAAGAACAGCAATACACTTCAGACTGAAATAAAGCTACATATCTTACGTACGCCATCGCTGCATCCGCCTCAAAGTTGCGAATCTTCACTTGTGCTTCTTCGTCTCGTTTATTTTTGGCCACTCGACAGCGTCTGACACGGCTGTTCGCAGTAGTAAAGCACCTTTGTCCTCCACTCCTAAATGTGCTGTCATAATTGTTACGCGAAGGTATTTTAAACGAACCTTGTCTTCTCTGGTGCAGATACCTCGCTTCACTCGTGTATTGTCAGAATTTCGAAGTTTCACAGCGTTTTGTCAGAGTTAATTTAAAGTTTTACTAGAATCTTAACGCTGTGTTTTACAGTGTGCTACCTTCAAAGGTGACTCTACTCAGTGTTTGTTGGAATATCGTCCATGCACTACTTGCGGTAGAAAACATAGTATGTACAATGTTTCGTGTGCACAGCAAGAAAATGGGCATTGTGAGCCACGGGAAGAAAACCAGTTTGTAAGTAGTATCACCAGAGGGTACAATTTGGCGGTGGAGATGCCACGGCCCTCTTCCCCTCCAGTTTGATCTCCCTTCCTGGAAAATAATAATTTATATGCCCGCTAGAACCAATCCATTTCTACGTACCTGGTTTATTATTTTCTCCTTTTGAAATGTTCAAAGCAAATAATCAAAATCAAAGAAAGTGGAAATAACACATGGAGGGGGAGTCATGAGAATACCACATTTCATTGGCCCAGTTTCAAGTGGCATTATATCTATGTTATGTTATGGTAACGAGACCACATGTCGGAAGATAAGTCACGTTTGTGTGTGTGTGTATGTGTAAGTGTGTGTGTATGTATCACCTCAACAGTAAATCCTGTTTTTGTCATGTCTCCTTTAATTCTTTACTTTTTTATTTTTTATTATATTCCTCCAAAGAAAAAAAGGCCGATTGGCACCCTGCATGATGAGATACATGTTTTAATCAAGTGTGGAAGATACTGTGACCCAGTGAAGCTTAATATCAATCCTGATCAGTGAACTCTAAACTTATTTTCCTTTACTAGAACATTCTCTCTTTCCTTTTTCTATTCCTATTGATCGTCAACTCATATAGTCACTCCTTCCAGATCATATACCAAACAAAGAAACTCAAATTATATTTAAAAAATTTAAAAAGAACTAATTAAAAAGAAGCCAAGGTTAATTAATTTCAATATTTCAATGAATGATCAAATTCAAAAATATCATCATGTTCAGTGTATTTAAAGTCCGTCGAAAGACCTTAGGTCGAGAAGAAAATATTTGAAAAAGTATTTTCTTTGCAGTAAGTATGAAAACCTTATATTGCCTAAAGAACGAACAAAGTTAATGATTTGTTGTACAAATGTGACGTTGGCGTTGTAAAAATGATACTGATGGTGTTTCTAATAAACAAAGAGTCGCACTTCTAAGTCAAATCATAGCATTCTTTTTATAACTTTTTCTCATTTGTTGCTTTAAACACGTTTTATCATTATTTTCAATTTTGAATGGAAAATTGTTTAAATGTAAATCATTTTAAACAATCTAAAACTATTTCAATGATGAAAATAAAACTGTAAAATTCTGAAGGTTTGTTAAGTAAGAACACTTTCGTCGAAAGTACTTAATATCATTAACTTTTATTTAAATTTAATGACTGAAAATAAATAATTTTATTAACTTAAAATAAATGTGTACAAAACACAAAATGTATGCAAACGTATTTAAAGCCTAAATTTACAATAAAACTAGTAGCCTGTAGGAGCAAAATCCTATCGAATAAAACCACACAGAAATATTTTCCAAAAGAAGCATGCTTCTATACAGCATAAAATACTCTCGCAAAACACTGCAATAAATTAAATATCTTATCAAAACAGACTAACATCTGCATATCTTAGTATAGTGTTCTACATACAGTTCAGCAGTTTTTATACTGAGAATATCAAGTTGCGGTTGCGTATCGCAGGACGGAAATAGCAAATATATAATGGTGGATAGACTCTACTTAGATCCTTGCTCTCGATGTTATCAGTTGTGTGGTAATCAGTGACGCACTGAGCTTGAATATATTCAGTCGGTATGCGCCATATGAAAGTAGGTGGAATAACACAATCAAATATTTGCATTCCCAGTCAAAAGCGAAACTGTATCATAGTTTTGGGATTTTCTCGATTTTCTGGTCAACTAACAAAGCCGTAAACACCTCTCACATGACCGTTAATTTCATAGTTTTCTTTCCATTTCTACGCGCATTGGAAATAAGAAATATCGACTTTGATCGTATCGAAAGAGTTGATGAACGCTTTTATTTCACATCTCCCAATGACTGCTTTGTAAATTAGAAAGGGGATGAGGAAGCGCACTGCAAGGCACTTGAGTCATATAAACGAGTAGTAAATCCCTATTCAAAAGTATCACTGTAATATGAGATGTCATAAATGTAAAATATACCTTATCCAAGTTCGAGTAGAATTCACATCGTTTGCATAACTGGAACGGCAATATTCTAATAATAATTTATTTAACGGGGTTTTGTTGAACTATATCCGAAACACCTAAGTGGTTTGTGAATGAATTTAAAGTATAATTCTATTTTAACACACTTTAAAAACAATTTTTATTTGCTTGTTGGCCGCGTGTTGGCTTGGTGTGGTTTGATAATTAGTTTAATGAGCAATGACTTTATAGTTGTGAAAAAATAAATCACGTTAATATGACTTTAGAAACTTTGTTTAACCATCGTCTTAGATGCATTCATCTTAAATTTTAGTGGTCATTCTCAGGGATATCTTCCCCACCCACAGGAAACGGTGGCCTTCGAAAGGAAGGTCGTTCGTCTCGCACTTGCGTTTATTTCTCGAGGAAGCGTTGAATCTCCTTGGTGTCAAGATCGGAGCCAGTGTTGCTTTTCTTTGGAAAAAGGGTACTGGTAGATGGAGAGCTCATTTCGGTAAGATTATTGGAACAACCTTTATTAATAAGTACGTTTATTTTCAATGCCCAATATAACTCGACAGTTTCAATATACAAGATATTTTACAATCATTTTTTGTAAGCATGCAATAAAGTATTTACGTTTAAGGTTTGCTTAGTTGGGGTGAGAAACTGACAAGCTCGATCGCCTGTGACATGATGCGATAGGCCATGTTTCGGCGATCGTGCTTGCTCTTAAAGGGCTTGGGCGAGGAACGAGAAAGCGGGAACATGAACAAGAAGAACTAGAAATATAGTAACAAGTCTTCACAGCAACACTTCAGAAAAAGATCTAATTGACAACGAGACTTCTGGGTGGGGAGATTCGATTACTGTAAACAATATAAAATAAGTTCATACACAAACAAAACAACAGAAATTTACTGAAGCAATAATATATAAAGTGACTGAAAGAATAATGATTTAATGTCGCATTATTGGTGCAATTACTAAACTAATAATGGCATTATGTGTTCACTTCGTGGCGAATTCTGCAATTTTCTTGTTCACGGCTCATCGTGGTCTGACCAAATTCTATCACGACTGACTTCTCTAGCGCCTTTAGCAGACGCCCTATAAAATGTACAAAAATGTATATATTAAAATAAAACAAATGTATACTGCTAATCTAGAATTTTTAAGGCCATTTTATACTATAACAGTTAATGAATGTGAGATGTTCGGTAAACTACAAAACGAGTATAATAGAGAGTAACCAAGAGGTGTCCGTTCAGCATCCTTCTGCAACTACGGAGCACACCTTCGGTTTCCAGTCCGATATTGTCCTGCGCGTATCAGACATGCCACTTCATGCATAAATTCTCTCTGAAGTTGCAAAAATACTCAATATCTGCTGGAGAGATATCGATTCTTGCATTCTAGGAGACTAGCAACTTTCGGTATCTCCGAAACCAAACTATTTTACAGTGTATAATCCTTTTCATCGTATTATTCATCATAGAATGTGCCAGAACAAACGTCAAAACTCCAAATACATTGTACACATCGAATGTCTAGGTGACATTTGATTCACATTACGTTCATTAACAGCCTTAGCATTATAATTAACTATCTGACAATGATACAAGAAACACAACAGATCCATACAATCAATTAAAGTACTTTGTTCAATTTAGTTTCATAGAAAATTCTCAGAGAAAGGGGCATTTCCATACAAAAAAGTCATTTTTCAACTGCGGAATTATTTCAAACCCGCAGCAACGTAGAAAGAATTCCACAAACTCTTGACAGGCAAGTGTTTTATATAAATTTTTGCATTATATTGCAGAAGAGTTGACGTCTTGTTGAACATTGAGAATATTTGCCGTCGTTTCACATGCTAAAAGGCCATTAAACTTTCTAACTTTAAATTTGAAGAGAAATCATCTCCAGAAGAATTTAATTAACATCTCATCTCAATTAACATCTATTGCTAATCTACACATCTCGTTTCAGATCCCTTTCAAAAATTTTACAAAAGTATACACTTCACTTGTTTCGGAACTTACATTTTCTTTGACTCATCATTCAAGTAATTCTGCATTGGGGACGTGGTGTCTTCATTCACCATGCCGTCAATGTTTATTCCAGCTGATTCTTTTCTTCACACAATATATTCACTTTTCACGGCCGTTGTTCGACACTATCATGTGGTCGGTAAAATGTTATTTTTCATTATCACTAGAAGAGAGATATTTTTTCTCATTGGTTTGGTTGGAGATCTGTAAGTTATTAACGCTGGATTATTATTCGAACATTTCTTTCAGACATGAGATGAAGCTTTTTGCAGAATTTTAGGAAATTTCAGATGTGTCAAATGTGAGATTTCATAATTTTTTCAACGATAATTTAACGTTTCTCTTACTTTATGTTTCCATGTACGGTGTATGTTCCTTTTAAAACTGATTGTTTAAGTCACATACCCGAAAGAGTAAAGTGAACAGTCAAAAACACTCGCGGACGGAGCTGGTATCCAGGCGAGGCGAAGGTAAAGGAAAATGTTTTAATGGAAATACAACAAAAAATAATATCTCACTTTTTAAATTTCAAATAACTATGATTGAGAGTGTCTGCTTTTGTACGTCGAACATTATGATTCGAGTAAAAATCACGATCTCTCTCGCAAATCGCTTGAACTTTTCTAGGTGAGGCATTGATACGTCTCATATAGTAACCGATTACGTCTCTTCAAATTATGGAAGTAGAGATCTCGCACTGTCACACAATACTTGAAGCAGCCCGAAGGCAAATATATTTCATCTTAACATTTATATTTAACTGTCATGAGTTTTGAGCTCAGGAACAACAGACCGCAGATATGAGCACATTATCTCCCTCGCTCTAGATATCATGGGGCATAGTTATGCCCGAAATGTTTATAACAATTTACTTTTCTATTGACAAAAATAAACGTTTACCGTATACACATTTTTGGAAGATGCATTATGAATGTCAGTCAAAAAATATTTTGCCAAATTTGTAAAAATTTGGAGGATATCAGGAAAGCAGAAATCTACTGATGTTACTCTCAGAGGCAGATAGATAATTACCCCGTCTCTCAAGTTCTTCATGATGAAACCTACAATTGTACACGAGAACTTATGCTTGGCGACGCCTGAAACAAGCACACCACACATCAATGCCAACGAATGAACCTACGAGTCCGGTTCGGGCGCGGCTTCACGATGGGTCGAGGCGGCCTCGCTGGTATCGGGCGGCAGCACCACCAGATCGTGAAATTCCCCGGAGCGGGGCGGGTCGGGCTCCGCGGGCAGCGGGGGCGGCGGAGCGCCCGTCGCGGGCTCCCCGCTGCTGGAGGGGGGGGGCATCCGCACCCGCGCAGCCGCTGGCGCGCGCGGTAGCCGCGGTAGTTGCTCTGGATGGTGACGGCGGCCTGCGTCAGCTCCCCGTGCAGCGTGCGCCACACGAACTCGTCCTCCGCCGCCGCCGTCGCCTGGAGCTGCTCGGAGAGCGCGCTGCGCACCGCCGGGCGGCCGGCGGCGGCGGCCGCGGCGGGTCCACTCCGCGTCCGCGGCCGGCGCGCCCCGACGGTTCCGGGGCGCCCCCCGTCCAGCGAGACGGAGCCCGCGCCGGCCAGCGACGGCTGGCTGTCGGGCAGCGACGGCGCCGTGGTGGAGCCCGCGCTGCTGCTGCGACGCGGGTCGCCACCTGTCGCCACGGATGAAGCCGCGCACGCCCGCCTGGATCTTGGTGGCGGCGCTGGAGTAGGTGGAGTCGTCGTACTCGAAGGAGGACGACGCCGGCTGGTCGCTGCTGTCTTCCGGTAGGCCCCGCGCGCCCTCGTCTTCCGACGAGCCGGTGAGTTTCTCGCCCGTTTCCGGGCTACGCGGGATGCCGGCGTCGCCGTCGTCGTCGGCCGCCCCGCCCCCGCTGATGTTTTCGGAGAACTCTTCTTCGGTTACCGAGGTAAGCGAAGTGTCTGCGCCGGAGCCACTGCCTCCCGGACTCTCGGTAGGGTTTTCCATTTGTGGAGGAATGGATTCCTCTTCGCCAACGCCTCTTCCCGCGGAACCATTTTCGATGGAACTGTCTTGAGCGGCCCCAACTTCTGAAGATCTCAACTCTGCTGCTCCGTTCACGGAAATATCGTCATCTGTGGGTCCGTCCTCCGTACGAGCATCCTCCGCAGACACGTTTTCTCCATTAGGACTCTGTTCGTTTATCGTCGTATAAGAACCAGAGTTTGTACCATCCTGTTGGTTGGGATCATCAGTGACTGTGTCCTCATCTGCTGCAACTATTTCAACGACATCGTTTGCGATTTCCCCCAACCAATTGGGCGCTCCGGGTTTTCTAGTAGGGAAAGTTTGTACGCCAGGAGCACCTTCCCCGGGAGCTTCATGGGGGTTCTTCATGGGGATTCTTCAAAGGAGCTTATCCACGAGTGTTTCTTCCACGAGAGCTTCTCCGAAGAAGTTACTTCCACGGGAGCTTCTTCATGGGGCTTCTTCCACAGGAGCTTCTTCCGACTTTACTTCCACGGGAACTTCTTCCACGGGAGCTTCTTCTGACGCAGTTTCTACCGTTGGAGCTTCTTCTTCCGTCGTAGCTTCTTCCGTGGTAGCTTCTTCAATAAGAGATTCTTTCATGGGAGTTCCTTCCGTAGGATCTTCCACGAGAGTGTCATCGGTGGTAGCTTCTTCCTTTGGATATTCTTGAACAGTAGCATCTTGGACAGCAACTTCATCGGGAGCTCCTTCCACGAGTGTTTCATTTATGAGGGATACGACTGAAGCCTCTTCGGGAGACATTTCATCGTCAGCGGGAGTTTCTTGAATTGCTTCTTCACTGGGTGCTTGTACCACGGAGTCCTCTTCGATAGTCACTTGGTCTGTATCTTCGGGAGCTTCTTCGGCGCGACCGTCAGCAGGAGCTTCATGAGACGTAGATTCTTCCACTCTAGCTTCATCGTTGAGAGATTCTTCGACGGCAGTATCGTCGACTGGTGCTTCGTTGGCGGGTGCATCGTCGGCGGGTGCTTCGTCGGCGGGTGCTTCGTTAGCGGGTGCTTCGTCGGCGGGTGCTTCGTCGGCGGGCGCTTCGTCGGCGGGTGCTTCGTCGGCGGGTGTTCGTCGGCGGGGCTTCGTCGGGGGCTCGCGGGGGGTTCGTCGGGGACTTCGGGCCGGGGGGGGGGGCGGCGGCGGTAGCGTCGTCGACGGGAGCGTCGTCAGTGGGAGCTTCCACTGCAGAATTTTTGGTTTTTTGGTTGGGGTTTCAGCGAGACCTTCGTCAGCTGGAGTGTCGTCGGCTGGAGCTTCCTCAACTGGAGCTGCGTCGAATGAAGATTGGTCGAGTGGAGCCTCCTGTGCGGGATCTTCATCAACCGGAATCTCATTTGGAGTGTCTTCAGCTGGATTATCTTCAAAGGATACATCCAATACAGCAGCTTCTTCAGGACTAGCATCGCTGGATGGTTCTTTGTCTGCTACAACTCCATCAGGAAGATCTGAGGGATCTTGGACAATCGAAGGCTCATTTGTCGTACTTTCATTAACGCTTTCAGGCGGGGCATAGTCGTCGCGAGCATCGTCAACGATAGCATCGTCTCCGTCAGTGTGCGGGGTGGGCGCACCACCTTGTTCTTCACCTTCTGTTATGCTTATAGTATCGACCGCGTTAATATTTGTGTAGTCAGTGTTGTTTTCCTGAGCGCCATCATTGGGAGCATAGTCTTCGCGAGCATCATCAGCAGGAGCTTCGTCGGCAGGCACTACTTCGACCGGAGATTCACCAGGGAGAGGTTCGTCCGCGGGAGCCTCGTCAGAAGGGGCTTCGACTGCAGGAGATGCGGCACCACTTGCTCCCTCAGTTGGGTCGCAGTTGCACGGCGGTTCGCCGTGGGAGTTTCTTCGGCGGGAGCTTCGTCAGTGGAAGTTTCGTCAACGGGAACTTGGTCAGTAGGAGCTAAGTCTGTGGGAACGTCGAAAGTTTCTTGAGACGGGGCTTCGTCAGCTGGAGCTTCTTCAGCTGGAGCATCTTCGGCCGCAGTTTTGTCGACGGCTGAATCGGCAGCAACACCCTCACTGGGAATATCCATGGCACGGCCGATGGCGGCATCGTCAACGGGCTCAGCACCGTTGGGGATGTCGCCTTCTTCATCAGCACCGTCAGGTTCAGGCTCACCTGATGTTGCGTCGTCGCCAGGGGATTCCCCGACAGGAGCGATGTTGGAGACTCCGTCGCCTTCACCGGGTGGCTGCTCCCCAGCTTCCAGCACCTGAGGCGAGCAGAGGCCGCTGCAGCTGGAGGACAGCGGTTCAGCGCGGCCGTGTTCCTCTAGAGTCTTGTGCGTGTCTGTGGAGCCGTGCGCGAGAAATCTACCGCCGAAGGGTCGTACGCCGGCGGGGTAGATTTCTCGCGCGAGCGGAGCGAGCTTCAAGCAGTGCGTGCGGCGACTAGTGCGGCTCTATCAGCCTCTACGGTGCGGGACTAACCTCGACCTGACCCGCGCTCGCAGGCGCGGCGTCGGTCTCGCCAGCCTGCTGCGAGTCCTTGACCGTCTTGCGTGTTTGGTAGCCGCGGAAGCCGGCTTGGATCTTGGTGGCTGCGACTGCAAGCTCGTCTTCTGAGCTTGCAGGTTTCGCTTCATTTTGTGCGGCTTCTTCATTGATCGATTGGGCTGCTTCACTTTCTCCTTGTTTCATAGTTTTTCGTGCTTGGTAACCTCTAAAATTGGCTTGTATCGTTGTCGCAGCGGCGGCCAATTCTTCCGTGGCCTGGGAAGCAGCTTCTTCGGCTGGGGGAGCGCTGGGCTCTGGTTTGGCTTCCTCTTCTTGTTTCCCCGTTGGCTCTTCCGTCCTTTCGGGAGTAGCTCCAGCTTCTGGTGCATTCTCAATGACATCTCCTTTTAGAGTTTTTCTTGTTTGATAACCTCTGAAATTTGCTTGTATTTTTGTGGCTGCCGCGGACAGATCTTCTGTTTCGCCTGAAACCTCATCGGCTGGCTGGTCGCTGGGTTGAGCGGGTTCCGCACCATCCTGTGTAGGATCGTCCTTCTTGAGCGCTTGACGCGTCTGGAATCCGCGGTAATTGGCTTGAATGACGGTGGCGGCGTTGTTGAGCGCCTCGTCTGATGTTTCCTGGAGAACGTTTTCAGAGACCGGGGATTCCCCCGCGACGGTTTCTGCAATGCTGTCGTCCGCGCCGTCGTCTCCCGTTCTGAGCGCACGCCGCGTCTGGTAGCCTCGAAAGCCCGCTTGGATCTTCGTGGCGGCGGCCGCGAGTTCCTCCTCTGCAGCTTCAGCCAGAGGTGGCGGCGGGGGTGGGGGAGTTTCTTGGGCTTCCTCCGACACTGGCGAGTCGACGATGGCGATGGCTGGAACCGCGTGAACGAGCCCGCCGTTCTTCTCCTGAGCTATCGCTTGCCGCGTCTTGTACCCCTTGAAGTTGGCTTGGATAGTGGTGGCTGCGGCGTTGAGAAGTTCCTCTTTTCTTGCTCGTGGTTGGTGGAGAGGTGGTTCTTGTTCCTGGGGTGCCTCGTCGTTCTTGAGTGTCTTGCGTGTCTGGTACCCTCGGAATCCTGCTTGAATCTTTGTTGCCGCTGCTTCCAATTCCCCAGAATCTGGATTCTCGACCAGTGCTGGGGCTTCTGCGGATGCTTCTGCTTCAGAGACTTTTTCGCCTTCAGCCTTTCCATCTTTGAGCGCTTTCCTTGTTTGGTATCCACGATAGCCAGCTTGGATAGCTGTGGCTGCCACACTTAATGACTCTTCGTCGGTCTCTTGAGGTTTTGTAGCCTCTTCTCCTCCCGACGCTTGCTCCTCTCCTCCAGCTGCCTGCTCCTCTTCCTGCTTCTCTCCCTTTTCCTTCTTGAGGGCTTGTCGCGTTTGATGACCCCTAAATCCGGCCTGGATGGTTGTCGCCGCGGCGTCGAGCGAGCTGTCTTCCGCGGGGGCTGCTTCTTGAGCGACTTCCTGAGGGGCGGCCGCTTCCTCGGGCTCCGCCTTCTTGAGGTCCAGGCGCGTCTTGAAACCGCGAAAGTTGGCCTGGATGGTGGTGGCGGCCGCGTTGAGCGTCTGCTCGGAGGCGGCGATTTCCGGCGGCGGGGGAGGGAGGTTCTCGACGGCTTCGGCGGTGGCTGCAGCGGCGGCTTCGGCTGCCGCCTCGGCGGCCTTGGCGGCTTCCGCGGCGGCGGCTTCGGCGGCCTCGGCGGCCTCCGCGGCGGGCTCCTCGATCACCTGCTTGAGCTCCTGGCGCGCGCGGAAGCCCCTGTAGTTGGCCTGGATGGTGGTGGCGGCGGCGTTGAGCGCGTCGTCCGCCTGCTGCAGCTCCGGGGGCGGGGGCGGAAGTTCGTCGCTCACGTCCTCCGCACTCTCCGACTTGTCCTCGTCCTTGGGCGCCGACTGCTGCGGACCCACAAAGCCACACTCGCGCCCTGCAAACACTCTTACACGGCCTGGGGTGGGAGGTTCGTGGGCTGGAAATCGGAAATGGATGGCTTGAAATTTGGAATAGTATGAACGGTATTCCCATCCTTACTGTATTCCAGTGTTGTCTGAGTGCGGAGTGCACTTGGCGTAATGGGAAACGGTTATTTGTAAGGAAATTTATAAGCAATTAGTAACAGCGAGATTGATACTCTCTGTTTTTCTAAACATTTATTTTGTGTGCAGTGAGCAGTTAACCAAGACAAAACTTTCAAGCCTTTGAATTCGTTTGAATAATTTCAAAATATAGTTTCCTTGTACTCGAATAATTTCGTAATACACTGATCTGAAAATATTTTGTGAATTCAATAACGTTATAGTCAAGTAGGGATAGAGTTATTTCCAAGTGTAAGCCAATTAAAACTTTGAGGAATTTCAAAATGTTAAATAGTGTTATTGGCATTTAATTTTGATTTAAAATCCAAAATTGAAATTAAATATTTTGCTCCTTAAGTACACTCTTTAACATGCAATCTTGGCTAACTCATGTGCACATTAATATATTTACGCCGTGAAATAGCTGTTTGTTTAAGCAACTATTGCATTTCGTAGAAGTGATGTGCAATTTTTCCTTAATTGTATAATATTACTTTCATTTAGTTTTAAAGATATTGATTTGATTCTGAATATAATTTTGAAAGCTTTTTCGTTCCAGCGCACATATGTGATTCTAAACTACAGCTAATATATATTTGCTCTTCATGCATGAATATCGTGCTTCGATTTTTTTATTTATTTCACTTTATTCTTTCTTGTTCGTATCTCATTAATAAAATGAGTATACTCAGCAACTAATATTCCATATTCACTCAACACCATCTTCAATTAACTTATTAAAGTATTGAAAATGGTAACATGAATGTCATGTTCCTATAATGATGTAAGATTATTAAGTAAATTGTAACGCTAAATTAAAAAATACACATTTCTTTCCCTTACGTGATTTTCTGTTGATGTAGTGCTGCTAAGCAGGAGAAAATACTACACAAATGTTTGAATACAACATACAATTGACGATAATGTCATTAAATCATTAAAACATAACAATTTAAGATTTTTAAATATTATATAACTCATGTGTGTCTAATTCTTTCGAGGCAATGGTCATGACAGGTACAAATGTTAATGAAAAAATATAAAAGAATATTAAATTTGCAACTTATGAAATTTACTTTTAAAATGATAGGTTTTTAAATTGGAAATTTTCCAAAAAAATGTTATGATTAGTATTTAAAAAGCACTATACTTGCTGAAATTCGAAATTAAATTAAATATTTGAAATCCTTTATAGATGTGCGCGAAAATTCGGGAGTTGCATCATCGGTATCAATTTTATTGCATACTTTATCGTTTAGGCTTTCAGAATTGTAATACAACAAACCTGTTATTTTGTTGTTTCATATTTTGGAAAACCGTTTCTCGATAATTCTTAATTCCTAATATTTAATGACCGTTGACATATTTCTTCTTTCGAAAAAAGAGTTCAACTAGTGCTTAATTAATATCACTTTGAAAATATTGTGTTTTGAGAATGTATGAGGAAGAAGTATTAATGAAACGATTATTACAGACATTACGCGAGCAAACGTGTTTAGTTTTTTGTAGACCCTAATGATGGAATAATGTATTCTGAAACGTTTGCAAACTAACATAGTTTTAATTGTCTTAACCACCGGCCTCCAGAATAATCTCTGAAGCTGTCTTTATGCCGCTTTTCGGTGTATATTATACATCAAAATTCCCTTCAATACAAACTGTTGACGTATATTTCGTCCATCGTCTTTCGCTTTTTGATCAACATGCTGTCGAGATGCAGTGAGAGCTGTTCCTTACCGGCAGCGCGGGCTCCTCGCTGGCGGCGTCCACCTCCTCGGGCGTGGGCGGCGGCGGCAGCTCGTCCCCGTCCGCCTCCGCCTCGGCGCCAGCGCCCTGCAGCCCCTTGCGCGTCTTGTAGCCGCGGAAGCCCGCCTGGATGGTGGTGGCGGCCGACGCCAGCGCGTCCTCCTCCTCCTTGGCGCGAGCGGACTCTTGGTCCTCGCCGCTCGCGGCCGCCCCGCCCACCTGAGCACGCGCACGCTCAGCATACATTCTCTGCGACTATTTACTTACTTATTTTGCATTTATTTATTGTGCATTTATTTATTTATTTTGCATTTATTTTAGTTATTTATTTATTTTGAATTTTTTTGGATTTATTTACTTATTTTGCATTTACTTATTTTATTGAAATTTTACTTCCGTCTCACGCTGAAGTAGAGAGACGAGGTGGCCAAACCATAATTTATTTCAAAATGCACAAAGAGTCTCAAAAAGAAATCAGTAAAGCTAAAAATGAATTCTGGGAACGACGTTTGAAGAAGTGCATAGATGTCTAGGGAACACGAAGTCTAACAGAGCTTAGACAACAATAAAAGAAATGAGAATGGAAAGCAAAGACTGGTCAGGAATAGTTCCAATTAGTATACGGGAATGGAGTGACCATTTCAGAGATCTGTTAACTGAAAATAGAACACAGTTTATGCAAGCCTCTCAACAAGAGGAGACGCAAAGAATAGAAACATCTATAATGTCTATTGTCCCAAATGAAATAAGAGCAGCCTTGGTCCTCAGGAGGAATAGAAAGTCCCCGGGCCTGGTAATATCAGTGTAGAACTCTTTAAAATCAGCACCTGACAGTGAGATGGGAAAGTGTGTGCAGCTAAGTGACCCACCAAATGAGAGGAAAAAGGGCTTCATTATTCCAATTATTAAGAAAGGAAGTAGGCGAGACTTTTTAAAGAAAATAATGAGAAGGATAAATGCTTAAGACGGATGATTTTTTAAAAATTATTTTAAAGAATTTTTTTAAAGAAATAATTGATCAAATGAACCATGATTCAGTCGATAATTTCGTTTTTCAAAGTTACGTACATTGAAGGTGTACCTCATCACACAGTGACCTGATACGTGAAGCCATTCTGCTTGGGCACTCAATGGTTTGATATGTTGGCTATATTTTGATATTGCAGGAGTACTGACGAGATGTTGGCATTATTAAGGATGAAATAATAGATATTATCGTTATCAACTCTGAATTGACAAAGATGACATCTGTTATTTCATTCTCTATTTTGGATACAAAGTATGCAGAGAATCCGTCCGCCACATTTTAGATTCGTCGCGAAATTCACTAAGCAAACTTCAAAGTTCTCGAAATTCGGGGTATCTTCCTTCTCACTACAATTCAATTTTAACTAGCAGATATTTTAAATGGTAACCAGCAGAACCCGGCAGGCGTTCTGCACTTTATTTCCATCTTTCTCCTTCCCTCTTCCTTTCTTTCTCTGTCTCTCTCACCATCTCTCTCCCTTTCTCCCCCCCTCTCTCTCTCTCTCTCAGTGTCTCCCTCTCCTTTTTTTCTCTCCGTCTATCAACGTCTCTCTCCGTCTCTCTATCCGTCCAGAACTCCGTCCCTCTCTTTCCGGCTCTGTATCTTCCTCTCTGATATTTGTCATATGATATTGACCTTGTGGCGGGAGACTTCCTTTGGCTTATCCTGGTGCTGCCCGAAGCTGTTCAGTTAGTGTAGGTGCTGTGGCTGTGAGGGAGAAAGGGCGTGTGTGTGGGGGGGGGGGAGAGTGAGGCGCACCTGCTCCTTGGCGCTGGGCGGGCGCGAGGCGCCGTACTCGGCCTGCTGCTCGATGGCCTCCGCGGCCAGCGCCGCCTGGGGGCCTCCTCGCGCGGGGTGTCGGGGGCGTGGGCAGGCCGGCGGCCGCCTCGGCCGCTGCTGACACGGCGCTCGCCGGGCGCGACGACGCCGACGCCGGGGCCGGCGCCTCCGCGGGGCGGCGTCGACGGCGCTGGCGGGGCGGGAAGAGGCCTCCGCCTGGGACGCGGCGCTCTCCGGCCGACCGGCCGAGGTGGCCTCGGCGGCCGCGGGCGGGGCCGCGTCTTCTTTGGCGCTACCTGTACGGGCGCGACACGTGAGAGCTCTTTAGTAGTCATTTTGTGTTAATTGGTCGGAACAGAAAACTTCCAATCCGCAAAGAAATTTGGCAACGAAATCTGGTCTCGAACAGAGCAACCAGAACTGTCCCGACTGTTGTCTGGCAATAAATACCAGCGTTTTGGAGAACTAAAAGACACTTGCTGCTAGAATTAGTTATCCACAGAGTTAATGAATGTTTGCATGCCTTTTTAATATGACGTGATTGACAATTTGTGGGGTAAGCGAATTAGGTTCATTCTCTTAGCTTGACCTCAAATACTTCTCCCCTTATCAGAGGAACTTCGTGTCATTTTTACAATAATTAAAATACAGTGGCGTGAACAGGCTGAAGAAATAAAAGGATAAAATGATAATAATACTTTGATTAACGCATGTAAAAGGAAATACGATACGTTTTGAATTTGCGCTTTGTAGTTTGCAAAAGAGCAGTAAAAGTGGCTATGTATATGCGCGCACCTGGTCGGGAGGCGGCCTCCGCTTCGGGCTGCGGCTGGGGCTCCGCGGTGGGCTCGGCCGGGGCGGGGGTGGCGCTCGTGGGCCGCGACGCCGCTGCTTCCTCCGCCGGCCTCTCCGCCTCCACGCTGTCCTTGGACGCCTGCGCACCAGCAACGCACACGCGCTCACTCGCTGTTTCACCCGACCGGGTCCCGGAGGCCATTACGGCTTTACATCATGTTTAAATTGAAGACCTTGAAGCAACAAACGCCACATTTCTGATGAAATTGAGATATTAATGTATTTGGTTTACCTTGTGTAACAGTTTACATATTATTGGATATAATGTGGGTATTTAATCTTGTGAATGTTGATAGATTGAAAAAAATAAATATCATGGCTTTATCTTACTTATTTATGAAAATGTTTAAATCTTTACTTTTTCTCAAAACCTTGTAAAGAGGCATAGCATGTTATTGCACCGATGTCTTCAATTCAAATATGCCTTATTTTACGTGGCGAGTTACAGGGCATCAGGCCCGCTCCTCCGCCTGGCCAACTTCCTTTCGCCATCTACCAGAAGAAGAAGGTCATTTCTGACATTTCTGTGGGGTAAATATACTACATAGGAATAACTATACTATACTATACTATAAATTATACTATAAATTAAATATACTATAAATACTATAGTATAAATTAAATATACTACATAGGAAGTGCAAACAAACGATTTTTTCGTCAGGACTTCAATCGGGTTTGAACCCGCGACATTGGGTATAACTGTCCGGTACGATTACCGTTTTACCACCGACGCCGCAACATTTTTATTTTTCTTCATGGAGGAAAGATGACTTTTGTGCACATTTAAAAGCAACATATTTTTTCGTGCTGCAACAGTACTTAGTTATTTCAGAGCAATGAAAAATGTTGCTTCAGGTGTTTCGATAAATTGCGTGTCCTTTTAGAATTAATTGGCATACAAAATGCTTTTTACTGCACCTTTGTTCAATCAGAAATTATTTTCAACACAAGTATCGTGAAAAATATTGGATAATATTTCACGTTATCATTGAATTTGAAACAAATTATCATTAAAAATCAGTTTGATTTTATAGTGTGTTTTTTTCGTCAGAGTTGTTGAGCGATTGAGAAAATTTGATTTGGTTGAATGATGGGTAGGAAGTAGGCATCGTGTGCGGGCCATACATAGTTCGATGCTGAAAGTATTCCCTCTTATACCCGAGGTGAATCTGGTAAATATAATTCAGGCAATGGCCTGTTCAGATCGAGTTACTTAGCAGGTGATGAAAATACTCCCTCATTCAGACTCAAGCTCAGAACCTTTTAAATAATAAATAATTAATTAATGCTGCTTTATTTATTCTGGCACATTATTAGTATAGACGAGAATGGTAGTTCCAGTAGCAACAACTACACAACGACATTATTTACCCAAATGATGTACCTTGGCCGGATTGAGGTTTGGTAGCATACTGCTAGCCGCATTTGTCATGGTCATCATCACGTGTCGCAACGCTTACGAATATTAAAAGTTGCACGCGCACAAAAAATAAATGAAAATTCGAACCACAGCATAGTCTGTAAACATGACTGCAAACTTTGCCCACAGAAACGAAAGAGAGGGAAGCTCAAAATAAATTTATTTTCAACATAAAACTTGGAGTGCTATTGGAGAAATACTAAATCGCAATCTATTCATTTGGAATAATCTATAAAGTAAGTGGAGATTCGACGGAAGAAGTAAAAGCGGAGGTTATGCAAACTTGTAACCTAGGCAAATGCCATCATTGTCTGTTAGAGTGGGGTATTTGGAGAAATGTATTTATATTATTATTTTCAGGGATATTAATACATAATATTTAATGTATTAATTTGATCATTTGTAACATTTTTCTTCAGTCGTGTGTTCTACAATATTATTTGCATTAGTATATTCCTTCTTATTTTCATTATTCTAGCATCCTCATTTCATGCAAGAACTTCATTTCATGTTATGTTACACGAGTCCTATCGTACTCATCCAATTTTAAATGTTTGTTTCACAAAATGTTTTCAGTTTACGTGCCCGTTAGTTATCTCATGTTTACTTGAGTGAAGAATTATTGGGACGAAGAGAGAAGGAAGTAACATTATTATGTATGTATGTATTTGGCGTTTTCGGTCGGTAGTCCGACTTCGCCGGCCAGCTACCGGTGTCACCTTGCCTTGGTCTAGTTATAGGTATATTCACATGCTTGGGGATAAGAGCGACATGAGGCGAACATGACGTATTATTTTCACCGTAACTTGCAAGATCCACCTGCTTGAGCTTTTCTTCGTCACACAGCTACAGAAACTGGGACGATTAAAAAAAAAAAGCTACGACTCTATTTTTGCCTCCACCGGGAATCGAATCCGGCGACCACAGCACGGGAAGCTTGTACGCTGCGCATAAGCCATTCCAGAGGCAACATTATTATTTACAGACAATCGAAGACCAAAAATATTGTAATGTATAGAAGGAAGTCGTCCCAGTTTCTGTAGCTGTGGGACGAAGAAAGGCTCAAGCAGGCGGTTCTTGCTAGTTACGGTGAAAAGAATACGTCATGCTCGCCTCATGTCGCTCTTATCCCCAAGCATGTGAATATAACTAGACCAAGGCAAGGTGACACCGGTAGCTGGCCGGCTTATAGACGAGGCGGGAGTGGGCGTGGTACCTGTGCGGCGATGACGGTGACTGCGCTGTCGGGGCGGCTGGCGCTGGAGTCGCGCTCCACGGAGCCGCTGGCGGGCCGCGAGGCGGGGGGCGGGGGCGGAGGCGGCTCCTCCACGCCCAGCTCCTCCGCGTCGATGGACAGCGCCGCCACGCTCGAGTGCGCGCTCGACCGCTGCTCCGTCACCAGCTCCTCCGTGCTGATGGCCTGCACGGTGCGCAGCGAGCCTTCAGTGCACTCAATCATTTATGCTACTGGTGTGTATTACTAAATTTTCTAATTTATAATACTCATTCGTTAAATCTACACCTGCAGACGATAGATTTACTAGTGTTTTCGGGTGCGTCGACTTCTGTCGTTAGTCCCGTAAGTGCAGGTCATGTTTTTACTGCGGGAGGTGGCGGTGATCTTCCCCTTGCTGGATAGTGGGATCCGACACCGTACTCCCTCTCCCCCATTCTTCCCAGCGGGACACCACCCCAACCTGAACAAGCTCTAAACCCTTGATCCCGCGACATGTGTAGTAGTGTAGTACATATACGTGTGTGTAGGACAATGAAGAGGAAGGAAAGTTCGCGTTTCTTGGCTCCGAATGGAGGCTACTGCCCTGACATTCGCCTGGTATTGATCGGAGAAACCACGGAAAGCTACCGATTAGAGAAGCCGACCACTAGAATTCTCCTCCAGACAGCGAATTCGACTTAACTAGTGTCAAAAATCCTGCCACCACCGGGACTCGAACTTTAGGCCCTCCCGGTCAGAGGAACTGCAGCGACATCAGTTGAACCACCTAAGCTGGTAGCAGGCGACAGTCTCGTGATAATTGAGCTCTAGATTTCGGTAATAAAACTATTCCCAGCTCCTCCGGGCTGAGAGTCCGCGCCCAGCACAGTGCATTGTGCGCGTTACAGGAGATATTACGCTAAAAGCGGCCTGTCACAAGTTGGGTACAGATAGGTCCTCGGATGTTCAGTGTATGGATCCTTCAAAAATAAGAATTCAAACACCCAAAAATGTTGCCACTCCTGTTTATTATTTATTTTCCGAATCTGAAATGCATTTTGTCGAAGATCGCGGACATTCCACAGTTACGACTTGACTACGATTGGAATATTGTCAATAAATATATCACCTGCGCCTCCCTCGATGGCTCGTTGGTTAGCGTGCTCGCTTTCCACAGCGCAACCCTAGGTTCGATTCCCGGCCAGGGTAAATTGTACCTGTGCGCTTTCCTTACAAATGTCCCAGTATCTATTGATGTGTGACAATTAGAAAGCCCACCCTAAAGTTATGAAGACCAGAACTCGTATATACGGCGAAAGGATGGCGTCGTGCTAATCACACGAGCTCCTTATCCTATGGCCGAGAGACTGGGTCACCGCTGGTCGGCCAAAGCCGGCCTGTCGAGTCATGGAACAAAAATATATCACGTGCTTGACACTTATTGAGGGTTATACAATAAGTGTGTAAGTTTTATTCAATCTACAACATATCCATCGATTTAGTGCTTGAAAAATTGTCTTATTGACAACCTTTCATTATTTACTATCAGACAAAGAATGCTTTGACAAGTTGACTAAACATATGGAACATGTGAAAATCTCATAAGAGAAGCGTTAGTCATTCTCAGTACTGTATGAAGACCAATTGTTATGTTGCAATTAAAATTTATGTAATTAATAACAATTTTTTCTTTGTTATCAAACGCTTGTGTGCATTATTTTAAATACACTGCTTTGCATAGATCGATCTACTTAGACGATAACTCACATAACTTCTCGAATGTCATGTCAAGGTTGTTATTAGGACCATCTTGGTAGTGTACAGTCGGTTTGTAGGTGTTTGTATCTGTTTAGGAATTAGGGAGCCATTTGCTCAGCGGGCACAAGACCTAACTACAGTGCATTAGTTACCTCTCAGACCATGGCATTTGATATAGTTTAGAATTTATAGGTACACAAGGGCCTGTAAATGCTCTCCTTTTCAAATCATAACTGAAAATATCCATTCCTGAAGCAAGATTCAAACATCACAGCCCTGATGCCCGTTCACTGACGCAACTGTTCCAACCCTGATCCACTGGCCTGGCTGTGTGAGTGGTTGAGTACATGTTTCACTTGGTATTATGGTAGACATTACATCACAAACGGTTAAAAAATCAGTCCTGGTTACATATTCCACCAACTATATCTGCGAGCTCGAGCAAAGATACATTTTGTGAAGATTAGATGAGAGTGTTATTAGAGTGTGAATATTAGTGTATGGTAAAAGTTCTCATTAATCATCATCGAAGTCGCTCGTCTTTCTAAATGAAGAATCAATTGACGTATGGGACCGAACAGAAAAGCGACTCGTGCAAACATTTTCCGTGTCGGGGCAGCAACCATCGTTGTGCCCTGATGTTTTCTTACGACTTGAGTATCTGAAATTGAACGGCCTTACCTGGCTCGGGAATGAATTTATGACTTGTTAACAATACTATACTCTTAAAGATGATGGTGGAGGAATGAGAGGACAGAGAAACGGGAGAACCCCTTGAAATCCTTCGGCGAGCCCGCTTTACGATCCACAAGGAGTGGCGCTGTGGCTCACCTGCGAGTCGGACTCGTGCGGCTCGGCGTCCTCGACGAGCGTGCCCTCGTGCGTGGCCTCGTCCAGCAGCACGGCCTCGCCGAAGGGGTCGGGCGAGCGCGCCGTGGGCGGCCGGCTGGCGTCCAGCAGCGGCGTGCCCGTCTCCGGGTTCACCCGGCTCCCGCCCGCCTCCTGCCCAGCGGGACGAGCGAGCGCTTAGCATTCTCAACAATTCATAAACAATGCGCATTCGCTTTAAGGCGGCTCCACACAATCGGCGAGTAGCGAGCGTCCGCTCGCCGAATCCCAAGTAGTAAGGAGAAGTTGCTTGCTACTTGCCGAGTGACGATTCGGTGCTCGCCCTACCTTTGCGTGCCGGTCTTTTGGACACATCAAAGGGAGTGAACACATCAGCTGTTCGGGATTGGGCGAGCAGTAGCTCACTGCTCGGCGAATGCCGAATGTGCGCAGCCGCCCTTATATAGAGATGCACCAAGGACTTTTTTCGGGGGGGGGGGTGCAGTCAGTCACAGAGTTCAGGCGACTTGTTTTCTTGTAAAGAATTGGTCATATGTTATTTTATTCGTTGATTTATAGTTAATATTTATTGCGTTAAAATGTATATATTGAATGACTTTCATTAGCATAGAAAGTTAGTAAAGGCTATATTTTTGAATATTTATCATAGGGTTCTAGGGGGAGGGTGTAACCCATGAGTTCCCTCTCCTTGGGTGCGACAATGTTATTGTGTAGTAACGACAATATTATATATTACTGATATGATTAATATATCATCCTGTTTTAAAAATACGCCAAGAAACTATGGCAGTTTTGTGCTATTTATAAGATTTCACTGTTAGAAAAACACGTAACTGTACTGCTGCTGGGGAGAAAATTATCCACTTCCCACAGACCTTCATCAAACAAATTTATGACAAAATAAAAGTTCGTATATTGTGATATTGAGACAAACCAGGCCAATATGCATCACCAACGTACTTCATTACGCTGCAGCACACGTGAAAATTACCCCAAAACGTACTAAAAAACAATGCATCTTAGTCCTTTGAAATAAAAGTTCAGTGTTCCTTTTAGGACATATGTTTCTTATCCATTTATTTACACATGACGAGACCTCATTGGCTATTTCATTGTATTTTTGGTGGTAGACTTCCCACTTAATTGTCTTAGACGGGGTGTCATAAACGTTGGAACCAGAATTCCAATGTTCCAAGTAGATGGCCAAGAAAAAAAACTGGACTTCACCACGAAGGGCTCGGCGATAGTCTCTTCTTTCATTCAGACCCATGGAAACTCTTTTCATTTACACTCATTTCAAGTGTATTAGACATTTTTGTGCTCTGTTTGAAATCTACATCCCTGTGGCGCCATGAGGTACTGCGCAGACTGCACAAGAGGTAGTGTGGAAATAGTAAAAATGTCTGGTTGCGCATGGGTGGGCATCGTTGAGTACTACAATGAAGTTAATATCAAAGACTTTGCTCGACTTGAATTCCACACAAAATCCTACCGAAACATCAGGCATTCGTTTTCTTTCTTTCTTTTTTCCCCAGAACTTTACAAATACCTTGCATTTTCCTACTTTTAAATTTGCATGTTAACCGATTGATTTATTTCCCCTCACCTTTTTTGTGAATCATGTTAGAAAAATAATTAATTTATCATAGGTAATACTACGAGTGCTTTTGAAATTCTTGATAAATCCCTTCAAAGCCAGGAGCGAAAAAATGGATAGAAAAAGTGATAAACTTTTCAGATACAACGCCCTGAATTGGTATTACAAAATGCCCCTTCGGGTATGTATAGTTAAACACTATTATTTTATAATTTCACAAGTGGAATGGTCCAAATAATTGAATATTTTGTACCACTTATACTCAATATAGCTTTCGATTTTGTATATTGGATAGTCTTTATCGATATTGATGATAATAATGACGATAATGATTATATTATTATTATTATTATTATTATTATTATTAATATTAAAGCAACTTGAAAAAACTACTTTTGAATGTAAAATGCAGGATGAGTGCAGATAGATGTAACTTTGCTTTTGTGTGATGTATCTCTTTTACGTACTCTGCATTTTTCAACCAAATTAATTTTAATTATATATGGAAATGCTTGCCAATTTCTTGACAGATATAATTACTACAGTTTCTAAAGAGGCACGCATTTTTGGGGGATAAATGATTGTCACATATGGCGGGTTTTTGTTTGGTTACCGCATATAATTTCTCATATTATATAAATAGGCATGTGTCAACAATTCAATGATTTAAAAACATGATTAAACAGTGGTATGGAAAAATCAACTCTTATGATTAACGTCTGATTTTCGACGATAACATGTTAAAACGTGACCAAATTTAACAGAGTAGTAAATCGATTTTTTAAAAAATAGGCGTTTTGTACGTACCTCTTCGCTGGCGGCGGCGGCGGCCAGAGGGACGGGCCCGCGGCGCGCCCCCGCCTGCGACTTGCCGCTCAGCCTGGACTTCCGCTCTCGCCTCGACTTCCGCTCTCGGGTCTGGATTCAGAAGGTTCCGCCTGCGACTTGCCGCTTTCAGGCCTGGACTCCGACGGTTCTGCTTGGGATTTTCCGCTCTCGGGTCTGGATTCCGACGGCTCCGCCTGCGACTTGCCGCTTTCAGGCCGGATTGGCGGCGCTTCGGGTCGGGGCCGCTTCGGCGTCTGTTTTCGCGGGGCCCGACTTGGCCGCGCTGTCCGGGCGGGAAGCGACCGCCGCCTCGGACGCGGCCGCGCTGGCCGGTCGCGACGCGCCCTCCTCCGCCGCCTGCTCGGCCTTGGCCGCGCTCTCCGGCCTCTCCTCTGCCTGGACTGAGGCGCCTTCGGACTGAGCCGCGCTCACCGGCCTGGACCGGCCCTCGTCGGCCGGCTCCGGGGCGGCGCTGGCGGGGCGAGACGCAGGCTGTGCGTCTGCCGCGGCGGGTGAGGCACTTTCTGTCGGTTGGGCGGCGTCCGCGGTCGCCGCTTCAGGCACTGTCGATTCGGCGGCCGCGGAGGCGGCGGCTGCGGCGGCGGCGGCCGCCGACACCACGGCGTCCGCCGCCTTCTCGCCGGCCGCGATGGCGGCGGCGGTGGGCGCGGCCGAGTCGGCATCGCCGGCGAGCGCGCCCTTCTCAGACTGCGTCGACGACGGCGACAGACCCGCGTTGTGCGCTGCAAGCAAGAAGGAGTGCGTTCACGCTCACTGCCACGTTGGGAGGAGGTCATCATGCATTCACATGTGCAGAGGCGTAGCAAGAGATCGTGCCGCCCGGACGATTTTGGAACCTATCGCCCTTCGAGTGCATTCAGAGGAATGTGTATGTTGAAGAGTGGCGAAAAAGAACGGTAACGGAGAAGATGATTAGATGGGGAATTGTGCTATTGCGATGGGGCCGGCCAACTTTGTACAACCCAAAGCTTTTACTGATCTCAAGTACTTGAGCAGAATCTCGTGGGACAGGCCGCAGAACTGTTTTTTCGTTCGTGTGTATTTTTTTACCTTTTTCGAACGGTGTCGCCCCAGCTACGCCGCCGCATAAGTTATCTTATTGCCTTATTATTATTATTATTATTATTATTATTATTATTATTATTATTATTATATTTTAATACTAAGATGAAACAACACTGTTTGAAAGGTATGCCTTCTCTATTATACTTTACATTCACTCCGATTAACTATGTTCTCGAAAGATATGTTAAAATTATCAGTGAAAAATAAAGATACTCTTTATTGTAATTATCTCCAATTTGCAGAAGTTTGTTGGAGAGGAAATCTTTAGAAGTCTGCGGGAAATAGAAATAAGATGATTCAGTCTTTCGTTATGCTTATTTGTTAGCTTCTTGTGTGTTGTGTCATGTGTGTTCGTTAGCTTTTTGTGTGTAAGACTTCAAGGGCTCATATAATTTTATAGTATTTTTTTTAAAGATACTAAGTATTAATCGTTAGGCATGTAGATGTAGCCATTTTATATGAATTTATTGCCTGTTGTCAGGAATTTTTACCATATTGTATTCTGAGTAAAGAAGCGATCACATGAAAATGTGTTATATATTTTGTGTTTATGATAAATGTGATATTGAATACATAATATATTACAATTTGGGGAGTGTAGTGGCTTCCCTCTACCTAATAGGACAAATATGGTATTGTATTCCTTAAGCTTCAATCACTGCGCTATTCCATACGTACGTATTTTCATTCTGTGCTTTTGTATAGCTTTTACCAGCTAGTAATGCTCCCAGGATTAGTGCTAATCTGATTTAAGTACACTGGTTATTGAGAATAAGGTTTTTACGCAAAACTTGTAAAACTACCCTAAATAAAGAACATTGACTATAAAACTACCCAAAAAATAAAATCAAATAAATCAACAATTCAACTACGCAATATTACTTAGATTTCTCAAAGTCTTCAAAATATTTTAATAAAATATTATTTTTAGACGAATTCACTACCAGTAAGGTAAAGAAATAGAGAAAATGACAAATAACTTTCGTGGATTTGCGACTAGCATTAAATGGATGTTAGAATTTTGACGTTTGTTATTGATATTGTGGTATTTCATGATAAGGGATTTCATGATCATACGAAGGCAATAATCGAAACTACATACCATGCTATTCAGTCAAATGCTAGAAACGTATATCAATTTCGTGACTACTGTGTTCATTAGTGCAACGTTATTATATCCTAATTAGTCAGGAAACATTGGTAGAGCGGAGTGGAGCTCATTAACGAGAGTTCACGTTGAATTGGAAGTAACGAGAAATATATGACGGTGGGTCTGGCCTTATGCAATAGACAACGCGCGATATTGTACTATTTCTGAAATGCAGATGCAGATTGCTTATTGCTTTTGAAATATTATCAAGAGCAGATTCGTGTTTGATCCATCAATAATTAAATTTCCGAACCAAATATGAAATATTTTTCTCCTCTTTCGTCTGAATTGAAGATTCGCGCTCCTGTAGTCAATATCCCTGTCAAAGGAACATAACGGAAACTTTAGGAAGCATGATTTTGAAATTTTAAATATTGTCTGCGACGATTACTTTTCGATTTAGTTTTAGAAAATTAACAATTAATAGTCAATTCAACATTTTTTTCTTGGTTTGTGTGCTCCAGTTCGTCTTGTGGCAAAGTTGTTGTGAGTTACCGAGTGTTAAAATTGTGACCTCCATTCATAGCAATGATAGTATTCTCAATTTAGAAATTCCTCGTATTGCGTGCTTTTAATGTACGTTTTAGTTCAAACCACTCGTGGTTACACAGCAGATAGAATGAATACAGAGAACGCGTACAGTAAATCCCTACGAAAAGTAATGAGCCACGGGCTCATTTCTTGCAATGGAAATGCTGAACGCACAATGCCTTACAAGGGCCGAGACAAAGGCATGCTTAGGATGGACGGGAGCTTTGCTGCCTCCGGATCCCTCGCCCGTTTCAGGCCTCTGCACTGCTCTCCAGCTCCCATCCGCATGCTCTTTCGTCGCCCTGAGGATCACTTTATCAATCCCATTTTCTTATCAAACTCGCCAACTATTCTGATGCTGCCCCCCGCACTGTTGCGAATACACCTCGCCCTTTCCCCTTTCCCACTTCGGGCCTGCGCGCCTTCAGCATTCCGCTCGTTTCTCTCAACCCCTCTCCTTTCGCCACATTGTCCTCCTCCCGGTTCGTCACAACTCACTTTGATTTCTGTTTCTCCCTACTTAGGATATCTCCTCTCCTTCCCAATGATTACATACTCCGTTTTATTTATCCCACCTCGTCCTATCTCGCCTCGTCATCTTTTTATCCTCCCTTTCCATGCATCTTGCCTGCACACTTTCCCCGTCACACACCGAATCCCCTCATTCGTTCCCTTCTTCGTATTCTGCCCTTTCACACCTTCTCTGTCAACGGCTGATATGACTCAATGCAACAGTTGTTGCTGCTTCAGTGTCTCTGACCGGGAGGTCCTAGGGTTCGAGTCGCGACTGTAGCAGATTTTCGGCCGAGTTCAGCCGCTGTATGGTGAACAAATTCTAGTGACCGCCGCTCTGATTGGTAGTTTTCCGAGTTTTTTCCTATCACTACCACGTGAATGCTGGAGCACGGCTTAATAGGCGACGTAACGCGCACGATCTTCCCTTCCTCATTCTTGACCCTCTTCTCCCACTAGACACACACACACACACACACTTAATGTACTACGCTACCACTCATGTCGAGAGATCAAAGGGGAACTTATAGCTTGTCCCTATTGAAACGATGCCCCTACAGGGGTAGATTCGTGTAGAGGGAAACTCCCGCGAGCCGATGATTAGGTCGGCACCGTATCTGACCTTTCAGCATCATTTTCCGGTTTCAACATGCACTACACTTTCGTGCCTAACAACCAAAATCATTGACTCCCGTAAACACAAAATTCTCACTCTCCCCCTTTTCTTCCACAGCAAGTACACCGCTTTCTCCCAATCAATTCCATTTCTCCTACTCGCTCCGCCTCCGCGTTCCGTTTCTTCGCCATCTTTTCTGCCATCAGGCCCGTTGGCCCGCTATGCACGTTTCCGTCCCCCCTCCGCCCCCGCGCCCACTCCCTCTGCCGTCGCGCCGCGCCGCGGGCGTGTCCCGCAGCGCCCATTGTCTGGGCCGCGCGAGCTCCGTTTGCAGATCCCGCGCGCAACCTCCGCGTTTTGTCTCTGGCTTTGCAGGAGATTGCGCACCTTTTACCCGCGTCCCTACAGCGAACAAGAGCTTTATTAAGCGCCCCCGCTCTGATAGAACTCGCGGCTGTCGCTGGCGATGTAGGCTGAAAGCGCGGGAACCCGTAATTTAATGTTTTTGTTAACTGAATGTAAAACAAAAACAGGCCGTTTTAATGTTATGTACAAATATATTGATTAAAAACACATTTGCGTGTATTTTTAACATTGCGTTATACCTCCATGTACAATATCAAATATAAAAGCATCGATTTTTATTAAAATAATGATTTATTGAAACAATGGTATTTTCTCTAAAATATTTTACATTTCTGTCAGTAAGCAACAGGTATATTCAAATTCTGTGCATTATAGCTATCTCAAATATTTAAAGGTCGTTCCCTGCCGTGTTGAAATAAAATTATCCAGGAATGATATATTAACAATGTCTGGATTGATTTTATTATCTTTTGGTGTACCATGTAGTAAGAGCAAAAAAAGTTTTAATTGACTGAGCTTTCATTAGTGTGATTGGTTCGACAAATAACATTTTGCCGTCTTCTTTGACTCTAAAAAATTAATTTGTGGCAATTATTTCCCTGCTTTGAATATTTATAATGTCAGGTGTAAAATATGCTATCCCATCTAACATATTGTGAACTGAAATGTATGGATGTGCTTATTTACATAACGTAGAATTCGATTAATTTCACCTGGATTTGTTGTAGGTTTTATCACGTTTTACGCCTTGGGATTTTACAATAAATGTATTACAAATCATTAAAATAGTTTTTATACACCCATTCTTATAATGCAGTCAGTTGATGGCTGTAACCGTTGCATAATGATACTCATCACGATACAGATTTCATTATGATATAGGTTTTTGATCACTCACAAAGAAGTTTACAAACCATGTATTGAAAATTAATCATTGAGAATCGTTCTAGTAAATGTTTCGTTCGATTGTGTACATTCAAATTGCATTTGATATTAAATTACCCTTGTCAGTTTTAATTTATTTTATGATTAGTATTTTTGTGGAATATTATTTAAAATAAATTGGATCGTAATTTCACTTTGATCCTATTTGAGTAGCACAGTACTCCCTCGCAGGCGGACTGGCCACAGGCCGCAGCCACCTGCAGCAGCATGCGAGGGTAGGTACGGATCTGTCCGCTAGGTGGCCTTGGCTGACTCCTGCATTTCAACTGCCACGAAACGATTCAATGTAAAAGTTTAACTTATGAAAGTCGTAGAAAAAGTACCGTACGAAACACAATGTCATTGGTATAAATACACTCGTGTGAGGTTTACAATACTCGCTCGGTCCTTCCTCGTGTCGTAGTATCACACTCGTGTATGAATATCCATCATTACATCATGTTTCATAATGTACTATTGAAGACTCCGTCCGTGCCTTTGAGATCTCTTTAAGAAGCACCTGGCAAGAAAACCATATGACGGTAGTGTTCATAAAAGTGTGTCAAGATTAATTTAACTGAGGTCTTTATCTATGGCTGTGGAATAACCAATAAATTATTATCCAAATCGTCCATAAAACAGACCAAGATATAAGCTTTACTATCACTAAAATTGCAATAGTTAATTTATACTATATTACAATAGATACTGCATTTATTACTTCCCTACAAGTTCTCTAGAAGACTTTAGTTTGGTTTCAGTATGATTGAAAACAAGATTAGATGGCATAGTTGAGATTTCAGTGGATTCAACGGAAAACGAAATGAAAGAGGTTAAAGAAAAAATACTATGAATGATACTGATCATATTTCACCAAGTGATCCTGAATTTTGAAACTAATATCTCGTGAAACTAACGAAAGAAATTCAAGGGTGCCCAGCACACGATTTTGTGGTGTCATGTACGAGTAAATGGCTAGAAGTTACGAAGAAACAAGTTAGGAAAAAGGGATTTAACGTATAGCTGAATCTTGTAGACCAATAAGTCGTCGACTTCTACAGATAAGTAGCTCCACGCAATCTCTCTGAGATTAGCTCTCTTGCTCCTCGTACCTGTGGCTGCCAACTTTCATATTTGCGGGGTCGTAATTGGATGGTGGAGGGGACTCGACCGTAATCCCGACCTGCAGATCAACCGTAAATCTCTGCGTCGTAGTCTGAGCGCTTAAGCCGACTACCGCTCTGCTGAGAGCCTGGCTGTGGAGGGCGGGGAGGCGAAACAGGCGCGCTCTCTGTTGCGGTGGCGCTAGAGGGCCAACGATATTATTCTCATTAACTGCGGCTAATGATGGCCAATGGAATAAGCCTCGGCGCTGAACGCGGTAGGGGCGAACTGATTTAGAATGTGTAATGTAGGAGAGAGGACAAAAGAGTGGAATGTGGCTTCGCTGGTCGACATGGATGCTTCGAATGAGAAGTGAAAACGTCAAACGAGAACTAACACAAAAAAACCGGTAAGAACGCCAACAATAAATTAAATACCAAAAGATGAGAAAATAAAAGGAAATTTGTTGTAGATTAAGCGAATGAGACGAACAATTTATGACAATAAAGAGTGGCATTTAACGAGCAAGAACCTTAAGATAGAACAGGTAATATTAGGCAAAAAGATTTGCGAATGCAAAAAGTACAAAGAAAAAACGATATAAAAACAAAAATCCGTGTAAAGCCATAGAAATGAAGACGGGCAGTTTTCTAATAACTACTTCCCTTTTCTTTGCTCTTACAGTGAAGTAGAATGACCACGAGCCGTAACGACCAATTTTAAACTTAATGTCCAATCCGAAACCCAAGCGCCTGTCGTGTATCAGCCCTGTTTGTTATGGGCCTTATTCATCATACTGAAATATTTCCATGCAACTCCAAAGAATTTAACCTAGTGTACGAAGTTAATTTTATTGCTTTCTAGAGAGTAATTAAATATTTTTATGAAAGAGTGGAAAATATTTCCAGAAATTTATTGATTCATGTTAGTCTGTGCATCCAAATTTGGTTTGTCTACAAAGTAAGGAGGGAGGATAAAGAGGAAACGAGCAGCAGTTTTGAGATTTTACTCCATATTTTTTTGGTATTTTTGGACGGACATGTAATCAATATTTTTTCTTGAAAGTTGAAACGAAAAAAACATATTTTTCATGAACTGTTTGAAAACTATCATATCACTCTCGAAACTACGAGGTTGTAATTTAATGTTACATTATGTTACCTCATAAATATATATTCACTACTAAAAAGTTCAATTATTTTATATTTTTTTGCAGAAATGTCAAATAACTTCAAAGGAATGAAGATAGCATCTTAGAAAATACATTATGTGATTCATTTGAGTTTAATATATCATGTGAATCATTTTAGGTTTGAAATGGAAATAATACTTAGTTCATTTATGTTACCGAATCCATGAAGATGAAATTGAAATTTAACGATACAGTTAAATCTATTCTAATAGCAAGTGTACAAAACGAGGGCGAACAATTTTGTTGTCATGTGTAGTTGATTGCACCGATATCGCATTCATATCGGCCGACGGAAGCGAAAAACTCCCCCACTGCTGCAATAGTACTGCGTCGTCAGTGTCGTTTCGTGAACCGCGGAGGCCAGTCCCGAGGCGCGTCGTAACTCACGGTCATCGCCGAGCCAACGCGCGACGGTTGCGCCGAGCCGGCTCTGCGCACTGACCCAGAATAATGCCAACTGCATGGCACTGTCCGGGGCGATCAGAGCCCGGAAAAGTTTACCCATGGAAGAGAAAATCCATAGTATTTATGAAAAATGTGTACGGTAATCACCATGTTCTTTAGTACAAAATAAATGAAGTGCTCTTAGGAGTTCATGTAATATTTGCCTTCAGCACTTGTTAACGTATGATTATTCATCCAGTGTGCGGTATTTATTGATTAGGCGCGAATTGAACATAATGGTAAAAGTGTGTTTCATATCCTACAAATTCTAACATCCAATTAATGACTGCTTATAATACAACCTACCATAAATACCTATAGAAAAGTCTTACGTAAATACCTCCTCATGGATTGTACAAACAACGTTTTTTCTATTATTTTATGGTGTCGCACTAGATATAAACTTCGGCTAGAGAAATTTTTGAAATTGAACAAAATACTTGTAACAAAACAACTAAGTTAATGTTTATATTATTCATGTCTTCCGGGCTGATGGGCCCGAAAGACATGAATAATATTGACTCCAGCCGTGAAAGCTTTCAATGCTTTATAAGTTAACGTAAAACTACATCTCTAATATAAAGAATTATTTAAATAGAACGCCCTGTATTTCACCTTATATTCAATAATTTGACATTTGAAAATATACTACAATATTTTTTTCGAATTGTGTAGAAATATAGTGTATAAATGCTAATTAGTAGGCTTATAATTTTGTAAAAAGTATTTTATGGCAGTTCAAAATAATTCTAGTAATGTGAAAAGATAAAATTGCAATATAAAAAGCGGAAATATTTGTGAAAAATGTCTCTTTTCGTTATACAGCATGTCCCACTTGAAAACAGAACCGGGAATATTTTCTGTCTCTCCAGGCATCGACTGCATTCGGAGCCTGTCTGGCGTTTAGTGGCCTGGCTATGAGCGACGGGCAGTCACGAACGGCGGTTTGTTGATCCAGCGCGTGCAAACACGGGGCAACGGGAGCGGCGTGGCGCAGGCCCCGAGCGGCGCGGCGGGTGGGCGCATGTCGGCTTCCGCAACAGGCAGCGACGAGTGCGAACACCGCGGCTTATGCCGCTCCACACCTGTCGCGATGCCCCATGTGGAGTTTTCTATTTGCGGGCATATCGTGAGAGTGATTGCTGTTGCAATGTCATCCCAATAAAATAATAGTTAATAGTGATTTTAATAGGGAATGTTTGGATCATTGGGTCCGTCATTACTCCCGTAAGTGTAGAATATGATTTGATCGCTGGAGGTGGCGGCGTCTCTCCCCACTGGATGTAAAGAACTGGTACCGACCTGCTCGTAGGTTTGTGGGGTGTTTCTGCTGCTTGGTATCTCCGCAGCTGGGAACCGCCTCATCCGGGACAAGCTCTAAGCTCCTGACTGCTCTCCCGACATGCGTGGTAGTAGTGTAGTGCATGTGTGTAAGGAAGGGGAGACGATAGGACAAATAAGAGAAAGAGAAAGATTACGAGCAGTCCTTGGTCTGTGTGTTCAGGTACCGTTCCGGCATTCGTTTGGTATTGATCGGAGAAACCATGGAAAACTACTGATCAGATAGATCATCCGGCCGCCGGAATTCTCCAAACGGCTGAACTTGACCTAGCAGTGTGGTGTGGAAAATCCCGCCACCGTCTGGACTCGAACACTAAGACCACCCGATCAGAGGCACCTCAATGGCATCAGTTAATGCCCTGAGCCACCTAAGCCGGTTTGTAAAATGGAAGGGCTTGGGACACTAAAACGGCAAGACACATTCTCGATCAAAAACAAGATGTTAACATTTACGGATAGCGGGAGACATGCTGTGGCCTATGTGGCTTTTCTTCTTACCACCCCAAGCCCTTCAATTGATTTTCATGTAACTAAAATTCTAATTCTTCGTTGTCTTTAATTGGAAACCCGTCATTGTCAGCGCTAATTTTTAAAGTTCATGTACTTTTCCATGCAATATAGTCAAATTTACATAATGGATAGACAAATATTGTATTTTTTACCTACTCTAGTTTCTTGCTATTCTTTTGAACAAGTTTCTACAGGTCATAAAACGCAAACGGTAGAGGCACTGAATGCACCAGACCCAGAAACGTGCTTTATACGCGGTCGCCCAGCTGACATGGCGATTCGGATTACTAATAAACGGCGACTGTATTATTACCAGTTTTATTTTCCTTTCTTGAGTTTTGTCCATATATAATACATTTTATTGTATTTAAATTATTTTAATTTCAATTTGCTTAATTGTTTTAACAAGATGTATGCAATTTATTGTTGTTCAAAAACACCAGCAGGACCTAACGTAAAGGCAACACCTTACGCTCACGCACACTAGGGATTGGGAGGTCGCAGGTTCGATGCCCAGCAGGATGCCAGAAGTTTGCTTCGTGTTTATCATCTGTGAGATTGGATCGTCTGCCAGAATATTGGAGAAAGCGTTGGCCCTTTGATCTGATCACTGGTTTCCCTGATTGCTTGCGTATGTGAGCTGGAGCAGCTCCCTCTACCATCGGTCACGGATAGCGCGTGCTTTTATTTCCCGTTCACATCTCAGGGCTTCAACGATCTTAGTAGTTAAAGCACCCAAAACCCGCAATCAATAAAATAATATTTCAGAGAACTACGTTCATGCTTTTTTGCGTGAGTTGCAATTTTGAAGATTTTTATGTGTTGCGAGATTTCCCTACATTTGAACTTTTTTGCAATGAAATCAAAGAAATCCAGATATTAGGATCTCTCCAAAGAAGTCATATCCCCGAAGGCTGTAGCGACCTAGTTAAAATGTGTGAAGTAGCTTCTCTCGACTCTAAAAAATTGTAGCGTACGAATGTTTGACCTCCGAAATGGCCATTAGCCCAGAACTCCGATGGAACACAGGTACTCTCTGTACGAAATTGGGGCAGTCTGACATTCATAGAAACAGCCGGAGGGTACGTGCTAGTTTACAAGTCTTTTATAAAGAAGAGCTATTTTTAATGTGTGTAGATCTGTGTTTAATTATCACTGTCTTCTTTCTTTCCTGTATGTATATTTTTGTAAGATATTTCTTATCTTGTTAGTGTAGCGCATTTGAGGAAATTTTTTAAATAACTTTAAATATTTAGCACTAAAATTATTATTCTAAATAGTGCCATCGTTTAATTTATTAAGACGTTTTAGACGATCATTTGCATTCATAATATGGAATGTTGGAAATTATGTATAGAATTATTGTAATTTCGAAAGCAATTGTGTCGTTAGTAATACTCAAAGTAAATAGTGAATATTTTTGTTCATTAGTTTCTCTTATTTCAACTCTTTACAAATATTACGTATCTCTTTACGTAGTCTTTAAGTTATGAGAATTTTAGTGTAATAATCGAACCCAAGTCAAATTTCTTATTAATTTTTATGTTCGTAATATTTTGAGATTCAAAATACAAAATTACAATTTTGTTTGGTTTATTTAACCTCGAAAACATTTATAGTTTCATTAAAATATAAAGATCGACATTAAAATTTAATAATTTTATAGAGTATTTTGTTGTTTGTCGATGCTGTAGAACTCTATCACTACACACTCTGATTTCAAGACATTACAAGATAAGCAATACGATATTTGCAAGTCCATTAAGACGTAAGACGAACATTGAAATACTATGTGTGAAATACTACTTGGGCAATGCGATGTTGGTGCGTAAGTCTCGAAGTAGTTAGGCGCAGCCGGTTGATTGCGGCCTTCCTTCAGAGTAGTGCTCTGATATCGCGGTTTTACTTCCCTTTGAATTGTTACGAGAGAGGTCTCATGACGTAATTGAAATGGTATGCAGTGAATCATCATAAGGAAAAAAATGAAAACACCCATTGTATGCTAGTGAGATGCTATACTGTGCCCTTCGATTAGTATAATGCGATATGCACTCTAATACCGAAATAATACTCACAAAATGCACTCTAATACTTTCGTACCGAAAATTTTCTGAGTTGACATTTCATGATTTTGTTTATTCACAATAATTTACATTAGTATCAGTTCACTTTCTTTATAAATATTTGCAGTTATTTAAAATTGTTTGATATACTGAAATTATGGTATTGTTAAAACATGCTTAAGATGTAATAAATTATATTAAATGTAATTCATGCGGAATATACTTGCAAATAATATACTAATAATCTATAACAACTAGAAGTTATCAATCTAACTATTAGCTACCAAATGCTTTTACAAAGAAGAATAATTATATTAGTTTTTTCTGGTTTCTTACAACTAACATTCCGTGAAACTTGTATTGTGATATCAAATTAAAACAAATATTGCCTGCTTGTAAGGAATTTCAATAGACAGCATTTCTAATGTTTTAAGATCTTGCTAAAAGTTCATAGTAATATTTATTATGAGAAAAAAGAAGATAAATGTGCCTTTTCCATAAAAATGGGGTAAGCTTATCCAACGACAATCGTATGCACGGTAATAAATAAGAAATACTTTTAATTTTAATATCGTGATCATATAGTTTTTCCTATTGTTCAACAATCCTATTTTGAAATTGCTGTAAAACGTATGTGTTTTTTAATAGTGGTTTTTAACCAAACAAAATATCCACTCTACCTCATGAATTCTTACGGCAGGGATTTCAAAGACATTGTATTGCTGGGGAAAAAACCCTTCTCGCCGAACAGTGGAAGCCATTTCTTTTTCATTTTCTTTCATCTTTTGAGAGAAAACGCCCAGCGCTACAGTGATATTTCTGGGCGTGGGACTCAGCGCAGTCACACACGAGGTGACGCAGACTCGCGGACGCGTCAGTCGCTGGCTCCTGACGTCATCTCGTTAGAGGAAATTTCCAGACCATTCCGCTCCCGCCTTCAGCCTTCAGCGGCCCTTACGGCGACCAGGTGCAGCGGAGGCGGTGTTCGAACAGTGCCTCATCCAACCATCAGGCAAACGATTTTATTGATCGAACGAGGGCGTGCAAGGAGATGGTTTGAAGAACCTTCCTTCTTGTTGAAATCAGCTGTCCGCCGGATTGAGATGCTCGCGAAACGCTCGCGATGGAGGATGAGGAGGAAATGGTTGTATGTGGTTGCGCAGAAAGCAGGCAATATTGCAGGATGGCACATATTGGAAATTAATAGTGAATAAATGCCCTTTGAGTTGAGAATTTGACGATAGATAGCGATAGTTCTTACTAATAAATAAAAGCGAGGAGAGAATACATAAGTAACATGAGATGAGCATGGTTCGTTCTCGCCTCCCGATTTCACATATATCTCTAACTTTCAAAAGAACACGAGAGAACTGAAAATAGAAACGACTAAAAAATATTTATTTTGTGTCATATTGTTATGAAACATGTACTCCGTCGATTTTTTCTCTCCAGAGATTTTTCCGCTACTTGCAATATAACGTTTATTTACTTTTAACCGTTCTAATGTTATTTTATACGTACCGAGCGTTCTATTTTCTTTATAAGCTCTAATCGATTGCTTTTGGGTATTTCAACGACTCTTGCTCCCGCACTGAATTCTGTTAATTCGTAAAATAAAATTAACAAATTGTTATCTGAAATTACTGAACGTGAATATATTTTATTATTCAGAACGGTATTTAAAATTTTGCGAAGAGAAAACTAAAGGTGAAATTATAATATATTTTTATGGAAAATAATATTGTATCCTAATTGCGTAAATGATTATAGATGAATAATGAGAGAATCTTAAAATTTAGTATTTGCCTAAAATTGTCTGCAGTTTTTTTCGAAATTAAATGTATTTTTCATTGAGTTATCATATTATACCTCTCTCTTTCCTTCTCTCTGCAGCTGTTACTTGTGCTTAGGCGAAAGTGTTACTTCTACCTCTGTACGTTGCTGGCGTAGGGCATGTTTATACGTTAAAACCTTAGTCATGTCGAGGTACGCTGTTGTAGTCTATTTCATGCCTGCAGTGTCCTCGATTCAATGTCTCCGCCTCCATTCTCTTAAGTCGCAGTGTACGCTTGGAACAATAGCGGGTGTAGCGTTGGCGGCTCGCCAGCTAGTGGGGGGAGGGGGGTACTCCACCCCGTCTCCTTCCCGCCCCCCGCCGCGCCCCGCGTCGGGCGACGAACCCACGCACGCCGCTCAACGCGACCTTCGCGCCCCTTCTTATTCCGTCCCCGGCGTCTGATTCATCAGGCTAATTCACTAGAGCTCGTCGCGACCCCGGTGCTATGTTTGCGAATTCCAGAGTGTTCTCAGTAAACGACGCTGCTCGTTTTGCGCGGGGGCGGATTCGGGTCTAAGTAAAGTTGGTATTTTTAAAACGTTTCTGTTATCTTGTTTTGTCTCAAACGATCCTTTTAAGCCACAAGAAAAATCTATTTTGAAGTTTTTCCTAATTTTGGACATCTAGGGGAAATTTTTGTTTTAGCATCTTGGGTAATTTTCTTGAAAAATTAATTGAAAAGGAGAGAAATTTATTTTAAAAATAGTAAACAAATACACAGAACTAAATTAAAATGGTTCTAAAGATCAAAATAATGTAATTTCTCTATCGAAAATTTATTTAGTTGTTCCGTTATTAAATTACATTTACGTTATATATTACGTCAGATATTAAAAATACACTATTTAATACGTTTACGTCCAAACAATTCAGATCTAACAGAATACACAAGAACTGCGGAATACTTATATTATTTTAAAAACAACATCTTTTTCCGAATTGTTGTTGGAAAAATAATATGTTATCATGTGTCGTGCTCATACATGCATAATATACTTGTATACACCTTTTTAGGAGCCATATAAATAATGTAAGTCCATTTCCTCTTCATTCTTACAAAGTCGTTACAAGTAATTCGTGATTCACTTACGAACGCCACACTACGTAGGCCTTTATTGTACCTTCTGAAGAAACACACACCGGAGAAAAAATTGTATGTACTAATTATAGCGGCGGAAGTAATTGAAAAAGATTTGGAAGAATCTTTGAAAATAATTTTGAAAAAGACACTTATTTTTCTGTGATCCTTTGCTTTTTCTCGTGCCTCGGATTTAAACTCCTTTATCTCCGAAAGGGACACAATAGTATCGTCATGTTTCTAAAATCTGAAAAAAATTGGATACATATTCGTGATATGAATGTCTGCTTTCTTGAAACATATTGTTAAAAATATTTTCGCTCCTCGACTTGTCATTTCTATTATATTTAAATACATAAAAATTATATGTTAAATTCCCCCTAAATCGTATTCATCAAAAAACACTGTGCACTATTTGTTTGTTTGTTTTTTTCGTTGTTGCTGTTGTTTTTACCAAAAAGTATGGTTTCCAACCTCGACGGTACTTTAGACATTTCGCTTTGTCAGCTTTCCTAGTGGTACAAAGCTACTTAATTTTATTATTTATTGTATGAAGAATTCAAAATGTTTGATATTGGATTTTTATATGTTTGAGTACCCGATAAGGATCAGATTTGGATGCGAGAGAATTTAGGATTTGGATATTATGAACCTTCAACCACCTCTTTTCCCAGCATGATTACGCCGTGACGTAGATCGTGTAGGCAACCCGTCGGTCTCACATGTATTACGGCCACGAATGGCAACCCCTTCCAATTTGATCGATTGAGTACAGCTTGGCGAAGTACATGTAATCAACACGGGCTGGCTATGCGAGACATAATATGGTGAATGTTTATCATCTTATGCATCCTTATTCTTTTTTATCGTCACTTCCAAAATATCACTCGAATGTTACAACACATCTGGGTGTCCGTACCAAATATGCTTGTTTTTTTACAGTGTACTTGGAGTTACGAACTCGCTAAGAACATTCTAGTAATCTTGATGGTACATGCATCGTCAGTCATCTCCATTAAACTAAACCGTAGTGAATAAATTTTGGCTTGAAAGATCTAAATCGCCCTGACCTCAAATGATCTACAGTTACGAGATTCACCTTCGTTGTGCGATCTGATCAATATGTAATAGCTGTTGGCGTTTTATAAGAAATGTTTAAGCGATATTTTCGAGTTAAAATAATTTTTGCAAATTACATTATGATTTTTTTATAATTGGCATTAGGACACTGAAAATTAATTTTATTTCTTACTTCACATACAGCTTGTATTTTTACATAGTTGATATTTTTGGATTTAACGCTAGGTTTTAGTGCGTCAAAATCCTGCATTGAATTTATGCGTGTCTACTCACGACTACATTGATTTACAAAAAGAAACTATCGCTTTCATTTTTCAGATTAGTTTTACCTCCTATTTTAAACTTTATTTTAACTTGCTTTAAGTGTGATAGGCTGGCTATAAAACTGGTGTTCTATTGAAAAATAGTAATTTTAACGTGAAATGTAGTGAAGACTGTTATTTTGGGATTATTTTGTTTGTTCAAAGAGGAGGCTACAGACGAGTGAGCCAAGATATTAAAAGTACTAGAAATTACAAAATTGAGCAGTTTTATATAACTATTGAATGTTGTAATTGTAGGAAATATAGATTGAATATACCATGCAATTTTAGAAAGTGTAGAAGATTTTGTCATGATTATTTTTGTTAAAACTTTTGTAATCACTATGTTTGTTTCTACAGTTGTATAGTGATAAGGGTCGCTTATGACCTAGATGTTATATAGCGACCTTAAAAATAAATAAATAAATAAAGTGGAGGCTGCTTTTGTCACCTTCAGGAAGTATTTCGAAGTCGATTCCTCTAAGTTAGTAAGGAGTTGCCACACTAAAGTAGCTTGTCACCGTCCTCCACAAAGGTGCTTCTCGAGGATTTGAGGCATTCCAAAGGCTGGTGTTTGGAGTGAGTGGAAATTACTTCCTGCGCGCCAGAACAAAGAAGAGCGTGTGCAGGAGGCGTAGGAGAACGCTGCAGTATATTGCGGCGGTTTGGAAACCTCTACCGCTACCGAAATAGCACATTGCTCGTGCATGCTGCCGCCTGCTTCTGGTGCCAGGCAACCGTTAGACTGCACGCTCCTTATATAGGCGCATTGAGAGGAAACAAAGATTGTTCTTTTGGGTTGGTAATTATGAAATGTTTGCGTGAACATATTGGCTGTCGCGTATTGCAATTCCCTAAAAGTAAGTACGCAAGATCACTAAGTGTTACTGATGTACTTCGAGTAAATAGCGGCAAATTTTGCCCGATGTGTCGCCAGATTAAGGAACTTGCTGTTTTATCTAAGCTTTCAGAGTGACTACAAATGAGCTTTGATCCAAGGAAATTCTAAGTAACTATGAACAACGAAAAGGAAAATGTGTACAAGTAGCTGTTTTTATTCACGTTTCGGAAAATGAACACATTCGTTTGGAATAAAAAAATTCTTTTATTTTTAAAATTAATCATACCATTTGCAAGTTCCCATCATACATGTATTGAATACAATAACCAGAATTAATGCCACATGCATAATATAATTTCGTAATGCCTCTTGTCGTTCGTCTCACGCATTACGGTAACGCGACTTTTCCAAAACGATCAGCCCAAAACCTCGTAGACGTGTGCAAGGAGATCGCAGCCGTGAGCAGCGCAAAGCTACACTCAATCTGAGCGGGGTCTGGGCAGGGGGCCGCCCTCGGGCTGAAGGGCGAGGGTGGCCGTAAATGGGCGGTAAAGTTTAAGGCCGAGGCGCAGACGCCTTACGAGCTCCGCGACACGCAGTTACAACTTGCGTCGGCGGCGCACGAGACGTGCGGCGGGAGAAGGGCGAGGGCGAGGGCGTGGCCGGCGGACGAGATGGGACCACACGCCGTCCAGCATAATTTTGAAATTGCTTCTAATTATGTTAGTTTCTTCTAAAAAAAACTCATTTTCGTAATTTTGTAAGAAGGAAAGTACAATTTCAAGACGGGAAAACCATTTGTAATGTTCTCATGAATTATTATCGCATTTCACATGGAATAAAATCCAAGCAATGTATTATGTTACTTTTTATATGTCGCTTCAATTCTCTTGCGGACTGTTGAAAAGGAAGAGTAAGAACATTTTATCAATTGTCTTCCGTCCAACCCACGCCATTGTGACTTATCTTTCGTGACAATGTGTTCACGAGCCCAATGAAATCGTTAACGGCCGAACGGCTCAGATAACGAACTGCCAGGCGAGAGCGGCGCCTTGTCCCGCTCCGCGCCCGCGCCGCCGCTTGCCAGTAATAGCGAGCGCGCGGAAGCAGCCAGTTGGCGCGTCGGCCGCCAGGGGCGCCGCCGGCCGGCGCGGCGGCCGCGGGCCTCGTGGGCGGATGGCGCGCCCTCGCGGCCGAGCGCCTCGGATCTGCTCGTGAGCTCTCTGAGCCCGGCAGCGAAGGAAAGGCACAGGCGGATTCACAAGAGTAATTTGTAGGAGCCACGAGCAGAATAGCCGGCACACACTTTCCTTCCTGGCGGATTATCCGCGGCTGCTTCCGAATTCCTAACCCCTCTCTTTCATCACACATCGTTCAGTTATGAATTAAATATAGTAATAAGTAATATCGGAATAATTGCATAACAAGAAGTTTTCGTGGAAAAGAATCCATTTGCATCAGGAATCGAGCAACAATATCTCTCGCATCTAGAAGAATGAGAGCTTTTAAAAACATCGCGGCATTTGGGTTTAAAACATCGTTCTGCTTTTTGTGGACCAAAAGTATTTGACGTAAGTGTTTCCGTCATTCCGGGATCCCAACACTCTTAACCATTGTCATTCCTTCATCTCGTGTAAGTTCTGAGGCATGACTTCGGCGAATAATAAAAAATAAAAATGGAAATGTATTCCATTAAGATTTCTTCGAGAAAGTTCATAAGTATTGAAATTTCCTTTATATGTTTTTTTTTCAATATCTGTCGATCATCAGTGGCGAAACCGAGATTGGGGGTCATGGCAACATTCGAAAAGCCTATCTGTAGTCGCTGCTCCACCACTCCTTTTCCTCTTGTTTGGAAATGGCAATCTTGAAAACCGACCGCGTCTTTGCCCGAGTCTGATATTTCATCAAGCAAGCCGTTCGATGTTTAATATGAAGTACGAATACAATGAAATATAATTAAATAGTGACACAATAAAAATAATTCGAAAGCAATAGAAACTTCTTTGTCATTAGTCATTATTGACTACGGTATTGGTGAAACATTTTCCAGCATTTTGAAGGAAGAAAGTTACCCTTTTACATTTATCGTTGAAAACTGCTTTTAAAGTTTCTTGGGATATGAACCTTACATGCAATGATATCGATTCATTCAATTACTCTACGGCCTTTGGTCGATTTCTTTAGACATTTCCTTTAAGTTGCTGTCGAGAAAAAAAATCAGATGATGTGAGATCTGGAGATCTTGGCGGAACCCATTAGAAATCAAGTTGTTCCCATCACATGTTGCAGTGAATCTTTACGATGTTTAGAATATGTGCTTAGGCAACATTTTGCTGAAAATCCACTATTTCATCCTGTGTCAACTGTTTAGTGAAGGGATACAGAATGTGAGGTCAAAATATACCACCGCGTATGGTGCCATGAAAGAATATGGGGCCTTTAATGCGTGCTTTAGATATGGCAATCTACATCATTTTCGGATCATTCAGCTCTTCATGAAGGATGTGAGGATTCTCTGTCATCTGTTTGACTACCTAACTGACTTCGATTCTCTGACGATTATTCGACTTTTATGAGAGTTTTTGTATTCGGAAAGATGAAAGCAAGACTCTCGTGTAAAAGAATGTCTCGTTTTGGTGCTTCTATTTACTAAGTCCTCAAACCATTCACAATAATAAAGTGTTCGTGTCTTGTAATTCTTGCTCAGCTATGTCTCAACGGCAAGGAAACAGTTTAGGTTCTTTTCTTTCAGCCGTGTGTGAGAAGTCTAACAAGATGGCGCTCTCTTGAGCTAGTCTCACTGTTCGGTAACATACTGAAGACATTCTCTAACAACTAACATACAATTTTGTAAGATAGGTTATGTAACGTATTGAAAGATGTTTAAATAATATTATTGTCTGATAAACAGTTAAAACACGTGGTAGAATACATTTCGACTGTTGAACTTGTTAGTCGGAACTTCGAAATTAAATCGTATACACTATCACGAGGTGTCACCGCAGATTTGGGAAATTTCGCAATAAAAAAAGTTTACTTAACATTGTGAACTTATTACTTGCCTGAAACGCATGTTCGATGTAGTCGGTTGTCAATGTTGCCATTTCCAAACAAATGAAGTAGGGGGAGCTGAGAAGTCCCACAGAGACATTTTGAAACGCTGTGTATAAATCAACAAATAAAAATAGAAATTCGCATAAATGAATTTTTGCGAAGCATCAAGACAGCAATACCCAACCCTTCCCCAGAGAAAAATCCTGGATTCGCCACTTTCGATCACAAATTACCTTCTAGTACACATTTATCCAGTTATTAGAAATTTGCTAAATATTGAAAATTGCGTGTGCAGTTTTGGAAATTTGTCTCCAATCACTCTCAAGGATTAAGAAATTCTAAAAGAAAACAAATTTTTATTACAAAAAAGTGAAACTTTAGCATTATACAACGTAATCAGATTGAACACTACATAATCTTCATCCTCAAATGAAGACGCTGGAAGTTAATGGGTGAATAAATCCAGTTAATAATTTTTAAATATCAAATTTTAAACTAATATACGCATAATAATAAATAAAATATTTAACTTGTGAAAACCTGTCAAAATGTGATGGTAATTGACTGAGAAGTGAACTACAGAACTTGACACATATTGATTTTTGCACTAACGACGTCGATGCAACGACTGCTTCTGATAGATCGCAATAGATTGAAACTCGTGCAAGTTGAAAAATAAACAAATTGCAGGGGACCAGCGGATAAGTAGATTATATTAATTAAAAAACCAATACATTTCATTGAAAGAAAAGTTACAACATTTGAATTGAAACTTCAAACGACATTCTAACGAATACTCTTAAGTTTTTACATGTACTTTTTTAAATATGAATGTAAACTTAATAGAAATCAAAGATAACGGAAAGTGATGTGTCTTGTGCAAGGGCTGCGAGATATCCACACACGCCGCCGCGGAAGCGTCTCCGAGGGTGCGAGAGATGGCGGGAGCCCCGTCGAGGGCACTTAGCCGCGCCTTGGGGCGCGCCGTTAAATAAGGAACGACCGCGCGGCAGTAACAGGTAAGCCCACGACCACCCCGCAAACCCTTCAAACCGTATATCTTCACACCACGCGCCTTCCCGCAGCTCCGGCCTCAACTGAGCGCGCCCGAGCTCCATCTGGCCACTGCCCCTCTCGATCTGCACACCACCTCCCACGTCTCATCTTTTGTTCTCCAGTCCCTCTCACCCGGCCCTCCCTGCTCATCAACATCTTTCCGTTGTCATTAATACCCGCCAATTTTCTTTCACCCTATTTCAACACCTACGTCGCACATCTGCTTGTGCCGTAGTATATCATTTTTGCTTCTGCTAGAATATTCCTTATTAAATTCGTTTCCCAGAAAATAGATTTAAGGTCGAGTCGCTTTTATAGGGGATGAAATAGTGGAAAAATAAGATGATTAAAATGTTTTCTAACACCTGATTAACTCGTTAACATAAGAAATAGCATGGCACATCAAAAATATCCCAGCATTAAAGCACATTAGCAGATCATAAACAAAACCGAGAGAGAGAGAGGGAGAGGGAGAGGGAGAGGGAGAGAGAGAGAGAGAGAGAAAGAAAGAGAAGAGAAGAGGAAACAAATTACTCTCACTTCACTTTTCTGCACCGCACTTTTTGTCTTCATCTGTTCAATATTTTACTCTACCACACTTTTACATCATTTTCAGCGTACCGCTCCGCTTAAACTGCTCAAACTATTTTAATTTTGTAAATACGGGTACGACGTCCAAAAACCTTTAAAAATACAAATTTAATTCCAGCACAATTAAAAATTCAGATTGTTGAAGTTTGCATTCATACAGTATTCAGTAAGCGATTTATATTTCCTTTTTTACATTAACCTCCCCACTTTCTATATTGCTCTCCTGCTCTTTCTTCATTCCTTCTCCCTCCATAAATGACCGTTCCTCGACCTTTCCCTTCCTACCCAAGAGCCATCGAACGGAGGGTATCTCCGCTTTATGGCCGGAACTGCCATTCGGGGGCGACGTCGCCACGCAAACGACGCCAATAGATGGCGTTCGTGAACTTGCATGAACTACCGCTCGAGCACCGCGAATAACCGCTCTGCCTCGGTAGAGGGAAAAACAGAATAAATGACGCAGGAAATTTGAAACGACACATTCTTGTAATATATTTTCTGTTGGGGTGTTATGGTTGAAGAAATAGTTTGCTGGAATTGATTAATGCTGAAAAATGTGATATCCGAAATCTTGCGTCATTTAATTTGTATCGGTTTCAAATAAAAGTCAAACTATGTGTTGGATTAAAACATTTTAATCTTGGCTACCTACTGTCACACTAGAGCATTACGATGTCTAAAAATGCAGGCAAAAGTTGATAAAAAATGAAGATTTCTTCCACATTTTTAAGTGCTCAAACTATTGAGCAACACGTCCACGACACATCTTTGCCCCCAATATCAGAAGAAAACCTGCAGAAAACTTTCAGAATGTACCACAAAGTGCACTGATTATATTTTCCCATATAGCGCTGCGATTTGAACACAGACCACTTAAGTATTGCGGGGGGCAGGGCGTCGCTTGTGTAGCGTATTTGTTCTAAAGAAGATTGAGATAAAGTGATCAAATTTGACCTACAAGTCGACGACGTGTCCTCTCCCTCCAACAACCGAGAGAAAACACGCAGAAAACTTTCCCAATGTATCGCGAAGTGCACTGATTGCCGATGTAGGGCCACGTTTCTTATAGAGAGATTACTATAAGAATGGCCCGCATTGGCAATTCTGCTGGGCCACTGCTGGTAACATAATTGTAGGTATCAAATAGCTCATTTGTAAATGGCTGCATCCCTATCTCATGCAAAGTGTGTGACGATAATTTGTATCCCAGCCTGTCAGCTTGTTAGAGTACCTCGTGTACAACACGGATCACGCGAGTTGCGCTGGGCCGGCGGCGGCGGAGGTGTTGGGCCATCCGCATGCGCGGTGCTTGGGCAACGCGTTCGTTCGCCTTGGGCGTTGCGCCATCGCGCGGCCTCTTTCCGCCCGGCGCGCGCGCTCTGCCCCGCTCCGCCCGGAGCGCGACTTTTTGGACACGCGTCCGACGCTCATGGATTCCACCATTCACAATGCATACATCATCATGTTCATGTTCTTTACGAACAATTCCGGCCGATATGGCTAAGAGTGTGTCCGATGCAGCGTTTCGGCCCAAAGGGGAGCGGGGTCGAGTCCCCCCTTGAGCATTGAGGTTTGTCTCTCATTTGTCTCTTGTCTCTTGTATGTATTGTCGCGGAGGGCCTCGCGTTTTGTTGTTCGTAGATCAGAGGAGCTCACAAGTCTGTTGGAGCTCGCAAGTGTGTATGGTCGAGATGCACACCATCAGGACGTAAAGGGTAACCGGCTATCGGCTGGATAAAGCCCTAGAAAAAATGATCAATTCTTGATTTCCCCCTTTTTCAGGGCGTTGTTTCTTGGGAACTGATACACGACGTTTAGGAAAGAAGCTCCCTAATCACCTCGCAACTCTGTGAACGATTCAACGTAAAATCAATTGTATTTGTTAATTGTATCATTAAACTTCATTCCCTCTGTAGTCTGCTTCATTTATTTACTAACATGATTAAAAACATCTCATAAATAAAAAAAAATGTTACATGGAACAGGAGGACCCGAGAGGTTCAGAAATATAGTTGCTCTTCTCTTGTTTTAGGCTACGCACGCCTATGTTGTCAACATAGATTCTCCCAGAACCCACCTATCCAAAATCCCAGATTTCAAAGGACAGATGCTTCAAGAACAAAAGAGCAAAAGACACTTTCCTAGGCGTTTCATTCATTACGTGGAAGATGTAATTGCGTGCTTTGAATTCAGCCCCTCCGCGCTCGTCTCGAATGTCCCCGTGACGCGACGCCCCGTGACAGTGAAAGGAACCGAGACGGAGTGGCGGGGAGGACGTGCACTTCGCACAACTTCTCAACTCAGCGACGGCGGCGGCGGCGGCGGGGGAGGCAGGGGCGGCGGGGGCGGCGGGGGCGGCGAGGGCGGCTGGGGCCGACGGGGGGGCAGGGCGGCGGGGCGGCGGGGCGGCGGGGCGGCGGGGCGGCGGGGCGGCGGGGCGGCGGGGCGGCGGGGCGGCGGGGGGCGGGGGCGGCGGGGGCGGCGGGGCGGCGGTGCGGCGGGTGGCAGGGCGGCGGGCGGCGGGGCGGCGAGGGCGGCTGGGGCCGGCGGGGGTGGCGGGGGTGGCGGGGGCGGCGGCCACCGGCTGCGAGCCACCGCGCCCGTCAACGCCCGCTCCGGCGCCTCCGAGAAGTTGTCGAGCGAGGAGCAAGGAGGTGACGACTTGCGGAAGCCTTCTGTAACTTCCTCTTTGACGGCGCTCCAACAGAACAACCATCAAAATTTTGGAGGGGCGAATCTTCCAAACAAAGCAATTTTAATTGTTCGTCCTGCCTCGTCACAGTTCAGTTGATGGTGAATCGGTCATTTGTGTTGCGCAGAAACTTAGCAAGATATTCAAGGACGGAGGGGCGAAGCTAATGTGAAGAATAGATAGATAGATATAGAACAAAATTACTCCATTTAAGGCATGCCTACTAAATGTAGAGGCCCTTCACCGACTACTGATCCTATCGCTTACACTATTATTAGAATTTAATATTAACCTAAAAGTGTTGATGTTTCTGGGAAGTCTCCATTAGTGCTGCAGGCGAGCTATTCCATGACCTCCAATAGTCCTATTTACAAAAGAGTATTTTCCAACATCAGTTATCCGTTTATATTTAGGGAAATTCTCTGTTTATATAGGGAAATTAAAGTATTGTAATATGAACAAAACGATGGAACCCTTTTTGTTTAGAACTTTCTTGTATTTTAGGTTTCGGTCAGAAACACTATTGGAATTAAAATGGAACCATTGAGCAAAATAATTGAGTCATTGAAAATTCTCACAACTACTTTATAAATTTTCTTTAATATTTTATTATGTTAGTTTAATTCAAGGATAGTGCAAATATAAGTTGCAATAGAATTTATACTTTTAGTTAATACTTGCTTGCGATTAGAAAATTGCCAGCTTTTCAAAATCTAATATTCAGAACACCTCAGTACGATCTCCTGATCATAAGACTTTCCAATCCTTTCAGGAAAGTAAAATAGTCGCAACAGTCTCTTAAAGTTTTGTGAAGAAAAAGAGATTTGCGTTTTATGTTCGGGTTTACGAGAGAATCTCTGTTTTATGTTGAGACGTTTTCGAGGAAATCCTAACTTCATGGAAACCTCAGGTGTTTACTGCAAGATAATGGAAATGTATTGAGTCATGCAAAAAACAGCAAAGGTTTGTTGGCCCGTGAAAAAGACATGCGGGGGGGGGGGATTGAGATGAAAGTACAAATCAAATCAATCGAAACCACAAATAAATATTTAATGCAACGTAAGATGATTAATATACTAGAATTAGTCTAAAAGAATTTGAATCGAAAATTTGCTGAAGTGGAAATAAACTGCACAAAAGAACATGAAAACTTTTTGAAAAGTCTACCAATTAGAATGCTACTTTCAATAGAATAAAATTTAAGAATTAACAAATGCATTGAGTACAATAATTATTTAACCAATGATGCTTAAAATTGGTCATAATTTCTGATGTTCGATGCTTTCAGACTTCAAGTTACATTATTCGTGACTCGTCAATTAGTGACGGGTCAGTACTTGTATGGTCTTGGGAAAACGTGCAGTTTATTAAATCTTCCACGAGACCTCCCTAGAAATAAATCATACTTTTTAGGACTAAGAGGAACTAAGGACTATTAAAATCAAGAAGAAAGAGGAAGGAGGTTACAAAAGAAAAAAAATGTATGTTGGAGTCCAGAGATAAAGACTGAAAGTGAAAACTGCATGAAGGAAATGTAGTGAACCAGCATATAACAATCACTGAAAATATATTTGTATTATGTGTTTCATAGAAATAAAAGTCCCTATATGTTGGGAGGGAACTTTTAAAAATCACATTTCGTAAATTATCATTTGGATGCAAGAACAAGTATTATCGTCGGAATACATTATTATTCCCATCTGATTTGCAGTAATGTTCACAACAGCGTTAGAAGGTTGTTCCAAAGTAATCCAGCTCTTTCCTTCTCTGAAGTACCTCTTGTATGAATTAAAAAGACAGAAGAGAACGTGATTATAACGTTCTTCTCTTGTCAGCTAGCCGTGTTCTCATTACAGTTTTCCGTCTCGGCGTTCTTCATTTATTTCCAAGCTTCCAATTATTTCGAGAACTCTTGAAATCTGAGAAGTGATTTAAAGGCAAACGGATTATATTACGAACATTTTTAATTTAGGAAAGGTCACTAACATACTAAACAAAGTGAGAATGTTGGTTTGTAAGAATCTTCAAAAGACGTAATAGATTCTCGTTAAGTTAAACATATCAGATTTCATAAATTTCAAAGTTATTGTATCATCGAACAAATCGTAGCATTTCGTTTTATCAAATCGTATCATATCGTCTTTTAATCACCGTATCTTGTAACTGTAAGATTATTCCGTGAATAATTTATTATTTATCACTTGGGTATCATAAAATGCTTTACGCTTGATATAAGCCTAACTTATACATAGTCAACATTCTTCCGTATGAGATGTGGGAAATTCAGATATTGTGAATTTCGATGCCTTTAATTATTAAATTACAGGTCAAATTGTGTAAACACTACCTCGGTTCTATTCTTTGCGTATTCATGAACTCAAAGCCCTGTTCGCGTAAATTATGACGCATTATCCAACCCAAATTAGAAGATCAGAGTTGGAAGTGGAGTCTGCTATTGTTATTTTCTTTTTAATTTTTTAATCAGGACTTCAACGTTACAACGTGTCTATTGCCAAATAAATATCTTGTCCAGAAGGTGTATTTATAGAAAAAATACACGAAGATAATACATTTTTATTCTTAGCCTTGACAATAAAGAGCTATACGCATTCGTGGGAGAGGAGGAGATTATAAAGCAAATAAAACAGCTAAAAATTGCTATTTTCATTCTCATAGTTATTTTGTGTCCTCGATTTTAATATAAAGAATAAGCCATTGCAATATAATCTCTGTGTCTATGACGACTGAGCATTGAAGGCTTGACACTCAACGAAGAAATAATTGTGAAATGAAATTGCTGGGGCCAATTTGTAAACGTTAGTACACACATTTCAAAACATTGCTACGCGATTTATTTCGGGAGGCCTAAACGCCAGCTTCGACGTAGCTCATTGTGAGGATACGTTTCCACAGAACCGCACTGCTGTTGACAACTTGGCGCGCATGTGCTGGCAGATGAAGTGCATTGAACAGCCTCCGAACCGATGCGCGCATCGCTAGTTTATCCCGCTCCTCACGCGCTAGCGGGTGCATCCCTTGTTTAACCACGCTGTTTCGCTCCCCCTCGGCTTACTTCCACTCTTCATTCGCACCCTTGCCTCCTGGCGTGCGTACCACACGCCCCGCTCCATTGCTCTGCACCCTCTCCAAATTATCGCATTCTCGTTCTAATTATCTCGTTTCACCGCGCGCTTATCTGTATCTTCTGAACGCCCCTCCAGTGGGAATGCCATCCAGTGTCGAATGCCATCGGAGTCCGTTCGCATGCGAACACAATCAGATTCTGTATGCTTCCACACTTTTCAATTATGGATGCCATTTATTCCCCGTGCTTAAGCCCTGCTCAACATTTCATTGACTTGCACTATTTTAGAATATTATTTTAATTTCTATTTCTCGCAGCCTATGTTGCCTGTGCAGCCCTGTTGTGGGTACAGTTTTCTCATTTTGTTTCAGCTTACTGGAAAATATTGTGTCGTATTTTTATTTTTCTGAGGGTGCTCGCCTTTAGTGATTAATAAAGGCAAGTTCTTTTTATGAGAAAACCCTGGAGTTGACGTCTTTCTTTAATGTTTTCTCTTTTGTAGCTTATGCCCGCCTACTACAGTGACTCATTTCCTTTGTCCCTGTGAGCTGTCTGCACCCGGTCACATTTTACTTTTCGCTCAACGCCGACATCCGGTAGCACCCGTCTCTCTCGGCGGCGTTCGCGCTCTGCACTCTGGAAGCCACCGTCCACTCCTCCCGCTTTCCCTCACTCCACGCGCAGCTTCCGCGCCTCCCGGGGGCCATCTTTCCGCTGTCTTCCACGGAGCCGTCTCTCCCGCCGTCCGTTGCCGATGGCCACAGACGTAGATATTCTTCCCCTTCCCTACACTTCTACCACCTCTTACCACATAACATCTGCGACAGTCGCTAATCCAATGTTCATTCTATTTATAGCGTTTTTTGTATTACTTTTGTATTTTGAGACAAAGCATCATAATTCCAACAAAATATTTATTTTTGAATAGAAAACAAGTAAACAAATTGCAGACATTAGTTCATAATGTGTTAATTAATGTATAATGTATATTAGTGTATTATACATTAGTGTCTAGTTTGCTTACTTGCTTTCATGTTTGATTGTTTTTAAAGTACAAAATGAATACAAAAGAATACTATAATTTAAAATTAGACAATCAGTAGTGGTATTCACAACCACAAGAGATCTAAAAAATATTTTTTTGTATAAAATAAAAATTTGTATGAAAACTGACAATAAAATTCAATTAATTGTTAGAAAATTATTTCTGATGATTACTGCTGCCAGAAAATCTGAGTTGTGTACCAAAACGCAAAATCTAATCTTTACCTGAGTTCATCTCTGAATACTGACTTCATTAACGGAAAATGTCTATGATCAAGTTTTATGTTACCGTTTTTTATTGCTTAAGATAGTGCTAATTTTGGTAGATCGAAATGCCTGGTAATCATTTTCTCGAGATGTTCATTTGAGATGTCACAGCAGATTCCTTTTTTCAGTACTTATCGAAACTCAAAAGCTTAATGAAGCGATCTTATAATTTAGCAGGGCTCAAGTAATGCCAAATTTTTGAAAGAAAATTTGATATTGGATATTTTTAATTAAAAATTAAATTATTTCATTCCATTCTTCCACTTTTAAATTCAAGGGGCATACTTAATTATTACACTATTTTTAATTAATTTTTCGGAATTTTAGGATGGCTTCATAATGTGTTAATGCTTAGAGGTCCTTAAATTTGTTTTCTTCATATTGTACTATTACATCGACTTCATACAACTAGAGAAACGAAAAGTGGCTCTTAACGGGAGTGTCCGTTAGGGAGTTTAACTTTCCGCAGTCGGTTAAAAACAATCGAAACAAATGAGTTACAGCTAAAGACGGGGGTAAGTACTACTTCATGAAATGGTTTTTGTAAGTTAATTTTTTTCTTACTAGCAAATGGCATCACGAAAAGTATTGGACGACACACGGCCGATAACACAAATACTAAGCTCTGTTGGTTATTTGTTGTCTACGACGTTAATAGCCATAATCCGGCCCTGACTTATTGGCGCAGCGAGCGCAGCCCCCGCCCGCGCCGCGCAGGCCCGCGCTCTTGGCAACGCGTCGGCGCGCGCGCGCAAAATAGTTGCAGGGCTATCCGCCCCCCCCCGCCGCCCGTCTGCGCAGCTGGCGCTGGCACACTCGCTGCCCCACCGCCTGGACGCTTCGCCAGCTGAGGCGAGGGGAAAAGGGAGAGTTTGAGACGGAAGGTAACAAAGATTCCATGACCTTCAGATCACGTTCGTCTTCCTACTGCATTACTTTTTACACAATTTAACATCGTAAAGTAAGTACGTTTAAACACATCATTCCACCTAATAGATGGTTGGTATTCCTTATTTTAATTGTTGGTTCGAGGCAAAGATTAGTAGGCGATGATTGTAATAAATTTCTTTTGAACCAAGAAAGTATTTGGATCTTTAGACGTGCGTATCCCTGAATAGTTGTCTTTTCGGAACAAGAATTATACCTGAATCTGAAGTATAGAATTTGACTGATAAAGTACAAAGTGCTTCATATTAATTTATTATAACTATCCCTTGTAGGCCATTGCCTTTCTCGATCCTTATGTGTCTACGCAACAGTGAAAATTCTATTGAGTGAATTTATTACTGTGTAAATGTGATTGGTAGGGCCCGGATTTTAATGACAATTCATATATTTTTTCTGAATCTTCAGGTGAATTTTAAAACAATTTATGCACGAATCCAGGTATTGTCGATTAGAAAAACGTATTTTATTGTGCATGCAAAGTCATATTTACACCGTTTTTAGTAAAAGGTCATATTTTTGCCAAATTTTGCCCAAAATGCATACATATGTCATATTTTTATGGACACAAGAATAAAAGGCTTGAAAATGTATCTCGCATGACACTGTATCAGGTGATATTGTCACAAATAGACTTAAAAATTATACCACAAAGGATTATTTGAAACGTTAGTGAATTTGAACGAAGAGAGTTGAATCGAGTGGTAATATGGCTGATAAAGTGTACAACAAATTGCTGAGTGTTCTTCAGCGATATTCTGAATATTTTACAATGTGCAAAATTAGCGATATAATTTCTGGAAATGTCGCAACATTTGAAGACAATGAGCCGAAGCTACCATGCAGTGATATCGCCGCCTTCAAATACGCTCCCGTGATGTCATGTGATGTAGAGAGGAGCTTTCCCAGATACAAAACTATCATTGGCGACAACCGTAGGTCTGATAAGATGGAAAACCTGAAAAGACACCTTGTGATCTAATGCTTCTCTAGAAACTGAAGACTGAAAGGAAATTAAAAAACATTAAACAAGAAGTATGCAGTAGTAAAGCAAGACATTTTGTTTGATGGGTTTTATTGTACTGTACTTGATTTGCTTTATAGACACAAGCATTTTTTTAAAAATACTAGTTAGTTCCAAAGACTGCAAACCGTGTGTACCATAGTCAAAATCTTTTCCCGAATGAATTTGGTATTTGATATACATAAAAAGTCAACAGAAATTTAAAAAACTTTCATAACGTCATATTTTATTTTTTAAGGTCATATTTGTACAGATTTTAGGCCATAAATGCTTGCATATTTCGCTGATTTTTAAGGTCATTAAAATCCGGGCCTTAGTGATTAGCTATTTATGTGAAAATCAATACATTAAGCACTATACAAGATCAATTTTTAATTGGTTTTAGAAGGAAGGCTCCTTATCAATGATGCTGTAAGTTTCATTGTGACGTTAGCAGGAGAGAGTAATATTAAATTATTCTCTTGCGTAGCTTTTCAGTATTATTTTTTCACTCAAGTAAATAGCCACTGCCATAGTGAAGCTATTCATTACGACGCAGATAAATTCCAATTCTCCCACAAAGATGATAGAATGAAAGTAATTTACGCCTTGTTGTAAAAAATTGTTTAAATTGTCATTTGTATAAGTATAAATTTTGTCTAGACATATATATCAAATGGAACCGAGAGTTCAGAAAAGATATGAAAATTTCATATCAACCAGAGAAAAGATATGAAAATTTCATATCAACCAGTAAAGTTACATTCTTCCTTAACTGTCAGAGTTTCGCGTGAGCGGTATTAATGTGAAGTCGGAGAAATGTAATGTAAGTGTCTGAAGAATATTCACATCTGAAAAATGTATGTGCAGTTTGAAAGCGTTTCCAAATTATTGAATACTGACAGAATGCTTTACACCGGCATTTTATATTTGGAATAATGAGAAGGATATACTGAACTTATTACGCAATACCATTTCTTCTAACGATTTTCTTTACGATTTATTTCCACGTACATATTTACTTTCTCAATATATATATTAGTTTTTAACAATATTTTGCAATTTCATGTTTATTCGGAGTAAATACAAAATAATAAGAACCATGAAAAAAATGGTCTGAGTTATTTCCTTAGAGCTTCTTACGGCTTGGAAAAGTGAAAAAATAAAATTAAAAATACACATTCAATCTCCTCCGGTTGAGATGCTCCAGTAAGGGCATATCCCTTCAGAAAAAAAAGATGTGAGAAATTGATGATGACTAATGACCGTTCGAAGATACGTGACGACCAGAGACGAAGACAGATGAGCAACGTCGATATTGGGGGAAAAGTGATGGGGTTCGGAAAGACGCACATCTCGCCTGCGGCTGCTACATTGGATCACAACGGAGGTTGATCGTTAACGAACAACGCCGGAAGACCAAAATTAGGCTCCTTCTTTTGCAGGGATCTGGAAGTTATCGGTGAGTGTAAGCTAAATTTTGAAAACGGTAAGTATATGTGATGAATATGTAAAATCAGATATAATATGTAATATTAAAATTCACAAATTATAAAACACATTAATATAATTCGAAATTACATTTATCAAAAATTTCCGAAACAAATTTCAGAAATAATTCAAACGTTTTAAAAATCTTTTGGAGAGCACAAGTTAATGCACATTTTGAACTTTGCAACATTTCTGTCAGTAATAAAAGCTTTAACTATCGCTATCCAGGACCATAGTTTAGCAGCCAAACTAGACGCAATAGAAGCCTTCGTACAAACTGGCAATACTTACAACTAGCAAACAATCTGCATCGTGAAGAATTCTGATCGATTTGTTACACGTCGGCGATCTCTAAAGTTTTTCGTAAATTAAGGTTAAAGTTCACGAAACGCGACGTCCATAATACTTTTCACACCTCAAGGTGTAAATGATCTCAGTCACGCACTTCCCATCACTGAGCTAACTGAAGCAGGTGCTCCAGACTGTAACAACATCCGACCACATCTTAATGTAGAGCACCTCAAGTCGACAGCACTTAGTATTAATGTAGGAAAAAATTATGATTTTTTTAAAAATATATTTTTCATAAAAATGTAATAAAATTGAAGAAAATTGATACTAATATGAGCTAAATATGTCAAATATGTAATATAGTACTCAATATGTAAAAATATGGAACAAAAAATTGATATTGTGTTAGGATGGCGACGATTCGCCAAGATTTCAATTTTAAGAAGGTAAGTAGAAAGGCAAAAATATGTAATTAAATAAAAATCCGGTCTAGACGAAATGTCTAATATTCCTCTTGGGTATCTAGAAGCCATTTCATTCTTTCTCGCGCAAAAATGAAAAGTGTGGAATGTTTTCTTTTCATACCGTTTCTGAAGCGTGATATTCATATAAATGGAGATGGCGACGCTAAAATTGTACGAACTTCGATTTCTTCGAAACATGCATTGATAATTCATAGCAAGTGTTCTTTCTTGTTAATCATAGCGAAACACATAACTTTGGGTGGCGTTCTTATTCTTCAGAGAAGATGAGCAATGCATCTGCTATCGCTTTTCTCACCCCGTTGAGAGCATTCGTGAAAACTCGACACTCGAATGCACATTTTCTCTATTTGAATGGTTCATACAGTATATTTCTCCAGATAATAGAGAGTTTGTGCACCCTCGAACGTTAAAGCACTATCCATCTTCTGCGCATGCGCAGTTTAAGTTTCGCATCACTTCTAGGCATGCGCAGAAGATTGATAGTGCGGTCCGCTAAGACGGACACAAACTCTCTAGTAATTATTTAATCATCCAAAGGTAGCGCTAACCAAGAAGAGTAACTGTGCCGAAGGATACCTTTAATACAAAGCAAGAACCTCAGGCTATCACTGACGACGTAAATAAAATATTATTTTACATTGAGTGCCACGAGTTAAGTTTCCATTAATTTACATTATTTCGCGTCCTCTATGAAGTTTCATACGTTACAAAAGAGAACAAAGTGTTTCCTGTGGTCTCTGTCCTCTGTGGTTGCCCTGTGCCTCCACTATGATCTGGCGTGGAAGGCTTTTGTGCTTTGATGATCCGTACGAGTGGCGACCAAAACAGGTGGCTGTTGGATGAAGGCGTGGTCCAGGTGTTCGGTGGTAGAAGGGACGTCGCGAATTTGGCATCCATCCTCCCTGACACCAGGCCACGTGCTATTGAGCGTTGGCAATCATGGGCACACTGTGTTGTGAAAAGAACTACGATTGCTTCGAAAATTTATTGACCTTTGACGTTTTTCAATTTGCGGGAAAAAATTGATAAGTCGTAAACTGATTTTTTTGCCCGAAAAGAATTATTGAGCATCTGTTTAGAATTTTTATTAAATCGAATTTTTATTAAAATTAGAATACATTTTCGGGTTTGTCGCAATTATCATTTGTTGGACGAAATATTGTCCAATTAAAAAAAATTAAAATTAGTATAATTTTTTCGTTTTGTGATCACCGTCGTCATTTGCTTGGCGAAAACATTGCCCTCCAACTTTTGCCGGTTTCCCATGTTCGATGATTCGATGAGAATCATCGAATTATTCACAAAGCTGTTCTTATGAATTAATTTCCCACTTTACTTGGGAAGGGAATGTTCATATTCGTATGTTTCGATGAAAAGAAGAGAGCGATTTTGGAGGACTTGTAGAGGTAAATGTTCTGAAGTTACGGTTTCCTTGCAGACTAAATGTTTGATATTAATTAAATGTTTCTACTTGAGCCAATTTAATTATCCATCTCTTTCTTGAGTGTAACACAATATTTTTGTAATAATACACCTTGAATTGAAAATAAGTACGTATAATGTTTCCCTTAAAACAAATTACCTTTGATGATTCATATCGTCGAACTCCATCAAAACGTGAATTTTCTTAAGATAATTAAGATGGAGAATCATGTTTTCCAAAATATATTTGCCGATCTTGGGCTATTAGATACTTTTTGTAAGTTCTTTCCATTTATCTACGGCTATAAGTTTCCCCTCCAGTTTGTTTGGAGATACGACTTGATTTCCCCACTCGCCATGAAGGAAGTTGGAAATTCATGGCTAATAGTATTTTTGGGAAGGAAATGGGGAAGCCCCTGGGGGGGGGGTCGGGGTGGCGATGGCGAGCAGCGCAGATAACGGCTCAAGGGCGGCGAGGGGCGTAATCGAATCAGCGGCGCGTGCTCACTCCAAGGGCGAGGGCGGAGGGCGATGGGCGGCGGGCGATGTGCGAGGGGTCGTCGCCCCGTGGACGGCGCCGTGAGTTGGTAACGGCAGCACAATGGGGGTGGCCCAGGCGGCCTTTCGGCAGTCATTAGCTCTCGGGCGAACGCTCAGGGAGGACACGCCCCCTTCAGCGCCTCCCGCCTTGCCTCCAACATCGATATATTCCCCTTCGTTTTCTTCTTGTTTTTGTCTTCTTTTATTTTCTCTTTCTTCTAGTACTACAGTACTATGGGAATATTGATGATTAAGTATTCACTGACACTTGGCTTTTCCGGGCAATAATGAAATAAAGAAAGATGATTTTAGGACAATACTACGTGTTATTCATTTATTTGCTTTTGCGTTGTGCGTCAGGAACAAAGTGTGAAAATATCCATAATTTAAACGGCATGCGAACCTATTGTTCTAGTGCTGAACGGTTGTAGTTTTGAATACTTCGATTAAAAACATTCCCACTTTTTTTTACCAAGAAATTCTTGTTCAACATTTACGCTGGCAGTCTTGAAAGTAACCACGCAATTCGTGTCGCGATATCTTTTTTTTTATCGCGATGGTCACCCTTCCGAGTTAGTGCCCTCTTAAAGTGGGCCTAGGGAAACGCCTAGCGGAGTAGCAGGGGTCAACAATTGACGCATTCGCGCTCCTCCGCGACAGACGACGCGGCGAGGCAGGGTGCCGCCCACGCGTTGCGTCGCGCCGGCCGCTGGGCTCCGCTCGCAGTCCCTCGGGGCCGGCGCTGCGCGGGGCGGGCCGGGCAGGGCTTGCTTGTCAAGGATTAGGGGGCTTTCCATCTGGCGGCCGGCGCACCCTGGCCCAGCGGAGCACATTTGCTGTGTAGGAAGCTACCGGCGAGAGTCGTTGCGCGCCTGGATGACCAGGAGGCGCTGCGTTATAGGATTGTGTTAATCCTTCTCCTAATATTAGATTTACACACACGGTACACCCAGTGTAGAGAAGATGTACAGTGGTGAGGTAATGTCAATAGGGAGAAAGAGTAAGTGGAAACCTTTGCTCACATCCTACGTCAAATTTATAAGTATGTATTTTATAATAATTTTTTTAAAATTTATTGATTTATTTATTACACAGGTTGCTTTTCTTTTTATATTTTTCTACCTGTACTAATACAGTCGGCTGTGATATAAAGCCATACAGTCTCTGTATCTGTCTATTTTCTGGAACTTGCTTCCACCGCTGCTCGAGGCAGGTGCTCAGCGGAAAACATGGGGGGGGGACGCGCAGTCTGAAAGTCCCTTTCACAAATCTAGTAATTATTCCACAGTAGAAAACGAACAGAAAGAATAAGTGACTCTAATTTGAATATATAGTAACATACAATTTAATGTTATGAAGTTTAGTAATCCCAGACAAAGGAGTAATAAATTTCAAAATCTTGGCAAACAAAAAAACGTGCTCCTCTACAGGTCCAAATACCATTAACTAAATAGAAATATTGTCCACATACTCTGAGTTACGGCTAAATATTAAATTTAATGCATTTGACCAGTTAAATACCGTTTTAGCCCGTGTGGCTGCGAGTAAGCTTTGTAGACAGAAATGTCGTCGGCACGAGTCACTAACGTTGGCGGAATTTCGACATCCGAGAGTTGCTAGGTCTGGACGAAGGATCTGCTCTGAGCGGTCGTTTCCGCGGATGCCTCTGATGCATTAGAGGCGGATGCCCGAGCGGTATCTTGAACAACATGAGACCTCAGACCGCCCTGGATACTTTCTTCCTCATCCTGCTCGTTCCGCCATCCTTAGGGCCGGAAATCGGGCTGATCCCTCATCTCAAATGACCCATCCGCCATTGTACAGAAAGACATCGGCAGAATCACGTAATCACAGAATCAGGTCAAGGTCAAATGTCGAATTTCGTTGCAGCGGCTTGGGAAGAACACGAACAAGAAAAAAAAGTGCTGACAATATGTTCGGAGCAATTCAGTCAGAATCCTTTTAGATGCAATCACTTCGAATGCAGAAAGTTCTCTAAGGTATAGACTCCATAAAGTATTTTTATCGCATTTTCTTTTTTGTATCCGCCGTTTTATACATCGAAATTCTGCCGACATATTAGTATTCGTATTCGGCCAGAACTTGTGAATACCTCTGAAAAAGTAATCCAATGTTCATGTTAAATTTTCCCCTCGTTTTTCTTTCAATCTATTCTACGGCGGTTCTGTGGGAGCGGCAAGCAGACAACCGTGTGCAGACGTAGCTCCGCCAACGCCGCCCAAGCCGAAATTGGATGAAATGTAAACGGATAGACCGGAAACCCGAACCTAATTACATCTCCACGCCGCTTCCCCTGCATCCTCCCCCCCCCGCGCTTCGCTCTCGCTTCCAAACTCGCGCGGAAATATCTTCTACTTTGCAGATCGTCCCGCGGAGCCGATGAAGCGAAGGCGGCTTGTTCGCTGTGATTGCGAAAGTAGGAGCTTGTTTGGAGCCGCGGACGAAAGGAATTGCAAGCGGAGGTCGGAGAGCGGGGAGCTGGTTTATGAAGTAGAAATGTGAGCTGGCTTCAATCAAGATGTTTTATGCTGGGTGTGGAAAGGTGAATTTGGCGAGGAAGCCGTGAGATGGTTGAGATTTTTTGACAGTAATAATGTGGAGCGTTTTGTCTGCGAACCTTCTTAAAGGAAATATTTTGAAATTATTTTTATTATTACTATTCGACAGGTGGTGTTGTATTTGATGTTTGAGCTATAGTTCTACAATACATGTATCGCAAAAGTGAGGGGATAAAAAGGTTCAGAGTTTTAAAATTTACATTTAATATGTGTTGATTTAGAATGTTCAAAACAATCATGTAACTACAATTTCTGCATACTACATACTGCATACTCCGTAAGTCCGTAAAAACTAGAAGCAAAATATGTGCTGAAGAAATATTCCTCAAAAACCTCCTTAATATAGAAACGTCTTATTGGTTTAGTTCATTATTTTTTATAAGTTTGCATCACCTGCATTTATAGTTTATTAACAAGTTTTAAATGTATTTTAAGGTTAATTATAAGTCTGTAAAACATGTATATGTTTTCATTTGTTGCTCAAGAGGACTTCCGAAAAATAAGCTCCAAATTATATGTTTACAACTTTTTAATATAATACCCGTAAATTTCCTCGTGCAGATTACCAGATCGTTTGTCATCCTCACATTATTCATGATAGAATAGTGCAGAAGTAAATGAAGTGATGGAGAATAAATATCAAGAGAAGTAATATTGGATGACATTTGCTTATTGTTGTTGCTTGTGATTACGTTTTCTGCAGTTACCGTGATAAGCAAGCTCTTCATCGAAGAGATTTGTTATGTAGTGGCTAAGCTTTAATTCTTTAATTACTCACATTGTTCCTCATTTTTGTCTGAATATTCTTCAATATTAAATACTAAATAAAATGTCAGAATTTAACTTACTATGTAGCTCCAAGACATATTTTTCGAAGTTTATGGGGCAAAGAGTTTGCGGCACGAGGGAATTGATGTTCTCTGAGACAAGGGGAAAACTGGGAGGTTTAAGGCAATGTAGAAATTCAGATATTTTAACTTTGTATACACATTGTGATTTATTAAAGTGTGAGTCAGTGGAAAGGAATACCCATTTCCGTTACGTAATTTTTATTACAGATGCATTGACAGAACAAAGTTCGTTTAGAAATCGGCAATTGAAATTATGGTGAAGATACCAGTTGTGGCAACTGCATCACTATTTCAAGTACAAAAGTGACAAAATGACAATTGGAGGTTTTCCACTCATTGCAGACTTGCAAAACGTGGAATATTATACCTCTTATCTCCTAACGAAGATTCTCTTTCCCCTTATTTTATATTTAAAACTTGAAATTATCACATTAATATTGGCAATAATATAACAAGCAGTACATATTTTTTATTTTATTTACCTATGAATTTGATTTACCCCCTCGCGTGGCTTGTGGACAGCCGATAGTTTTCTGTGATGCGGTCCCGCGTTCGATTGCCGGCCAGGGAGAAAATAAAACTGGTTTTCCAAGAAAAATCCTCTCAGTTTCTATAGTTAGATGAAATAAGAAGCACAAGCAAGCCAAATAAACTAGGTATGATGATGAGAATTCCTCGCCACATGTCTCCCTGACCCTCAGGCGAGGATAGTAAATAAAAATAGGACTCAGGAATGGAAACACCGCTAGCCAGCAAAAGACGGATTAATTCGACCCTAAAATGCTAAATACACACTTACAACTTGTTTCATCGTTTGATTTATTTAGTCAAAGAACAGTAAAAATTGTATATGACTTATGAGAGAAAAGCATCACGTGCGCACGTTTTCTTGAGCTCCAGATCCTCTTCCCAACTTTTTAATTATAAATAGTTGAATGATAAATAAAAGTTTCAAAAAATAGTTTATAAACATTTGAAAACTAGACATTTTTGCTACAGACTTATAGAAAAATTATTTGCATCGTTAAATGAACTGCAGATTTGATTTCTTATTATTGCTAACAAAATAGTAACGTACCTCCGGCTGTACTCCTACCACTAGTAGCAAAAGGAGAGCTCAACAATAACGTTCGCATAGTGAAGCTACATTTATGTCCAGAAGCAAAACAAGGAGCCAACTCAGCATTCGTCCAATGGGTCAGAGAAACTTGATAAAAACCTGATTCAGATGAGAGTCATTGCCATCAACATGATTCTAGTTTTCGTGCATTAAGTGAGAATCGTGAAGTCGTAGGTTTCCGCGGCCACAGACATGTAAAGAATGGCTGTCCGGGTCTACTGAGCAGACCAGCCCTGAGGAAGATCACGACAACCAGAAACATCGACAACGCAGCCTTCGACGCGGCGTCACCCGGACAGCCAAGATCATTGTGAGAGTCGTTTAAAAGAAAAAACAAATGGAAACAAATGGAAACTTTGGAAAAAACGAATGCTCCTTGAAGACGGACCGAATGGATTGCAAGCCTTCGGAACCTGTAGTTTTTTACCTGCTGCGGTGACCATGAGTCGGTGGCGTGCCGTGCGGTGCACGGCGCATCCGTGCGGGTCGCGTCGCGTGCGTTTGCGCGGGGACTCGCGTGCTCTCCCGGGGCGTCGGCGCAGGCCCGCGGGGCGTGTGCGCGTGCGACAGCACTCGCTCCTCTGACGGCCCGGAGGTTGCTCGATGGAGGGGTAGTTCACATGACGGAGTACCCCAAGGCCAAAGATAGGACTCGCAATAGTTGCAGGTCTTTGGGAAGTCTTGAAGAAATATGTAAATTCTCCATGTGATTCTTGCCATTTAACGGTTAATCTGCATGTACGAAATGGAGGTGGGAAAATTGTCTTCTTTGGAAAATAAGTTTATTATAAATGATCAGATGTTTATTATAAATGAGTTTAATCCATTTTCGGCTTCCCAAGCATGATAGGTATCTTACTTTCCTAAAAATATAGATTCGGAAAATCATTCATTAGTATTCTGTTGATTTGTATTCAACACTTAGAAGTGGTGGATACACTGCGCAACTTTTGGAGATCTCTACTCTTTTTACAAAAACTACACTTCGTGAATTCTGAAACATCCTGATGAACGAACAAAACAGAAAGCTTTCGAGTTTACGTCTTCACACGCTCACCGTAAATCATTCCGTAAACCTGCGGCACGCGTTGCAGCAACAACACAGATCCAATCACTTTTGTCAATTCCTATTTACTCTACGATCGCGGGCTTTATTTAGATTGTCTATCGTGCATTACCCGATGGCACGTGCGCCACTCATATATCCATTACTGCCTGCTGTTGGTGCACCGATCTAATTCAGATTGGCACAATTAGATTCATCAGCTGATGAAGACCGCCACGTAAATCACTCGCGTAGAGCGTGCGCGGCGTTTCGGGAGCTGTGGAGCCCCGATTTACGAGCGGATGCGGGGACAGTGGGCCGCCCGAGTCAGTGACTTCGCTACTTTTTTTACCGTATTGCCGGGGATGATTGTGTGTATGTTCAGTCTGAAGTCCGAAATATGGCTAAATTTGCGAGTAACCGGTTAATTTGCACCTTAGACAGACTGTTCAGAGGGAATGTCTGTGAATGATGTTGAATGGAAAAGTTAGATTTTCATCCCGGCAATGTTTCTACCAGACACAGAGTGCTGGCTAAACTTTGGTTATTGTCTGAGTGTTACGTATCTTCAGTGTTCGCAAGAAGTACTTTGTCATTAAATGGAAATTGTGCGTTTCATAGATTCAATTTTGTTTTATGTAAATCGCGAAGTCGCCTTCTCACTAACTGGCAAATTCTTAGGGAAACGTATTCTGAGGTATACGAGTTCTGAAGTTAGTTTAGATTAAGTGGTTTCTTGTAAAAATATATTTACAACTGACACCGTGAATCAAGAAACGACATCGTCTCTAACTTTCCTCTAGCAATCTGACCCCTTTTTATGACATATTTATTATGCGTCACTGTAATGTACTTCACCTAGACTAACCACCTCGTGTTGTCCAATATCAACTCCATCCAGCTAGTCTGCGGTATGCTTCCAAGACGTTTCTACTTCGGACTTTATCCATTAATTTTGGATAAAGCCAAATTTAGCCAAATTTGAACGTGTCGTAATACTCGAAAACTGGATAAAGACTGAAGATGGAGTAGTAGTACCTTTATGGTCCAATGTATCCGTCGAATATGCTTAACTGTACATACAGAAGTGTTTGAGTTTCTTTTGAGGGAAGATAACAGGCTATGAGCGAGGGGGACGGATAACTTGCCTCATGGTGTAGTTTGGCCCGGAATAGAAAGGGTTTATGCTAAGAACGAATTTCAAATCAATGTTCTCTGTGTTCTTCAATGACTGAGGAGATAACGAAAATACTGTCATTCCCAATGTTCACCGTCTGCTTTTTTATATTTACTGCTTTAATTCTTGTTCATTTGTCAATAAAGTTTGAAACTTTATCGCTTGGAGGCGTGATCGGATAATTCTGTCTGTAAAACGCCACCGGAGCGAATATCTGAATACCTCTGAAGCTGGTAGAAAATTAACGTGCGAGGGATGCCGTCCCTTTCACAACGCGCCGAATAAACATCCGCAGGGGGCGGGTCGTAATCAGTTTTTCTAGGCGAAGCGGGCGCCCACTGTGTTGTTCTGCCCCGCCCCCTCCCTCGCGGCCGTTGCGCCGCGTGGGATGTCCCCTAATTGAGTGACAGGGAGCGCCTGTGTAAAACACGCCCGCGACTCGCCAAGCGTGGAGCTGCTAAAATCGCTCGACGCCCACACACACCCAACGAAAACGAACGATCCCATCATCGACCGCCAATAGTGTTTGGAAATCTCTGAGCGGTTGCGATCGTCATAGAGTAGTTTCTTTGGAGTTGTTTCGCGTTGAAACGGCTCTTTTATGAAAATGTAATTTCTCTAAGGGAGGTACTTGTCTAAATATAGAATGCTACGAGATAAAATTGGCGTGTCTGCAGGATGGCAGATTTTTGTGCTTTGAAAATTATTCATCTGATTTAAGAGAAACTTTTTTATACACAATTTCTTAAATGTTTATTAAATTCCAGTTCCTTCTAGTTACAACAATTTGGATGATTTTAATGAAATTGAGGAGTTATATTTATTTTTATTCGATGGGAGGAGGTGTTGTTGGTTAATAATTTCTCTTTCTGATTGATCACTGGGAGGCAGATTTTTATTACTTAAAACATCACCAAAAATGATCAATCAAATGCTCTTAAAATGTTATTAAAATGTCCTGATAGCAAAGAAAAATGACGTTAAAAATGTTATCTTAACCAGTTCAGATGAACAACTCAAGCTGTTGCATATATCACTGATGTAATCGAGGCTTTTTCCTTTCATTTAAGTGAACTCAGTTTGCAAACTTTTGGTTTGCAGGGTTATTTACCAGGAAATTTCCCGAACCGACAATAGTGCTGATAGCCGTGACAAAATTACATACTCTTATCGGCTGACATTACTATTTCTGAGCGAAAAAATCAAATAGGCTACCCAGGAATTCTGTAAATTTTATTTAATTTATTTATTTAGTCAAAGAAAAGTAAAAACGTGTCGTATGGGGAAAACATTTGTCGCATCGTATAAATATCGTTTGAAGCAAGTATCATTAAAATTATATTAAAATCGATGAAAGAAGCGAAAATTCTTTAAACTGACGGGAAAAGGTAAAAAATGACATTAGTCGAAATCGACGAAACTTTTTTAAAAGTCATATCAAATGGGTTATTTTCTTTTGCCGAAACATACAATGAATGTCTGCACTACACTACATGTATATACTAGTAATCACTGTTCTAAAGTGATAAAAAGAAAAATGATATTCATTTTAATGAAATGACATTTTTTAGAAAACTTTTGTCACGCTCTGTGTTTATCACTACGATTTGATGGGCGCATGATTTTTACGAAATACCCTTGAGTAATTAGCCTTGAGGTCAAGCTAAGCGCAATACGCAACCAATCGAGAAGAAAAGAGTTGACACGGAGCCGCGCGCTGTATATCTTCCGCTACGACTTCGGCATCACCAACACTGATGGGAGGAGACGCCCATTGATCTACAGGTTTGTAGTAATTTGCCCTTTATGGTATTTGCTGGCCGCAAGTCTGGACCCAGAAAGGTCTCTGGTCTAATGCCCTACTTCTGCGGACCTAAACCTCGACCAGTAGCCGCGTCAGGGTAAATTGTCATCTAAATGTGTTTTATTGCAAAAAAATCGAAAAAGCGTTACCGGAAACCTAAAAATAAACCCTACGTAGTTCCTGGAAAGATGCCGAGCTTCTTACAATGGTTTCGTGGAATTTAAAATATTTTTTCACTTTGCACGCAAACAGGCCACTAGCGTATGTAGATAAATTGGGCAATCGCAAACATCGACTTAGCACCCTTCGTCAGTTACCTCTGGTTAGAATTGTAGCATCAACTTGTTACACACATGCACACTGTAGCTTGAAACGGAGTCTGTTTTTTACATCTGGTTTTTGTGAAAACGTTTTGAATCTGTTGCATTTTATTATTTACTTTTAGAATTTGATCTCATAAAACGTAAAAATATATAATTTTTTATTAATTAACATACGTATTTATTGCATCTTTGAATGTAAAATGGTTATTTCCGAAATTAAAACTAATGATTCTCAATATTTTCCACAAATTTAGATTTTCAAAACCACCCATTGTCTTTAACAACCCTAGCACGAAGATTTCTGCTGTACTGCTTTTCCTTCATTATTAATTATTTCCTTCATTATTCATGATTATCCATTATTCAACACTAACATGTTGTATAAAAACGTGCCTAGCGTGTGTCCAGGGGAGAATGTTCTATTTTCCGAGTTGTGATGTCATCAGCACATATTCTGCACCTGCCACTCATCCACTTGAAAGGCATCCTTTCCCTTGGCAGTGCATTCACGGCCGATTGGGGGCGGGGCCGTCTGCATCGCGCTGCATTAACGTCCATTAGCTCTCAGCCCCTTTAACCCCTGCGCAGAGTGCATCTGCTCAGGATTACTATAGGGGCTTTGGCTAGGAATTAGGGTATATCATCAGGCCATTCTTACGACCCGTATATCATTTATGCATAAACACATTTATCCATACACACTTTTATACTTAAATGTGTGCGAAAGATAGCGGGTGCACGTACTATATGTCAGATGAATTTAGTATATTAGAATTTGAAGATTAAAAAGATCATTTAATCGGACGTAACTTTATAAAAATATTTAATCCACTTTGGTTATTCAAAGTCAAACTATCTAAAGCGAAATCAGTTTCGTAATAAGTGTTATCAGAACATAAGTATTCTAATAATTCACGGCGGTCTATTAACAACAACAACTTGTTTCGTGAGCAACATCAGAACTAATACATGGTCTATTAACTCGGCCTGACGGTCCCGTTTGATACTTCTCTAATCTCGTATTGTAATTATGTGTCTTGCGACAATCATTTCTTAAATAATTATTAATTAAATTATTAAAGTAATAACATCCCAAAAATATCTAACTATAGTTTTGGGAATTCTTAGGAATATTAATTACCTCTGAATCTCGGCTGAAACAGTCAAGATGGAAGAATTTGTAGTCTCCTTGCAAATAGTATATTGTATTTTGCTTTCAAAAGAAATAGCATCCCCTTTGAACAGCACTAAGTGGAAGACAATGAATAAACCCTCGTAGTTTTATTCCCGAGGTCTGTTACCTTTGCTGGACGTACTACGTTTCTATTAGATTATGTCATACGATCATATTCGTTTCACTGTGCCCAGTAATCAGGGCGACTTCAATATAATTGTAGCTCGCCTCTCAGGAACCAGAGGCCAATCCCGGTTGGAATCACTGTTCAAAATTCAGTTGGCAATATAGTAACCAACACATTTAAGTGGATCGTTCTAGTGCATATTACATCACCCTTACCATTCATTTCATATCCAGTTATCATTTTTAGTCATCACTCTCGTCATCACTCGTCGTCGATAATAGTAAATTCCTGAGACGTCTGTTCGTCGTAATATTGGAGCGCACGTCCATTAGCTCAAACTGTATAAGAAAATCAGTGATTCATTTAGTAGAAACCACGTCCACCTTTCAATTGTTACACTGAGACTGCGATGTGCGGCAGATTGAGTTCAGTCTTTTGGTGCCAAGGTTCATATCCTGTTTACCTCGTATGGAATTTGGGGTGGAAAAAAGAGGTTATTCCCTATATTTGAGCTTTGATTTTGTCAAAAATTTAATTATTTTGAAATCTTATGGTAGAGCTGACTGGAGAAATGATTGTAGAATATCAGTGAAGGGAAGCAAAAAAAGAAACAGGAAAACAGCGAGATCAACCGTTTTGTTAATCACAAATCCAAACGGGCTGCCGTGTACTCCGAGAGGTGGAAAGCTAATGCTTTACGGCATGGGGTCATCGCATAAACTCAGGATAGGGGAATCAGAGAGGGCGAGCAGAAGGAGTAGAAGGGAGGCAGGGATAAATATGAGAAGAAACGGAAGGAAGATGAAGCAGAAGGTAGCTTGCGGAATTTCCCGCGTCCAGGTGTCTCATCTCAGCACTGCCACAGCTGCGACAAACTCTAAGCTCCGAACACAAGTGCTTATAAGTGTTTGTGTATATGGAGAGAGGGGAAGGCAAGAACAAGGAAAGGAAGATCTCGCCTGGTCCGTGAACCTAATGTCAGGATACTGCTCCAATATTCAAGTCGAACTGATAGGATAAACCATGGAAAACAACCATCGCTGCTGAATAGAACAGCCATTGCTAGAATTCTGCTCAGTCAGTGACTGAATTCGTCGCAACTGTGTAGCTAGTACCGAAATCAACGGAAGATGAGCCCAAGGACATCCCGGCCAACGATATTGCACAAGCAAAGGTGAAAATTGGAAAGCAGCTGGAGAAGAAAATCAAATAATATTAGAAATAAGAAGGATGAGAACGTGAAGGAGCAGGAGGGAACAAATTAGAAAGAAAAGAAACCAAAGGATGAGAAGAAGTAGGAGGAGCAGGAAACAAACAGGAAGACAGAAGAAGTAGCCCGATGAGAGATGCCTTATCACGCGCAGCGTGCGTCAGCTGACACCAGGTGACGGAGCGGGGCGAGGCGAGGGGCGGCGTGTGTGGCGGGGCTTGGGGCAGGGCTTCGGGTGGGGCGTGGATCGGGGCGTGGGGCGGAACGTGGGGCGGGCGTGGGGCGTTGTATAGGACGGGGAATGGGCGGGGCGTGGGCGGGGAGTGGGCGGGGGCGGGGCGTGGGCGTGGGCGGGCGTGGGCGGAGCGTGGGCGGGGCGTAGGGCGAGACACTGCTGCTGCTGCTGCGCATTCCGGGCCACCCACGACGCGGCCGCCCGCCGCATTTTTATCTGCGCGAGCGTCGCGGGCGGAACGCGCGGGCGGCGGGGCGGCCGTCGCCGCTGGACGCGCGTAATCGCTGCCGTTTCCTGCGCGCGACGCGACGTTGATGGCTTCCTGGAGACGTGCTCCATTTCCTCACCCACAGGCTGACCCTCGGTTGAGCCGGCTGGCTACTAAAGCTGCGCTGCATCCACTCTCATGTCCGGTTAATGGTCATGTTGGATGATCATGATGCGGGGCTTCCAGAGAATATTGAATAGTTGGAATGTCTGGACGGTCTGAGAATACGTAAACCGGCGGAGTCGCTCAGTGGCAACATTATCGTTGTCTGTAGCGATTATGGCTGGAAGGTTATAAAGTTCGAGTCCCGGCGGTAGTTTACTTTCGACTAGCTTTACATCTAGGTCCGCTCTCTGGATATGAATTTTAGCGGCCGGCTGCTCAGGTTAGTTTTCCGCCGTTTCCCCGAACAATATGAATACCGGAACAGTAACCTAACAAAAGGGGTCACAGACCGCTCGCGTTCATTCCTTCTTATTCTTGTCACTTCCCCTCGCTAACACGCACACACACATATACACACTTGTATGCACTACACTACCAGTCAAGTCCAGAGACAATCGACAATCGAGAGCTTACAAATTCTCCCGGATGGGGCGTTGTCCCCTTCGGAATAACCTCGTGAGCGGTGATGTACTACGTCAGCGCCACATCTGATGCTCCAGCGGGTGAGAAACACCGCCACTTTCCGTGATAGATCATGCTCTACTCCTATGGGACGAGTGACCATACCAGTTGACGCGCCAAGAAATACCAAACAATAAGTAAATCAACAGAACAAGACGGAGATTTTAAATCAGAAAGAACTTCGTAGGTGTTGGTTTCCTCAAAAAGAAAGGGAAGTCAGTGGTTTCGTTTCGTTCTTACACCAACAGGAGTTCTTTACAAGAATACTAATAGTAAATTCTGTTAATTTAGTATGATTACAATACTGTTTTTTGTTAGTGCCTATATGCGAAGTTCACGTGCTTGAAATTGTATCATAAAAACTCATACACTTTATTATACTTATACACTGTGTTATTGGCATATTTACATATCAGTGGCTAATTGCATATCCTTTGGTGGAAAGATTAGTCAACAAAGCTGATGAAATAGCACATGACGCAATTACATAACTCTAGATACTAGAAACTGCTGATCTATTTGAGTGAGACAGAATGTTTATTTCTCTATCTTCTTTGCAAATGCTATTGAAAATCTTACCACGGTCATTAGAATCATTTTCTAAGATAATGATGCCATGGACCTCATTGAGCAGAATCAGGGTCTTACTTGTGTTGTTGGTTAAATCTCATAACTTAGCACTGAAGACAACAGAGAAAAAATCACATTGAAAGCTTCTGTACGCAAGATTACATGGCGTAAAGTAATGACACATTTCTGTATTAATTAGGAAAATAACTTTCTTTCGAGGCTAAAATGTTTTAATTTTTAAAGCGAATAATTTACATTCAGTCTCTTGTATCATCTCTATAATTTATCTTTAGAAATATGTTTTATATAAATTATTTTTGGTTGTGAAAAAATATTATGTAGTACATATTAGACGTCAAGTCATCAAAAGTTCATATTCGCCCAATCTTCTCTCACGTGATCTCCGCAAATTCGTAGTACTTCAAAACTGGACTATTCACGTTTAGAATCCCTTACATTACGAAACCAATTTCCAGCAATTTCAACCAAAACGATTCCCGCTTTTCGCACCCCCACATCAATGCAATCGACTCGCCTGCAACAAAAAGTTCCCTTCGATCTCCCACATGAAAGCCGCCCGAATCCCACTGGAAGGTCTCTCTTTGCAACCCGCACGGCGTCATCGCATGCTTCCTTTCGGCAGCAAAGTGTTTGTTTACAGAGGCCCTTTGAAGGAGTGTTAATATACTCCATCACTCGCACAAAGATGAAAGTTAAATCTCTCCGTACTCAATTAAGTGGGGCTTACACCGATCGTATCGCTGCACAAAGGGTGTACTAAGTTGGGGCTGGAAGATGTGTTCGTTCATAAAGAACCGCTCTTTGCATCCGTCTCTTCGTCGCCGTTTCCGCTCACGCTGCGCTGACAGTGGCAGCACTGTGCAGGGACCATCTAGTGCGATGACGTGTGATGCAAACTATGGTGTAGCACATTCTTCATTCGTTTCCCGCAACAAGCTTTAGACACATCATAGTTGGGGAAATTCTAAATACCATATTCAATATTCATTTCTGTACTTCCTGGAATCTTAGAAACTCTTCTGTACTTATAATCACAGAAAGTACTGTGAATGAACCCTGACAACCTGACCCGGTGGTTTAGAACTCTTAGAATTGGTGTGTAATATATTGGGTATTGTTGTATATTTACTTAGAATATGGATTATTATTTACGTTAGATTATGATAACCAATACAAATGTCGATTAATAAGATCCATTTTTGCTTTGGCAAATTATAAATTAAAAGCATAGGCTAGTATTTTATTGCATATTCAATTCATAATAGTAAATACTACAATTTGTATGAATGACTTCTGTTACAGTTACGAAAATTAAATACGTATGTATCAATTAGGATACACAAATAGATTGCCATTTAAATTCAATAACGATGAAACAGTTGAAAATGGTTAGGTCCGCAGAAAAAATATGATCTTCTCCGCAGAGTCGCACTTTATGTAGCAGAAGCTTAATTAAGAAATACAATTCGTGTTTATCATCTTCATAACATCACTCCAGAAACTGTAAACATCTACAGGTGAATTTTGAACTATTTTATTGTGTTTAAAAACTGCTACGCGGAAAGTCGTCTAATTCCTTCTTGAGGGGGGCGCTGGACAGGGTCAACTTCACAGTGGGTGACATCCCTCTGCCTCGGAGTGGCGTTCACAGTGTCGGAGCTAGACAATTTTGGGTCCGGGGGAATGCTAAACCCGAAAAGACAAAATTCTGAAAGCTGTGTCAAGAAACTACATGAGTTATTTTATTTCAACAAATAACAAAAATTACGTTTAAACTAGAAAAGTATTTTGGAAATATATTTTAAATAATTGTTTTAAATAAAAGTATTTAGTGATCAAATAATACGTTTTCCATTGTGATCTTAAAACGCTAAAAAAATTACTGTGTTCAGTTAGTGTTTAATTAAAATACTTGTTAAATACGTGAAGTAATAAATAAGAATTGCAGTAGAACTTATTTTAATTTTAGCGTCATTTGATTCATTTTATACCAGGAGCGGTGGGTCAGTGCATCAACTGATGTCACTGCAGTGCCCCTGACCGGGTGGTCCTAGGTTCGAGCTTGTCAGTTAGGTCGAATTCAGTCGCTGTCTGGAGGAGAAGTTTAGCGTCTGTTGCTCTGATCGGTAGTTTTCCGTTGTTTCTCCGATCAATACCAGGCGAATGCCGGAGCAGTATCCTAACAAACGGGCCACGGACCGTGCGCGATCTTTCGTTCCTCTTCCTTGTTCTATCCTCACCCCTTACACACACAATTACATGCACTATGCTACCACACATGTCGGGAGACCGGTCGGGGACTTCTCCCGGCTCGGGCGGTGCCCCGCTGGTGGGAGATTCCTAGTTGGGGAAAACCCCGCTAGTCGACGGTAGGTTGGGGACGAATCTCACTATCCATTTAGAGAAGCCACTTCCCGATGAAAAACATGTACTACAGTTACGGAACTAATGACCTCAGTAGTTGAATCACAATCAATCATCAATTCATTTTATATTCCTACCTTGTAAGTAATGACTATAATTAACTATTGAAAGAAAAAAAAAATAATTGAAAATTATATGAACTATCAAACCACTGTACCGCGACTAATAAAATTGTGATAACGATTTTGTCGAGTTCTAATTTCTTTTTTCCCCAGCTGTCCTACCATCGGGCCCCTTGCCTTGCGGGGCCCCGAGCGATCGCCCGCTCTGCCCATGGCTAGCGCCGGCACTGGGCGTTCGGCAGCGATGGGCAGTGGAGGCGCGGCGCCCTGGCCGTCCGCCCGAGCCTTGCGCGCTAGATACCGCTCGTGTCAACCGTCGCCAAAACTAACACAGCATGCTCCCTCCCCCGCGGTGCAGCTACAGCCTCCACACTCTACTACTGTTTCGCAAACCCAGCACATTCACTCATGGCCAGGCGGTTTTAGTTTGCTTCCTTTTTCAGAAAAATCAAGTATCTAGCAAAAAAAGGGTTATGTTTATATTCTTTAATTTTATTCAGACATATCTTTTATCTTATATTTCATAAATAATATACTTTTTAAATTTATTGTCCTCCTTTTCAACATGCATACATGTTTTTCAGGGTTGTGAATAGAATCACTCATAACTTTTCGTTTATTTCCTACTGTGGGTTCCCTGGACGGGTGCGTTAAATGTTTTTGATTTATTTTAATAATTTTTTTTTGAAAGTAAATTGAAACTACAGAGAATGAGCGTTGGTATGATTTAATCGATGGAGGACATATCATTTCAGAAAGAAACAGGAATACTTTGGAATGAATTATATATGTGTATAGACAATATATAATAGGTGATTAATATATAATTTATCTTTATTTTCAAAGTTTTCGAAAAATTGTAAATATTTTAAAAATCATTTAAATATCTTAATATTTCATCACTAACAAATTACGTCAAAATTATGACCCTGACATATTTGTGTTCAAACATTTCCCTTGATTGTTGAATAAAAATTAAATCACAACAAAAAAGCTAGTTTACACTGAAATAGTATATTATTATAGTAGGATAGTTTATGCTGTTCATAAGCGTACAATTAGTTGATATTAAAATTAAAACGCTTATAATGTAAATTAATTGACCGTAGTACTTTCTCCGAGATCATAAAAGTTAATTTTCCGAAATTCTGGCAGTGGTCGAACATACGCTCACTCGCCCAGATGAGAGCATCGGAGCATCCTCGCAGAAAGTATCTGGCATCCAGAACACTGGAGCCAGGCAGCATTGACAGAACCGTATTTCCAGGGGAGTTGCGAGGGTAGATACACAGGCTATTCTTTGAACGAGGTCGACGGCAACCGTGCTTTGAACCAGGTCGGCGAAGGACAAGCAGTCAAACGGAAAGGTTCAGTGAGCATGTAACCGTGTTCTTTCCACGTTCAAAACAGGACAGGTTATAACTCTTTCGTCTTCTAGAAGTCTTTTATGGGACGATTTAATATTTTGTGGCAAAAATTTGAAAGCTTATCTCTGCATTTTCAATATGAAATAAAATATTTGCTTAAATGGTAATTATGTGGAGATTGGAGGGGAAGGATTCTGAGTTGATTCGGGAGAGTATTAGTCTAATTGAGGAAGAAATGAATATATCATTCAAGGGTTACAGTATTAGCATAACTTGAAATTTCAATATCTGAGATAAACCCATTAAGGCTCGCATGCACCTTGCTGTGAGCGTGGTCGAAATTCAGGTATCGCGCGCTTAATAATTGATTACAAAAGGTAATTAAAAACGTTCATTATTCAAAATAGGTATTTTAATTTCTCGTATACGTATGGAGTAATCTATGTCGAATTGTACTAGTACGTAAATCCTGTACAATTTAAGAGAAGTTTACTAATGTGGGACAGGAAATTAGCGAGAACAAACCATTTGGGTAATTTGTAGGGTGTTAAATAACTTGTTGAAAGTAATTGATTTCGACAATCCGGATACTGTTAATGAAAATCGAGTCCCGAAGTGTAGGGCGTTAATTCCTCTGCCATAATGTCATTAAAACTACAATAGGATTGTTATTTGCAGTTTTGTTGTTTCACTGAAGGTATTTCCGTTAAAAACCGCGAACGGAAACTTCGATAATTTGACTGATCCACTTATAACGATCATTGGATTACATAGAAAAATTTGCAGTGTTTCACTTAACATTTACGTCATTGTGATTTCTATTCACAATTTCTTCGGAACCCTTGTTTCGTGGAAGTGGCTGGTGCTGCATCAGTGACTTAATCCGCAAACATAGGCAAATCAAAATGATTCCCCGTAGAATATTTTACCAGTTTATCATCAGTATTTTTGTCGTAGCTTGGTTGTGATTTTTCTTGCGAGGAAAATAATGAGACAGACGAAAAATGTATGACACAATCACGAGATATAAACGCGTTTATGTTGTGTGTTGTTACGTTGTGGCATTGTTGTTTGGTTTAATCAGTAGGTAAATTTTAATAACATCTCTACGTTTCTATTTCTATGGATTAGTTAATCAATGGATTTTTTTTAAAATGATGGTATATTTCGTATTACTTAAAATATCGAATTCAATGTTTAATTATCAGAATCTGTTTGTTTTAGTATATTTTTATTCTGATATAATGGTCCATGTGTACGTTAGCGACTAAAACAAATATTATATGTTTGTTAATATATTTGCCTACATTCTCATTGCGCAATCATTATTTTTTTCCTCTATTTCGATGCATGGCAAATTTCAGACACAATATATGTTTATTTTATGACGCTACGTGTGAATCTGTATATAGAAATTATTCCCTCACTTCGCTCTAACTCTTATTATGATCCGTGGTCTCAAAATGCTCATCTTTCTTCTCTGAGTACCAGAGTTTGAACCTCAGTTGCCCACGTAAAATTTGGGGTTTGCTCCAATAAATAGATTCATAGAGAACTGAACATCGAGACTATCACTCACCATATTTTAGCACCAACAAAAAGATTTCACCCCGACTTCAACCTGGTTCCTCAGTACTAGATACTACAACTTGGGAAAGTCCAGTAGAGGTTTCACTAAAATAAAAACACGTCTCCCTAAAGATCAACTCAAACCACTATAACTATCCAAGTGGAGATTGCGTCTCACGTGTAAATGGGTCAAGTTCAATTAGTTTCAGTATCTCGGTGTTTTCCAGTTATCTATTGTTAAAAATTGTTTTCTAGCTGGTATTTTGGGGTATTGTTTGTAACCCTCTCCATTTCAAACCTGTAAAGTGGTTTATCCACTGTTCGAGTACAATAAATTTGTTTATAAATTGGGGTGGGCAATGCGAGTTCACGGCCGATTCTCCCGTTTTACCTGCCACTACTGCTTCGTATTTATTCAAAGCACAACATAGCCACCGATCATCCTCAGTATGACCGAAGACGTTAGGTACTGAGGATTACAATAAATATATATTACCTCGTATATCCCTTGCTTTTCATTCTTTAAAGTCGAAGTAGAAACTCGTATTAGTCATTTTCAAAGAAACTGCTGTATAAAAAAGTTATTTTTTGCATATTCATAAATTCATACACAAGCCTACTGAGATATTTGGAATCAATAAAGATTTCCTTATTTATTTCATCTACGGGTCGACAGGACGTAGATAAGGAATATTTTCTCTAACACCCCGGAAATATTGGCACAGTTTTCATCGATTGCAATATTTCCTATCTATTGCAAATGTCAGACAGTCGAGCACTTTCGTTTGAGTCGTGATACACCCATGCTTTTGTCTTGTCATCCCGAACTTCCTTGCAATGTACTTCACTTCCCTGTTGCAGCGTTTCTATCTACTTGTTTCGTTAACGTCTTGCAGCTTCCGTCGCCTCAATCTGAAGACAGCCGTTTCCGACGTCGCTTTTGTAAATACGTCGAGTTCTGTGGCAATGTCTTCCAAGACTTCAAGATACCGTTTTCAATAGGATTCGTGGACTCATGGAGACTCAGGTTATGCACAGGTCCACAGGTTATGAAACAGTTGTCAAGATTCTCAAATAGTCAATGGCTAAGGTCATTTGCGCCCGACAAATAGTAGTCAAGATTCTTCTAATATGTTAGTGAAAACCTTTAGTTGTTAGGTTTTTCCGAATTAATGATTACGAGAGGAACGAAAATAACAGGCGATGTGAATATTTAAGCTACGCGATCTGTTAAGGTCGTAGATTAATATCACATCTTAGGTATGAATATTTGTGCCTGCTAAGTGTCAATCTTTTTGAATAGGACCCTAGTCTTCCATTTGTCGTTATAGTTAATCGTGAAAATATTTATGAGGGATAAAAAAGAAAATAACACTTATATATATATATATATATATATATATATATATATATATATATAATATATTTATAATTATATATATATATTATATATATATATATATATATATAATAATCGTAAATATAAAAAGGGGCTAGTTTGGTCTTCTAGAGTGGCTGCGAAAACTATTTGATTCTTGACAATCATAGCCCCGAGAACTGTTGAAATAATCTACCCTAAAAATGTTTTTCAAGTACCTTTTGAGCATTTAAGAATTAAAACAATATCATTAATTACCGTATCTGCGAACCGTGCGTTCAGTCGCAGAGATGAATCGTCGTCGACATTCGATGTCAACTATGAGACGTGAATTAGAATTTTAGAAAAAGCATGAACGGTGAAAAAGCATGCAAAGTCATGAACGGTGGTCGTACAGCTGTCCACTCGCTTTAACTTGCTGCCTGCTTCTCTGCTAATGCAGAACTATGGGAAGCAATATCTTCTATGCAGCTGTCAGGTTTCATGACATTAGAGACACCACTGAATTGCAGAGTAGTACGTGCAATGGCAGTAGTATGGAAGAGGCAAATTGAGCGTGGTTCGGTCAGGGCTGAACGTATGTACAGTACTGGAAACATAAATTGATCGCGGCCGTCTGCGGCTAAGTTCAGCTTTTGCACGGCTTGGCCAGCCCTTGTCATGACGAAACGTCGCAGGCGGAGCCTCACAAACCATCGAAGCCAATCTCAACGCAGGGGGGAGTGCCCTAACAAAATTACAACGTACAAAATGGCGGGCGCCGCTAGTTCAGATGTGGAAGTATTTTCAAATAAGAAGTACATGGAAGAAACACTTGTATGAATATGAAAGTAAATTCATTGAAATATATATGAACACATAGCACTTAACCTCTGTTAACACAATTCTTTTTGAAGAAATTACATTGATATCAGATAAAAAGTATTAATAACTGAGCATATATTTTGTATTTCATGACTGAATTATAAATGCAAAATTTTGTATTATTGAGTACTAATTTTTTTGCGGTGTATTGTTGAAAATGTCTGTCTTATGGAATGTAATGAATCTCATGGAATGTATTGAATAGGAATGTAATGAATGGAATGTAATGAATCTCAGATTATTGGCTGCCAGGATGGAGTTTCCAGGATGTTTATTTCGTCTATCGAAACCGATTTAGGTAGCACAACATTAGACAAGTCATTCGGTACTCAATAAAGTGATTCTAAAAAGTTTGTTTTATTGGCTGATGTTGAATACTCCCCAATAAAATATATGCACGCTGAGAACTTACTGTGTGTTCTTAAATTGCAATTGATACCAAGCTCCACAATGAGCACTTCTCGCAATTTAGCTAATGGTTCTATCATAAATTTAGAGATATTTGGGATCAGAAACATTCTTTTCATTACAAAATCTAATAATGGCGAATATTTCTGGACATCATTGTGTTGTTTGCTAAAAAGCTTAGAGTTCATTAATAACCGGGAACAGTGTGACCGGGCGTGAAATATGTTTACTGAAACTCACGAAACAATGTGAACGAGCGATATTTTGGATGAAAAAGGAAAACTAATAGTTTTGTCTCGGAAAGTAGCAGCACTTCAGAACCTTTTAATATTCATATTTCTTTAGAACTGTACAATATTACAAGTAAGGAACGATCGCATTTACAAACATTTTCGTTGATTCTCTAAATATGTTTGTGCATGGAGGAAGCGGAGTTTAAATCAGGAATTCTGAGGTGTCTCAAATCCCGATAACTGGCGGTGTTCAGAAGTCTAAACGTTTGCTAGAGATTGGAACAAGAGATATATAACAGTGGTCGCTGAGAGGTATTCATAGTTACAGACTATCTTAACTGCTTATAAGCCCCTTAATTTAAAAGAAATGTTTCAAATACGTCATAGTAAACAATTTTTCTCACATCTTCACAATTTTAGAGTAATTTTAATATCCGTTAAAACTAGACTTAAAACAAGTCTACATAACCTGTTATGACAACGTACTGCAATACTTCCACGTTGAATTACTTGGTTAAAGAACGGACTAGATTACTGACGAATTATATATTTTCTCTAATTTTTTATCCAATATATCGAACAGCGAACCCCTTTAAGGGCTCCTGCTTCCTTGCTCATCTTCAGGAATACCGCAAGAATGGGCGAAGAACCTTAGTTGCAACGCAAAAAAGTTTACATAATGTAAGAGGATTAACACTACGAAAAAGGAGCCAAAGTGGGGAAGCTGTATGAATAATTTTGAAGCTCTACCAACGTTTCCCTCGCAATTTCATATTCTTTTTCGCTTTTGTGACCGAAGTAAAATTCGGGGAGTGGAGTGAACTGCTTCAATTTTAACAGCGCTCTGCAAAGTTTTTCGTATAAAGTGATGCGTCAAAAACGTAACCTCTGACATTTTCTTAGTGACCTATCTGTAAAAGGTCGTGTGTATTTTTGCGCGAGGAAAATTCATGCTAACGAGCTGCCCAACGCTTTTTTTTTTTTTTTGCAACGAACTGAATTTAATTCTGAATCATTGTTAATTAAAAATTATTCCCAACTTTGTACTATTTTATTGAAAACAGTCATATACGCTGCAATTAAATTTCCACTTTATAAAACAAATTAAATTTTTCAGCAGATTTGTTTGCGTTCCGTGAGAATGAATATAACTTCTAATGCTCAAAGTAAAAATCTGTAAATAATACCTTTAGAGAAAATCATCGAAACTTCCAAAGGAAGTCTTGCCGCTGCAATGCCTCTGACTAGGAGGTCCTAGGGTTCGAGTCCATAAGATGGCGCATTTTCGACACTAGTTATATAGCTAACTGAAATTCAACCTTCGCTGATCTGATCTAGGTTGGCTGCTCTGATCGGTTTTTCGCTGTTTCTCCAATCAATACCAAGAGAATGCTAGAACAGTATCTTAACAAACGCTCCATGCAACATGTGAGATCTTTCCCTCCTAAAAGATGTTTACATATGTTCTCTTCGCCCCTTATTTTTAGGCTTTTTTTCATACACTAGTGTTGGGCAGGTCGCGTCTTGATGCAGTCAAAAAGAGTTCGTTTTACTGCCAAACAGCTATGTATGAAGAGTTGCCTATAAATCAGGGACAAATTTCATATGTAAAATTTCTCACTACTAGCCACTAAATCCGTAATTAATAATACTAAAGAGTCTATAGATGGCATTATATAGACCAATATCATTGATCAAAAATGCTGTGAAAGAAAAAAATGCTGAAAATGAAGTGTTGTGAGAAGGGAACTCGACAGTGTGTCTCCGAGTGTCTCGTGTAGATTTGCAAGCGCCTAATCTACAACATACCTTTTAGTTCTTATATAATTTACATTAAAATATAATTTCGTGGTTGAAGTTAATCTACAACATAATATTATCCTATGAACTTCATCATATCACTATCATACATGCTACAAAATTATCCTACAAAAGCATAATTACGTGAGGGGTGGCAACACTGAGCGAGCGGGCGTGTGGCGCGGGCTGGGAGGTGGGGGAGCGTCTGTGGGTCAATGTCGCACGTCGCCGTGGAGGGCGCCCTCGCGCGCGCGTGGAGAGGCCTCGAAGACCCTCCGAGAGCGCCTCCCCCTCCCCCGACTTCCCCGCGAACGCTCCCAGCGCCCCGCGCGGCCCGCGCTTGCAACCGCCACCGCCTGTGCAGCGCTCCTCGCACGAGCACCGCCTTTGTTGGCCGCAACGCAATGGACGGCGATTAGACGACGCCAGTGACAATCACGCGCCGCAAAGCTTATTGATCTTTTTTTCAGTGCCTCACACGGTGTAAAACAAGGCTACGCATTTATTCTTATGCTAAATATTTATTAACAAACGTAGGACTTAACGATATTTAATCGGTTAAAAATGTTAGTTAACGAAATCAAGATAATGTATTTCAAAGGTTCTAGTGCATTAACGCTTAGTACAGAACATTGAGAGGATTTACAATATTTTGAGTTCAAAACAAAACATAAATACAATATTTAAGAAGAATCTGATTCGTCTAAAGGACGAAGAGGATGTTTCAAGTAGCTTTGATATTGCGGTTTAATGATCAGTATCTCATACCAACTGCCATTAAGTTTAGAATCTTCTTACACTGATTTGGAAACGAGCGAGAAACTGGGTGACGTTCCGAATTGTTGATGAAAAAGCTTTTCAGCGAGCCTCTGAGAATAGAGGAGTACAAACAGCAGTTGTGATCTTAAATGTAAATGCGTACACATATTTAAAACAATTGTACATAAATGTGGTCTGATTCTATTTAAAAAAAATTCTGTATTTTCTCTTATTCGTAAACATTTTAAAGCGAGGTTAGTTCCGTAATTTATTGTAGAATCCTTTGAAACACTTGAGAAAAACTATTGTTCATAGATCCTCTGTAAAAGGCGAGTGATGGAAACTTAAATATATTCACTGATTTAAAACATACATTGTTCTAATACATTTCAATAAAAAGGCTGTACCAAATTCATTGAAATTTCCACTGACAGTGTAACTAATCTGCTTTTGTATTGAGCGAAGAAATGTAGCTAATAATATTTTTATCAGTATTTCAAACTGTTTCATTATCAAATTATAGAAACGCACAAACGTAATCAAGAACGTACCTAGTCGAAGGATAGCAACGCCTTTCCACTCTTCCATGTTTAAATGCCAGAGAGATAAATAAACTGTAATATCGAAAGACAATTCAGCGTGAGCTTCAAGATGTCCCACGCAACAGCTCTTTCGAATCGATGTTCGCTTAATGAATTCCGAACACACACTTCCGAGAGATTGCGCGGAGCGCGCCGACGGTCCCGCCACCGTCGTCCCACTAAACCCTGGGCACTGTCTGCCGTGCGCGTCTCTCCACGAAAGGTGCTTCAAAGCCTTGCTCGTCGGCACGCAGAGGCCGGTGCACGCCAGGACCCTGTCTCCCACCACGCCCACGGCGCCCGCAAGCGACGTCCTCAAGGGGCGGTCCGCCTCGGGTGACACTCCGTCGTACCTTAGCTTCTCCAAGCGCTGCGTCAGTTATGTTAGCTCGTATTTTACGGATATATTTTAATTCGTCAATCTTCGCAAGTATTTTTGCTCGTAAGCCATCGGCAGAGACATGCAAACAGAACAGATTCGAAAACATCTGTAGGTTTCATTAGTTCGCACGCAGTGCATTATATGTACAATGCGTATGCCGGACGTAAGACCCAAAGGATCACATTTTAGAGGAAGATAGAGGAAATTGTTACGCCTACAATATTGATGTACCGATCATCTTCTTTAAGAATCCAGCGGTGTGTTGAAGGTCCAGTCAGGTCCCTCTCTTCCTTTCTTACTGGGGTTTTCGTTATCTACCACGTCCTTCCTCATGCTTTCACCCACCCGTTCGTTCCCATTATCGAGACCAGGGGTTCCCCTGTTCATTTATCATCGTTCCGCTTACACAAAAAATCAGTAGTCATGGACCTCCTGGAGTCTCCCTTTGAAACAAACTAATGGTATATGAAATACATTTTATTTTGTAATATTTTGAATAAAATTATATATTTGGTTTGCAAAATTTTGTAACAACAGTAAGAAGACTAGGGGTGAAGCTTATTTAATATACCACTGGAAGTCTGTGAATCTTTTATATTTGAATACTATGAGATTGGTGTTAGAATTCACTGATCGCAGAGAGACATCGAGCATTACCGTATTGAACGAATAAAATGAAAGGAAAAGAATTACATAAAAGACAAATAAAAAACACACAAATTAGAGATGAAAGAAAATTACAAGTGTTTGTACTTATACATTCAGAGATCAAAATTCTTTAATAAATGTGAACCAATTAACACACATATTGTGAACATCACTTTTCTCAAGCTGACGATTGACCCCGGAAGATCGTCTTTGTTCACGTCGAGAACCCGAATGTAGACCCCCAACCGCTTCCACCCTTCCAAACCACCATCTTTAGTTTACTGTCCCGTGCAGGCAAAGTACACCTCGCCTTGCTCGACTCATGTTCCATTTTCTCCTCTCGCAATCCAGCTGCTTGTCTTGCCCCCTTCGCCTCGTCACCTTCCCGGCGCGGCCACCGCCCACTCCTTGCAACCACCCCTTTCTCCAACTGCCGCTGTGCACTCTCCGCCCCGCCCGGCCCATCCCACCTTCCGGTTTGTCCTCTCCCATTTGTCCAGGAGCTCGCCCGCATGTCTTTCCTTCCCCGCCCCCTTCCCTTTGTAGCGGGGCCGTGGTCGATGGCGTTTCGGGCGCTCTCAATTTAATTAGCCCTCTGCCGGCGGCGCGGCGCGGCGCAGCGCTGTGTGTCTAGCGCCACCATTTGCATAACGGCCAGTCGTCTGGCCGCTCAACCGCGCGCGGCGTCGTCGCTCAGCCGCCCCCGGAGAGGCGCCATTAAGCCACGCCTCACGGACGACGGCCGGGGCGGCGGGGCTCGTGGGGTCGATGGGGTTGGGGTGGCGGGCTACTTGGGGAGACGCGATCGCGTTCGACGTCGTGAGACGGATCCGTTATGCGGGAGACGGATCGGAGCGTTCGACGAGGACGGGGAAGCAAGTGGGGGCGACGGGGTCGTGGTGCCGGGGTCAGGGGGTCGGGGGGGTCGGGTGGCGGGGTCGGTGGGGGGTCGGGGTGGCGGGGTCGGGGTGGCGGGGTCGGGGTGTAAGGGTCGGGGTGGCGGGGTCGGGGTGGCGGGGTCGGGGTGGCGGGGTCGGGGTGGCGGGGTCGGGGGGGCGGGGCGGTGGCGGGTCGGGGTGGCGGGTCGGGTGTAGGGTCGGGTGGCGGGTCAGGGTGGCGGGGTCAGGGTGGCGGGTCGGGTGGCGGGGTCAGGGTGGCGGGGTCAGGGTGGCGGGTCAGGGTGTAGGGTCGGGGTGGCGGGGTCGGGTGGCGGGGTCGGGTGGCGGGGTCGGGTGTAAGGGTCGGGTGGCGGGTCGGGGTGGCGGGGTCAGGGTGACGGGGTGGGGCGGGGGGGGGGGGGGGTGGGCTGGAGGGTAGGGGCGGGGGTGGGGCTAATGCGGGCGACGGATCGTGGCGGTCGGTGGTGGTAGTTGGGGTGGGAGCGATAGGGTAACGGTAAGGGCAGGGGCGGAGCCAGCGAATGCGGAGGCACCTCAGCGAACGCGCGGTGCTGCTGAAATACTCTCGTTTTCCACTACTAGAAACCAGAGATGGGGGAAATCGATCGATATCCCAACGTTCCGGCCGCGTCGTAAAATATATTTATTTCAAAAGTGTTCGATTGATTGATTGATTTTTTCGTGTTTACGGGCGCGTCAACTGCTTTGGTCATTAGTCCCGTTAGTGTAGTTCATGTTTTTTTCTCGGGAGATGGCGGTGATCTTCCCTGTGGATGGCGAGATCCGGCGCCGACCTACCGTCGGCTAGTGGGGTTTCCCCCTAACCAGGACTCTCCCACCAGCGGGACACCGCCCCAGCCGGGACAAGCTCTAAGCTCCGACCGGTCTCCAGGAATATGTGGTAGTGTAGTGCATGATAGTGTAAGTGTGTGAGTATAAGAGGAGAGGATAGGACAAGGAAGAGGAAGGACAGATCGCGCGCGGTCCGTGGCCCGTTTGGTACGGTACTGCTCCGGCATTCTCCTGGTGTTGATCGGAGAAACCACGGAAAACTACCGATCAGAGCAGCCGGCCGCTAGAATTCTCCTCCAGACAGCAGCTGAATTTGACCTAGCTGAAAAGCTAGTGTCGAAAATCCTGCCGCCGTCAGGACTCGAACCTAGGACCTCCCGGTTAGAGGCGCTGCAGTGACATCAGTTGATGCACTGAGCTACCGCTACGGGGCAAAAGTAATCTAAATTAGAAAAAACTATGTATTACTTACAAATTTCTGTGATTCTAAATGTTTAGCACATTTTTTTGTGAATGTAAAAAGTGAATGCCAATTTTATTTAATGATGTATTACGTCTCATTGAAATTGTTTTAAAATTAATATAATGTATAATTATTTACAAATAATAAACATTTAAGAATAATATCGTTTTCCAAAATTAAGTATTTTTTAAATTTTATTTATTTATTTAATAATTTTTTAACGGATTATCATAAGAAAATGTACGCACTGTAGTGTAAAGAAGTATCGAAAATAAATGCTCACGTGATGAATACCCGCCGAGATAATGACAGCGAAAAATAATCAGTTTTCATGAAAATGCATTTTATGAAAACTATAATGAAGATAAGGATGTAAATAAATGAAACCTACATAGAAAGCATCGTCAAGCTCTTATTTGTATCTTTAGACATTTTAAATGCCAATAAATTTGGTATCTAAATTAATTAATCTACTGTTAATTTCGTCCATTTACGTATGTATTTTACTTATTCACATGCACGTATCTTGTTCTCTGTAGTAGAACAAAACAATATTATGATCAAGAAAAAATTTCAATTATTTTCGCCTGGCAATGTTCTCTAATACTTTCTTCACTTTACTCCTTAAACTGAGCTTAGGGCCCTTCATCTCCCTGTATAGCTTTTCTGCGCAAAAACGCATTACCGCGAGCTCGGCAGAAGGCCGTATACACAGGCCAGCTTCCGCAGCGCGGCAGTAATGGGCGGCTGCAGGCGCTCGCAGATAACGGCCCAACTTTGCACGCGGAGAGTCCGTGCCGCCCCCCCTCCCGTCGCCAGAGCCCTTCGTCCGTCCAGCCGGATTCCTGATTTACGCCCCCATTAGTCCAACAATGAATGGCTGACGTAATTAGAAATATCGATTAGCGTGGCATCCGACGTCCGCGCGATGACAGCTGCCGGTCGGGCAGAGCGCGTCGCCGTTCCCCGGGATTACTGCAAGCTCCTCGATTTGCGTCTGTTGGGAGCTACGTCGGGACAGAAGTAGCGCTGTGCATGTGGATGGTCGATATTATTGTCGAAAGGGAAGTCAGACATCTGGGTTTACGGAGGATTGTATTGTATTTTCCTTCATGTAAATTGTTTGTGTTAACGAGTAAAAGTATTAATTCGTAATTATCGTCCGGTGATGAGCATGTCTTATTACGAGCCTAATTTTACTCCGGGAGCTAAAACGTTGACTCGGTTAGCTCTGTATTATAATGAATTAAGATGTTTTTAATCAGCTATAAGTGTGCTCTTTTAAGCAAAAAAATGGCATTTGAAATTTTGTAATCTGAATTTTCTTAAAGAATGGCGTGAAAGTGTTGAATATGACTCACAAACGCCCATGAATTATGAAATAGTTGCAAATTCACACCGAATTCAGATTTAAGGATTTTTGTGTTGTCATTATGAACAGTAATAATGCTGTTTAATCAAATTAATATGCCGAATGAATTGTTGAGGTCTTTTGATTCTGAAACACCACAGCAAATCAAACAAAATATATTTGTGTTCAATTCCCTGGAGCATACATTTTGATCCCCTTATGAATATTTCTGTGCGTTGACGAGAGCCAGTCGGAATATTAAAACGTTGCAGTGTGATTTGCGTCTCTTTGAAGTCGCTGACGTGGCCCATGCGCAAATAATGCAGGAATAAATCTGGCCTGACGTGGATAAATACCCCGGCAGCATTTCTGCGAAATCTCCTTATTACAAAGTCGCTCGCTTTGTCGACGTCTCCTGAGAAGACGTTCGCTTTGGCACTCCCAAACGTGCTTGCTGCGTATTCCGCTGCAAGCATAAGCCTGAGGAGTGGGGAGTAATATTCCGCTATACGCAGCCCGGCCATGTCTTTGCCTTTTGTTCCTTTTGCGAAAAAAGCATCTAACTGGGCTAGCACTGTCGGAGAGAAGGACATTTTGCAGCAAATAAGCAGAATTAAAGTTATCTCCTTTTCAGAACAAATCCAAATCAAGGATGTGTTACCCTTTTTGTGGTATTTTCGATGTGTGGCGTTAGACGTACTACCTAGTTCCATCGCAATAACACTTGCAAATGGCCTGGTAATGAATGGCAGGAACATGGTAGTTTTTTAAATGCTTCTTCATTTTGCCTTTAAGATGCCAAAATATTCAAGGTAACCTCGTCTCGTTTTCTCCTGTCGGTTACTTTCAGTAAGGAAATTTTGGCAGTACGGTTACGTTTGATGAAATTTGAGATTAGAATCCGACACTCCGAAGTAGATTTCTGGGCTATGGGGAAATTCAGGAAGAATCAAACTTGACATGATGAATGAGGGAAGGGATAAAAAAGAGATTATAATACACATATTTTTTTAATTATGTTGAACATTAACAACTTACGTTCTCTATTTAATATCGATAAAATAATCTAATATTAAACTATTTTTACATTAATTTTTAAATAAATTACGTTTCAGAAGAAAACGCTCTGGTAAAATTACATTAAACTCACACGTAAGATTCATCTATTGTGAAAACAAAAATAAATTAAATGTTGAATGAAAATCCTTTTGTGTTTTCCCCCTTGAAAATATATTGAAAACTTCATGTGAGTGTGTTAACTGCAATGCTGCAGTGTGATATGGTATGAATGCCCGATTATCAGGCTCGATGCGGTCTTTCTGTACGGCAGGGTGGCGCTCATGCAGAAAGATTAGTTGCTTGCAGGGAGCCAGTGAACCGAGATAAAGGGAAGCGATCGACTCAGTGTTTATGTTTTGTTAATATAATTTATTCTGAAACTCATTGGTATTTGCAAAAGAGAAATTTATTACGTTGTGGAAATGTTTAAATTAACTTTATTTAATCGAGTGTGGTGTAACTGGAGCAAATTTATTGTTTTCGTGAATGAATAACGAATGGCGCTTAAATAAATGTTGAGTAATATTCCAGTTGAATTTTCCGGTGCCATACAATTTTCTTATCTAAAGGTTTTCATTAGATGAATACATTTCATACTAAACCTCTAATGTAGTTTTCATATGAATATAATGGTAAATTTCAACGACTAAATAATTTTTTAAATTATCAAACATGATTTTATTAGTTCAACTTGTGTAAAGGAAAGGTACTGTTGGAGAGTGATATGTTTCCAGGTAAAACAGTTACTTGTTCAAATCGGGGCAAAACGCCATTTGTTTTTTATTTCAACACTTATTATTACCCTTATTATTTGCCCTACTAAATCTCATTTACTATAATTTTTAATCCTATATGCTCTCATAATTTTGTATCAGTTTCTTGTTCTTTCATTAGAAGATAGACCACCGAGACCCTTCAAATTCAAAACTGCTTCATCACTCATATTATAACATTATACATCTCTATAGTTTTTGGTTATCCGTAAAGCGTGTTTTCTACCAGATCCTTTTATTTCTCTCTCAATTTTTCTGTCCTTTTTTCTACAGCTAAAAGTGAAACATTGTAAGGGAGAAAAACTTCCGAAAAGAAATACCGCACTAGTTTAGTATCTCCTTGAAGTGACAACTCGCCGAACTTCTTAATGGAATCGAATATTACATCGAGGAATCGAATATAAAAGATAATATAATAATCGATAATGTAATAATCGAATATAACAAATATATCTTAATGGAATCGAATAAAAGGGTCGAATATAACGGGAGTTCAATTCTAGTATTAACCTGTCGCACAGTACCTTCGACACTGCCCTAACATAAAGGACTGGAGAATTCGAACTTGAATCTGTTTCAATTGTTGGATAAAACAAACCACATATGAATACTACTTATTGCCCTTCCTATAGGTCTGACACCTCTTCAAACATGCTCTCTTGATTTTTTTTCACATTTCGAGATGAGAACGTCATTATTGTCACCGTCGTCTCATGTTTTATACAGTTGCTGCCTTATCTATCGTTGTTGTTGTTGTTATTATTATTATTATGACTATTGCTATTATTATTATTAAACTTCTAAGATGTGTGTACATCACGAAACGAAATCTATACTAAAAATAGTAAATTCAACATGTAACCGACATCAATACCACAAAAAGTAGTGCGTGAATAGTGCGGAAATGTGCGGAAAGCCAGTAGAAATTTGTAAGATAAAAGTGTTTAATCTAATAACAATATACTATAAAATAAAATAAAATAAATTTATAGTATTTTATTTAACTTTGAACTAATTTCATTAAAAAATAATCTTAAGCACTGCGGTTTATATATATTTTTTCTTTTTTCTCTTTCACAAGAATGAAGAAAGCCCGGACAACGCCGGATATTTTGTTAAACATATATCAAACTTAAAGACGAAAACAAGTTTTAACCCCTTTGGTAAGCTCTCGCCCTAGGGGAAGTTAGAAGATCCGTTCCGATTTTATTTCCCTTTTCGTTTAACGGCACGTTGGTTACACACCTTTCACCCTGCACAATCTTGTTCGGGATCTGCCACCTCCACCTTTCCACCTCGGTCGCCATCCTTCCCTTTGTCACCGCCGCCCCCCCACTCACACACACACACGCAAATACCCGACGCGCCCTGCGTTCGCGCCGACACCGCACCAGACGCCGCGCACTGGGCCAATGCGGGCCAAAAGCACGCGCGTCAGATGGGAGAAAAAGCGCAAAAAGCATTGAGGAAAATATTATAAGTAAATACTGGCAAATTAGTACAATATATTACTTCCAGCTGAGTAATTAATATTGAATAAATGACGAAATAATATCCAATTGTTACCACATCAATTGTCAATTGTGGTGAATGTATAATATAAATACAATACAATATAATAGATACAGACAGTGTGTCTGGCCTAAAATAGTAGACAAGATGACACTGGACGTAAATCAGTAGACAAAAGTTAGATACCGGGTGACAAAATCTTTGAACAAATTTATCAAAGATATAATTAATGTTTCAGGAGAAAATGTTTTTAAAAAACTGATAGAGTTCAGATGTCTCGTAAAAAATGTTTCAAACTTCTAGGGTATGTAGGTAAGAGTCTAAAATTACTTTCTGTCAATGAACATGGATGGGAACTCTCATGTGACGAAGTTCCACTTTTGACATTTCCTCCTGATGGTCAGGCAATTCCATTCACGTATGTTCTGCAAGTAAACGAATTCTCTTTGCATCGGAAGGTGGCCTGACAAACACCAATATATGATGAATTATTTACTAGTCAAGTGCAAATGTCACGGATGTAACTTCGTTTACGAAGTTTTTGATCATCTACCCTTTCCCACATGTTTTCCAAGTTTGTAACAGTTTTTTCTGAGATATCAGTATTATTATTTTCTAATTTCATTCGCAGTTCATTGTATTATTTTAAAATATCAAGAACATCCCTTCGAGAAAAATATAACTCTTCATTAAATAAAAGTGAACACTGCAAAATGAGATTAATCTTTCTGCAACATCTATTCCGTACTAAGAGAGAATTATTTCTTCAATGCGATATTTGTACATTTCTTCCTTGATAATAAATAGTGAGAGTAAACAGAAATCTTATAAAAAGTTCATTAAATTAGTTCAAAGACAGGCAAGGTGACAAATTATAAAAAGTTCATCAGAAACGTAAACTCCTCATTGTATGTTGTTACAGTTTCATTTGTACTACATGCTACACTTTTCAACTGTTTTTGTCGCATAACATGTTCGCCTGGAAACGCCAGAAAGAGCACTATGCGTTGGGAGTCATTTGGGCCCAACGTGCGACTTCGCCGCCGCCGCCCCCTGAGCGTCTGCCACGGGCGCGCCGCCGCCGCCGCCGCCGCCGCCGCCGCGTTCGGGTAGGTTTGCTCTCCTGCGGGAGGCTGCGTGATCAATACGCAGGGCGGGCGGCGCGGCGCGGGGCGGGGCGCAGCTGGCACGGGCGCGGGCGTGGGCGCGGGCGCGGGCGGCGGCCGGGGCGTGCGCGGAGGCTGGGCCAGCCCGCGCGGCGCCCGTGGCTCCCCGCCACGCCCGCTTCTCCGCCTCCGCGCCGCCCTGTGGCCCAGGGTCAATGCCCTGTCCCCGCGCGCCGCCCGGTCCGCGCCCTCTCTGCGAGCCCCGACACGCCCTTAGAGAGCGGCGAGCGGTGGGCGAACTTGAAACCTGGAAACCCCCTTTGCATTTCGGTTCAGGTCGCACTAATGTGATTTTCTATACATTGTCTCTATTAATTTTTTTCGTAGGTATTCGTATTCTTTTCCGTTATCCTAATGAAATCGTTAGTTTCTCTATGTGTGTAAATAGCCAGAATTCTTGAAAAACTTTCTTAATATTTTGTATACGAAATTAAAATTTTTGTAGGAAAATAATTGAAAACTCATTTTTTTTTGAAACATCCATAGTTTTCACTTCAAGCTTCATGAACTACAACCTTGACCTTTCAACTAACACAAATGAATATGTATAAATATTTATGTAGAAATATGATCGCCGTTTGTAGAGCTAACATTTGAAGCGGTAAAACTCAAGACGTTTAATCGTTCTCTCGAGCCCACTTCTGAGAGTTTAATAGGCCATGATTTGCCAGTCCAATCTCCAACCTAAGGAGCGGAAAGTGAAGGGGATACGGAATTCTCGAGTTTGAGACGGTTCAGATCCATTAACTTGGTACGTCCAATCGACCGATGATATTAGTGAAAATCACAGAAATTCTTATAAACGCATCCACCACACGCACAAATTTCCTTCAAATAATCTAACTTTCGCCGCGAAATCTGATCCTTTTAGACACGAGTCTTGAAGTTCGGTGGGAGGTCGGTGCGCGCTGAACGCGGTTTGTTTGATATCCCGACTCTCCGCGTGCCTCCGTCGCTTCCCTGCGCCCTCCTCGCCCCCGCCTCCAGTCGCTCGATGGGGCTATCGATCGCGGCCAATCACTGATGTGAACAAGCTGTCGCGCGCTACGATTGTTTCATCAACGCGACCTCCTTTGTTGCTTCAGCTCTGACCTCCGATGCCGACAGAGGGGCCGGCCACTAGCCTTATGAATGGAAGTGGCTGATCAGCGTTGATCAGGCACTGCTGAGCATGTGAGGATATAGAAAATGAGAGCAAGATTTTGTTACTTTTAATTCATGTCTGCACGTATTGATCGGTCAGAAGCTCCTTATAAGGAAATATCAAATATTTCGAAAAATAAACGATAACGTACAATATAATTTTATGTCATTTGAAGTACAGAAAATGAATCTTCGGTCTGAAAAAGAGGGTAGATGTGTTTATGAACTTTTTATAATGATAACTTCCACTAAACGCCTCTAATTTTGTGATTAAAACTTGAAATGCATGAAAAATAATTTAAACTTACCGCGGTGTTACGCTGTATTTTTTGCTGTATTTCATCATAGTAAATTGTAGTGATAAATGACAAAAACAGGTAAGAAAATATCCCGTTTTGATTTTTTATTTGTTAAAAATTAAGATTTCAGAAACGTCCCTGATTTCTAGCTTATATTTTCGTGCATTAAAGCTCGAGTAAGCTTCATGTACCGCAACCTGAAATGCTGAATCCTTCAAATATTCCAGAGCTCTTAACAACGGATTTTTTTATCAATTAAATAAGTAATGTGGCTATAACGATCTAATTTTCAGAGGGAATTTCAATTGGGGGACTTTGGTTACAACTTTACTCTTTTTTCACTCAAATAACTCTCTACCTCTCGTTACATTTTGTCTGTGATTTACTATTATTCCTTTGTGAGTACTCACTCAACACATCCTCACATCTTTAGTTATTTTTCACGCTTGCACGTACTGCCTCAACAAACGCATATTACAAAGAACTGGGGCATATCTGGTAAAAAAAAGACAAAAGAACGAAAGTAGTCCTGGCCGTACACCAACCGTTCGTTTTCTCTTCTGTCGTTGCCTCTTTCAACTCGCGTGGTGCATCTAAACAAACGAGGGCGAGCGGCGCGGCTAAAAATACGCGCGTCGCTCCGCCGCGCGGCACAAACCCGTCAGCGGAAGGAACAAATGAACAGGAGTGCGGGCAATCTACGACGGCCGCGCGGCCGCGGCTCTATACTTCGGCGTAGGGAGCGCTGCGCCGCGCCGCGGCCGCCTGGAAATGTCACACGGCGGGCTCAACAAGCTTTGAAATGGGGGTCGTTTATATTGTTTATACATTTTGGTTAGGTAAAGTGAAACATTATTCCATTGTAAACAGTTTCATAATGAAGTTCTTTATCGCCCCAGTGTGGTAATATACTTCATTACGAGACTAGAGTGGTAAAGTACTGATGTATGTTGCCACTCTTCTTTTGAAAATATTTTGGACGTCTGGTTTGTATCCTTCACTCTGCCTCTTTAAAAATGCTAATAAGTGAGTAAACTTGCTGATTTGTCATATTGTTACTCTTTAACATAGAGTAGTGGGTCCAGAGACTACTTGGTTTCTCCTTCTCTGACTTGCCACAAAAGTAAGAAATCAAACCTTTTTCCGACATGCAATGAACTGTCTTTTCGAGATAATCTTTAAAAATTAAATACGATAATATTTCTATCTTGATTTGTTGGCTAACAATGTTTCTATGGCAGGATTTGCTGCTATTTCTATTTCCCAATCAGAACTATATTCACTCATGTCGCAAAGTCTACACCAAGAGTGTTTCGTTGTTCTCCTTGTTGAGAACAGTATAGGAGATAAAAGTGAATAGTAAATAAAGACGTAAGACGAAATTTTACATTAAATTTTTATTAACCATTACAATGGTGATTAATTTCTCAACAAGTGATTTTTCGTGACTATTCCACTCATGAAATTAAAACTAATAGAGTTTAACTATACGTACAAACTGTCCCAATCAGGGCAGTGTATCTCAAAAAGTTTATCGCCTTTTCTATCCGATTTTTCTTACCGCTTCTCCATACTGGCCAATCTTAAACTGTGACTCATCTATCATAGGAGGCGGTATACATCGATCGCATGTCGATATCCAATAAACCGCAAATGTACTATATCATAACCTCTTTGATTTAAACATAGATTTCAGTTATTTTCAAAATTTGGCGCACTTTGTAACTCCGTTGGACATAATTTCATTCGTGTAATAATTCTATTAAATACCACTTTGAAAATTCTCACATAAATCCCTCCTGGTATTAATCAACAATCTCTAAAGCACTCGTATTATTACCTATGATAATTTCTCACCAAGAAATAGTGCGAAAAATTTTGATTTTTTTCCTTTCAAGTTTCCACGTCTGGAAATTTTATAATAAAATGTCTTGGCCTGATTCTTGCATATTGTATACTATAAGAACATATCTTCATTTTTTAAGATAATTTATTAAAGCATCTTCTAGAGAGAAACATCAGAAACCTCAAGCAGTCATCACGGAATGTAGTATTTGGTTAAATATGTGAAATATACATGACCAGCCGGATGTAGGGAAAGGAAAAGAACATCGATGTTTTATAAATATCCTTGTTTTCTACTAGAAATATCGATATATTAACATCGATATTTTGCTTTCAGTGTTTTCTTCACATCGATATTTTGTTACAAAAACATCGATGTTTTTTAATTTTTTAAAATATGCTTTTAAATTAAGTGGTTTAAGCACGTTGTAGAGAAGCAGGAATCCCCAGCAGTATCGTTGTTTTGCGTCATCCTCTTTATCACGCTTCACATTTCGCCTGTGCAATCTGAGAAAGTTTGGGAGCTGCTCATGTTGTGAAGTACTCATGATATATGTTATCACCAGGCGTGTCATTGCCTAAATCGACAATGAAACACGAAATCGATAGCAAAACACGATGTTCTTTTTATTGTTAACTTTATTCTTTACATTCGATAATAATTTTTACATACTACTAACATGCTTGTAACCAAACAATAAAATATATCCCCTTTACGTATTGTAATTAAAAATGGATAGGAAAATATCACGCTTATTAGTCTATAATTAAAATACCGATATTTTAATCGATATCAAAAATCTTTTGCGATGTATCCATGTTTTGGTCAATTTTGCCATCACTAGCCAGATATACTGTTGAAATGATGAATGAATTTGCAGAAAACATGAATTTTGTAAGGAGGTGGACGAGGTATTTTCGCTCATTGCTTTTCAACATTCCCCTAAATAATGAAAGATTTAAACGTTTTGAATGAAGATAAAATAATGAATTAAAATTCACTCAATAGGTTTCTTGATTGTCTTCATTGCTAATGAAGGCGTTTTAGTGCACTGTTGAGAGAATTTCTCCCCCAATACGACTTTCTCTCCTTTTCAAATCCTTTCAATGAAACCTGATGCGAAACAACTCTTATGTCATACATTTATAAATATTAATGTATCATGTGGGTATATCTGTTTTTAGTGGCAGGTGCTTTAAAATAGTTAAACATTATACAATATCGATTTTCTCAACCCTTTGATAAACATTCGAACTTGGATACTCATTTTAATGAGTGTATTTGAGGTACGTAAAAAACTGCGTTTATTGAATATTTTAGTTTCAAAACATGGAAAGACACCTTTAGCTCGTCGTGGAAAGCAAACTATGAAACGACGCACTCTTTCGGGGCTATTCGATGGATATTTCTCCCGTTGTCTCGAGGAACCTCGCTTTGATGCGACGCGTTTTCGAAGCACCGAGCAGATCTAGAAGGCTGCGTTCCATATCCATCTGCTCTGCAAGGAAACGAGGATTCGATGGGTCGGAAGAGGCGGGGACGAATCGATGCGCGAGAGAAAGCTCCATCCCCATCGCCTTGGGCGCCGACAGCGGCGGCTTCGCACAGGAAGTTCCCGGGTGGCGTGGGGGCGGGCGGACGCACACAGAACTCCTGGAGCGGCGGCAGGGGCAGTGGGGCGGTGTTCGACACGGGTCCTAGCGATTCCCACGGCCATACCGCTCACTCGGGAATCGGGTGCGTAGAGACCCTTGATGTCGGAATTTTCAATAATAGTTTTAGGTTTACGAAAAACAACAGCAGTAATAATAATAATAATAATAATAATAATAATAATAATAAAATAATAATAATAATATAATATAATAATAATAATAATAATAATAATAATATTGGAATAGTTGAATTTCTTCCTGGTGAAAGAGTCATTATCTGCAACAACAATAGTAATAATAATATTAATAATAATAATTATTTTTATTATTACTATTATTATTATTATTATTATTTTTATTATTATTATTATTATTATTTTATAAAAAATCTACGTGCCCAAATTCGCTGGATATATTAACAACGACCACCAGTTAAAAAGCTCACAAATGTTTTAATAACAATGTTATTATAATTTCTTTCGCCAGTAAGCAAATTACACCACATATTACATTTGGGAGAAGTAATGATGTCAAGATCTCGCAAATAAAAATCTCAGCATTCGCCTTCGAGAAACGACGAAAACCACGACCGAGATAAGGAGAAGTACTGAACCCGCAAGTAATTACGTTCTATGTAAATTATCTATACAAATACGTTATTATCATTTGTATATTCAAAAATATTTTTAAGAACATGATACATTATGAGAATAATGTTTTCTTATAAAAGAAATTAACAATCAGTAAGATTTGCATGTAATAATAATTAATGAATGAATGTAAAACACATGTTTTCTCATATGCAAAGTTACACAAGAACAAAAACTTCTGAGAGGCCTATCTCCAACTTGAATGAACTGATGTTTCGAAAAAGGTTGTTGAGTGAGTACTCCGCACAGTGTTATTGATTGATTGTTATTTCGTGTTTGCAACTGCGTCAACATCTAGTATCATTAGTCCTGTAAATGTAGTGCATTTTTTCCTCGGGAGGTGGCGGCGTTCATCCCCCGCTGGATGACGACATTTGTCACCGACCTTCACGTCGCCTTGTGGGTATTTCCCCAACCAGGTGTCTCCCACCGGCGGGGTGCTGCCCCATCCGAAACAATCTCTAATCTATCCCGGCATGTGTGGTAGTGCAGTGCATGTAAGTTTAGGTGTGTGTAGAAGGTGAGTGTAGGACAAGGAAGAGAAGGAAAGATCACGAGCGGTCTTTGGCTCATTACAAATGAGGATACTACGCCGGCATTCGCCTGGTATTTTTCGGAGAAACCACGAAAAATTACCGATCAGAGCACCCGGCCGCTATAATTCTCCTGCAGACAGAGACTGAACTCGTCCAAGCTATCCAGCTAACGTCGAAAATTCTGTCACCGTCGGGACTCGAACCCTAGGACCTCCCAGACAGAGGTACAGTAGTGACATCAGTTGATGCTCTGAGCTGCTTCAGCCAGGCCATGCAGTCTTAGATATCAAGGTGACCTGCTGCTCAATTCTGGCATTATGTTATTAGTTTATGTTCGTTATATCAGTTATTAAGCCAGGAAGTATTTTCCTCGCGGTCGCGCGTGTGTGTATGTGTTTTGGCGCGTGTGTGAGAGAGAGAGATGCAACAGCAACTTTTCATCCCAGACCACATACTCTGTAGCCCCTCGGGAGGTTTCGTATCCTCATGCTTTTCGAAGCACCACCTCTGCAGCTTTCGTTTCGTCTGCTCGAGATTGCCGCTGACTCGGTCGCTCGCCGTGGTGGAGTAACAAAGCGGAAGGCGGCGCAGCCCAAAATCCATAAAGCGAGCTCGTCGCGCTGACACCGCCGGCACTTTCCCTCATCCAACGCCGTCCCTGCTCCAGAGCCCCCATGAGATATTCCGCTCGTACACGGCGTTACAAGTGGAGGGAATTGCGACAAGAACGCAATTCTCACATCGCTAACGTTCAAGGAGAAAGGTCCAACATCAACCTTTCAGCCGTTAATTTAAAACTGAACATATTGATAAGTCGTAAAAGCAGAGTTTACATTTTTTGTGGTTGAAATGTATTTTATATCCCCAATATCATTTAAACAATATACTACTGCAATAAGTACCGAATTTAAGCAGAGAATTAGAAGTTGCTTGTAGGCATATTGAAAATAATTACTGGCTTCTCTTTACATGGGCCTCCATTTATCTTTTCATTACATAATCAGAATAAACGTGATTTTGTTCTCTTGATATGTGAGGTTTCCTACTGCTGAGATAAATATTTTCTCGGAGAAAACTCACATTCTCTGCACTTTCGGGGGTTCTTTGCAGTGAAGAAAATGAAACGTGGAAATCTCAGAAGCTTTTCTGTGATTTGAAACTAATTTCCAATCTAAAACATTTTTTAGTCCAACAACTGCAATTTGCAGAATAAGAAATATTCGAGAAACAGGGTTGTCTATTCTTCTGCTGACAAATGCGTAGCAGTTACCATCTCCTATTCTATAATATTCCATGAGTAATGTGAAAGCGGCACATGATAAGAAGAAATAAAAGAGGTCATCTTCGTCAACATATTAGCTTTATTAAGCTAGCTTTCGACGGCTTTGCCGTCATCGTCAGTCTCGCTGCTTTCGGCAAAAGTCGGTCGACTGTGCCCGTCGGTAGGCCATTCTCGGTAAATGCAAGGTTCTGGCAATCTAGTGTTTAATAGTAGACCTTACAGTGCTTCGCTATTGCAATGTATTGCACTTCACACCCTACTGGCCACGTGGCTGTTAATCACGTTTTACGCTACGCTCTGCAGAAATTTTAATACTATAGTAAGGTTTTGTACTATGTCCTGGTTTCGACATGGTTGTCAAGTTGTATTGTTGAAACGTTCTCCCTCAAGTTTGGGCATGCATTAGCTATGACACTATCTTGGAGAAAAATTTGATTTACTTGTCCGAGATAACGTTCAAGTAATAATTCCGGCCGATATTTCACAATCGCAGGGCCAGAATATGCAGCGAAGACGCGCTTAATACTTGAGGGTGCGACGAAGAGTTTCTCTTCAGAGGCGCTTGAGTAATCATAAACCATATTCAACAACACCCCATTTTACTTCTTAGAGTGACAGGCATACGCACATTCCTATTGTATCTGCATATGACCTTCGACTAAGTGCAAGCAATAAGTTCACAAATTTTTATCGCCATCGGATGAACAGTATGGCAGCGCATAAGACACGAACAAATGAAGGTTGATTTTTATATATTAGATTAAAAAGATAATCGTAGAAAGGAAATAAGTACATTTATTGATGTGCAAAAACCTAAGTAAAAGCAACTTTATTGCAAAGGTTCATTTCAGAAACGCTTTGTCTGGTTCCTGTTTTACAACCCCAGACCGTACATAATTGAGCATCGTTGCCTTCGTACCCGCTCTATATTCTTCGCCACGTCCCGGACTCCGCCTGGCTCCCGGGCCGCGCGCCGCAACTTTCGACCTTTGCAGCGTCCTGCGCGTCCTCCGACAGAGCACCCTTCCCCCTCCCCTTTCGGACTTTTCTCCTCTTCCACGAGATGCGCCTGCGTCGCTTCAGCAACCTTTTCTCCGAAACTCCTTCGTGGTTCGCGTTTTCTTATTTCCATCCATCTTGTGTATTCCCAGCTCTCGCCCGATATTTGTGAGGCGCGTTGCTTTTCATTTGTCTTCTCGGAGTTTACTTTTCTGTCGATTGTTTAGTTTCAGATTTCTGCCTCGTGTTGTGTTTTCTCGGAAGAGTAGATTTATTGACGCTTTGCACATTTGTTCCGATGGTGGGGGATAATAATGTGAGGAAAATCTATAGAAATGAAGACCGTTCTTAGGAAGAAGAGTTCAGGTTTTTTCTCACTGTGGAGGACTTGAAGTATGAACTAACTTGACGTTTTGCAAACGGAATATTCCAGATCACCAATTTTAGTTTGTAATAAAATAACGACGAACTGAATTTTCACTTGATACATTATATTTAGCTTAAAATATCTTGCATTGCTATTATGAAAATACGATTACTTTGTGCTCGTGTAGTTTACGTATTACTCTAATTAATTTCTTGATGACTTAATACTTGTAATAGTTTTCTTGGCATGTTCTCTAAAGCGTTTTATCGGAATACTCAGGCAAGTACCATAAACACTTTTGAACATGAGCGAAGGAACCCCTCTCTAAGTCCTCCCCAGCAACGTGGCGGACATGTGATCATAATGGTGGTTTGAGTTTGCCTTCCAAAGTGTAAAGGAGGGTAGAGTTATCATGAGAGGTGAAACAGTATACTGAAACAAAGAAGACAAAATTGAACCGAAATTAAAGAACAAAGTTAACTCTACGGCCCTTTCCTCTTACTCACAACCGATACCACGCTGGCATAGAACATTTTTTTGAAGCCTTGATTCGAGCGGAAAAATCTCTCCTGCAAAAATTCTTCGTTTTTGTTGATTTCTCTCAAGCCTCTGGCAGTCGGAGAAATACTTCCGCATTGTGCTCGGCTTTTCAACAAATCCTCTCCCCGCAACGTCGCCTGATCGTCTTTCCTCCCGCGTGCGAGTTTTCTGCTGTGCGAGCCAAACGCATCTTTAACATGGAAATAAGGCGCTAGGCCCGCGAAGTGTCCTCTTACAGGTCTGCCGTGCGGACACAAGCACGCCTGGCGGCGGCGGTGGCGGTGGCGGTGACGGTTGCGGGGGCGGGGGCAGGGGCGGCAGTAGCGGCGGCGATGGCGGCGGCGGCGAGTCTTCGCTAATGGGGTCGGTTAATATTGACGAGGAGATTCGAGATGCAGAGGGTGGGGGAGGGGGAGGGCGTGATGCATCCTCGTGAACTCCGTGGCTGTTGCGTCTTGGATCAGGCCTGGTCTGAAGGCGAGATCGATACCGTTGTCTGTCGGGCTATATCCGTCCTATTACGAGCATGCAAGGACATGCGGATTGAGAGCATTATTGTCGGGTTCAGATGAAGGGCTTGGGACACTACCAAGATAATCCACACTAGCCACAGCATACGTCTCGCTATTCGTAAATGTTAATAATTCGATTTGGGTCGAAGTATGCCTCATTGTGTGACTGCCCTAAGCCCTTCGTAAATATCAAGACGTATAGATAAACCAAACTTTCACCAAAATCGATATATTAAATTTTACGAATAGCGGAAGACTTGCTTTGTCTAGTGTAGCTTATATTGTTATTGCTCCAAGCCCTTCAAATAATGGGGCAGCGTTGGACATAATAATTGGTGCAGGTGGGAGTGGAACGGTAATAACTTGCGTGTGACAAAAATTTGAGGTCAAAAATGGTGTCTTAAATATGGAAGCGACCGCAACGTGAATTATATCTTGGTGTGTATACCAACTCTCTTTGACTCGATTGATTACTGTACACGTAAAAGTGTATTTGAGGGCGCGGTCCTATGGAATTAGGAGGAAAAATGTGGGATAGAAGAAATCAAAATGGCATCAACACGTAGTGGTTTTAGTAGAGAGGCAATGAAACTCCAGTTCGCAGACCTTGTGGGTCGCGAAAACCGAGATAAATTGATAGTAGAGAAAGGAAATTTGTAGCAGTAATAGGATATCAAAAGGAGAGGTGATGTCAGAGGGTGAAGGGTAAATTTCCTGCGGTTGGAGTGACTCTGCAGCTCAATTTATTTGGTATTCAGGTGGGATTTTATCTTAAATGAGCGTATCTTCGTTGCGCTTGGTTTTTGTGGATAACGTGGATTTGTGACTGTTTCTCGGTTCATTAGGAATGTAATTGATATCTCCTTGGCTTTATCTTGATTTCATTACTGCTGTTTTCATCCGATAATTTTAATTGATTTTCTTGCTTTTCGCGGACGGGAGTAAGAGAAAGGGTAAAAAGCTATTACGTTCTTTCTGCTACGTTTCCCTGCGATCTCCTTAGCAAAGGAGTCGAATTAAATCAAATTGCACTCGCTTAAGTTTATAGCTTTATATTGAAGCACTCCGGTATCCTCTTTTGAAATGCCATAGTCACGTTTATTTTAATTACTCTTATACATATCTATACGTATTATGAACCTAGATTTAACCAACGGTTCTGAATTTTTGACTTCGTTATACGATTTCACGATACTAGACATGAAATGAAGCATCGCTAAAAACTTTCACATGCCGACGTTTCGATGATTTTTTTCGCATTCTTCAGTGCTTCACAAAATTACTCCACGCGCTTTATTATAATAATACGATCATGGGTAAAATTTCAGAGTATCACGGTAGCTCTACTTAATACTTTCTTGTCATCTTAAGATCCTACTGCGCGTTGAAATCGAAACTCCAGCGAATAGTCGGAAGGAAATGACGTTGTGTAAAATTAGAATTTTGTTTCGTCCCACGCAGTCACAAAATTAGACAGGCTTTGATGGTTTGCCACCGTCATTTGCTCTTTCCTCCTAGAAAGGTGAATGTGTTAAAGAAGGAATCTTTGAAATGCATTTTTAGCCCATTGGAATCTTAAAATAAATCTGGTTCTATTGTATTTTTAATTTTTCCAAATTTTGGGAAATTTTAAAAAAAAATGGAATTATATTATGTTATATTCGAAACTTGATCAATCGAAAGTCTTAATGTAATTTTTTAATAATGAAATAGAATAATTTTAATACAATTATTATTTGTTTAAAAGTTATTTTCCCTATTTATGAAAGTAAATTCTTCATAGAAGTCTACGATGTGGATACAAATAAACTGCATCTATTGGCGTATTAGTAAGGTTGCGAGAAAATTGAATGCAATCCTCTTTACTAGATGGTGTATTAAAAGACACCATGTCTTCATATTTTTCAATTTTCGGTTTGTGATGGAAACAGTTAAGACACATAAATACCCTTCTTCTCACATCTACAAATATTTTGTCAAAAATGTAGACTTCGCGCCCTTCCAAACTCACATTTGCCACATCTTTGTGATATCAATATTGAACCTACATTCCCTACCTACCTAATATCACGGGCAAGTAGACAAGTAGATTGAACGATTTCTGTTGGTGACCTGCTCTGTTTTCACTTTCCGACGTTTCCATCTCGATCGATTGACGAGTGCTCCAGTTGGGCGCCCATCCTCTTCCGATGGCTACCCTCCCCGCCTCCGAGAAAGAAAAATGCAATTTCCGTTCCCGTCACTCTTCGCATGTAGGAGAGCAGCCTATGCAAACGCTCTTTCGAGCTCAACGCCGCAGGCAAGAAGAGACGACAACTATGGTCTAGAAAGGTGCCTTGCTAGCAGATTTGTAAACTCCGAGGAGATGGGGTAATTCTACGATCTTGATCTCGAGAAAAAGGACCGGAATCGGGGCACGGAAGTAAAAACAAGATTGGTAGTTCACAAGGGCGTTAGGATGTCTTGATGTTTTTTAGTTCAGAGCTACTCAAATGCATGAAATGGGGCCAGGCTTCCGCGATGTCCTGGCCTGCGTGCCACTCCCCTTTCACTAGACTTCAACCGATCGCGCCCGTGCTTCTCCTCTCCCTTTGGATCGGGCTGATTTAATAAGCATAGGTCAATGCCCGTGGTCCGCATAAGCGCTGAGTCAGGGCATGCCAAGTGGTCGTCCATTTGAGCAGCCTTGATTTAGTAGAACTTTAAACTGAATTTGCATTAAAAGATAATTCAATTAAAAATTTACAATCGATGTTCCTTAGCTGACAAGTGAAGACCCGTTACGCCAATCCGCACTTCTACAAAGATTATCTAGACCGTCATTCAATGACTCTTTCACTCTTTCGCTGGGAGAGGGCCTAGGTTGCGCACAAACACGAGTAAAAAAATTGTGAACCTCAAATAAGTTGACCCGGCACTTATTTTTAATTTGTGGAAGATTTCACTTCACTGAATTCCCGTGTATAATTTTGCATCTATTGGGAAATTCTGCATCATCCGTGTTCGATATGTAGGGCAACCCCACCTGCAGAGATTGCTCCTTCATCCGAATTCATGTTACGCGTCTGAACGCGCGTGTAGCTAGCCAGAGAGCGCTCGTAAAACACCGTCTTTCCTGGAGCGCAGAAGGACGGAGGCTGCGAAATGCAGTCGGACACGGAAAGCAAACCGGGGCGCGTGCCTTCCCGGGAGCGGCGCGGTTGTCAGGTGGACAGCGCGCCTTATGGCGGGGGCCGCCGCCTGGATGCAGTGCGCCCCTGGCGGACGTTTCCCACGCCTGCCCCGCACAAGCCGGAAAACGCCGAGCGCTCTACGCTGCGCTCCAAGATGCAATTTGGGAGGGAAATAAAAAAAATCTTCTGTTTTGGTTTATTGGTTGAATAGTGGTTGCGGTCGCGTCAACTGCTGAGATTATTAGTCCCGTGTGTGTAGTGCATGTTTTATCGCAGTAGGTGGCAGTGATCTTCGTCCGCTCGATGGCGAGGTCCTACCAGTCAGATTGCGTGATTTTTCCCCAGTCACGTATCCCCCTTCAGCGGGGCATCGCCTCAGGCTCTCAACATATGTGGTATTGTAGTGCGTGTAAGTGTGTGTAAGTAAGCAGAGAGGATAGATCAAGGAAGAGGAAGGGAAGATGGCGTGCGGTCTGTGGTCCGTTTGTTAGGGTAGTGCTCCGACATTCACCTGGTGTTGATAGGAGAAACCACGGGAAACTATCGATCACAGCAGCAGCCGGCCGCTAGAATTCTCCAGACAGTGGCTGAATTTAACAAACTATTTACCCTGTTTCGAAAATCCTGCCATCGTCGGAACTCGAACCCCGAGGACATCCCAATCAGAGACCCTGCAGTGACATCAATTGATACCCTGAGCCCGCTAAGCCGATTTGCCTGTTTTGGGACACATTATCCAAACTGAAGGACAAACTGATGGACGGACATGTGGACGGACGAACGGAAGTGTGACCGGACGAACGTCGAAAGCGGACGGAAGACGGATAACTGATGAAACTGATTGACTGACTGATTGATGGACTGACTCACTCTACGAACGTTTTGGTATAAGGAACGCCCAAAACATGCATTTCCCATAGGACAGCTTTTCACATATTTAAAGACATGAGCCCCAGCGTCATTTCCACCCCCTGTACACCGCACTGTGCACTAGGTTATCGCAGTAGCGTCCGGGTCCCGCTTTCTCTCAGCCCGAGCACGACCCTCCTCTGGTGGCGGAGCATTCAACACTTTGCTGCATCCCAGAAATAAATGGTGCCACTGAACACTGTCGCGACGGAAATTGGTTTTGCCGGAGTCAGTGACCCCCTGGTAAAGTCCCACGAACTTGATATCCGGTTCAGCATGGTGCATGGCGACATAACAGAACAGGTTAGTTAACTTGGTTTTACTGTAAAATCCGTACAATAGGGAATAACATGCAATAGGCTAGGTTTGCTTATACGCCTTATTCACACGGTTTAGCTGAACTTGTAGTAGTAAGATTAAATAGATTATTAAATATTTCAATCTTTGCTTGAGACTGTAAAATACGTGTGGTATCCCTCGGTACATCCGCAATACCTTTAACCTTCATTGAAATCTACTAGTTGATTCAGTAATTATAGTGTAATTACTGATTGTAATGTTTGTAAATTGTAGTTTTCTGTTGCCAGGTTGCATAAAACTATCTCCAGAAATAATATCTATACATCCAATTGTTTACGCTCTATCATCAAAAATCCAAGTAATCGGAAATTTGCGTTCACTAGGCATCGTTTCAACAAATTTCCACAACGAAAACGACTGAATTTTGATAGGGTCAAGAGATTTAATTTCTTTATGGGCGCGAAATGCTTATTTTATTCCACTGTCGTCGTGATTATAGTGATTATGATTATTACTTTTCTCCCGGAGAATTCATTACTCATAACCACATAACACGAGAAACAGGCGGCGAGTTCTCAGCTTATTAGATCCTGCTTCTGGGCTCCGCGAAACCTCCCCTTGTGGGTTAGTGGCCCATAGGTGCACATAAAAGCCATTTGAGACATTGTTTAATTGTTTGGTGCGTCACAAGCTGCCTCTGTAGTTTGTTCAACCTGTTTTCTAACCTCTTCATATGTAAGGGAATACATGTAGTCTATTAGTATACTACTACTTTCCTCATTCAAAAAATGCACATGTATTCAGAAATGTTTGTGCTGGAGATCAAGTATCATAAATGTGACAATGTCAATGTACGCCACGTCTGTTTACACCAGAATGAGTCAATGTTTATTTGAGAAATATTATCCGGAGGACATAGTGAATCAGCAAAATGTTCATTCTTTCTAGTTGAGTTTCATTTCTGATTAGTACTCACTCCAGGGAAGTACAAATTGGTATTGATTTTTGTTGCAACACTATTTGCTTTCCTCTGGATTAATTTAATGTTGAAATAATGGAATCACAACCAAGAAGCATTGATGAATTCGCATTTCTACGAGTGTATGTAAATGCTCATTTTTGTTTTAATTTTCCTCTGGCCACTTTTACGCTTCAAGTATTTCATCCTAATTTCAAAAATTGACTAAATACAAATCCCGTTCCTTGTCTTTGGTGTGTGGTGGATCATGGAGGGTACGGCGATCTGCTGATCCTTCATGCAAGGAGCCCGTGAGTGTGTTATTGTATAATGATTGAGTGCATACCATACAGGCACAGAAAGTAACTACGGTCCGATTAAAAGGGGGGTGGAGATGATGAAAAGGAACGACGTCGATAGGTTGCGTGCCACTGAGCACGTGGTTCCAGGATACGAAAATAAACACTTGAAATAAATACTTATGAAAGTAACCAAATTATATTCTATGAAGCAACAGCTTCAGAAGCACAACTGTCAATCACCAACTTATTGTAATGGGACCATGCCTAATGCGAAACATCCCTTCCACCACTCCCAAAAAATATTTCTCAACTTTGAAAGTTTTGGATTTGATTAATCATTACGTTTTCAACTTCCCCACAGCAATTCTTCACTTATTTCGATCTTGTTCAGTTCTTAATTTCCAATCTTCTGATGCCATTTCACTCGTCGGCCTTCCATCTAACTTTCGGTCTTCCTTTCTGGCAGATGGAGAATGGGCGCTAAATAGAAATGCTTATTTCTGCTTTTCTATCATGCATTTGGGAGACATTCCGAGTCAACTCAGACTTAGAACTATAATAGTGTTACAATTGCTTTATTTTTAATGAAATTGTTACTTTCAAAGTTATATCTAATTCTCCAGGTACTATTGATGTTCTTCCCTCACCCATAGATTCTTCTCGGTATTTTCTTTTCCAAAATAGTCAAATATTTGCCTATCGTACTCCTTTTTCACAGTCTCCGTCAATCATTACTATTTACATAGTTATTCTTATTTTTAATTATCTTTGCTATCCCTTTTCAAGAAAAACTATAGAGCTTGTCTAGTAAATATGGAATTTTGCACGGGGAAGCTTTACAACAATCGACAGCACGATTGACGTTCTGCGCAAGCGCAGTTTGAGAGTCGCATCACTTTTGTGCATATGCGTATGCTCAGAAGATCGAGATTGCATTTGCTCGCTGTACGTTGCGCCGTGCAAAACCTCCCTAATACATCTGTGTTGTATCCCCATCTTTTTTTCATACAATTTGCAGTTCGTTTGCTTTCGAACAGTAAATGTATACATATTTTCGCCTCTCAAGCACTATACACAGGTTGTTATGTTTTAAGTTAATAAATTATCATTATTTTGTTATTTCCTGTATATCTTGTCACATTATCTTCATGATATTCTTCCATCCTTCTATTGAAATACCGCTTGGTTCACTGACTATTTCCGTCCAGTGTACTCGTATTATTCCATATTACATTGGAATTGTTCCCTGATCTCGGTGCTACACAAACACTGGAGTTGTGTTCCGGCGAGTCCTTGCTGAGAGCCGAATGTAATTTTGCGTTGTGTGTACAAACGTAAAGAGCGAGCTCAACTGGCACAGAATAAATAAACTGCCCAGGGCCTTTGCGAGGGCACGACGTACAAGCGCTCGCGCAGTTTGCATAAGTAGTTTAAAAGGAGCCGCCGACAGAGAAAAATAATATTTCAGTGCATGGTGATAACCGCGAATGAACTGGGCTGGCGAGATGATTCTTTTAAGCAACACAAAATTTATTCAACAAATATTATTAATGTCTGATGTCTGATAATGACTATGCCTGACAGACGACGGTATTGTTGCATTTCCCCCTTGTACCTGTTCAGATGGAGTTTACTTTTCCCATTAATAAAGAAAATATAGTAAATTTACTTCATGGGGAAAATAAAAATATTCATTTAATATTTATTCAGGGCCGATAAATCTGTGGAATACATCATAGATTTGAATAAGGTAACTTACTGAAATATAAAATTAAAACGCTTGAAAATTCAAAATAGAAGAGAGCATTTATTCTTAATAATAAATAATTCTGTTTTTTAAACTGAAACAATAATGAAACATTTAGTTAACTTCATAATTGTCAATAACGATACCTGTGTGTCTTCTTCACCTTTCAAATAACATAAGTCGTTTCTTTAGATTGAATTCCATACATACACGTACTACAATTTATTGTATTCACTCTCCCAATTATTTTAGAATATTTAATTTTTCATAGTACTCCCTTCAATGAATAAACCACCAATAAGACACTGCATCTCTTCCTCAAATACTCCACTTATTTACACCACTGTGATTAGAGTGTTCCACTAAGCTTTACGTTCTCACTCAAGATCGTATATTTCCTTTCTGCTTGTTGATTTTCGGCCGTCTTTTCAACTCGACAGGCTCTATAACATCATACATTGCCAACCTATGATTTTCTATTTCAGTAGGCCGTATCTATAGTTGTATTGCCTTGACGTCAAATATGGATGAAATATGAATCACACCTAATTATGACTCGTTTCGCTACATCATAAAAATGTCATGTTAATTGAATTTAAAAATCAAAATAAATTATTTAACCACGTATTTGTGACACGGGATTAAGAAAATTCATCTTTTCTTTGAAACTGTAGCACCCAGTTTTTAACATTTAAATTTCTTTTGCTTCGTCTCTGTACCGTTACTATCTTAAATGTCCATTGCTAAAACGCAACAATAATAACGATCTCTAATAAATGAGAATGATTTTATTACATAGACTTTATAAATAAAGACTCTGTAATAAAAAGGAAGAGATAGTAAACAAACAAATAATTTGGCAGTAGGGAACTTTCATATTCATTGGTTCGTACTTAATAATTTCTACAAAGAAGATTCAGGCAATTCACGAGTAATGAAACATCAAATTCATTTAGTTCATTGTTGCTGCAATCCCATTTCCATTCAACGAATGAAATAACCATTGACAGTTTCATTTATTAACGTTGTTGCATCGTAATGATAGCACGAGTTCGACTGAAAGCCAGGCACGTCAATGCTTTAAAGAGATACGTCACTGCATAGAAATTAAATGTGTTGTTGACCAATTGACGTCCACATTGGTCAGAGAAACCAGATTCAATACAATTAACGATACTGAAAATTACGTCAATCTCCAACAAAAAACAAATATTGCTGAAAAGTTCTGAATTCGCTTCCATGTACAAATTGGGAAGTGGCTTCCTGTATGCGTACCCGATCATATTTTTATTAACAAAGTACACAATGAAGGGAAAATTCAATACGTGATTTATTCGTCCACCGAAAATAAAATGTTGGTAGTACGGCGAAGATATTGCACGAGAGACTCACATCGCTGGAAATTTCGCAAAGCGCATTACCAGCATTCCACATGTCCATTGAAAAATCTGGTTCTTTACATTTTTATAACGATTTAGTTAGGTAGTATTGCGGGAAGTACAACAGAATCTCACCTTTCACAGTACTGATTTTTTTGAAACAATAAGAAGTCGTATATCTAATTTTCTTTACTTCCAATTTCTCAGGATTTTTAATAGATTTTGTTAATTTTTTCACATTTCATTTCAGTTGCTTTATTTTTCATTTCTGGATTATTTTCGTACCACGAAACCAGATTAAAAAACATTTCCAATGTGTGCAATGCGACCATGGAATTATTAGGAACCCGCAAACGACTACACTTAATGATTTGTTATGTCGGCCATGAGCGATGCGAAGTACATTCGGATCCACTATAATTCCGTAAGACGTATTCTTAATGCTATGATGACGTTTAATGTTCTCCTTCAGGAAACGTTCACCCAGGGAGAGAAAAGTGCCGTGGGAATGAACGGGCGACGAACTCCGGACTCTTGCTTGGGCGGTACATTAGCTTCAACCACCTCGTGAGAGACAAGAGATACCCCGAAGTCGACGTAGCGAAAACCTGGTCGAGTTTATGTGTTAATCATATACCTTATTGTGTCAATTACTCGTATTATACCTTAACGTGTTAACATTCTTACAACATTCCAACATACGAAATGTTATTGTTTATCTTGTGTAATATCCAAATCCTCATTCTAAATATTTTTCTATTTATACCGGTAGTTTCATTACTCATTTTAATTAACTTTTTACATTGAATACTTATCAGTTATTAGTTCATAGTTCATTAGTTGAGATAGTCATTCAGAAACTATGCGAGGCTTGAAATATTTGTGATAATACGTACGTGGAAGCGAATAGATTTGAAAATAATAGACAAGTTATAGAAGTTTAACCTAATGTTCATGACATGGATGGTGATGGCAATCCATCAGATCACTATTGCTCCAACCATTCAGTTCAATTCAACCTTATTCCACTGATCCATTTACTTTTCATTACGACAATGAACAGGTAGTTATATCAACAATAATTAGCAATGGACTTTTCCCAAAATTAATACATTCTAATTCTGTGCTTGAGAAGCATTTCGCAAACAATCAATTCAGTAACATTCATTCATATTCCATTCGTTAATCTGACGAATACTGACCCGATCGGAGAAAATGAGGAAATTTCCATCTCCATTCTGTTAACATTGTCAGTTCCTATTATGTAGTTAAATACTTCTACAGAAGTTTTCCTTTCCTACAGTATTTAGCAATAATTACAAAAAACAATATTTATATCTCTGGCAGCTTGTTTTTGGTACATTTCCATTAAAATTAGAATAGTACGTTAGTAATTTCAGATAGAGCTTTTTAAGAGCTTCTTAATTTTTGGTAAAACTATGATTTTGGTTACACAATGCGCCACACGTAGTAAATTAGGCAATAAATGCAAAACACGTTCTTTAATTATATGTAATGAGCACATTTCTCTACTTATTTCCTTTCTTGCTACCTAGATTCGCTTTTCACCTTCCTGACGGGAGTGGATTTCGACTCTAGCGAAATAGCTTGGTCAAATTCATCTGCAGTTTGAAGGCCAATTCTAGCAGTCGACGGCTCTGATCGGTAGTTTTTCTTGGTTTCTCCAATCAACACCAGGCGAATGCGGAGGCAGTACTCTAACAAACCACGGACCGCACGTGACCTTTCCTTCCATTTCCTTGTTCTGCCCTCAACCCTAACACACACCCTTTCATGCACTTCCTTTACATGCATATACGCGTATGTCAGGGGTCCTGTCGGGTTTGTACCGGTTGGGGCAGTGCACCGCTTGTGGAAGGTACTTGGATGAGGAAAAAGACCGCACGCCCGCATGAAGGTCGGTGCCGGAAGAACACCATTACCTCCCATTATAAAACATGTACTACACTAATGGAACTAACGGCCACAGCCATTGACGCATTCGGAAACATAAATTAATCAATCTTCTCTTTCTCTACATTCCTTTCTTTTATCTTCCATCCTCTCTTTCCCTCTCCTCTTTGTCTTTCCTTCTTTCTCCCTCTTCCCTCTTCTACTCATTCTTCGCTCTTTGGCGCGATTTTCTCCTCCAGGGGGCGCCGGGCTCCATCTCGCAGATCGTAGCGCCCGCGACCTTCCACCTGGACGATCAATGGCCGGCGACGCGCGTGCCCTCTTGCGGTGCCGGCCGCAAACAAATCACTGTCCGCGCCCTAATTGCCCCATGCTGTACTTCAACCGCCATTAAAACTCGTGCCTCCGCGCCCGCCGCACGCTTGTTACCCGGCGAGAGAGGCTGTTTGCGCATGCATAACGCTGCCTGCCCGCGCCCTGGGGAGGAAACGCGACAGCTCGGGGAAGGCAGTCGGAGGGTATAGGGTGCTCAGGGAAAGCTGGTAGGGCTGTCTCTGCCAGGTTCAATCTATCTTCCTCTTTACTTTTGTCTCGAATAGTATGTTTTCCTGCACGTTCTCTCACGGGTCAATGGCATTTTTTTCATATCAGAGATCTCCAGGTTAAAGGTCTGTATTTTGCGGCTAAAGTTCGAAACATCTCTAAAGTGAAGTTTGACCGGTTATCTCACATTTCCCAGACGGAGTGGACAAAGCTGAATGAATTAATGACGATGAACGGATTATTTCGAATTTCCGGCATTGACCACAGGACGCTGGTTAAAGGAAGGGGATTGTCCGAATATGAGACACCTTGTTTGTTCGCTAGAAGTATATTAGTAAAAAATGCGTTGGAAATCTTGCGTTGCAGAGCAAGATTTGTTTACATGAACCACGATGGTCGCAGACCGGAGACTCATCGCCGTCTTTGAAATACTTAGCGAAGAGCCAACTGAGGAATAGTGAGATTTGGTTGAATCGTGTAAACAGGAAGAGCAGTCTGATCCCTCTTTGTCACATATTGGTTATTCCTTGCCACCTTCAAGTAGTTCACGTATCCTAGCCACCTTGTGGCTGGCTAATGTAAACCTCATCGAGTTGAAGTCCAAAATTCTAATTCGGTAATTAGCCAGCTTCGCACTTTATTCCTAACACATACCTATCACTAGGGCCCGGATTTTAATGACACATTTTTTATGAACCTTCAGGTAAATTTTAAAACAATTTATGCACGAATCTAGGTATTGTCGATTAAAAAACGTATTTTTATTGTGCATATAAAGTCATATTTACACCGTTTTTAGTAAAAGGTCATACTTTAGCCTAATTTTGCCATGAATGCATATATTTGCCATATTTGTCAGGACCGTTTTTAGTAAAAAATCGTATATTGGCCAAATTTTGCCCAACATGCATACATATGTCTTATTTTTAAGGACACAAGAATAAAAGGATTGAAAATGTGTCTCGCATGACAATGTATCAGATGATATTTTCACAAATAAACTCAAAAATTATACCACAAAGGATTATTTGAAACGTAAGTAAATTTGAACGAAGTGAGTTGGGTCGAGCTCTTGGTCATGTGGCTGAGAAAAGTGTATAACATATTGCTGAGTGTTCTTCAGCGAATCCTGGATATTGTACAATGTGCAAAATGAGTGTTATACTTTCTGGAAATGCCGCAACATTTGAAGACAATGAACCAAAGCTGCTCTGCAGTGACATCGTCGCCTTCAAAATGCTCCCGTGACGTTATGTGATGTGGTGAGGAGCTTTCTTTGTATCTACAAAACTATCCTCAGCGACAACCGTAGGTCTGTCAAAATGGAAAACTTGAAAATACACCTTGTGATCTAATGCAACTCTCTAGAAACTGACGACTGAGAGTAAATTAGAAAACATTAAACAAGAAGTATGCAGTAGTAAAGCAAGACTTTTGTTTGATGGGTTTTATTGTATTGTACTTGACTTGTTTTACAGACACAAGCATTTTTTTATGGTAGTTAGTCCCAAAAACTGCAAACCGTGTGTAGCGTTCTTGACTGAATTTTGTATTTGTTATACCTAAAAAATCAACAGGAATTTTTAAAAAATATACTTGTACAACGTCAAATTTTATTTTTTAATGTCATTTTTATACAGGTTTTAGGTCATAAATCCTCGCATATTTCGCTGATTCTTAGGTCATTAAAATCGAGCCCTACTTATCACACTGACTTAATTAATGTTGAATAAATAATGGAAATCATGATTTTGACTGCATTCCCATCATCAAGCCGCCAAAAGCCGGCTCTGTAAACAAATATATTAAGTTAACGAACATGTCTTCCATTATTTCCTCACGTAATTACGTCAACAATACCACATCGAAATTCCCACAATTTAGTAATGTTTTTAATTTAACATCTCTTAATAAGGAACTACTTTGTTACTAAATATCTACGTACAATTTTTTTTTAAGGTTTAAATAATAAATAAATACATCATTAAGTAATTCAGATTTTTGTTGTTTAATGTGTCCTCAAATCTCGCTTACTTTCACTATTTCAAATTGTTTCTCTTAATCAAGCGTAAATGTTCATATCGCAACGCCTCTGAATTGAGCTGTGATTAAAATCAGGTCTGATGTGATATAGGCGTATAACAGGTGGTGTACTCATGTAATTAAATGAAAGGGTAGGGAGTTAAAATGTCAAATTCTAAGAAAATGTGACAAAATCGAAAAGATCTATTCATAAGCCATTTTTCGCTAACTCATTTTCTTCAAATTGTTACCTTAAATAGCTTACTTACCCCGCGAGTTTTTCTTGGGCTCTAAAAAGCAACTAGAATGACGTAGTTTTATTATTTCAGCCGTAATTGCGGCCAGAATGTCATGAGTGAATGTGGAGATCTTTCTGCAAACTGAAATATGTAGTGTATATCAAGTAAACATTTTCTTGATATGTAAACTCTCTGCTTTTTTTCTTTCCCATTTTTTAACTCGAAAAAGATCATTTGAACTTTTTTATTTCTGTCTACATTTTTCAGGAAGTGTCATTTCCAATATCTCAGAAAAACCTTTGGTGAAACTGTCTCAGATAATGCAAGAAAAATATTTGATGATCCCTAGACATCTCTTCACGTATTTTTATAGTGTAACTTCATTTTGTTAAGTGCAGGCAAACAGTGTAAATTTCTTTTAGCTGATGCGTTTAGTCGGGTAGGAAGCGGCCCAAATCTGGCCTGAGCGCTGTTAAAAGTTTAAACGAGGCAAGTTGTGTGTTTGTGCACGGCGAAGCGGCGGGGTCGTTATTTCGGCCTAATGAATTCAGATGAATGCACGCGGTGGGAAAAAGCCGCTTCCTGGCTGCCGGGAGCTGTTGACACGCCGCGCCGCCCTGTGCCAGGCCGACGGGTGTTTAATGGCTGCGGCCTAGACCCGCCTCAGCTTCTTCTCAGCTCTCTTCTTCTTCGTATGTTAAACGCGTGATACGTATGGTGCCTTTGCACCCTAGAAACCTAACTACTTTTAAACAGTATGATCGTTCAATCTGAGAACAAAACCGGCCCACCAACTAACTAACCTGTCTACGCGTGTATCTACTACGGTACGCCTACATTTGATTAGCGCAATCACGAGGATGATTTTTGAATGAGTTTTGATGGTTAACTCCCCCAGAGAAATGGGGGAGTTTGGTAGTTCGATCATAAAAATCTTTTGATATATGATATGCAAGGAGGAGCGAAAAAAAACTGTTCTAGTTATCGGTGAAAAACATTACTCTCTTTTATTTGCTCCGTCAGGTAAAATCTACCTTTGTACTACAAACTACTCCGCCGCCGGTTTGGATTGAATGTTTTCTAAACTCTTTCTTTTCTCTTACAAATGATGCGAATGCGAATGTGCTGAAAGGCAAAAAATTCAATAAATAATCGACATCCATACTCCATCTTTTTCAATTCTTGAAAACAGCTAGCGATGTTTGAAACGGATAGGACGATCTGTATAAAAGGTTCTAAAAGTATTTAATTAAGAGCACCAATTTCACGAAAAAGAAACTGGTGAGTTTGGATGCCTGCATCAAGGCTACGTGTGTTGCTCCGCATGGGTACTGTCAAAGTGTAGTTTTATATTTGATGGCTAAAACGTTGTTTCTAACTAAAAGAGCTAATATTTTAGTAGTAAAACTTGATGAGAATTTGATTTCTTTCATGTGACTTTCCTTTGATCTCTTGCTTCATGCCCGAGTGAGCTCGTCATTCAGTTCAGAGTACAGTATCCAAATAATGTTCCATCCACAAATTGCTTATTCGCAAATGAAATTTGCAAATGAGAAAATCGAGATGTTTGGTGAAAGTGTGCCCTACCTTCTTACTATGACGTTTTCTCATTAATGAAGGAGTTGGAGCAGTAAAATGATGAGACACCCTTCGACCAAAATAGAGAGATTGGATTTATGAACAGCCGGAGACGTTCTGTTGCTGATGTGGCTTATCTTGTCGCTGCCTCGAGTCATTCAATTCTAAGTTTTAGTATCAAAATGAATACAGTTTTTTTTATTAAAACGAAAATATGAGTTTAATCCAATGTCTTCGAAACTGCATCTTGCAACTTCTCAATTTCTCTGGTAATTTAATTGTATCTGATCCACTACTTCAACATCAACTTTCATTGTCGCTTCTTCCCAAAAGAGACGAGCGCGGGGCGTCTCGCCCTCTGTGCAGGTGCCTTCCCTTCCGCCGCGTCATAACCCGTGGGCGTGGTCGCGATCGCGGTCACGGTCACGGTCGACGCCGCCGTCGCTGGGTGCCGCCAACGCCGCCGCGGCCGTGAACTCGCCCAGCGCCGCAGAAGACCTACGCTTCTCTGGAATACTCGGGTTAGTGCCAAAAAAGTTTATTTTTATTGCTGGAATATCGGCTGTCGAGATGGTTAAATGTTGGCTTTGAAAATCGAACCTCTTCGCCTATTCGCGTTCGTGTGTTTTTTGTTGTTGTTTTTAATTTATTTATATTCGCATCAACTGCTAGATTATTAGCGACTTTTCTGTAAGTTTACAATAAGGTTTTTCATGCGTGGTTAATATTTTTTTTTACATTTTTGTACAATGAATAGATAGACATTACAATTTACATTGCACCATCGCGTGGTTTGCTGGCTGCTCTCTTGGTCTATTAGCACGTCCTTCGGCCTCATCGATTGCTTATCCTTCTTTGCGATCGATCGACGGTTCTCTGAAGGAGCTTGGAACAAAACTCATTTTGTTACAAGGGTCAGCTTTTCAGAACAGTACATCTGTACACTCGAAGTCGACAAGGGTGGAAAGATGTTCACGCATGCCGATTTATTGAAACACTTCGTCACATTACAACGTAACCGAACCCAGACATTTGTTTGGAACGTCTACTTTTTAATTGTCATAAATATCCATGTTAGAAATAAGTTACAATTGTGAGTTTATGGTTCGGATTTAGCATCAAGAGAATATGATGGATATATTTCAGCGCTTTCTCTTGTATATGAAGTTTTCAAAACTTATTTGGTCGCGAAATTATTCAGAAGAAACTGTTCGTACGAAAACCTAAAATCTTTTTCTAACTTCCTTTATTTTTACTAATGACAGTGAACCCACAATGCAATTTCGACACAATGGGTTTACCTGGTGTAGTCAAGGGCATGGTAGGGAACGGCGGAAGAACTTGGTGTTTCGTGCAAATCCAAACATTTATTTTCTTATCGGAGCTTACTTGCTAACGATTACTACTAAATCTTATCATTCAAAAGTGTGTATTATGAACTTGTATTTTAAAACTAGGTTTCAGGAATTATTCGCAGATTAACTTTGGAGGTGGAGGTTTCGCAAATAATTGAAAATCCCTGTTCTACACTTCATTCACATATTGCCGTTAGATGAGAAGGTTTTGAGTGATTTATATTTAGCCTGAAATGTTAAGCAAGCATTAAACGATGGAAATTCGTATTCTAGTGCAAAATTGAGCAATTTCAAACTTTATTTCATCATAAAATCATTCCACTCCAATCTAACATAACAATACGTTTCCCCATCTTGTGCTGGTTCCCCCTGATCACCTCCGAAGAGAGCATTCGGCGCGGGTGAAGCGTAAATCAAGAGCTGTGGCAGGCGCGACCTGCCTCAACGCGGCGCGGCGCGGACGGCCTCCGAGATTTCCGGCGCCGCCGCCGCAGCGCGGATCCACCAGACCGCGCTGCGCTGCACGTCGCGCCTCCGCGGGGGCAGTGAGCGCCAAGTCCCGCCCCCGCCCCCCCCCCCCCCACCCCCCCCGCCCATCGCCCCGCCCCTGCCCCGCCACGCCACACCCCGCCCCGACACATTCTGCTCCGCTCTGTTCCACCCCGCCCCCTTCTCCCCTCCCTGCCCTGTTCCGTCTCGCCCCGCTCCAGCCCACCCCGTCCAACCCCGCCACTGTCCGCCCTGCCTCACCCCTCGCCCACGACCTCGTAGCTGCACCACCGCACTCCGCCGGAATTACCCCAAATCGCAATTACCACACCACTTTCAATGAACCGTCATTCCGTAACAAAAAACAATCAATTATTACACAGGCGTTGAGAACAGAAAGCAGGTTTGACATTTCGAAATAAATTAACATACATAACGCTGGCAAATGAATGGATACACATCCATTGCTGCTTTCAGAGGAATTACAACTTACATTTTCTAGGCTGTTGCCCACATTAGCTTTTACTTCCTTCCCAACTTCTATGAACTGTGCTCACTCAACGTATCTGTATTTTTGTCACGTCACTTCAAACTTTCCTTCGTTGTGTCGGAGTGTGACTTTTAGATGACATGTTAAGTTACGGTGTCGGATATTCTAAGCTTTTTTTCAATTATAGCACTAAAGACTCCTTTGAGTAAAAAAAATGAATAAAACTTTTCTATTTAAAGTAATACCTTAGTTCGGGATTAGAATGTAGAAAGTGTGTGTACAAGTAGTATTTTGTGCAGTATATGTGTGAACGCGCGTGTGTACATGAATGGATAGAAATATGAAAAAAATCCTCTCAAGTTTTTGCGTCTTTTATAGTTTGTTTTTGTACGCTTTTTATTTATTATCTACATCGAGATATGTTTAATATGTTCTTTAAATAGCACCCCTATCCCAAAATACCAAGATCAAATTATGTTAATTAACGTTCAGCCAATGGGGCATTACCAGAACTAATTGAGATTGTGTGTAACCCTTAAACAATATTTTTTTTGTCATTTAAAATCTTATAATTTAAAAAAAAAAACCAAAGTTTGTTCTCGTACGTTTGAATATAAATTAATTCAACTAAAGCTATTATCAATAGAAACTCCTCACTTCCATGCAAGACAGTCATAATATCATACAAAACCACCTTAAGACCCCTTCTTTTTACGCGTGTCCCATGTGGATTAACGCCGCAAAAACCAACATCTACAAAATACAAGATTTCCAAAATCAGTACCTAAGGATAATCACCAAGGCCCCTTGGTTTGTCACCAACTCAACAAAGATATATTCATGGAACCCTTAGTCAAACATATTAATTAACTCGCCTCCAACTTCTATTTCTCTATACCACAAATCTCCACACTAAATGCACTCAACCTCAGCCGAAATCGTACACAACTAACCCGAATTCAAAACATATTCCCGTTCCACGCATTCCTGAAACAATTCGCGGAATTTGACTATTAACAGAGGTGCCTAATTGGCTTCCTCGCCCATGTATTACTTTAAGCATAGAATGGAAGTTAATAGTAAGCATCCTAAACATATATATAGTATCATGTTTAACTTATCTATGTACTAATCAACAAGAAAATAAATAAATTTAAAAAACTAAAATCGTTTGAATATTAGATAACGATCTCTTCCGATGTAGCGGCGTAGCTGCGAGCGTGGTGTGGCCGTCGGCGGGGGTCGATACCGCGCCCGCTAACGATCGACGTCCGCCGGCGCCCAGCCAGCGAAGGGCGCGCTGCTCCGGCACGCGCTATCGACCCATGCCCCCTCCCCCACCCCAACCCCCCACGACCAACGCACAAATTCACGCGCCGCCAGGATTCGAAATGCGCGAGGGGGAGTTGGATTGTGTCATCTCTTCGGCATACGAGCGAAATAAATCGATTACACTGAAACGCAATGGGATGTTTTCCTGGACAATGTAGTACGTTTGTGTTATGAGTGCCATTCTCTTGTCGGAGTATAGAGGGGGGAGGAGGCTTGCTTATCTATGTCGTTCCCTCGGAAGGAGACGTAATCATAGTGGTAGTTTCTTTTTACCATCCACTGGGAAGGGATATTCGATGTTGTGACCGCACGTCACTCTGAAATTGCTGTTTGATCCTATGCTAGAGAAGGTAGAACTCTAGCCCAAAGAATTAAACTTAGTTTCTATTGCTTATCAGCGGAAGTGACCAGGCGTAACCGGGGTATGCATTTATCCTCATTATCTTTTGGTCAAAAAAAATTATGTCTTTAGTGTAAAATGGAAGTAACTATATTAACAACATCGCCAAGACCCCTCCTTACTTCACTCTGCTTTGCTTCGCCCTGCCCGTTACCATCCGCTCCATTCACTCTCATCGAAGGTCCCGCCTTTCCTTACCCTCCACGACCCGTTCCGTCCTGATCCGCCCCGATCCGACCTACCTTGCCTCGTCCTGCTCCTCGGCCACGCTCCGTCCGCCCAGCCCACAACGATGTTCCGCAATACCTACATGCTTTATGGATTGTATTGAAAATTATTTTGTAAAGTATTATTGGTGGAATTTCGAGACGAAAGTATGCGAACTACTCCAAGTTTGGAAAGCAAATTACTAAAATGTGATTAAAATGATATTAAGGACTGAAAAGTGTATGCTGGGCATTCATATATCAACACAAGTGTATTATTAATGGGAATAATGTCATTGTAAACAGCTCGTGGAAAATTGTTGATTACTTTGTATAGCAGCTTATTCAGTGAAGTACATTGGCTTGTGGCGCTGAAGGTCCTGGGTTCGTTTGCTGGAAAAGGAGTTTCCCCGTCATCACTGAGACGTGTCGAAGGCTGGATCCACCGCGGTAGGCAAGTAGGCCCTGGTTCCAGTTTCAAGGTTTCAGTGTTGCCACGTTCAGGATTTCAATATCTATGGTAGATGTGATTTAAATTGATTAACATTAGAGGCACGTTCAGTGTCACGGATGACTAACGTATAGATATTAACAAGAATATCCATCTAATAACAAAGACAACAATCTCAGTTAAATCGATAAAACGTTTTATGGTTGTCAATAATGATCGTAATTTGTTTAACTCACGTTCACGATGTGATTTTTTTATGCCGAAGTTCGAGAAGTTATCTCTAAATCAATCGATGTATTAATGCCAGAGAATAATGTGTACTTAGTACGTTTCGATGTCAACATAATCAACCTCCTGCCTTACAAGGCGTCTCAAGGCATTGATAAAACAGCGTAACGCCATCTTCATTCTGCATCATTTTTAATTTTGAATGACTTATGACTCAATGATCATTGTAACGTTTGGACTTAGCTCATAACAAGTATTTTATTTAAGAAAATCTTAAAACATCAAATAGGTTGAGCTAATATTTTTGTCACGTGATAATGTTTAATCAACATCGATAAATTCAATTTTACGTTGTTACTCCTGGCATTCGTTTTGAATGGTCAGGTCTTTGAAATCCGTAATCCTGCTGAGAATCTGGGGATTCTCGAGTGTTAAGCATGCTTGTTCATTTCCGCAGCTATATTAATGCCCCGAAGCGGTGTCGTAAACAGAATGAACAATTAAGCGAGTCTCTTAGCGCGTTTATGTGCCGGTTGAGTGGAGGTCGCCGGGAGCTCGTTCCACATGAAGGGAAATCGCGTGACCATCGCCTGTCTGCCGGTAACTCCCTCCGCCGCCGCCGCCGCCGCCACCTGTTGACGTGACGCCACAAACTGAGCGCCCGGCCAACGCCCCGTTCCCGCCTCGCCTCCCATCCCCCCACTCCTCGCGCTGCTACCGACACGGCCCCACCACCCGCTACGAAACTCGCGTTAGCAAACGAGCGCCGGCGACGCGAATTGAGACGTTCCTGGCCCGACGAAAACTAATTATAAACTCTTTGCTCGCAACTTCATTAGAGTCTCCCACGACCAAGGGAGGTCTTGTTTATTTTTTCAGTAACGGTACTTTTTTCGCTCCTTCAGCAAATTTCGGGATCTCATTACATGGCTATTTCAGAGCCTTTGCTCTGGTGTGGTGGGTACGTGTTGAAAGTTATTGCTCTGCAGCTACGCGTTGAAAGGTATTGCGTAAAGGCGTGGGTGAGCACATTATGTAAAAGGTAGCTCTCGGTATAATAAAGGCGTAAAGAAGATATATGCCCTCGCGTGTTTTCAGCGAAGTAATTTGGAAAGCTTTCTGTCCCAAGAAGTTCCACTTTCCACAAAATTTAGAAGCTATCTCGCTATTTTATGTCTTCATGGTCTAGAAATAATCGCAATTCTCACATCTGATCGGTATCGTCCGATCAGATTTGTGATGAAGGTAATTATTGTTCTTTACTAGAACGCACATTTGTTATTTAAGACAGTTTTGAAGATAAAATTGGTGTATTCTGCGGCGGAAGTAATAATATTATAACTCGAAGGAAGAATGTTGCTCCATGGAACTAGGAAAGTTTGACCACGTTGTTGTGATACCGTTTCTTTTTAAATTGGAGTGCTTCAACGGTTAGAACACAAATAGCATTTAAATTTGGTTTAAGTGTGTAGAGTGTCTTGAAAGTTCAGAAGCCTGTAAGAAAAACCCGTAACGGTTTTGTCTCTATCTTAGTCCTGGGGAACTATTACTCGCATATTGAATGGAAAGAGAAACAAATTCTGATTAAATAATATGTTAAGTAAACATTATGCTAAAAAATCTCTCGGTTTACATCAAGAAGACTTCTTGATGAAAAAGGAAATGTCAGAATCATATTTGAAAATAACAATTTAAGACAGACAGTGAAAAAATTTAACAATACTACCTTTTATGAATCTGTGGATGAATACGCAAAACAAATCATCTAGTCCGAGAGTATTGAACAACTAATCCACTGTTTTTATCAATGTATTCAACATTATGTATTGAATTATCTCACACATCAATGTATTTACACTCATTTAAGCGTATATCTTTCGTTAAAAATAAGAGCACCTGTACAATATTGTTTATCCATATTCTACTTTTCGTAATTTGAAAAATTTTGAAAGGGCAATTCAGAACCATAAAACCTTATATATTCAAATGCAATATGAATGAGAGCCCGTTATTCGCGCCGAGGATCGTTGGTTGCTGAGGAAGTGAGGTAACCAGCTGCACGATGCGCGCGTGCACGCGAAATGAGATTAGGGGTGTAGGGTGGATCTAATTGGAGCAGAGAAAATTTGTCTAGCCCGATAATATGATAATAGGTTACTCTAATTAGCGAATCTGTGAATTACAATAACTTAAAGTAAAAGCTCGGAAGCATTGTTCTAAAGAAACTCAAACGCTACATTAATCTCTCAACTTTAGGTTGCTGACGCACTTTTTGAATTCACATCAATTTTCGAGAATAAAAGATTGCGGACTTCGTTAATATTTTATGCCATTATCTTGAACTTCTACAAATTAGCATTTGTGGAACATCTTTTAATACAAAAATATTCCATACCATTGCACGTTATATTTGAAATATTCACATTAAAACATATCAAAATAGTGCTAAATAGGACTTCTTAAAGTATTTAAATGGTCAAATAAAGACACTCTTTTAGAATTTCCATTAGAATCATCTTAACAGTTTTGTTTCCGGTGAGTAAATCAGTACGTGAGAACACTTGCACAACCATAAAAAGAAAGATTTCGTCGGTGATATTGGACTTACAGAATCATGAGTATTTCGGTCTCTGGCGTTATAAATAACTTTCTTTCCGCGGTTAAATTTAGTAAATTGTAGTAATTCATTTTTATCAGTAAGGAAACGAAGTAATGAGACGTTTTTAATTGGAGATCCTCTATGACCTCAGAAACCTATTCACTCGGCCCCAGATTTCTGCCCGGAGTCTCCCCCGTGGATGGATAATTGCGTTTTCCACCGACCCACAACCTCCGTTCACGGTTTTGAAAATGATAACTTGACCTTGCGCTCGAGTGCGCAAGGTCATGTGGAAGTGCGTCGCGAGTGAGTGGGAGTGGGAGTGGGCGCGTGTATTTGCAGGCGCTGCGCAGCGGCTGCCGTCGCGTCGGTCGGCGAGGAACGACCGCGCGCGCCGGGCGAAGCGCCTATCGCCCGCATCTGGCCCACTTCGCCATCGCCCCCGCCCCTCCCTCATCACCGTCTCCACGCCACACCCCAATCCGTCTCATCCCTCTCTCCCCGCCTCCGCACCCTCCAGCGCCACCCGCCCAGGGTAGCACAACAACATTTCAGCGACGACGTTCCATTCTTCAAATCATTAGAATTCAATGATGTGGGAGAGGGAGAGGAAGTTTTTAAAGTGAATTTGAAGAAAATAAATAAAGTTTCGTAATTGTAGAGCAGTGAATATTTCAAATACATTAAATGGGCTATATTTTAATAGTAGAGTTTGTCATGGATGTTCCCTCTGCAACATTAATCCACTTTCACAGAAAAAGACTAACCTTTCCATTTCCTGAATACCATTGAATTTATGAGGGTCACTTGGTAGTTTTGCATTTTGTTCTTTATTCTTTTGAATTTCAATATCGAATATTTGTGTAAGATTACTATAATATCGAAATGAAAACTTTTTTCCTACGAGAAAAAATATAATTCAGGCGAATGTGGAATTAATTGTGAAGAGAATAAAATGAATTGAAACAACAATTAATAATTATTGTCTTCCTTTAATTTTTGAGATTGTTTGTGATTACAATGAATGTCTTAATTATGAAATGTTAAATTTATTTTATTTAGTTTTGTGATCTTACGATGCTCAACGCACTTTTCTTGAAGTTGTGGCGAGTCACAAAAATAAATGTGTGCGGCATGCGGTCCTTGAGCCTCCAGTTTAACGTGTCTTGGCTAATTCGTTCCAGGTAGTCACTGCATGACTAAAACATATGGGAACAATGGTCTACTCATCCGATGAACAATAAATACGAATAAATAGATTTTTTATACTATCATGTGAAAAGATGTTGAAATGAATATTTGTATCCGTTTGAATTATTATTTTTTAATTCTTATTTTATCTTTGCAAATTCACATCCTAATACCTCGTTACATTTTTTTCTTTGCCCTATGAATAAAATTATTTTTAATATACTTTCCTCTATATTTTCATGTTTCTAATATTTTTTTTGCAAGAAATAAACTATTAAAAATTCTGACAGATGAGGATTTCTTACTATTGTTATTTTTTCTAGTGTTAATGAAATTGAAAATTCTACAGATATAAAAAATATATATTCCACTGCAAATAATGACTTTTACGTCCACCTAAGTCGTGCGAAATGAGGTCTTAACGTAATGCTCTATAGAAAATTATGAAGTGTACTACCTAGTAAATATTGAGATTTTAAAATCCAATGGTAATCTCATTATTTTTTATATGAAGCTCTGTTGTTGATCAATGGTGAAGCATAACATAATTATAGGAGGTTGAAGTATGTTTGTAAGAAATCTTTTGATTTTACTGCAAAAACTAATGCTGAAAGCAAACTCCTGTAATTGAACTAATTCTGTCACAATAAAGATAATTGTCTTGTTTTATAATAACAACATGCTTTTTGAAAGCAAGTTTTTAAATTGCCAATTTAAAAAAGGAAAAATATTAATTTAATTTTTGTTTTGCCTTCTATGGCAATATTAATGCTTATTAAAATGAAGCCCTTTAAATCTCTATTAAATATTTGCATTTTTAGTCATTTTATTCGTTTGCGAAATGTGCTACTTCCTTCGTAAGTTTGGGATAGAAACATTCGCATGTGCGCCGTTTATTGTTGAAGTCCATTCGTTCCAAACCCACCCGCCGTGTTCTGTCACGTCGGCAGAAGAAAAACAAGCGAAGGTGATGCTGAGCCAACTTCGGCTCTTACGATTCCGAGAGGACTTTAGAGAAACAAAGATAATACAACGGTAGGACAGATGTGCTATTTGGCCCCAGTGTAAAGCCAGCGTTTTTTACGTCCGGCCTTCAAGCTTCATTGGTAAATGCTGTGTGTCATGAAGGTTGATTATTTTCGTATAAACCAACTAACGGTTTGATTTAAGATGTTCTCTGTATATTTTACCTAAAATATTTCACACGAATAAAACAAATAAGTGTCAAAGTAAACAAGAATTTCCTCAAGAGATTTTTTCATTTCAAAATATTGTCAATTACAGCAGTGTACTTGTGATAGAATAATTTTTATATTAATACGTACGCTACTTGTCACGTTTCAAAAAATATGCATTCCGTAATAACCTAACAACAAGCATAAGACTAAATGTAATTTCTTCTTCCCTAGTGCCCTTCCCAAGGGACATCACCCCAGGCAGGACAAGTTCTAAGCTCCTAACGAGTCTCACGACATGTAAAGTAGAGTAAAGCATGTAAGGTAGAGTAGTGGCAAATTTAAACGCGAAAAAATAAACAAAATACTGAACTTATTTACTTGTTATCTTTTATAAACTATTTTCATATTATCCGGTTCAGCTTTTAACATCAAAATGATCATATTTTCAATTCAAAGTAGATGTAAGATGTAAGTTTGTTTTATATTAAAATAATTTATTAATAATAAAGTATAATTAATTATTTTGAATCAAAGTGTATTTTAGTGTAAAATAGCTTCTAAATAATATGACTACTACATGTCAAAACGTATCCTCAATGTGGAAATCGCTTTTTTTGCAAAAGTTTCCAATTTTTTAAATAATACTTAGTTTTAAATCTAAAAATTGAAATTTTTGAAAAGCTTGGTATGAAAGCGATCCAGTATCTGTGCAATTTTCAGATTTTTATCTGGTCCCCCGACAGAAATATTACAGTTGAAAATATGGGGAAAGAATCGAAAATTCCAATTTTTAAGAGGGTGTAATTTTCAAAGGGTACGTTACCAACTAATGATATTTTACAAAATGTAACTACATTTTACGTAAAGCACAGAAAAAATTAAGGCTGAGATTTAATTCCTTCTTTGAGAAATTACTCTCTGAAAATCGTACTTGGTTTATTCCTCTTCCAAAGAATTGATCGCAAATATTTCTCTAATAAAAATATTGAAGGTAGGTAAATAATACTTCGATATATAGGCAGAGTATATTGAAACCAAATCCTTTTATTCTAGAACGCTAGAAGAACCCACAGCTGAATAATTTTGGAAAGAGTAAATCTCTACAAACAAAAAATGGTGCACGGCGTAAAACAAAAATGGTCGCCATTTGTAAACTAAATACAATAAAAATAAATCAAAGATGTTCTTGAACATCCAAAACATAAGGAAATGTGTGTACAAAATATGGATTTCTTTTCGAAATGGTCGAGCGACTAGTGCTGGACCACTTAAAATGGATTCACCCGTAGGTGTGTGCAAGTATGGGGTGAGAATAGGACAAGGAAGTGGCAGGAAAGATCACGCGCCATCCGTGACCCGTTTGATAGGGCACTGCTCCGGCATTCGCCTGGTGTTTTCGGAGAAACCGTGAAAAACTACCGATCAGAGCAGCCAACCGCTAGAATGCTCCTCCAGACAGCGGCTGAATTGCTGTAGCTAGTGTGGAAAATCTGCCACCGTCGGGGCCCGAGCCCTAGAACCTCCCAGTCAAAATCGGCGGCAACGGTGGCTCTGAACTACCCCAGCCGGTGTGATTCTTAGAGGGAGAAGGCCGTGATTCCGAGCCTCTTCTTCACAATTTCGAATGACCTGCCTCCCGTTCATGGAATATACAATAGCCGTCAGTTTCTCCCCTCAGGAGGGGCGCGTCTCGGAGGGCGCGTGCGGGCGCGTGCTCGCGTGGGCGCGGACTTATAGCCCCGGGGCTTCCGGGCCGTGCGCTCGGCCGTGACTGCACGTGCGCGTGCCTTGGCGGCGGGTAGCACGGCGTGTGCGCACGCGGTGAGAGTGAGTCACTGAGGACACCACGGTGTGTCGCGTCGCGTCGCGGTGGCGGTGGGGCGGTGAAGGGAGCGACGACAGCGAAAGTGATCCGTGCGTGGGAGGTGGAAGGTGGTGGAGTTATTAGGAAGGAAAAAGAACTGAGAAAGATTTGTTTTATTTTACACTGGTAGAGAATAAAAATGAAAAATGCCAGACTGTATCTGCCTTAATTGGAGCATTTCTGATTTCGCGAACACTGAGGTCTGTTATCCCTGTCCAATATTTCGAATTTACTGGAATTTTTTTCAGCCCTCTAAAATCTTTAAAACTGCAATGATATAAAACATTAAACATTTTTACTGTAGTATTTCCATTAAAAAAGGTAAAATGTGTGAAAATCTAATAGTAAAAGTAAGAGTACTTCGAAAGAGATCCTATTTCCAATCCAAAAATTATCTTTAAGGATTTCTTGAGCGTTACGTCTGTAAAAGTGGCGTTGAAGCAACAGCTGTTATACAGCCAGTTTCCAGACCCATGAACGTCCAGAATTTGGCGTAAGTTTAAGTGATTGTGATTTGCTTAGGGATTTCAGCACTCACTGCCCAAGAGATAACTTATTTGTAATGTGCCGAGCGTTGATGTGCTGGTGACTGATAACTATCTGTTAGCTATTTAGTAATTTTCTATAGTCATGGTAACGGAGAGCATATAATAATAATAATAATAATAATAATAATAATAATAATAATATATTAATAATATTAATATAATAATAATAATATTAAATATTATTATTGTTGTTATTATTATTATTATTATTATTGTTATTTTCATCATTATTATTACGTTCCTTTACTCCATACTTTACTTTACTTCATATTCATCGTAATGTATGAATTTTTGTGTTTCTTCCCCCAAACTTTCACCAATGAGTATATATGATACAACCCTCAAGATTAACTTTTTATCAATATACTGATCCAAAGAAGCATGTCTCCTTGCAAGTCTGATTTTGGCTTACAAGCGATCAATATTACTCACCTATCTTTTTCTCAATGTCAGCGCTTAGGTCACGAGACGTGTTTAGAGTAGGAGCGGCAACTTGTGAGATTCAATAACAAACAAAATCTTGTGAATGTAGTTTTGAGGCTATACATAGTGAGCGAGAAGGTCCTTCTGTAAGGTTCTTCACATAACAGCCCTTCTGTAAATTTGCACACGCACAAAAAATAATACTGAGGTTCCTTCTGTGATATACCAAAATGGCGAACCATTTATATTATGGAAATGTCATTTTATTTGACATAGAATATAGGGATGGCAATAGACGATCGCGAGGGGTCGCTATGTGACAAATAAACAACCGGCGTTAAGGATCAGTTTCGTTACGTTGAAATGACAGAGCAGAGGCGGAATAAGCATTGTTTTGAGACACAAGAGAAAAAGATATAAAATTCTGATGCTTCCGAGTTTTTAGAAAAACATTCATTTGCTTGAGCAACGCGGTGATGAGCGGGCAGCTCTTGATATATTTTACTAGATCGAGGAAAGACTGTAATGGACAGTTGTATAAATTGAAATGATTAAAGGCGTTGTCATTGTCAACAATAGTAGTACAATACTACACAACAATAGTACAATACTATTGTTGACAATGAGAACGCCTTCAATCATTTCAATTTCAATCAATTATGTAAATCTCAACTACACCTCACCACTGAATCAACAGTTGTATAAAGTCTATCATTTCTTATATTAGGATAGAGCGTTCTTGTGAGAAGAAAAATACGTATCCAGACATCCACCGAGACGTTAGTGAGGGAAGTCACGGATTATCATAGTATCGCCGGGAGAATTTGGGACCAGACACGGGCATTAGGCAAGGACTTTATCCAGAAGCAAGTTTCTGCTGCGTCGATGGAGAAGGTTCTACGGGCGCCTTCGAACGAAGAAGTGAAGAGCGCGCGAAGACCCACGAATGAATAACAAGGTTTTATAACTATTATAGAAAACTGGCCATAATCAAATATAAATTCATTTTGATTATCATTATAATAAATTCCTATTTGTTAAGTTAAAAAAGAGCTGATTATCATTGTTCGTTACGTGCAATCCAGCATTTTAATAAGATTATCAGATTCCTCGCTACTCCGTATGGATGGCAGATTGAATAATTGGTTGCAGAGTAAGTAGCAACAATTTTGAACTTCGAACCCCAATGAACTGAGCTAGCACAATATAATTTTGGAAGGAGAGATATTTAAATTACATAGGAATCATTGGTTTCAAGTGTAACCTTCTCCTGGCGCCAAAATTACATTTATCAGTAATAATTATGTTTCAAAATGTTCCTCCAAATGAAGATTATTTTTAAAATAGAAAGACGGGCCTTTTCAAATTGGCACCAGTCAACGTCGGGCATGTTTCACTTCATCTTGTCAGTTCGAAAAATACAGTAGGTGTCTGATCACTGCACAACCTGTGCTTTCATGCGATGAACCTATGCGATTAAACATCAAGAGCGTCAGTATTTTTAAAGAATGTTCCCGTTTTAGTCTTTCATTAGAGACCCACGGAAGCCAGCACTAACCCTCGCTTCGCCGAGGGAGGTGTCCTCGGGAGCCGGCAATGGAAGCGGCGTCGCCGGATGGGGTACCTCAAGGAGCGCACGCCGCACGGCAAGTGCAACGGCGTCGGCGCATCCGGACGACGACGCACGGAGGCGCACAGTGCGCCGAAACGACACATATGGTGATATGCTTTTATTCTTCTGGGATTTACACGTAATCATTTCAACAATAAAGAAGAGTAACCGACGAAGATTTTTGTGGGGTTTGACATCTATTGTCGAAGGACGATTCTCAAAAGACTACAGACGTCGTGTAGAGGGATACGATGTTGGAAATTGGGAAATCAGTCCATCGTCTGGCTATCCTTAGGAATAGGAATCGATTGGAGACGAAGATTCTATCGCGGTGGGTGGTCGTAGAGTTCTGGTATTGGTAGGAGGAAACCACAGAAACAACCGATCAGCGAAGCTGGTCTGTAGTTGCCAAATTGTATCTAGTATCTGTTGCTGTACCTAGTCACTGTTGATTCTCGAACATATGCATTGGACCTCCCAACCTATTACTTTTTACTTGCTGATTCGCGGACATACGTTTAAATGAGTAACGTGGTAAGATGCGTAACGTTTATAAATAAAAATGCCCTGAAATGTGTTTCATTTATCAATTACTTTCGTCTACGTACATGTTTGTTTTCAGCGTTTATAGCGATATTTTTTAATCGCGAACAATGCTACATAATAATATGAAAGTGTCGACTCAATTCGATGTGTCCATTTTTTGCAGTATCGTAAAGAAATACATTTCTGGATTTATCACAGATTTCATTCCATCACACCAAGAGCTTCCGTTGGCAATAACGATGATTATAATCACAATGTCTCAATGCATTTATCACCTCCATCGATCACCCAATGTAACGCGCTTTTAGGCTCGTGCGTTTACACATCGCTCCATCCACCGGTATCGCGCCTTTCGAAGCAGCGCGCGGCGCGGTTGACGTCACTCGCCACGTGCCGCATTCCCGGGCGCGCTGCGTACGGCTGCGTGCGGCTGCGTGTCGCCTCGCGTCGCGTCGCCAGCCCGGCCCTGGGCCCCGCCACTGGGCCTGCTGCGCCGGATTCGAGCGGCTTGTCTCGGGCGCGGCCCGTTGCGTTGCGTTCACAGGCGTGCAAACGGGGGGACCAGAGGGGCGTGGCCCTCCTGAAAATTTCGAAAGGGAACCATTGCTCTACGTAATAAAATACTTTAATTTCCATAAATATGATTAATTCCTTGTTTTGGCTGGTACTTAAGGGGATTCATACATATTTGAGAAGAAAGCTCTTCAAAACATCTGGTAACCTTGTAAATGGCTCAGCATAAAACCAATTGAATTTTGTAATTGCATCATTAAGATTTTTAACACCAGTCTCCACGTAGCACGTTTTATACTTTCATTGGAAAAATAGTATGACAAAAAACTTTCATGAGATTCAAAGGAGCCCAGAAATGTAGTTAGCCCCTTCTTGTTTTACGCTGAACACGCCTGTGCTTGCACTGCTTGTATCTATAGACGCTGTCACGTAAAATGGCACAGATAATCAACTAATCACTACAGTAACAGCGCTGTAAACGTAAAAATCCCCCTTTTTTCTACTTATGTTAGGTAGTACGTTATAATAAAAACGTCCACCTTTTTGAAGCGAATCTCATAGTTTTGTAATCGTTCAGTTGTAATTGAAGTACAGAAACTGTATCGGTAAATTAGAAGAGAATGTCGAATTATTTTAGAAGAGGATGGCATTGAAATGCTAACAAAGAAAAGCAAACCAGAACAGCTTCTCCATCTCGCGATGCGATGGGTGGAGCGCGGGTAACTAAGTGGAGTTGGGTGTGGTTGTGTGGCTTTGGGCGGGGTTGGATAGAGTTTAAAGGCTAGGATAGCTAACACTTTTCACTGCTGGATCAGGGAATGCACGGAAGACATGTGACAGGGAACGCAAATGGTAGTCAGAAACAAACATTGTAAGTTACTTCTAGGGACAATATTGACAACGAAACTATTCGATATTGTCAATAGTTTCGTATTTTTTTACAATACGAAGATGTAAAGTATGTTTAAAAGTTACTACACTTGCTATCTGGAAGTGCGTCTGTGAATCTGGCGAAAAATCGGATTTGACTTTAAATATTCATTCATCTATTTTTTCATTTGCTATACGATTTTTGATTTAACAATTGGACTTACTGCTTCTTCAAATATAAGGTTTGCGGTAGTTGTGCATGGCACTATTTCCTTTTCTTTCCACATCTACTTTCACTATTTAATTTATTTTTTTTGTTCATTGTGTGATATCAGGAAAGAGACTCGTGGTGTATTTGCTGATAAATATTTTATCTCGGATTCAGTTTCATTTTTAACATAATTTCATTTTCAATTTTCGACATAATTTCTAGAATCTCCAGTTATTTCAATAGTCAAAATTGTTATTGGGTCCAGAAAACGTTAAGTTAAGAATATTAACTAATCTTAATTAAATTCATATAACCAAATTTTAAATAGCATGAGTGTTGTGTTATAGAGGTTATAAGACTGATCTATAAATTTTATGAGTGGGTTGAAATTGTTCCTGCTGACGTTCTCAGCATGATTTGTTAATCGTAAACTATGGCCTTAATATTGGAGACAGTGCTTTCACAAGTCGCTGCGGAACAGTGTGGACCAGTTTGACATCACCATAAAATTTCGTAATGAGCTGTGTAACTTTAATACGGATGCAGCGCCGCGCCGCGCCGGGCGACAGCGCAGAGAGGTGACCCAAGGCATGGGGTGTATTGAGCAGAGAGCATCCATGGTTAAAATCAAAACTCAATGTTCAAAATACAGGGCCCTAAAACATCCATGTTTTTTGACATCAATGTTCTTGAAACATTGATGTCAACAATTTTCAACATTTCATCTCGTAACTAGTCCTACTTTAACTCTCGTGCTGGGGTGGGGTAATTGAAATCGAAAGCGACAGCATTTATTAATTTATAATTATGATTTAACGGACAGAACAAAAAAAAACAATTTTTTATTTAATTTTATTTTCTTATACATTCGAATTAAGCGCTTTACAAGATTTACAAGTAAAAATAAGAACAATTAAGAAAACAGAGCCTAAAGACTGAACGCTCAGGCTCATCTCATTGTTTAGATCTTCGTACGTTCGACATAGAAAGACACGACAAGGCCCTATGCTTACGGCGCATGCGTTTGTCCCCTCCCCACGCGGGAATTCGATGAAATGGGTAGAAAAGTCAGGGCATCGCGGTCCCCACTCGGCCGAGAGAGAGTTCTCTGCATGAAGATACAACGATCAGCGTTCGCTTCGGTCTAACACATGAACTGACAGTAGTATTTTAAGTTTTTATTTGATATTTTAACTTTCACAAAATTGTGATTATGGGACTTTCTTCATTCACATACAAAGCAACGAAAACGTAAAAAACATCGAACACAAAACATTGATACTGAAAAAACATCGGATATAATGATAAATCGATATTTGAAACATCGATGTTTCTTTAAAAACATTAATATTTTAAAAAGGCATCGATGTCGCATCCTTAGCAGGAAGCCGCCGCAGTGTTCTTGGCGATTCGAACGACAGCCGATGACGCCAATGAGGATGCACGCGCGGGCGGGGGGAGGGGCAGCGGGGGCAGCTGCGAGGCGACTGCGTTGCGCCAGCGGAAGCGGTGGGAGCTTTATGGCGGGCGCCGCCCCCATACGCCGGCGGACGGGACTTCGCGCTGCTCACAAGATCAACATCGACTCCCGCGCTACACGCCCAACTTTCAGAGAATGAAACTAGTGGCGCTAAAACAGCTATTTTCTCGCCCGTATTTTCACACAGAATTATACTCAAATTGTCGAAAAAATGTTCATGACCTCATTTGAAAATCTGACTTTAAGGAACTCATACCATTCAGGGAAAAATCTTTATCTTCATTGTATCTTAATTGTTGTTGTAGGAAGACGCCGAAAAAAATTTTGAACTTTTGCGATTTTCGAATTTTTTTTCCAACGAAATTGACACATGCACAATTCTCATAAATGTCCTTTACATTTACCAACAAAATTTAATCAAAATGAATGGAGCCTTATTTTGAAAATTTTGAAACTGGCCCAGGGTATTCACGTAAAGTACCCCAAGAATTAAAATATCGATTTCAAATTCAAGGGCCCATGTCATCAGCCAGATCGAAGGGGGAATATCAATTTTGGAGAAAATCGACTGAACGGTTTAGCCGCTAGCGTTGTTCACAGTCAGACGCAGGGACAGACATTTGCCTGTCAAACATTACATAACTTTCTCTCTACTCCGTAACGAGAAAGTAAAAATGAATGATAAAGGTTACAAAATGTGTCAATAATTTGTGTTTCCATTATCTACCCAAATATATAAGGCTTGAATTAATGTGCACTCAAAAAATGATATGTAAACAGTAAATAAACGAGTGTTTTTTCGATCCCTATAGAGTTGATTAGAGGGTCAAACGGTTACATTCTAATAATGGAGAACGGAGATTTTATTCCGTTGTATAAGGTTGATGCGTGCATTGACCTCTTTAACTTCCAAATAGAATGAGGTCCTTGGGTTAGGTCATTCATTTTGTATTTTCCAAAAGAGTGAAGTTCAAAGCGAAGATCAACTGGATTTAATGAAAGTAAATTAAACTGTCGGGGTCGTGTACACAAAAAACATAGAAAACTCTCTTTTTACATAACAATTGTAAAACAGCAATTGAAACGTCTGTCGTTGAGTTCATACCTATTCCTTTTCTTTTCATATTCCTTTTCTGTCATCATTCGTGTTCACAAGTTTAATAAATTATTCTACTACTCTCCGCAATCTTGCGTGTTTGAAGATAGTTAGTATCGACTGAAACCTTATATATAGCAGAAAGAATACCTGTTGTATCAAGAGGTTATAGAGCAACGTAGGTAATTGAATTACGAAGTAATGGAACCTAAACTGACAAACCGGAAGACTCAGCTCGGATCCGCTGAACTTCTCATTTCGGAGAAAACGCTCGCGAGCAAAGTCCCTTCCGCCTCTAGAGACGTCCCCGAAAGGCCGGGCCCCCCCCTTTCCCCCCCGCTCCGCCCCGCCTCATTGGGCCCTACCCGCTCCGCTCCGTCCTGCCAACGCCTCGCCTCGCCTCGCTCCACCCTGCACCTCACCGCCCCACCCTGCTCAGCTCCACACCCCTATCCTGGATCCCCTTTTGCCTCTCTTCGCCCCCCCCCCCGTCCCGCCCTGTCTCTCCCTGACAATCTCTCCCCCACGCGGCCTTCTTAGATGTGACTCCCACTCCGCTTCTCTCCCGCACCCGCGCTGTCCTCTTTCTTCCCTCAGTTATCAGCGGGAAGGTCTCACTTCTCTACTCCCCTCCTCTCTCTGCACCACCTTTCCGTTCACTTCACAGTGGGAAGTTTCCTTCCCTGCCCGTCCCTCTTTGGCCCTTCCCGCCCCGGCCGGTGCCCCGTGGTGACCCTTGAAGCTCACCTCACCGTCGCGCCATTGGTTTTTCGCCGTCGCCCTCCATCCGCCTCCTTCGCCCGGGGGAGCAGTACGTGCTTCTGCGACACTCGAGCGCGAGTACTGTGGATCTCTAGAGTGCTCAATCACGACTGATTGAAAAAGGAACGAGGGTCAACTGGAAGGGGAGATAAAGTATAGTGCGATTTATTTGCATTGCTGGTCTTTCTTTGGAAATTGATACAAAGGATGAAATTCAAAATGCAATGTTCAGGCGATGTAGTTTCATGGTTTTGTTGTAATCTTCTAATAGATTGTCATTAAATTGGTTTACAAAAGCTCACAACATTCTTTACTGATGTATTGCTTGTGTTCATTAGACGTTGAAGAGAACGTAGAGAACACTATGTAGTTTGAGAAGGGGAATGAAGCAGGTAAATGTAAAGCAGTTTGCCCATTTGAGAACTTTCAATATTCAATATATCTTATGGAAACGGTTTCAAATGAAAACTCATAGATAGCAGATTCATTACCCTAAATGTCTTATTAATTAAGATCCTTAGTTTAAAATGAAACTTTGTAATAAATGATAGGTAAAAGACGATATCAATAATTATTCACTTCTTTCTCTCTACCATTCCAATAACTTAAATCAGAAGAAAATACATACATTACAAAAAGATAACCCTAGTCATGGTGATGTTCGCAAAATTAACTCAAAACATTCCTGATAAACATAGTAGCTAAAATTTGGAATTCATTAGCGTTTTAATTTTAGTTAAAAATATTATATTTTAAGTAGATTACTTCTCCATAAGTCTATTTTTTGTAAACCAGCTGGAGTTATGTTTACTGAACATAGCAATCTTCAACCAGGATGTGAGATGGGCTGCATGGCATATCTGAGAGGTAGTGCAGAACTACTCAATTGGGTAGTCTGCTTTGCATACCCTGGCTCAGAGCTTATCATCGCGGGGAGCCGGCGTCGCCCAAGGGGTCGCGCTCGGGGCGATCGGTTACCTAGCTTCGCTTCTTGCGTTTGAGCAGCCCTGAGATACCAGGCAGACCTTGCGGGGCACCAAGTGGGGAATGTTCCGTCACAGGAGAGGATGGGAGGGCTTTGAAATAGAGTGGCGCGTGGATGGGAAGCCAGCTCCGAACATCGGGGCCGTCAGCTCGCCTTGATGTGGATCAGGTTGGCCAAGGGAGGTCGGTCGACGGCGGAGATCGCAAAGGGGAATGATTCCTGTGTATCAGAGAGCCTCGAACTAATTGGTGACCTAACTGCGACTTATATCGTTTAAATTAGTTATTAATAATTATTGACGATTCCAATGTATTATTTTTACTAGTATATTGTGTACTGAAAACAAAGATTACGATTAAGCTTGCATAAATAATGTATTACGAAAATCCTTAAAAGATATTTTTTAATTTTAGTTATGATACAAAATTGATATTTCCCATTTTATAGAAAATACATTCTAATATTTTTTGAAGTTTTATTAGTTATGACAATATTATGCGACGGATTGAGGAATAAATATCACTTATTCAAATACTTTTAACTTACTTGTGTTCATTGCATTGTATTCATATCTCGATCTTATTATTTTGACGGAAATTCAGGTTGTGGGAATGGTTGATATAGAGTGAAAACTGCGGAGTAATACTGTGCAATAGTTTTAATTCATAGAATTTTAGTATTAAAACATCAACACACCGAAATAAAGTACGTAATAAAATATTAAGTTATTTGCGGAGAGTTTAATAAAATCAGCAAAGAAAAGTAGTTTCGCAGAAGACGCTTAAAATACTAGTGTGGGTTATGGAGAACGTAGGCGATACACTATTAATTAATGTTAGAAACATTTTAACGTGATTAATAATATCATACTTAATTCGAAAATACAATAATATTTACATCCTTCTTACATGCCCCGACATTGTTTTGCAACAAGATGTCAGCCTATTTTGAATGTGGCCTCGTTCGCTCTGTCTCGTACGCGCCCATAAATCCGAACGTGATTGCCTCCCCAGGGAATCGATGCCCAAGTTGGGGCCCGGCCCGCCCCGCCCCCGACGGGGGAACGCCGCGCCGCGCCTCGCCTCGCCTTGCCGTGCGGCGGCGTCTACGCCGCAAGTGTCGCCGCGGGCGACGCAAAGTTCAGGGCCGCGGGTGGCGTGACCCTCCGCGCGCCGCGCCGCCAGCGCCTGGGCTGCCTTTCATCGCGCCACGGCATGGCGGACGACATGGGGAGAGAGGGCGGGGGTGGAAAGGCGGGAGTTGCTGAGTAGGCGGGAATGCAGGAGGCGAGGAAGGCGGCGGGACGGCTGTGACAGGCTTGGTGCGAAGGTAACGGATCAGGGATGGAGGCTGTGGTGAGGTGGGGGGGCGGGGATGGGGAGGGAAGCGCGGATGTAGGAGGAGGGTGGGACAAGCAGCGGAGAGGCGAAGGATGCGGAGACGGCGGAGCAGCGACGGACGCAGTGACGGAGGGGGATGCGGAGACAACGTACGAGGTGGGCGAGAAGGCGGGGGCGGGGATGCGAAAGCGAAGGCAGAGCACGCGGAGGGGGAAAGCGAAGGGCCGGAAGGGGCGGCGGGGGCAGCGGAGGCGATGGCGGGCGAAGCAGAGGAGGCGAGGAAAGCAGCCGCGTTGGCTGTGGCAGGGAAGGGCCGACGAGGAACGAAAGAAGGGGTGGCGATGAGGAGGCGAAGACGAAGGCATCGTCGAAGGGATAGGAGGTGGTGGGGGGGCAGAGAAGTACGATGAGGCGGACCAGTCGTGGGAGGCGGAGGCAGAGGAGGCGGAGCAGGGGCGGGGTGGGGTTGGTGAGTGGGTGGAGGCGACGACGGACGCCAGAGGGCGCGACCCACGCGCGACCAAGCTCTGGGCCTGGGGGCGGGGGTGGGGAATGAGGTCGCAACCGCAGACGAAGAGGACTCGGCGGCTGTCATTGAGAGCCCTCATTAGAAAGTCGGAAAAACTCGGATCTGTACCAGAGATGGTCATTTCATTCGACTTACTGCTATTTGAATAATTTTTTTCTGTGAATTGAATTTCCATGAAACCTTGAAACTCATACAATTCTGTCGAGAGAATATCTCAGTTTCCATTTGCAAAAAGGGCGGCTTATGAATATTTTCTCTTTTTTAGAGGTAATGGTGTATTGAAAAAAATGTACTGGAGAAGTACATTAAATTTTATTTTTTAACGTAAGTCAATAAGTTAAAAGAGGCATATTAGTTAGAAAAATCCAAGTTGGATATTTGTAGTGAAGATTCCAACTATAAGTGCAAAACATACATCGTTCACCATCCTTGATCTACACTGATTGAATTTACAAACACTCAGATTTCAGAATGGTGATTACAGTTGTGAGAATATTTGGAACACAAAAATAAAATACACAATTTGTTTTGAGGTTACCAACTAATCTGTTATTGATTCTCATAGAAAGTATATAGATCATATATAACTGGACATGGAACTGTAATGAATGGGATGAGATTGGCATTAGGGTTTTATGGTGCCGCAACATATTATACCCAGCTATTGCGGATTCGAGAAAAAAGTAACCGAAGTGTCTTTCAAATAACAAATAAATTGAAAATTAGTTTTCATTACGTAGACGATCACCGACTTTCATTAGCGTTGTTGCATTAGCGTATATATACTCTTACCATAATAGAAGCATAACTGCGAACTTTAGTGTGACTTTTCCAATGTGAAATTAAAACCAATAGTTCAATTATGCATACTGAAAGCCCCAAACAGGGCGGTGTATCTCAAAAGGTTTATCGCTTTTTCTTACGGGTTCTCCCGAGTGGTCAGTCACTCTTATATCTTAGGAGGCGGTTTTTATCGATCGCTATATTGATATCCAATAAACGTACGCTGCTCTGTTTGATTTTAACATAGCTTTCAATTGTATTCAATATTTGGGTCATTTTGAAACTCTTTTGGACATAATTTCACTCGTGGAATAGTCCTATTAAATACCGCTCGTACTTTGGAAACTCAAATAAATCCCCTCCTCGCTTCGCGGATCGGGAATTTATCGACAATTTCAAAAGCACTCGTAGTATTACCTATGATAATTCCTTCATCTTTGGCCTTGCGTTCCCTATTCTTTTTCATAAACGAACAAACGCACTTACACAACTCGAAACATATTAAGGCGACTCTGGACCAGCTGGGGCGAGGTTGCAGGAAGCATGCAGTACCGCACCAAGCGAAAGAATTCCAGACGATTCCTCCAGCAGCCGCGCTGGCCCTGTCGTATGCCGGGAGAGGGCGGGGTGTGAGGGGGAGAGTTGCGAACGCAATAGAGTGCGCGACCGCTCACTTCCGGAGGCTTCGCGCCTATTGAAGTGTCATTCACCGGCGCGGCGCCGAGAAAGACCCGCGTGCGAACGAGGAGCGGGTGGGTGCAGCGGACGCCCCGCGCCCGCCGTGTGAAAGTGCGCACGACGGCGCTGAAAGGCGGCAGCGCGCTCTGCGCACAAAAGTCCTGCGGGCGTTCATAGCACGAGCGAAGAATGGATCGCAGGTAAATGTTCCCGGAGATGCGTGGGTTCGAGATGGCGGCGGGGAGGATCGCCAGAGACACACGTTTGTCGACGTGGAAAATTCGAGAAATATTCTTGGGGATTGTTAATGAAATCACCATTGAGCGGAAAGTTTGTTAGAGTCATTACGAAATGTTCTTATATTATTTGACAAAATTCGGTGACTGTAATTCACATGTAGGTTATTTCGGTAAACATGCACTGTACACTATGTATTATGGACTACGTATTTGTGCGTTTAGTTCTGTTGCTTGTACAAAGACCGTGCCCCTCAGCATGGTACTATGTTCTATGTACTATTTAATTTATATGGGATTATGCAACAAAAATCGAAAAGCAACTGCCAAACGTTTTCGTTGAGTTGCTTCAAAAATCATAGGACTTTTCTTGTTTTCGTTTTTTTAAATTTTAATTAGATTTTTTCTTACATCGTTTTTCAGTTGACATACGTGTAATTCATTTCGGGATATAAAAGTGAAACACATTTTTACCGTTAGCTTTCGACCCTGAGCTAGGACTCGAAGTTTCTGGTTCGCAATCCTAGTAGGTTTTAGAGCAAATTCCTACAATGTCGTATACGACTTAAATATCCGAATTGCTTCTGGAGAACTATCGTGTGCTATAATTAAACTGAATAGAATTATTCGAAGTGCCCATTTGTAAATAATGTTGTTGAAGAGGTAGCCGCCATATAATAGAATCATTAAAAGAAAATAATTACTTTGAAGTACTCAGTTGCTAGACACCAGGGAATTACTATTTCTTAAAGGACAATCGACATTAAATAGAATTATTTCCAAGCTCCCAAGTGACAGAAAACTTATTTAAGAGTTGACCATCATTGAAATTGAAATAATGTTCTTCTCAGAAGTCCCGAGGGGGAGGTTTTCAGAAGTAGGCGCGAGGTCGAGTGTGAGGACAAGTCCTCGGAGGCCTATAGGCTGTGCTGCCCGGAAGGCATTCGGCATCACGCCATGCCACGCCACGCCACGCCCTCCGCCTCCGCCGCAGCGGCCGCCCGCGCGCCCGCCCGTGGGACCGCCCGCGTCGTCGTCGCCTCGCGCTCTGACGTCAGTCCGATGGCGCATAATGGGGGCGGCACAATTGGGACGAGGATCTGTTGGAGGACGCACCCGCCACGCGCGAGGACGTCCTCACGTGCGCCGCGCCGGAGAGCGCGAGGCGGACGCCATACCAGCGCCCGAATAGACGGTCTTCTTAGGCACCTGCACAGGGCGGGCAGGGGGTGTGGCCCTTTCAGCGTTTGGAAACGGGCTCGGAACCTTACGTAATAAAACCTTTTTCGACGCAAAAGTTGAGTTGTTGCTTTCCTTTCAAATCGTCTCGGTTTCTGTAGCTGTGTGATGAAGTAAAGCCCAGGCAGACGGAGTTAGCTAGTTAGGGAAGGGAATGTGTCATGTTCGCCACGTGTCTCTCTTACCCCCTCCAAGCGTGGGAATTAAAATAGGCCCAAGCATGGGGGACACCGTTTGTTAACCGGCAAAGTCAGACAATCGAGGCACTCCGAGTATGGTTTAACATAAAATCAATTGCATTCATTAATTGCACCGTATAAGTTAAAACTTCATTATCTTTGCAATGCTCTTCATTTATTTTCTGGTAAAATGCCATATGCTAATAAAAAGTGTCATGGAAAGGGAAGTTAGAAATATAGATGGCCCCTCTGTTTCAGACTGACGAAGCCTGTTACTCCCTTTTTTCCGTCGACCAGAAATCACTCACGTGAAGCTGCCTCAAGAACGGAATGCAACGACATTACATTTTGCATTCTGGATTTGGTGGAAAATTAATGAAAAACTGCAAAAACGCAAAAATTGGTCTTCCCCTTCCGCCACATCTCGAAGTCCATCGAAGATGGTCTTGAATATTTTTTCTAGTATATGTAAAACCAATAAAATTAATGATAGCAATGTTTAAAATACGAATTAGTGCAGGCTTACAGGTTTGGAAATACATTTTACAGTAGAATGCAGCCCACCTGGCCGAAAAATAGTTATATTATTATTATTATTATTATTATTATTATTATTATTATTATTAAAAATAATAAGTAGTTGAAATGTGTTTGTTTATATGCGTGCAGCCCAAACTCGAATATACAGATATTTCTTTTCAGCTATTTGATAGCTGTTTAAAAAGCATGTAACAATAACAGGATTGAAATCAATATGAAGTTGGCTTTATTTTTAATAAAGGTAAAGCAAAGCAATTTCGCGAGAATAAGCACTAAAAATTATTTACTATAGAACGCTTTCCTCTTTTATTTCCTCCTCAAAATATTCAATTAAATTCAATTAAATCACACTTCTTTACAACCTTGTTTTTCTTTCTGCCTTTACACCGACCACACAAAAAGTGACTCACAATTCGAATTGCTTGATTCGTGATAATCAAATTGTCCACATTGATATTCCAATTCAAATGCATTTCGTTCCTGAATTCCGCTTTGAGACGAAAAAATCACGTCCTCTCAAAACGACTTCCTGACACCGCCAGACATTTACGAAACCCTGTCATGACCGGCAATCTCCCGTTCACACATAAACTTGTTAGTCGCCCGAACCATGACAGCGTGATTTTTTGACGTTCGTGTCCGTCAGATTACTTCATTCGTATTTCAGCTCTCCCAGCACGACGCTCGGTATCGACGGGCGTGAAGCCACGTTCGTGTGACATCAACGCATAGAACGCGTAATACTCTCTTTAAAGGGTCCAAACCTCCCGGGCACACGTCACGACACGAATATCAAGATTTGTGTCTGAAACTCTTTTCCTCATTTGCCTAAGAGCATGAATTGTGACTTAGTACAATGCAGTACGACAATACCTATTTGTCCGCGCAGTATTTCTTAGGTAGCACCCTATCTTATGAGAATTTATGCTTGGGGGCTAGAAGTAAGCGCTCGCAATACCCCGAAATCTTTTCATTTCGGGGAGTTGCTGGCTGCTCCAAGGCCTCGGATGATTAAGCGCATTTCCCCTCTTTCCTCTCCCTGTCGGCGCGCATTCCCCTTTCGGCGGGGGAGTCCAGCGGGCGATTAATGTTGGCAACGTGCATTCCGCGCGCCTTTGCGAGAGAAAAATTCCGGGCACCCGCAAACACTACGTCCCCTTGAGACCAGGATTCGGAACAGTCCTTCCGGTCAGGACGCCAGGTCAGGTTGGGTAATCTACTTGGTTTTTAAACCGAGCGAAGTGGCTTGGTGCGTAGCGCGCTGATTAGGGAGGTCCCGGTTCGATCCCCGGGCCGGTCATCCTGACCAGGGTTTTCCGTGGTTTCCTTCGGTCATAAGGTGAATGCTGAGATGGTTCAAAAAGACCACGATCGCCTCTCATCATCCTATCACCTCATAATTTAATAATAATAATAATAATAATAATAATAATAATAATAATAATAATAATAATAATAATTAACAGCGGCGACAAATTTGCTCGCGTCCATGATCCACCACTCGTGTCCCCTGGGTTGCGCCAAATGAGCAACAGCGATTCGCCGCCTACGCGCTTGGCCATTATGAACGTTCGAATCCCCACACGCTGACGGAAACTGCACGTCTATAGTGATCAGCGCGTCACCAAATGGCTAACATGCCAATGGTGGGTGTTGGAAAACAAACATTTAATTATTATTTTCTAACAAGATGTATGGCTAATTGGTTTGGTGAGTACCTCGTATTCGTTTTAAATTAGATAATACTCCAAAATTATTTCAAGTTTTTATTGTATTTATAAATATTGCTGTATTAATAATTATTAACAACTACTTACTAATTATTATTCTCGATTAAGATATTTTCTAACTCCAACAGACAAATGGAGAGTTGTTTCTTTACGTGAGAATTTTCATTTAAGTCCTTACCAGTCTCAGTCCTTGATTATACTTTTGCGTGCGATGGAAGTCATCACTGTTTTCTGTAAGTGTACAAATTCTAGTAGTGCTGAAGTGTCATGCGAGAATAATCATTCCGGAATATCAGATACCATACTGAAGAGTGTTTTTTACACAAAATAACTTTCAAAGCTTTACAACGCATGCAGTTGTTCAAACACATAAAAGTGTGAGGTTTTATGACCTGGTTCGTGTTATTTCCGACGTATCTCGTATTTTACTATAAATTCTGCTATTAAAATAATGGCAGTGAAGTATATATTGTTACTTCCGCAATATGAACTTGATACGTTTTAATGGTATTTAATTTCCGTATATATTTGCTCGTAAATCTTTTCACCTAATCCCTTAATTCGGAAACTCATATTGTGAAATTGGAACATGGACAATGCAATCATAAACACCGTGTGGTTGCCATATCGAACGGCAAGATGAAAATGATTAGCCTCCTCGCCACAGGTATTGGCACTGGAATTCACAACCAATAACAGCGCATGTAACGGGTGGCGAAGAACTTTTTATTGTTTTTATTTCTTTTATCCCTCATTCACCCCATTGGAAATGAGATTCTATATGCAAATATGAGTGTAATTGTCCCATTGTACTAATGGTTTAAAATACAACCCTTAAGGGAGAGGGGGTGAAAATGTGAAAATTTACATCTTACATTCAAATAACTTCAAATTTTACCAGAAGAAGTAATACATTTTACTTATGTACCCTACAAAGTTTTGTTACTCTGCTGTTTTAGTTTTCAAGAAAAAAACTTTTTTGAATTTTTTAAAAAAATTTCTTATTATTTTATAAAATGCTCTACGTTCCACATGAAGCAACATTTATCACTGAATGTTTTATGAATTACTCATAAAAGGTATATAATTACATTCATGGAATATAAATAAAATAAATGAGAGCGTTTCTGAGAAAAAAAAATATACAGTTATAACGTGATGGCTATAAAAACACACATAAAAAAATTAATATTTTTAATTTAGTAATTAATGATTATAACACAAAAAGCTTCCATAGTTCTATGAAACTACGGTAAATCCCGAGTTTAGGGTGGCACGGTTCCTTTGATTCACTGATTCGGTTCATTAGAAGAGAATCGACTCCATGAACTGAATCCTTGTTTATACGTAGTAGTCGCATGTAGTTAAGTTCACAATTCTTTAACCAACGCATTTTTTTCACCAAGTGGTCCGCGACGTGCTACCGCACGTCGCTACCGACGAATCAACGTGCTACGTTCGCGAGGCCTTCCGGCCCTCGCTCTCAGACCTGTTCGCGCCTCCGCTGTCGCTCCGGCGCTCACGTTGTCTTATATACTCCCTCACTTTTAAGAGAATTTATTTTAAAGGGAACACTCACTTTTAAGAAAATGCATACCTTCCATCTGAGTAGACACACAAACCTATTTGAAGAAGACTTGAAATGCGAAAATACACACAATTCCACGCCAACAAATTATCAGGGTACTTGTTCTCATTTAACATTGAACATAAATAATTCAGTTGTTATAGTGAACCGCGCAACTATAAACATAGGAATCGCGAGAAATAATGAATCATAAAAGGAACCAAAGGAACTGTGCCACCCTAAACCCGGATCAACCGAAACTACATTTTCTTAAGATGTTTTAAAAGTTTGATTGAAATATATTAAAAATTGTAGAACGTGGAACTTTTTGAATTCCATAAAAGGTCAGGAAAGTGAAATGCGGAAATTGAAAATGAAAATTTAACTTTATACAAACGCATTTTACTTTATCAACTTACATTTAAAATTCTCCAGAGCCATACATAGTACCCTCAACAACTTTTCTTTTTTCTTCTAGAACTGTATTTGTAATTTTGAGTTGCTTTTTTTGACATTTTGAAAACCTGGTTGTGCAGCTACTTCACTTTTCCGAAGACGGCGTTTATCCTCATTGCCATTATTTTCTTCCTTGAGGTGTCATGTTAATGCCAGTTATATTTGATCTTATCTTTTCACTTGCTTCACACTCCGTATTATATTGAGAAACTGCTGATGTGACAGCAAATTTCTATTTTCTTCTTCGAAACAAATATTTCTTTGGAAGCACTTACTCCAAATCAGGCTATGCAAACTTTCGTTGGCATTTTGTGTTTTTCTGTAGCTCATTTGTTCCATGGAACATCTATATAAAGTTCATGCCGGAAATTCAAAAGCAAATACATTCAAAACTTCTATGAGATGAAAACGTTTGGAAACTGAAAAAGGGGCGTGGCCATCGACGCATTGAGATTTTTAAATGCTCGCAGAAGCCATTTAAATCGCGATTACGAAAACATAAAAAAACCACACACCACAAAATTAACACACATTCCAAACAAAATTATCACATCAAAAAATGAAAATCGTATTTTTCAATTTTTTGCCAATTTTCACCCACTCCTCCCTTAAAGACTTAAGAGATTTGTGAGTAGATGAGATAAACAGTGTGCAAACATGTCTAACAATTAATTACTCTGCGAGTTACATATTGTTTTTGTTAGAAAATTCGTCAGATTTTTTGTCAGAAATGCTTATTCCTGAGTATGATGATAATTTGTGATTACTCGTGATTGTTACAAGAAACTCGTGATAACTATGATTATTCGATATTAGACAGTACTTCAAAATCGAAGGCTAAAAATAAACAGTTTATTGGACTCTGAAAAATATATTATGAAATATTGATTTGTTTAACGTTTAAATTAGTAAAAAATGGTGTAAAACGTGTTCATGTAATATTTGTGTGTAATGTACGAGTTCTGTTTCCTCTAGCTAATAACGAATTTGGTTACGTCGCAATAATTATTAATACAGGTATCATGTACAAGTGAGGACATTTTAATTACGTGGCTTTTCCCTGAAAGAACCAATCAACAGAGGTCCAACGATAAACCAATTTGAATGAATCATTTTTTTAAATATGCTAATGGTTTGTCTTCTAAGAAACATTATTTAGAAGCAGTGGCGTATATTGTGGGCTACCGAGGCTACCGGCGGTAGCCCGAGAAAATTACGAGAATAAACATCTGACAAGATATATTATATTAAAAGAATTGTAGGCCACTTTTTGAGTGACATAGATTTTTCAAAATTTCGTATAATCTGTTCTGTTGAGATATGTATTAAATTGCTCGCTAGTCGGCGCATCAATCCTCTCAAGAGGATAGCGGGAAACCCCGCCATCTCCCGAAGAAAAGCATGCACTACACTTACGGGACTAATGACCTACTCTGTTGACGCGCCCGGAATCACTAACCAACCAAAAATCAATGTTTGGTTCACTATAACCGAGATTCACTGTATACGATGTCAAAATTAAATTCTCTATATTAATTGATTTTATTAATATACAGCAAAATTCATTAACAGCACGAATTGAAAATTTCAATACATTTATTTGTACGCATAAAATCAATTATTTTTTATTGTGTGCTTCCTACATTTTTTATTAGATCCTTCTGCAGAGTTTGTGCTCTCTCCATACTTGATTCTGCGTGGTCCTCTGTCTCTAAGCATTCTAATGCAGTCTGGCAGCTTTCAATACCTCTTGCACTGTGGAACACCATCCCCCTCCAAAGGTCCTTTCAATTGCCTAATAACAGGAGATCCAATTAATTTCCAGGACTTTCTTCCTACGTTCACTATGGCCGAGGTTCAGGTTCACTGTAACCGAATCTTCTTACGCCTACTTTTAATGCAAGTGAAACGGGACCAATGACTTAAGTTCACTATAACTGAGGATTTACCAAATTACATAATCGAAGATTATATATAATTATAGAGTCAAAGTTTATTTATAATATCAGCGGAAGCCCAGGGCATGAAAGCAGCATACGTCACTGTTTGGAAGTGCTCACAGTTTTGTGTCATGATATTATGAGTAGTAGCGTCTTTTTCCAACCCAGCGAAAGACCTTCCTTCGCCACTGCAGGAAACACAAATCTCCTCCCCCGCGTGACTCAGTTGGGGTCAACTGCGTGACCGGCGCTTGCGTGTGGAGTTCGGAGTCCGTGAACCGTCACCGATAACTCCTGATTATCTCCTGAGAATGCGCCAGGGTCGAAGGACAGAGGTCGATTTGGGTCTGGCGCGATTTCGTTGATATCAGTCACAACCCTCAGAAGGCTTGTTTTTGTCGTCTTTAAGACGCTGGGCGATAAACTGTAAATAACTCAAAACAACTTCGAAAGAAATATGAAGAACATCTGTCACTACAGAGCTTCTCATAAGGGCGAAATAAGATCGATTTCACAGAATTGAGTAGTAATTGTAAAGGATTGCTTGTAGGTTGTATCTACGCCCAATTAAGTCAGAATCTAGCGTGCGGCACGAAAAAACTATTTTTACTTTCTCGTGTACATACGTATATACGGAGTAATATACGTAGTATAGGAAAGTTATGTAATGCTGCGGAAAATTGATTTCGAGATTTCTACGGAAATACACGTTTTGGGGTCCCCTGATACCGAAAAAGTGTGATTTTTTCAAAACGTCCGTCCGTTCGTTCGTTCGTGCGTGTGTGCGTGCGTGCGTTCATGCGTTGCGTTCGTTCGTTCGTCCGTCCGTCCGTCCGTCGTCGTGTCGTCGTTGTCCTCCGTCCGTTCGTCCGTCCGTCCGTTCGTCCGTCCGTCCGTTCGTCCGTCCGTCCGTTCGTCCGTCCGTCCGTTCGTCTGTCGTATGTGTACAAATCTAGTGCCTAAACCACACTTACTATTTTTTCTAAATTGAAGAAACCCCTGTCCATATGGCTCTAGTTGAAGTTTTGAAGTTTTGAAAAACATTCTTCAAAATTTGGAGTACTTTACATGAAGTCTCGCGGACATTTTCAAAATTTTCTTCAAAACGGCTCCAATTTTTTTATTTAAATTTCTTGAAAGAACAGAGTAAAATACACTTATAAAAGTGGCATAGGTCCGATTTCCATAGATAACTCTAAATTTTCGAAAATTGCAGAAGTTTGAATTTTACCGGCGTCTTTCTACAATTATAAAATTGAAGATAGATATTTTTCCTACAAATGAAATTTGTTGTCCATAAATACCTCTTTCATTAAGGTTATATAGATTTTTTTGAAAATTATCGTAGTTTTCGGGCAATAGTGCATGCAATATTTGCAATTTTAAAAAAATAACATAAACAATATTTTCTCATAAACAGCTCCAAATTCTTTCTTTAATTTTTTGGTAGGGATAGACCAAATGCACCATATCCGATGACATAATTACCACATTGCTCTATTCTTTTGTATTTTTCTTTCAAAAATTACAAAAATGTATATTTTTACTTGTCTCTCACATCGGAAATATTTACACTAAAGGCAATTTCTTCACTTTATTAGATTTATGAGTGCATGTGCTTTAAATAATGTCAAATAAAGTTTCTCAAAACTCTGTAAAAATGAGCTCAAAATTCAGCATTTTCAGAAACGCTTAAACGCCATTTTTTCAAAAATGGCTCGAAATTTTTCTTCATTTTTTCCAATGATAGTGCTAATTGCACTTTTAAAAATTAAAAATTTGTATCCATTATTGCTTTTTTGTAAGTACGTCAAATTACTTCAAATGAAGTTTTTCGAAAACTCCATACATTCCTGTGAAAAAGAGCTTCGAATTTGGCATTTACAGTAATGCTTAAGTGCCGTTTTCTTAAAAACTGCTTCAAATTTTTCAATTAAAATTGCTCTTAGGACGACGTTACAACCGTCTTTAATATTCTTAAAATATGATTTAGGTTCTACTATTTAGAAACCGAAAAGTTGCAAAAATTTCAAAAACATTTTCTTTGGGCCGCAATAGATGGAAGGAGGCAAGAAGGAGGGACAAGACAGTAAAGTACCAGTCCACAGCAAGGAAATTAGAAAACTTAACTACGAGAAGGTATGTGTCATTCTGTAGCACGTCAAGTTTTGAAGTGCTGTGCGTAATTGACAGCAAGTAAGTATCAGCGAAAAATGAATAGGTTCTGGTGGAAAAAGCAATATAAAATTATATAAAATAGTTTCCCTGCAAATTAACTATCTTTATTAATTAACAGTTATTTATTACAATTATTCGAGTTATTGTAAAATCGTTGATCATGAAATAATCTCGGTATTTCGATACTTTATTCACATGCTGGCAATCATGTAGTGATAAAGTAGTTTAAATAACCTGTATTAAAAGTACAAAAGAAGTTATACAACTTGATTAGACGAATATCTTCTAAATATTCAAACCTGTGTGTATCGAAAATTTTATCCCGTGTGTCTTATCTCAATTCTCTGTTAATATCACAAAGTTGGACAATTCCGAATTCATGAAATCAGTATTTCCCGTATCTGTTGTTCTTTTTGTATATTTCCTCTTACTCTTCTTGGATTTACAGCACTGGCATCATGTATTTCGAACTTGAACGATGGTCTAGAATATATCTTGGGGATTCCGAATGAGGAGCCTGTGAAATATTACTCCAGTTATCCAGAAATGCACATTTTATGCTCTTGAAGGCGATAAATACGTAAGTTAATGATTATATTTCATTTTTAACGAGTAACAGATTTAGTACTGGAAGGAACCCCACTTCGTCAAGAATCGTAATGCATCACAAAAATGATTGATATTTTCAGCTAATTGTTCGAGTCTCGACTAACCATATAGATATAAAATTGTGATTGAAAAATAGCATAGGAAGTCGAAAACAATTGCAAAAAATTCACTTGTTTGGTTGCAATAATACTAATACTCAATAGCTCGAAACAAACATTGGCCCATGCGTTGAACTTGTAATAATGAGTTATTATGCAAAACAATGAATTACAATTCAAACAGTAGATACAAAATTTATTTTTTGAAAATTTCTCTAACTCTATCATTTAGAATAAGAGAAAACGTACATAATACATGTAGCAGGTTTACAGCTAAAAGCCGTGTTAGTGTGACTCTTGTACTCAAAACAACCTCTGAATCTGCGAAAATGTAAATTACCTCCATGTTCTTAGCTTTATCACCATAGGCGCGTACATGGGCGGGGGCGATTATGCCCTCTAGAGTAGGGGCCGAAAATATGTTAATTCACATGCTAAAAATGACGTACAGAACTGTTAGATACATTTTAAAAAATTAAGTAAACGTATGAGCACATTTTTCTATCCCTATATTGATACAGCATCTGTAGTTTAAGAATTATTTTCTCCTTATCTAGAGATATAAAATATGAAAATTACAGTCTTTTATTTAGTTGTAAAAGTCAGCAGTGCTGTAGTTATTAACTCGTTGACTCGCTGTTTTCAACAATTAAAATATATTTTTACATTCATTTACGACTTATTAATTTTTTAACTTTATGAAATTGTATTAAAGTATTTTTAAAATGTGAAACAAATAACGTAAAAATTCGTAAATTTTCCACAAACAATGAAAAAAAATAAAATTGTTCATTATACACTTACAGTGTAACGGACGAATTCGAGGGAAAAGCGTGAGGAACCTTTTGTAATCCACCCTTAAAATGGCCAATATGGAATCAATATCTCCATAGAAACGCTTAAAAAACGCGAAAAAATCCGAAATCGGCGGTAAACAACTAAAGTATAAAAAAAGAACGAAATTACCTTGAAAAATGTGGACAAGTGGGAGTCGATCCCTCCTACAACAGCTCATAAATACATTTCGAATAATCAAAAATGTACTGTAAATTGTTATACATTTAAAAGATAATTTGCAAAAATATGTTTAATGGATAAGGAGACCCCGACATGTAGTTCCCCATCGTTTTAGGCTGCGCTCCTTATCACTAAAATTCTCAGTCCATTTCTCTTGCGCACGTCAATGAAAGCGCATGTGTTTGTTTTCTTTTACTGATACTGCAACTGTTAGAAGCAGAAGAAATATGAATGCAGCCTTCAGCGAAAAATGTTTGCTTATCTGTCATGGCCAATAAAGTTGCTATTAGTAGATTTATTTATTGGAAGTTATGCAAGTCTTGTTTTTCTTTTTTAAGATATGTGACTCCCATTTGTAGCGAATGCAGATGAGATCGCTTTCATGGAAAAATATCGGTTATTGCAATGTCACTATCACTAATGTTCAAAACCGTTGCCCTCCTCCCGATCGATGGTCATGGCATAGTGGTTGGCGCACATGCCTTTCGCTTCCGCTGCTTGAGAGCGATCTCCAACCACTCCATGAGCAATTGATGGTGGACATGTTTTCTCAGGGTTCTCACGTCATCTCTGCCTCACATTCTACCCTATCACTGTTCACCTCATCAACACTATCTCTATCGTCTACCTTTTAGGTTATACATGGGGCCAATTACTTTACCAGTAAAAGCGTCCCTAAAATACAATAAATAAATAAAAAAATTATTTAAATTTGCCTAGTTCCCATTCGAGTTTTCAACGTTTGAATAGTAACTTTAATAAGTTACTATTCAAACGTTCACTTGAATACATTGAAACACTAGTATTTCAATATTTTCTTCGTTACTTATTTAATATCCTTGTATATGATTTGTTACATAAGAGATTTTGAACTTGTCAACATTCATTAAGACTTTCTTTTTACCATAAACTGCGATACATATTTAATGTTTTACCTCTACTTCTTTTGTATTTGGTACGACTATATTACCTTTCCAAGCATGTCGCTCAACGTATTTCTGTCGATGCAAGTTGTCTCCGGCGGGGGCGTGCGTTCGTTGTGGGAGGAAGTGGTGGTGGGTGCAAGTGTGAGTGGGAGTTGGGACGGGGTAGCTGCGTGTGCACAGCGCAACCGAGCGTGAGGCTACTGTGAAGAAGGTCTATCGACCCTTAGCCACCAGCTCCCGTTCCGCCTCACATCCACCAACGACCCCGCCCCGTAGACGCTAGAGAATCGATATTTTTTTGGTAATACGTGCCAACGGAGCAGCGCGTGAACTTAAGATGTAAAAGGTCGGCAAGGCTTGAACTAGAATGCGTCTTGAGAAGGAAACTAAAGTCGGTACTTGAGTTCTTTCAAACTAGGAATCACGTTATTGAAAAGAAAAGATAAATATTAGCAGACATGTATCCCACCTCTGATGTGCCCCATAAATCAAATTTCTTTCCGCTCTTTTTTTCAACAGAGAAGAAAACCGTTACTTTCGAATAACGCAAAACTCGACAATTTTTCAACAGACGCAGAAATAAAGACAATTTTAAAACCGAGATTTTCTCCAATAAAGTTTTTCATTTTTAAACATTTGTTCTCGGATAGTGCGAAGAACGCTCGTAAAAATGGCGCAGATCCAATTTTTGTTGAATTCTGAATTTTTCAAATAGGACAAGTTACAAATAATGCGAGAAAGTGTGTGCTATAATAGCTTAATCGTTTTAAGATGGTTATTATAATTTCGATATTACGAGGTAATTATTAGTTTTACACTGTATACTTGTATGCCCATAACACTCACAATATCTTACGAGTATTCAGCTTTCAACACAACTTACGGTTCACCAACGTTTCGTTCACAAACATACGGTTCATTTGTGACAAGAGGATAAGGTAAATGACAATACTCATAGACAAAACTATTGCACTGTATACTGTAAACTGTTAACAAAGTCGAGTTGAAAATTCGGAAGGGTGGGGCAGGAATTTATGCAACGCACACGTAATGACACCGATATTTTTTTTTGTATCACTAGGCCTCACAGGAAGTCCTAGTGATTCAGGTAAGCTGGAACTGATGTGTAAGATGGAAAAGAGAAAGGGAGGGGCGGCAATCAACGTTCCACAGAGGTAAAGATACGCAAAGAGTGTATCTAATGATACACTCGGGCAGGAGCAGAGAAAAAAAGAGACCAAAAAAAACCAGAGAAAAACACAACTGAACTAGTGGGACAGCAGACAGGCGGAAAGAAAGATAAAACATGAGAGGAGAGGAGAGGAATCGACGTGCCACGGAGGTAAAGACAGAAAAAAATATAGTGATACTCTCGGACAGGGGCACGAGAGTAAGTGGGAATAGCGAGGCGCGGGAATCGTCGTGGTAGAGAAATAAAACCACGAAAAGACGTAGTGAGAGTCGGAAAGGCGCAGAGGGGGAAGAGGGAAGGGGTGGTGGGGGAGGGGGAGGGGCGGCCGGAAGTCCACAGGCGGCCGAGCGGAAGGACGCAGCCCGACGCCTCGGCGTCCCGGGGCCTGCGCTGCGCTGGGGGCTTCTGCCGGCGACGAAACAATCGGCGCGGAATAACGTCTTTATGAAAGTCCCTCCGCTTTCCCTCGGCTAATCAGCCTCCGCGGATCAAAGCCCCGGATTCTTTCTCAAAGAATTCGCCGAATCGCCGAGGTCGTCCCGACTTGAAAGGTTGCCTTCGGGCGGAGGATCGCCAAGCACTTCCTGCGAGGCCCGGCTCTTCCGAATGCGGAGAAAAGAGGATCTATTTGCTAAGCAGATGAGGGCTGCAGAGCTGCCCAACGTAGTCGGTTAACAGGCTTCTGTGGTATGCGAAGGATGTCAAGATATTCTCGTTCCATTCCTTCAAAGTTTTACATACGCAATTAAACATCTTCTTTCTAGGGTTTTTATCCAGCCGACAGCCGAGTTAGCCTTTGCGTCCCGATGGGACGCATATTCGACTCATACACTAGACACCAACACACTTGCGGGCTCCTCTGATCTGGGGTCAGCAGAACGCGAGGCCCTCCGCGACAACACATACATACAAAGACAAGGGACAAACAACCATGCCCAAGGCGGGACTTGAACCCGCGACCCTTCGGACCGAAGCGCTGAGTCGGTACTCGCTCTTAGCCACCTCGACCATCCAGGTCGGCCAATTAAACATCACCTACTAATATTTTGAAGTTATTTATCATACTTATAATTACTTATTGCACTATACTTATCATTACGTATTGCACATTATTAAAATTATTATTTATACATTTCCTTGGTTGTTGAAGCATTAGAAAGAAAGGGATGTGAGATTCTTTCAAAGGGAGATTTCATAAATATCAGCCACTTATCCTTCACGTTATGAGACGTGAGGAGATATCTCATATCTATTGATACACAGTAGAACTAACTAAACTGCAACTACATATGTTGAAGATTTTATAAGCATATTAATACGGTGGTATTGAACATCGAATGTAGTATTAACGACCCGCGCACAATCCTTGAGTTGTAGTTTTGAGGTCTTCGAGTGCGCTAACAATTCACTTTTTCATATAAATGACATTATACGCTTCAATTCTCGTTATTCGAGAAAGTTTGGCGAGATTTGTTTCCCATCGAATATTTTCTTTTTGATGAAAATATTTCTCAAAGAATTTTTTCTTTTTGGAGTTGCGTTTAGGGGTAGAAAAGCGAGCTACGGTAAGTTTCGGCACACCGCTCTGCGCCCCCACCATCTGGGGAAGGGGCGAACTCGCGCGACGCGGACAGGTATATGGTGCCGCCGCTGCTCCAGGCTTACCGCCGCCGTCGGAATAATTAAGGTTGCCTGTGTATTTGCGTATCATACGTGTCTTTGGAAATACACAAGACGGAAACACTGATCTAAATAGATCTACTAATAGAACCGTTTCTGAAAAGTAGCTCATCTCTTACTTTAAAAGTGAAAAGAGAACAGCTGATTTTCTCAGCAAATACAAATCACAAAATGGATATCATTACTAGAGTTCTCCTATTTCCACGCGTAGTTAATCTTTTGTTTTACAACGCTACCGCTGTCGACGTCTTGCAAATTGGCCTTTCCCATTCACGTGCACTGAGATCGGTAGCTCAGTGCATCGACTGATGTCACTGCAGAGCCTCTGACCGGGAGGTCCTAGGTTCGAGTCCTGACAGCGGCAGGATTTCCGACACTAGCACCGGGAGCGGTAGCGCAGTGCATCAACTGATGTCACTGCAGAGCCGCTGACCGGGAGGTCCTAGGTTCGAGTCCTGACAGCGGCAGGATTTCCGACACTAGCTTTTCAGCGAACCCCGCGCGATCTCCTTCCTCTTCCTTGTGGTTTTTTTGGTCGAATTATTCGCTTCTGGAGGAGAATTCTAGCGACCGGCTGCTCTGATCGGTAGTTTTCCGTGGTTTCTCCGATCAACACCAGGCGAATGCCGGAGCAGTACACTACCAAACGGGCCACGGACCGCGCGCGATCTGTCCTTCCTCTTCCTTGTCCTATCCTCTCCCCTTACACACACACTTACACTACCACATATTCCGGGAGACCGATCGGGAACATAGAGCATGTCCCGGCTGGGGCGATACCCTGCTGGTGGGAGAGTACTGGTTAGGGGGAAACCCCACTAGCAGACGGTAGGTCGGGCCCGGATCTCGCCATCCAGCGGGGGAAGATCACCGCCATCTCCCAAGAAAAAGCATGCACTGCACCTACGGGACTAATGACCAAAGCTGTTGACGCGCCCGGAAACACGAAAAATCAATCAATCACTCATTCACGTCTGATGGTGGTCTCTCGCCCGCCGTGCATCGCGCGCAGCCTCGGCGCCGCCGCCGTCCGGATTGCGCGTGGCGGCGCAGCGGCGCATCCGGAGGCGATCGCCCCGCTCGCCGCGCCGATTGGCCTCCGGGATGAACAGCGCTGGTGGGGAACGCGCGGAATGCAACCCCTTTGATCCCGACTCGCGCACCTTGCAGCTCCCTGTGGACGAGACATCTGCGTAATTGTTATACGGGTTCACTGATTGGGTTGTAAGGGAACGAGGGGGAAAACAAAACTTCAGTTCGAATGTGATCCATTTTTATGAAAAACGTTTATCGGATTTATTTGATAAATGTTATTGTGGATTCGGGATTCTAGTCAGATTGTTTCTAGAAAGTCACTAATTTTCTCTTAGCTTTTACCTTCCACATGTGTACGTTATGAAATAAATTGTTATTGTGACTATGAATGTGTCTGCACTTACGTACGGCTTGCAGCTGTTACCGCCACTTTTTTCCAATGAAACTGCAACAGGTGTTCAGCTACCTCGACTAGTTGCTCATGTTTGACAAACTAATGTTTTCTCTCCTAGTTTCCGTAACACTAATGACATTGAGAACTTACTGATTGCTTTCAGTCCGTTCTATAGAAACGTCAATACCTCGCGTAAATTGCTTATTTCACTTGGTAAAGCCCTTGTTTAACAGAGGCCTTGTTTAGAGAATACTGAAGACATAAAATTAAGAACTTGAGTTAACCGTTTTTAAAATACAAATTTACTTTCTTATTTGCGTCTAAAATTAAATCATATTTACCATGAGTTCTTTGCTTGTCACTGAATACGTTTTCGCAATTTTTCCTGTATTGTAATCGAGTTGTTTTTCATTTCTACGGCGTTTTGGGAAGTTCTTTTTAGCGCCTCTATTACTGAAGAATGGTGAGGTAAGACTTTACAGATAATAGTAATAGTTAACAATTTAGGGCCTTTGATGATGTGAAGTTCGGGAAGAAATAATCAAATAAATCAATTAATTTCGATATAATGAAGATAGAATTATATCGCTTTTCGTTTAGTTAACTAAATACGCTTATTAATTTCATAAAAAATCGTTGATTATCTATATGTTCATAGCACGCATGCAATTAAAATTCCACCATGCAAAAAATGCACATCTACCAATCAAAATTCAGAAAAGGTGCTAAATCGTTTAAATAAGTAACACAGACCAAGCCAAGGTATTCACAATTGGTCATCTTAGGATTACGAATGTAAAAATGTAAACGTCAGTTGTGTTTACCAGTTCTAAAAAGTACACTATAGCAAAACTGTATCAGAATGACAGTTTTTTTAAAATATTTATACATGCTGAATTCTCTCTCATAACTGTCTTTACTTTTCGTGGGAAATAATGTTTTCATGACTTTGTCAGTTCCTTCCGCAATATCTTCAGTATCTTCCATATGGAAATATTTCTTGGAAACAAACACAATGCAACGCCCACTAAAATCGATATTCTTCAGAAGCAATATTTTGTCATCATGCCTTGAACTGTAAAGATGTGCTTGAATTTATCAAAATTTAAATTATTCTTAAATGGAGACAAAAAATATTGAACGTAACATGTGTATAAACGGTTATAATTGCACTCCTGTTATATAAGAAAACATACCATTTGTGCAATTATCCCCCTCTTTATACACTTTTTCGTTAATTACTCTAATAATACAAGGAAATGGTTATTGTATTGCTCTATGCTACTGTCAGCTTGGCAAAGTAAATATTACTTTGATTAACACGATGAAACTCGCAAATGTGATTGTGGATACACACAGCAATGCTGATTCGTTTTCCAACTTTCATCTCCACAGTAAAGCAGTTCCACCCCTCCGTTCACGTCACCCCCATGCTTCTATTTCTCGACGTAAATAAAACGCGACGCAATATAAGCACAGAAGGGCAAACTAAAGCGCGCCGGACGTCTTAAATCTGCCGGTGCGCGGCGCAGCGGCCGACACTCGGGCTGATTCGTCGGCGAACCGCGCGCGCGGCCCGCGCCGTAAACGCGCTTCTGTTAATCGAATGGGCCCCGCGTCACGCCCTCCCTCCCTGCCTGCCTCCCGCCCAAGGCGGAGGGCGCCTTTACGACCGAGGGGCGCGCCCCCTCGCACGGAGCCCCCCTGCCGCTCGCCCCCGTGCGAGGGAGGTGTCGCCGGTGCGCAGCAGATGCACGGCAACCCAAGATGCGGAGCCAAGGCAGCCCTGAGCGGCGCAAGGCCTTTGTCTAAGACATAATACTATAAAGGAGTCTAATGAATAAATTACTGCAGAGGTGCATCCAGGGTTTTTTTCGGGGGGTGCAGGTGGGGTGTCCAGAGGAATTGAGGTTTTCTTCATTTTTCAATTACGCTGAATATAAAAGGTGTTTTTATTTGTTGAAATAAAGGACGGACAGACGTCTTGAAAACAAACACTTTTTCGGTATCAGGGTGTTCCAAAACGTGAATTTTTCGTTGGAATCTCGAAATCCTTTACCCGCAGCATTACATAACTTTCACTAAACTACGTGTATTACTCTGTATATGCGTACGTATACGAGAAGATAAAAATAATATTTCAAAAAGCATTTGAGACGTTAAATATCCCTTTTTGTTTAAATTTACATTAATCTAGCTTTCTTCAATATATTCCACATTTGAGACGCTCAAAACTTGCGTTCAGTTATATTTCGACCACAAATAAATACCAAATTAATTGTGAAAATTATGTATCATTTGTGCGAAGCAAATTTACTCGATGGAAGCGACCTCGGTAGTGCAGAGGCTTTTTCGTAAATAAACACGATAAGTATATTCGGTGTGGGATATTTTGTGAATAATTATCCTCCTTTCCTAGGAGAACCCTTTCGGCGACCTGTGCCATTGGGAAGAGAAACGTGGCCGAAGCGCTTTCTGAGTGGCGGGGCCGGGGGCTGTTGCCCGGCGGGCTGTCTTTGAGCCAAGCCCGTGTGGGCGGGGCGGGTTCTGGAAGAGTTGACGCCGCTGAACCGAGACACTTCTCACCCGAGGCCGACAGGTGGGGGCGTGGCGGCGGCGGTCGAGCGCTCGCGAGTACGACGTAGTACTACGTGGCCTTTGTGGCTTGACGACGCGACGGCCTCTTTCCGCACTCGCTCTCGCAGCAAGACGGGGCGCTCTAATGACGGGGCAACAGAGGACGAACGCGGCGCGGCGGGCACTCGCTCTGCGCTGAGCCTGGGATCGCCCGTTCGAATCAAGTCTCTGCGGTGCTTCAGAGGAGTGAGCTACAACGCACAAAACGTTTCCGATTATTTTACCTAGGTAGTCTCTCATTGGTTTATTATTGCTGAAGAATTGAATCATCAGCAGATCATTGAAGCGTACGTTCTAAATGGAGGAAGAGCAGGACTTGCTACAAGACGACAGATGTGCGGAGACGTCAAGATATTTTGAAAGAAAACGTAGGAGGAAACGTGATGCAAGAGGAAAAGTGGGAAAAATAGATATCAATCACATCTGTGATAGTTCTGTGCTATTTTGTGGGTCTACATTATGCTTGCGAAATTCTCTCCTCGCACTCTCCGTAAGATGTGAACTTCGCAAGTTCATATAATTTAATGGGGAATGTTAACCGTATATACCAATAAAACGACATTTTCTCTTTTTTATTTTTTATTCTTCATAAATTTGGGACAACATTTTTGTAATACAAATTCTGACACAGTCATGTGACTTCACGTTGTGTGTTGGAAATGAAACGGTTTCTAAATTAAGTCACGAACTTGTCACTAGTTGAAAGGAACTAAATCGAATTGTTTTGATTTATCACTCATCTATTTCACGCAATTCACTTTACGAAGTGATGTCCGCTTATTAATATTTATTTATAATAGATAAAGCCTGCATATACACCCAATTACAGGCTTAAATGCAGAAAATAACTGTAATTTATAATGGTGGCTACATGTGAGTATTTCTTCGCAGAATAACAAATCGAGGAAACTGAGTCTGCAAATAAAGCAATTCCATCACTGAAACTGGCTTCAATATTATTTACATTATCTATCATTTTTTTATATAGAGGAGAGTTTATCTGAACTTTACTGCACTTTTGGTATTACGAATCTACAATATTTTACTTTAAATTTAATATTTGTATATACTAATTATAGTATAGTTTAATATATTTTTTTTCAAATTTTCCAGCACTTTTTCAGGCATGGTCATAAAATGTGTTAGTAAAATACAGCCAAATGTAACGCATACGCCCAAACGTAGGAAAAATAAAAAAATATAGAAAATATATTTCTTGTTGACACGATCTCACATTTCAGACTCGTTCTCCTATCGCAGTGGAGCAGTGGTAGCAGCCCCGCCACAAAAGCAATCGTAATTCACGGAAGGCGGCATTCATACCGGAAACATCGTGGTTTCTTGGCGCGCTCCGCACGTGACACCCCTGGCTGTTTCTCTAAACATCCTCCCCAGCTTCTTTCTGAGACGGCACGTGCTCTGGACCCCTCTTCTTCCGCGTTCCGCTTCCGTTGGCCTGCCCCGCCCCCGACCGCAGCTCCTGGGCCGCTCGCTTCGCCTTTGCGGAGCCCTCTCGCCTTGGGCTCACTTGCCCACCAGGAGGGGAACCATGTAATGGAGCTCGAATCAGAATATTGCTGTACGGAGAAAATGACCGCAACGATTCAATGTTTGAACTACCGTTCTGCATTCAAACTCTTAGACCACAGGATAATCGAGGCTTGTGGTTGCTGATGAAGCAAAGTATTAAACGAAACTTCCATTAATGCTGTAGAAGGCGCTCGTGTGAGCAATATCTGATAGAATATTATTTTTCTCGTACTGTAACATATCTGAATTCACAACAAACAAATCATAGATTGCAAATTACAAGTTCTAGTTACTTTGCCATCTAATAATACTCGAGAATAAATTTGTCATTGGAATCCATTGGAAGAAATTGTAAGGTAGAGTACCTCAGCTTTCAAAAGTAGAGTTCATTGTATTTGCTGTATATTAGATGACCCGACGTCTCCTTCGTGCCGGCAAGCAGAATAAAAAGCTTCAGCTGAGCATAGCTGCTTGTCCCCCTCCCTTTCTTTGGACGGCGTCATCTCGTGCGCGATGCCTGCCCCACAGCCGCAGCTGCCGCCGCCCCCTTCGGTGCCCCACGGCTCGCACGGCACCACCACGCCACCACACAGTGGTTCAGAATGAGCGAAAACCGGTATACTGAGTAACAACAAAGATACAGTTATTTTATATCGTTTGAAAACAAATTGAATGGTGGGGTTTGATTGTTATTCGATTAATACTCTTATTACGATATCTTTAAAACTTTTAATAATAAAACATGTAAGCAATTTTAAAATTAATTGTTACCATAATTGATACTTAGCGAGTAAAATAATTTTAAAAAGGGTCCTAAAATTTAACATTTGAGTTACACTCTAAGTGTTTTTGACGTGACGATTTTTTTTTTTTTTTTGATATTCCTTGTAATCATGCCTGTTTAAAGATGCTGCATTTCACGAATGTAAGAAATGTATCTTCTATGAACGTAGTTTGAGTCAGTCATGAACTACTTTCCATTTAATGTCTTTTCATGTCCACCTTATCTTATTCATTTTGAATTTCGAAATTTCCACGTCACATCAAACTCAGCGACCTTTAAAATGTACGAATGCAAACTCCATTTTTGGAGCTCTGTTAAAATTATTGATTCCCCTGGCCATGTGGCATTCCAATCACTGTCCTCCGGCCCAGCCTCCGAAGCCGCCGCCGCTAGCTGGATTGTTTGGCGTGAGCCCGGAAGCGGCCTGCGTTCCGGCTGCTTCAGACTTCCGGCTGCTCTAGGCTGGGAACTAGGGAAGCCGCGCGCTGCCTCAGGAGCCCACTGCGCTCGGCAGCGGCCTCGCTTGCAGCACTGAGCAGGCAGGGGGAGAGCACTCGACGAAAACGGAGGAAATGCAGTGGAATATGGACATTAGAAAAGAAAGACAGCGGGAGATTGAGAGAAACAAAGAGAGAGAGAGGCAAAGAGAGAAAGAGTGGGGAGGGAGGAGTTGGTGAGGTGATGGAGAGCAAAGAAATCAATACCGAAATTAAAAATTCTGTTACTTAGGGGGTGTTGGTGACGAGACCAGAATTCTTAATCAGGAGGGGCGCGGTTTGACCGTGAAGCAAAGAGAAGAAATGTGCATTGAAAGACCCATAGAAAAATGAAATTCTAGAAAAGATGGTAGATGGAAAGAGTTTAATAAATTAAATATCATTAGCACTGTAATAAAAGTAGGAGAGTTAGAGGGACAGAAAAGTCAATACTTCTGCATAAAGTAATATTTCATTGGAGAGAAAAGGTTCAGTGATTTTCTGAGCAACGCAGTGACGAAATGAAAAGAGCGCATTCGAGAAGCGGGCGCGCAGCCAATAAATGGCATCACGGCAATGATGACAAACAACGCCATCGAGGAACGCCGCCTGCCCCCAACCCCGGCGTGGGTGGGGCTCGGGGCGTGTCGTGGGCGATTGCTGGGGCGACGAGAAGAACGAGGGGGCGGCTGAGGCAGCAGCAGCACAGCGGCGGCGGCGGCAGCGAGGGCGGCGATGGCATCTGCCGGGTCAGCGGCGGCGGCGCGGGCTGCGGTCAATCGGGGTTCCACCCCGCCGTCGCCCCCGTCCCCGCCTCCACCCCGTTCCTGGCGCCCCCCCCCCCCCTCCGCCACTGTCGGCGCCGTCTGTCCCCCCTCCCCGTCCCACCGTCCATCGCCGCCATTTCCGTCCCCGTCTCCACCGCCACCGAGGCGGCCGTCCCGTCCCTGCTCCGTCCGCCGCCATCGCCCCCGTCCCCGCCCCCGCCCTCGCCGCGCGCGCGATCGATGAGCCCGCGCTCGCAGCCTCCGCACGCACAGTGGCCGAGGAGGGCGGCGCAAGGGCGAAAATGGGCCGCAAACGGCCAAGAAGCGCCTCAGTGAGGAATGCTATGGTTTCCCGCCGCGCCGGCCGGCGGTTGCTTCCACGGTCTGCCGGCCACGGTCACGCGAGCGGTTTCACGGGTAATTGGGTGCTGCGAGATGGCAGGGAGAATTGACTCGCGGAGTGCCAAAGTTGACACCGTCAGAAGTAGCTCTAAGTGGCAGGAACATTTTCCTCTGATGCTTCTAAGGAGGTCCTAAATTTCAAGTCCCGACAGAGGCTGTTTTTCGACTTCAGTATGCATACGACTATCGAACTTCATAGCTGTATAAATCGAATTCAGCCGTTGTTGGTTGGTTTGTTTTTTTCGTGTTTCCGGGCGCGTCAACTGCTTTGGTCATTAGTCCCGTTAGTGTAGTGCATGTTATTTCTCGGGAGATGGCGGTGGTCTTCCCCCGCTGGATGGCGAGATCCGGCGCCGACCTACCGTCGGCTAGTGGGATTTCCCCAAACCAGGACTCTCCCACCAGTGGGGTACCGCCCCAGCCGGGACAAGCTCTAAGCTCCCGACTGGTCTTCCGGAATACGTGGTATATATGGTTGTGTAGTGCATATTAGTGTAAATGTGTGTGTAAGGGGAGAGGATGGGACAAGGAAGAGAAAGGACAGATCGCGCGCGGTGCGTGGCCCGTTTGTTAGGGTACTGCTCCGGCATTCGCCTGGTGTTGATCGGAGAAACCACGGAAAACTACCGATCAGAACAGCCGGCCGCTAGAATTCTCCTCCAGACCGCGACTGAATTCAACCTAGCTGAAAAGCTAGTGTCGAAAATCCTGCCGCCGTGGGAGTGTAACCCAGGACCTCCCGGTTAGAGGCGCTGCAGTGACATCAGTTGATGCACTGAGCTACCGCTCCCGGTTCAGCCGTTGTCTATAAGTGAGCTGTAGCGGTCGGCTGCTATGTTTGTTAGTTGTCCGTGGTTTCTTCCGTGAAGAGCAGGCGAATGCCGGAGTTCTATCCAAATAAACGGGCCACGGTCCGCGCTCTATCTTCTCTTTCTCATCCTTGTCTCCTCTTCACTTCTTACACACACACACACACACACACACACACATTTAATGTTACTGTATTGCACTTCCACGCTCCACCGACATCAGACAAGAGCTTATAGCATGTCTCGGTTGAAGCGGCTCCTCGTTCCGGGGGGGGGGGGGAGTATGGAGGAGCAAATTCCGCACGTCGTGTAGGTGGGCGGCGTTTTTCACGTTCAGTCACGAGAGGAATATCGCCACCTACCGGGATTTCACCTACGGGACTAATGATCACAGTAATTGATGTGTCCCAAAATATGAAATGCTCACACACGTTTCTGAACCCCTCAAATTCACCCATTATTACAACAGATTGGGGGTGACTTTAACATCACGAAGGTAAATTTTCCATTCCTGGAAATTGGGATATTTAATATGCAAACCTGAGCGACCCGTATATTTTCAATTAACTTTTTAAACCCTTTTCGCTCGACGGAACGTGACTTGAAATTAGTTTTAAATCTTGTGCGACGTGCGCTCGGGACCCTACCGCACCGAAGGTATCGAGCCCGCGAGATCGTGCAAAGGGGGCGTTGGCCGCCCTCTCAACAACCTTCTCCACTTTAACAACTGCGGACAGAATTTTTGTAAAGATGTTCTCTATATATGTTTTAAAAGTTATAAAGTGTTTTAACATTGTTTTTCGATTTTTCACTCGCTCTCATCCGCCTTTACTATATTGCCAATTATTTTTTGGAATACATGTAGTGTGAATGATTCATAATCGTGTTTTAAATTTTATTATTCTTCTTTACTCAGGAACTTTCCTCGTTTTAATGAATTCTCCATAAAATTGCCCTGAAGAGATTTTCGGGATCAATAATACAAACTAGTGGTGCTAAAACAGTACGTACTTTCTCGCCCGTATTTTCACACAAAGTTGCGCGAAAAGTACTCAAATTTTCGAACAATTGTACCTGACCTTATTTCAAAATGTATCTGTAAGAAACGCATTTCATCAAGGTAAATAAACTTTTATTTTTAAACGTTTAGTTGTAGGAAACGCCGAAAAAAATTTAAACTTTGGTAATTTTCGAAAAATCAGTTATTTTCACGAACATGAGACCTGCACCATTCTCTTAAACGTCCTTCACACTATCCAAACTTTAATCAAAAACAACAGAACCATTTTATTAAAAAGTTAGAAGCTTCATGTAAAGTACCCCCCCCCAAGATTAAAATATCGGTTTCAAATTCAAGGAGCCGCAACATCAGCCAGATCAATAGGGGAATATTTGTTTTGGAGAAAATCGGATGAACGGTTTAGCCACTAGCGTTGTTCACAAACAGACAGATGGACAGACAGTCAGACGGACGGACAGAGACGGACTTTCGATTTTTCGGTATCAAGGACCGAAGAAGCATGAATTCTGGCTGTATCACGTGGTAGACGATTTTTTTCTAATTTTAACAACTGGATTTGTTCACTTTTTCGTTACCAGGGCCTAGTTTAAAGTTTTTCTCCACAATTCGCGGTTTTTTCGCGCAGCATTACATAACTTTCTCTTCTCTGCAGCGAGAAAGTATAAAACATTTATCTACGATTACAGTCTTTTTTCTGGTTAATCACCGTAACTATACAATTTGAAAGATATTGTAACGTCGTAGCATTTCACTAGTCGTCGGACGGCACAAGGCGCGGGCCGGGGCGTGGCAGGGGGTGGTCCAGGCGTCGGACTGGCGGTGCAACCGGAGCGGTCGTTTCGAGGGTGCAAGCCGGCCGGGACGTGTCTGGAAACATCCGGGGGTCAGCTAGCGCAGAATGATGTGTGAGAACAGATCGTCTACAGCTGGACGGCGGGCCCCATTGTGCGACCGGCTCAAAACTCTGCAATGAGGTGACGCGGTCCGCGCGTCTTCAGCGTGGAGGTCTGTCACGTGACTCCTCGCTATAGACGCCGGTGGAGTGTTGGCGATTGGCATTCGAGTTTGGGCCGAATCGCGGTGCGGAGGCACTTTGTTGATCCGTGAGGGGTGGTCGCAGGTTTGCGAGGGTGGCTACAGCAGATGCCGGGAGCGGTGCTACAAAATAGTGGGGCGCTGGGTCAGCCTGGGGCGACTTGCCTCAGGAATGGTGGTGCTGTGGAGTGCAGCGGTAGTTTCCGGAGGAGTATGTAAACAATGTAATAAACAGTACTTGTAAATAAACCTGTACAAAGAAACTCCGTGTATGTTGTTTTTCACATCACGACGACGTCACAATATTCAGCATTTTCAGAGCTCTACGGTTTGTTAGTAGTCATCCACAATTTTAAAGTTTTTCAGCACTGTATGATTAGTTTTGGGAAGGGCTTTCTCTGTCGAATTTGTAAAAGGTAATGCTAAATAGGACCAGTGGAATGAAAGCCCTGGAAACGATTACATGCAGTTTCCCTATCGTGGCTTGAATCTCACGTTTGTAACACTGTTGCATCCCAGTCCTCCGCGGCATCCCTTTCGTGGCCCATCCGCGCGTATCTTCAAAGGTGTGGTATTCGATTCGCTGCGCCCTGTTTTGAGAACGGGATTTTTTTAGATATACAAGATACTTTTTGACAGTTCGGCTTTAGAACGCCGGTACAAACTACCCCTGTGAACGCCACTTACTTTTTCCTGTTGATACAAGCATGAGCCTACGAATAATTTTACTCGCATTTATGAGCAACTAGAGGTAGTTCGAAAATGTTTGACGATAGAGCTTTGGTGAGACTATCTTGCCAAAGAATGATAGTAGCATTCGAATTAATTTGAATATCCACATATCTAAATTTCATTTAGAAGTGGGTGTTATTGGTCAATTTTCCTCAAAAGTTGATTAGAAATACTCATCAAATCTGAATTCAGGAAAATGAAGAAACAAACCAAGAGCAAAAAATAAGAGAAACACATGGAGAAGGCACCACTGAAAGTGTTGACAGACGATTTTGCGGCCTGGACTGCTCATCCACCAAACCTGAGCCTTTAGAAAGAAAAAGTATACAACGCATGGCAGTACGGACGACATTCCATTTTTCTGTACATGAAACGACCATCTTGGGCGAAGAGTATACAAAATGGTCACCTCCAAAACAAGGATGAAACAAAAACGAAATCAGGAAATAACAATTATTACAAGAATACTTCTAACTTTTAGATTAGTTTGAAAAAACCGTACCAACAATTTGTTATAGTACCATTTTCGCAACAATACAGGATACTATATTTGTGTTGCTTCGGGGGGGGGAGAGGTATGATGTTCTAAAAGAATAGAATTATTCATTTCCTCTCTCACCAACTGTCGTCGTTTATCGTCCCCTCACCCAGGGGGGCTGTCCCGCTCGCCCCACCTTCCTGGTGCCTTTGCCCACACTCACCTGCCCCAGCTGCCCGTCTGGCGGCCCCCGCCGCCCACCCCTCCGCCGCGCCCCACGTCCCCGCGTTACCCCCCCCCCCCGTCTACGCCACTCCCTCGCCACGCTGCCGTGCGTTCCTGCCCCCTTGCCGACCCAGTCGTCCACGCACGCTCCCCCCCCCCCCCCCCCCCCTCGCCCCCCGCCACCGTCCCCTGCCGCCCCTGTGATCCTCGCCCGCTCCCGCCACCCCCGCCGCGCCGCCCACATCGCCTCGCGTTCCTGCCGCCCCCGTAGCACCGCGTGCAGAGACAAAGGGCGCAGCGAATGTGCCCGGCCTTTTGCCCTCTCGACGCGTTTGTTCTCGGCTGCAGCGTTATTTTCGTACCTCGGAATTTGTTGGGGAGAGCGTCCTTTCTTCTCAGATGAACCGCAAATTCCCGTCTCGATACGATTCTTTCGTTTTAAAATATGGGATCGTATTCTTCTACTCACGCGTATGAGATATGCACACCTCGTTTGAATTCCAACTTTCAGCATGGAATCAACAAAATCATCGGGTAATGTAATCCACCATGATGGTATGAAATCAACACAAGTAGCGTTTCTATTGATTTGATAATATTACACTAATATTATAATTATTATTAACTATCTATATAATTAATTATATATTAATAATATTAAAAATAATATCAATCTATATTCTATGTATAATATAAAAATGGATGTTGGTATATATAAGAGCGGTTCACTCCGACGCCGTGTAACCTATCTCCATGCAAGTTGGCACATCCACGTGTTTTTTTCACCCAGAAGGTTTATGTGCTGTTAATGTTGTTGTAACACCTGTAGATAGCGCTGTAGAACAAACCTAAATATTCATGTCAAATCCCCCCTCAACAGTTTGCAGCATTTTTAAAAACCTATATCGTCAAATAACTCGTGAACGAAGTGTTCTAGGATATTAAAAACTAAAATATTTCGTTAAACGTTTAATAAAACATTTCTCACACCATAATTTATAGAACGAGATCTTCTTGAACATTCTATTACATTTTTGCTGGTCCGGCGCTTCTCGTTATTACTACACCTGCCCAGAGATGTGAAGAAGTTGCAACTAAATGTGAATAAATGGGACAGAGAGAGACAGAGACAGAGACAGAGTTGGACAGACTGAGACAGGGACAGAGAGGGAGAGAGAGAGAGTGACGGTGAGGGAGGAGAGAGAAAGGGAGAAAGAAAGAGGGAGATGAAAGGAAGATGAAGGACAGGACAACGTCTGCCGGGTTCCACTATATATATATATATATATATATATATATAAATTATTTACCTAATATTATACTTGTATTATCATTTATTTAAGATATTAATTGGCGGTGATTTTATACCTGAATATTATCGTCCATATTATCATTTCTTCTTGTTCTTAAACTACATAAGATAGTCGTACAAATATACCTACCGTAAATGTTTATATTTTACTGCTAGAATCACCCAAATTCATATGGTATACATTGAGAGAAATTACATACCGTGCATATGTATACATTGTGAGAAATTTTATTTTATCAAATTTATTATTAGTATATACTCATTTGAATGTGCCTTGTTATTTTTCACATTTTTTCACAAACTCAACTCTCAAAAAACGTTTCTGTCTTTCACGCTTCTGTGGTTGGTGTGGATTTTGGATTTTCTTGTTACTGCCAGACGCCCTTCAATTCGTGACTATCTATCGGGAGATGGTGAAAAACATAATATCCGAAACGTTGCAATCAAACTAATATTTCGACAATAAACTCCAAATTGAGCGGAAAACTTTGAATTAATCCATTAAATGTATCTTTAGCCGCTTTTAAAAAATAATAAGGGTCCATGAAAATCAATAGTACAAACTGATAAGACGGTCACAGCCAATTACTTAGACATTTTTCTGACTTGATAAAGTTTCGTAAGACAGTAAGGCAGACCTGTCATTTTAAAGAAACCTCAATTTAACAGTGTTGAATTTGTGATGTCGTTACGGTGAAATGAACGTGATCGTTCAAATGTGAGAATTATGAAAATATAACGGGTCCTAAAATTTTATAGCAGCATTCCAGATTATGACAAACGTTATGAGACATCCCATTGCCATAACTACTGAATAAAACGCTCTTACTCTTCCGTATTAGTACTGTAACGTCACCACATGGCGGCCAGGTTCGACCATCTTTAGAAAGTTTAGCAGAGGGGATGGGCATCCGGTCGGCTAGTACAAAAGCTGTTAGTAGCTTTTGTCAACTGAAAAGGGAGCCATTAACACCCCGGGACGCAAGTCGGCCGGGCAGAGGCCTGACCCCCCGCCGGCGGTCAGGGAGGCTGGCTGGCCATGCAGAGCCACCCACACGTGCAGAGAAGCTAGGGGGTGGGGGTGGGGACATGACCGCCAGAAGCTAGCCGGCCGGAAGGAGGGAGTTCGTTAAGAGATCGCCTCGCGTGCGGACGCAACTGCGGCCCGTTGGCGGTAGTGCATTCCTTGGACACTGCGAGTGCGTAGCACCGGGTGTCAGGACACCGGCGCGGTAAAGCGTCTGGGTGGAGGATGCACTAGCCAGGAGATGGGAGCAGGTGCGTGGAGTCGCGGAGGTAGATTGCGAACGGAACCCCAGAGCTGTACATACTGTATAATATTCTGTAAATAAATATTGTAACTAGAGCTCGTGTCTGTGTAGTCATTTCGCTACCACGACGCCACAGACGGGGTTATTTAAATGGTGGCAGCGGTCAACGAACCCAGGCAAGGGGAAGCTGTGTTAAAATTAGTTAACAAATTTTAATGTGCAGCGGCATAAATACCCAGGCTGGGGGAGGAAGTATGCGGTTACGATAGACTCGTATATCGGTACTTGGAGGAACTTTCGAGTGCTCACCGGTGTAGTAACGCACGGGGTTATTTAAATCGTAAAGGCATCGAAGGGGCAGAGACTGGATCGTCGGACCGAAGAAAGAAGCCATCCCGGACAGGAAGGAAGGACGACGTCAAAGCCAACCGACGCCGATACAAGGACTCAGGACACCGTACGTAAGTGTAGCCTTCGGCATTCATAGCGATCAGAATCAGGCATAATGGCATTTTTAGCAAAGTACCGGAAAGACTGTCTGGTGCAGGTCGCGAGAGAATTAGGAGAGTCTGTAAGCAATGAGAATACAGTGATCAGTCTCAAACAGATAATTCTAGATAGTGTTCATTACGAGGAAGAATTTGTTAAAGAATTAGCGAATAATTGTCAAGATATTATCGCCAGGGAACGAGAAGAAAGGGAAAGAGAAAGGGAGAGGGAACGAGAAGAAAGGGAAAGAGAAAGGGAGAGGGAAAGGGAACGAGAAGCAAGGGAGTTTGAACTGGAGAAGTTGAGGCTAACGAGGCAGACGACGACTATTTCGGAAGCAGGTACGGAGGCAAATTCTAAAGCGCACATTAAGTTATATCATGTAATGGATAAATTTAGAGGCGAAAAGGATGATATCACGGCTTATTTAAGTGTATTCGAAGCACAGGCCAATCAATTGGGCGTACCGGAAGAAGATTGGGTAATCAATCTTATGGGGTTGTTGCCGAACCAAGTCAACTCATGGCTTATGATTGAAGGTCGGGGAAATGCGACTGAATATACCGAGATAAAAGCAAAATTATTAGAAATGTATAAGTTTAATGCGGAAAAGTTTAGGCAACTATTTACTAAACATATGAAGCAGACCGGTACCACTTGGAACGTGTACGCGAGAGAGTTGCACAATTATTGTAAGCAGTGGGTGGCGGGATTGCAAATATCTACCTTTGAAGCTCTTCTTGATCTAATTGTTACCGATCAAATGAAGCGGCGGGTTCCGTCCGAGATCAGGGAACATTTTATAGACGAATGGGGTACATTTACAGTTGCGTTGGACTTCGCAAAAAAATTAGATAATTATGAAAATAATAGGGCAGGATGGAAGAGTTTGTTTCAAAGCACGGTAAGAAGGCAGAACCAGTTGCAGATATTACCCCGAGTTCGGAGAAGCATAGTGCGAAGCCATATGATAAGAAGGGTGAAGTAAGAATAGATTTCGATCAGCCGAGCAAACGGAAATGTTTCTCTTGTGGCTCGACTCAACACCTTAAGCGGACTGTCCAGGTGCACGAAACGGGAGAAGGTTGGTCATGTGGCCGACCAAGATGCGCGTGAATTATTTCGCCCACACACGGTTTCCGGATTAATTAACGGAATCAAATCGGAACTTTTGAGAGACACTGGTGCGAGTTTTGATATTGTTAATGAACGGCTGGTAAAAGATGAGCACATGACGGGCGAGTCGGTTTGGATATTTCAGCCACTAGACTCTGAACCACGGAACTTGCCAGTCGCGCAGGTAACAGTTCAAGGGCCGTTTGGAACCGTAGTTACGAAAGCAGCGGTAGTAAAAAAAGAATGTGATATCGGTTACTATCTGTTGAGTAACAGAACTGCTCTGCTGCTCGATGAAATACGCAAAGGTTACGTAGAGCCGCAAGTGGTTGGGGCCGTGGTAACTCGCGCGGGCGCGGCCAGGGCCGAGGCTCGGGAGGACGTAGCATCCGAGTCGCCGTCAGGTGAGCGACCGGAGGAGGCTCTCCCGGACGGGGCTTACGAAATAGAAGGGCTAGAGCCACCGCAAGCCGTAGAGGGAAGTCAGACGGAACTTGAACCTCAGGTTGTCGAATTAATCCGCGTAGACAGAGAGACGTTTGCGGCGGAACAACAAAGGGACAATAGCCTGAAGGAAATATACAAAGCGTACGTGAATAGAGTACCAGAGAAGGGAAAAGACGCGTACTTCATTAAGGATCAAGTGTTATTTCGATCGCGACACAGTAAACGCGGAGAAAGATTCGACATGATTGTTGTACCGGAAATATATCGAAGTACCGTCCTTAAGTTGTGTCATGAAACAGCCAATGCACACTTAGGCACCACTAAGAGCAAAGATAGCATGGCTAAATACTTTTATTGGCCGAATTGTTTCCAGGAAATGGAAAAATTTATCAGATCTTGTGATAGTTGTCAGAAGGTGGGAAGGTCGGGAGAGAAGGTGCGTGGCTACCTTACCTTAGTACCGCCTGTCTCAGAAATATTTGGCAAAATAAACGTAGATGCATGCGGACCATTTCCTGAATCGCAAACGGGGCATAAATTCATCCTGACTGCCATCTGTGTTGCTAGTCGATTTCCGGAGGCAATCCCGATAACGGATTTAAAATCTACTACGGTTATTGATGCGCTACTGGAATTATTTAGTAGAATAGATTCCCAAAGAGATGCAAACGGATCAAGGCACTTGCTTTACTAGTATACTGACAGCGGAATTCGCACAGAAATTCGGAATTCGGCTAGTTAGGAGTTCGCCGTACCACCCTCAATCCAATGCAATAGAGCGTGTTCATCGAACGATGAATAGACTCATTAAGGTTAGTGTTTGGAAGCGGCACGGAATGGGAAAAGCAGCTTCGGCAATCTTATTTGCGTTACGGACTACTGTGCACGAAAGCTTAGGATTCACTCCGCCGAGCTTGTGTATGGCAGGAACGTACGTACTCCAATCACTTTAATGTATGAGCGTCGTGCGGAACTGAGGAGGAAGAGAATTCCGTGGTCGAATACGTGTTTAAATTAGTGAACCGTCTCAAAAGATCGCGCGAGCTTGCTCATCAAAAATTAGTTAAGGAGCAAGAAAAGAGAAAGGTGTGGTATGACCGCAAAGCAGTGCACCGTACATTTGCTGTAGGAGATCGTGTCCTAGTGTTAGCGCCGAACAGAACCCAGAAACTTTCGGTACAGTGGGTCGGGCCCGGCGAGGTTCGAACCAGACGAAGATGAACTGGACAAATATGCCGTGAAACTAGAAAATAGGGATTTTGAGTTAGAAGCGATGTTCGAGGGTACAGATGTCGAACCGGAGTTTCGGAAAAGGCTGGAAGAGATAGTATTCAAATATAGAGAGATATTCTCGGACAAGCCTGGTCTGACTGACATGGTAACAATGGATATCGAAATCATGGACGAATCCAAACCTGTCAGAAGTGCACCCTACCGTATGTCACCTAGACAGTCGGAAATTCTGAAAGAAGAAATTACAAAATGTTACGGGATAAAATCATTGAAGTAGGTGATTCAGATTATACTCACCGATGATTTTAGTAGAAGCACCGGAAGGAAACCGCGGCCGTGTATTGACTACAGACGTCTGAATCAATGCATTAAGACAGAGTATTACCCTTACCGAGCATGGAGGAAAGAATAGAGACAGTGGCGGCGGCCAAAATCATTAGCACACTTGATTTGGCAAAGTGTTATTGGCAATTGCCCTCACGCCGAGAGCACAGCGTTATGCGGCTTTTGTGACGAAATTCGGAACTTATCGACCATTACGACTTCCCTTTGGGATTAAGAACGCACCTTACCAGTGCAGTCGCATGATGGCATCCTTGTTAGATTCGTGTAGTACATTTGCTGTACCGTACATGGATGACATTGCTATTTTTAGTAATAACTGGGAAGATCATATCCGTCATCTGGAAGAAGTATTTCAGATTATCAAAAAGGCGAAACTGCATATCCAGCCGACTAAATGTAAATTCGCTAGGAATTCCGTGCAGTACTTGGGATACGTTGTGGGCGGGGCGTAATGAGGCCAGTCCAAGCAAAGGTTCACGCGATCCAAGAGTATCCGCTTCCCAAATCAAAAAAGCAAGTCAGGGCTTTTCTAGGGCTCGCAGGATATTATAGAAGGTTCATTCCAGGATTTGCAGAAAAAGCGGCACCGTTAACAGATTTACTGCGTGGGAGAGAACGCCAAGGCAAAGTAAATTGGTCGCAAGAATGTGATGACGCATTCAAAGTCCTAAAGGACGCCCTATGTAGTGAATCTGTAGTACACGCTCCAGATTTCAGCAAACCATTTATTATGCAATGTGATGCATCAGATCGTGGAATAGGCGTAATTCTGGCTCAAATGATGAGAAGGGAATGAACATCCTATATTGTACATAAGTAGGAAATTATCTGACTCGGAAATTAAATTTTGTGCAACGGAAAAGGAGTGTACGGCTATAATTTGGGGCTTGCAGAAACTGAAATATTATTTAGACGGGCAAGTAAAGATCAAAATTGAGACTGATCATAACCCTTGGTATGGTTAAGTAATTGTTCTGGAAAAATCCTAGGTTAATGAGGTGGTCACTAATGATTCAATACCACAACATTGAAATCATTCAAAAAAGGGAAAGAACATGTAAATGTCGACGCATTGAGTCGAATGTTTTGAGAAGGCTGATCTGATCATTAATGATGCGGAAGGACACACTGTAGGGTCCTTGCAACGGTTGCATTATATAAATCCAAAATGTGCTTATATATGTATTGTTTTTTGTTTTTTTTTTCCTTTTGTCGAAGTTATATTTAGGTTCAAGTTTAATCGTTGTTTCAAAGGTTATAATTATTGATGTCATAATGTCTTGTTGTTAGATGTTTCTAATGTATAATCATGTATGCTTATTTGATATGTTTGTTTTTTTCTCAAGGTCATTCATGTGTATCATAGTAAGTTAAATTAAGATTGAAAATAATATATAAATGTACATATGTGTGTATGACATAGATCTAATACGAAATTGTAATCTTGCTTTGTACTGACAGAAAAAAAACTGGGGTCGTTCGCAGTCGAGACATTAGATTAGAATGGCTAGGAGAAAAAAATAGTAAAGGTATAGAGAATTGCTTTAGCCTGTAGGCCAAAACGGCCATGTAGAATCCAGAATACAGGTTGCTAGTGAATTTTTGTCCTGTGGTTGGCACCTGCGGAAAAAATTCATTTCCGCGGATATAGGAGTCTGTAACGTCACCACATGGCGGCCAGGTTCGACCATCTTTAGAAAGTTTAGCAGAGGGGATGGGCATCCGGTCGGCTAGTACAAAAGCTGTTAGTAGCTTTGTCAACTGAAAAGGAGCCATTAACACCCGGGACGCAAGTCGGCCGGGCAGAGGGCCTGACCCCGCCGGCGGTCAGGGGAGGCTGGCTGGCCATGTGGTCTCAGAGCCACCCACACGTGCAGAGAAGCTAGGGGGTGGGGGTGGGGACATGACCGCCAGAAGCTAGCCGGCCGGAAGGAGGAGTTCGTTAAGAGATCGCCTCGCGTGCGGACGCAACTGCGGCCGTTGGCGGTAGTGCATTCCTGGACACTGCGAGTGCGTAGCACCGGGTGTCAGGACACCGGCGCGGTAAAGCGTCTGGGTGGAGGATGCACTAGCCAGGAGATGGGAGCAGGGTGCGTGGAGTCGCGGAGGTAGATTGCGAACGGAACCCCAGAGCTGTACATACTGTATAATATTCTGTAAATAAATATTGTAACTAGAGCTCGTGTCTGTGTAGTCATTTCGCTACCACGACGCACAGTACTTTGGAAGAAATGTGCTTCGATACACTCTTTTAAATGACATTATGAGTGTTTTAAATGTCTTTACCAAATTATATGCGCGATACATCTATTCAGGCAATTATTACAATGTAACTCCTCACAAACATTTTGTTTCGTTGATAGGTTTATAATTAAAGTATTTCGTTGTTGTAAGCAATTTGTAAAGGTTAGTATTTTTTACCTGGAAATACGTTTTGACTATTAATGCAGATAAAATTATATAAATGTTGCCAAATTTATTGAATAACAATGTACGTGATGAATTTTGATGTGATGATCACCCGAAGCAATTAAACATTGTTTTCTATTTAAAATATTTGTAGTAATAATAAATATAATGTAATAATAATAAATATAATGTAATTAAAAAACAAAATTAATAAAAACTCGTTAATCTCTCCGGGATAAATATGACTGGGCCTCGGAGGATAACATAGATTTGTCCTAGGTTGTCGATAATCGTATTAGAAAAAGCAAATATATCAAATTTCAGATAATACAAGGGTAGTATGGCGTTTTATTCATACGAGTCAATCTTATTAGATTTTCGTACAACACCATTTGCAATAAAATGTATTTATGTACACATTCTGATGCTATTAACTAAAAAAATTAGTGCAAGTGACAATACAAAGTACACAAAACAATGTAAAACAAAATGTGCGGTTAGTGATACAATAAAAAAGCAAAGCTCTTTGTAACACAAGCAAGTGTTGGTTAGGAAAGTAAGTTCATTGGAGTATTACATTACATGACCTTTCAAAATAGATTCACTATAACAAAAGATTTGCAAAAAAAGGTTATCCTTTTAAATGTTTTGAAATACTCATATTTAATGTGAAGCAGCTACCTGAACCTTTTTTATATTTTCAGCTTAATGATTCATAGAATGCCTACTTTGTAAATGTTTTAAGCTCATATGAAATATTGAATATTACAATCCAAGAAATCTCCAAGTGTCTGAAGATGCTTTCTAGTTTTATCCGATTCGTGTATTTCTTAAAACGACGTACGAGCTCGAACTGCTGATATCACCGTAAGACCAGCAAAACTACACTTCATGTCACTGTTAGAAACTGGACAACTTTCAGAAAATCCGCGTGATTAACAAAATCCATTAACTGTAATACGATAGTTATCAAAGTGCTCGTGCAACACTGCTCGGTTACTACAGGGCGTTTGTGCCTGGTGTGACGATGCCCAGCTCGTCCGCAAATAACATTAAATCCGAGCGCACTTGCCCTCTCCAAGCGATTGACTCAAGGATTGTAATGAAGCCTGACCATGCCCTCGCCCTCAACCTCGCCTCACTCCACTGCCTCCGCCCCTTGCCGCCACGCCCCTCACCCTCGCCCTCGCCCATGTCCTCCTCCGCCTTCGCCCCTGCCTCACGCCCCGCTCGAGCCCCGCGCAAGGCACAGACGAGCTAATGCAGTATGCGCAGCTTGTTAAGGAGTTTACACCGGCCACAGCGGACGGGGCAGAGGGGAGGAGCTCTTGTGCAGGCCTCCGCCCTCAGGCCTGACAGGCGACACAAAGGGAGCGGATCTGAAGGGTCGCGCGCGCAGATGACCTGGATCTGTCATGTTTTATTCAGAAATCGGGCATCGGGACGACCCACGGCGTTCGGTTAGCGCGCTCGCTTTCCATCTCGAAGAACCTAGGGTCGAGTCCTAGTTAAAATGCACGGTCGTGAACAGAACGGATTTTCTGCAGGTTTTCACAAGATCCTCCATGTATTCCTTAACTCTCATTTCATTTGTTTCTTTTTCACAATCCCCCCATACTAGCATCTTTCATCAAATTCATATAATAGCCATGACAGATAATTCTAGTTCTACGTTGCCTTAAGCTTTTCGAAGCTATACGATTGCTTTTTATGTCCTCCCGCGTTTCCCCGTCCGTCATTACACCTAATCATCCTCATCATAATTTCATACCGACTGCCTCCATCCGATACTTCGTATCCCATTAGTGTTCCATGCGTGAGATAATCCATACCTTAAGCTTGTTGAGAAACAAGCTAACTTACTCATCTTTGCCCCAGATATCACAATCCAGCGAGGGAGAAACACTGACCCCCTCAAGAATAAAAACATTCACTATACTAATGGGACTAATTTCCAAAACAGTCGACGTGCCAGGAAACGTCAATCATTCAAATTTCATCGGAATAAATTCTTTACTTTTTACTCTGAGTCAGCAACTTAAATTTGCTCTGCAAGGATCAGATTGCAGGTTTAATACACCTTTTCCTCACTTCATATCGTGAATTCAAACCATGTGATCTATTTCCCCATTTTTAACAAAAAAAGAGAAGTGTCGGACAGGTTCATTAGAGCTGGAAATGACATATCATTTTAGAAAAAGAAAATCGGAATCAATTAAAACTTAGGACTTTTTATCTAAACACGATAGACAAGAAAACTATATTATATCTGTAAATGAACAACTTGATGTAGAATAATTTTCAGAATGAATATCACCTTATTGTAGAAATGTGATAAATACTCATATTTAATTTCTGAATTAGCAAACTGTGAAATCTGGTGTTCGCATGGCCAAACACTGATTACTTAGGAATGAACCTGTAACCGCAAATTTACTGTTTAAAAAGATATGAAGGTCTTGGGGTGGTAGCAAGACGACGACTACGACAAGCCTCCCTCTGTTGGTAAATATTAATATCTCGGTTTTGATAGAAGTACGTCTTCTTATTGTCCCAAACACTTCATAAATATAAATAAGACATAAAAAGCCTCATTAAAGTAATACTTTCATCAAAATCGCTGCTTTGGTGTAGTATAACAGCGTATCGAGCTGTTATAACAATGTTTAGGGTTCAAACCCGATCGCAGCCGTAGATTTTTAAGGGTGAAAAAATTCTTCGTGCGCCTTCCTTCGGGAGCGGCAGAGGGAGTTAATCCAGTTGTCTCATGTTATAGATTTGCTGCAAGTAAAATATCCTCAAATCTAAAAGATGCCTCTGATCTGCATTCAAATCGCATATTTCTTCGCCCAAGTGAAACCTTCTTACTCTGCTAGACGGCGAAAGGAGCGTAGCGAAATTGCGTGGTCAGACAGAGGAGCAGGCCTGCCTCATGGCAGAGTCTGGCCACGTAGGATAAGGCATAATTGAATTGGATTGAAAAATCGAGAAATTAACATTACCACTACACTGGAAGACCTTCTGTGACTCATCTCAATACTATCTAGTATATTGGTAATTTAATTCGGTATTTCCCTTGGTAATGACTCCTATGTAAAAGTCAACGCTGTTGCCACGCAATGTGAAACAGACTCGCACTTGCATTCTCCACCGAGTCGCCTGCACCTCTGTCCTTCGTCCTGCGTTAATTCGCCCCGCTCCTTTGACTCGCTCCGCGCGCAATCCGCGGCCTTTTCGTTTGCTTAGCGCCACTTTGTAATGCAGCCCGCGGACGTGAGACGGGACCAAGTGGCTCAGTTTTTTACGCTGTTTGCGCCCTGTGAGTTCTTTCTCGCGTCTGGAATTAGCAACCGGCGCTGTTCTTTACAGTGCGTGTCTCCAACTTACTTAAGCTACAGGGAAATAACTGTCAGCTTGAAACTCAAAAAACCTCGTGGTTGTAAAAAATTAACTAAAAGTTTTTCTTTGGAAGTTCTTGTCACTTGAAATAAGAATATCTCCATTCTCAAGAGATCTTGCAAAATGTGTGAAATGTATTAGCGCCGCTACGTGTCATATTCCAAATAAAATATGTCAGAATATTTTAGGTGTGTTGAACGGCGATTTCACAGGGAAAAACTAGGTAAGTTGATAGGCAATCCATATTAGTTACCAAGTTTCCGTCTCTGATCATCGTTTTCTGTTATTAGTTATGAGATGTGTTTAATTTCATTTCATTGGATCCCTCAATGATAATAAATGATGTACCCTTGCACTTGCGCCTTTTCATAAAGCCTTTTTCGATACCAATGGCATAGTGACTAGTAACAGTTTTCAGTTGTGAACTTACAGAGTCATTGTTCTTGTACAACAATCTGCAGTATTCATTTCAATCTCACTACTGGTCAAACGATGTTATGGATTTGAATCCAGTTGAAGGTGGACCAGTATTCATTCAATGTATTTGAAAAGGAGTAGGTGTAAAGATTTGGCTGTCGTGTTCTCGGATATCAGATCGTTTGAAATGTTTTGTGTCGCAGAAAGTATTTCCGGGGGAAGTTCCCTATGCCCTCGTCTCTTATTTAATCATTGGACTTGTTTGAATGAGTTTGCATTATCAGTAACCTTCCTTCGTATTGACCATAATTTGCTATTACTTGGATACTCCGAAACTGCGTGGCCTATTTTGCCACCTGGGTACTTAGGTGTCAGCCAAGGAGACTAAAGCTCCGTATTAGCCCCGGCGTGTGGCGCGAGCGACGCAAAGCATCGTGTGACCCGCCGGAGGGCGAGGGTGGTCGTGAGAGCGTCGTCGCCGTGTGATCTCTTTGTGCCTCCGCGCCGGGGCGTCGCCTGCGCCGCCGACCGCGCCCCGGCACCGCCCCCTCGCGTCTTCGCACCCTCTAATCGCGTGAGGCGCCGGCGTCGAAGCTCGCGTGCTGCTGCACCCCCTCCCCGGCGCCTCGCTGCTCAGGTTGCGCCTGCGTTTTAACCTGCTCTGTCTAAAAACGACAACGCCTTTGCCTGGAGAGGAACACCGTTTTGGGTTCATTTCACGATGAGATGATTAGATGAGTTTTCCGTTTCTCTAACGGTTTGGGATCTGGCAATATTGTATTATAGAATTGAAATTTACGTACTCAACCCTTAGTTATTTGTTTTCTTCTGATGCGCATAAGTGCAGTAGAAAATTCTATTTCTAGGATGCATGAGCATTATTTTTTTTCAAGTCATTCGAACTGAGGTAATTAGTTAATTAAACCGCATAAAAATGCACGACAGTCAATTAGAAATGAAAGACGTACCTATTTATACACAGACATTGCGAATTTTACACTCAAATTTCCAATATTAGGGATGCCGACGATTGTTAAAGTGGAGCTCCTTATTTAATTTGAATCTACGTCTGAATAACTAAATTGCATTGATGATTCTCTGCCAATACGTTGAATCGAATTATATGTTATAGGCTTACAGCTTACTTAGATGCCAAGAAGAAATAAAAAAATTTAAAGACGGAAGAGGGTGATTTTTTAAAAGATTACTTTGATGCGATAAACTGACAAAATGAACTGATACACTGATACCGATGAAACTGGTACATTAATATGATAAAAAATACAATGATACACTTCAAGTGAATAAGAAACGCTAATATGCGGGAGGAAATAAAAGGAAAAATTAGAGTAGTCTAATCACAAATAACCGTTGAGAAAGAAAGGGAATGCGGAAACTAGGGCATCGAAAAGAATCTTGCGCGCGTGAATGAACTGCACTGTAGGTCACATGTGGGTTATTTTTTGCCATCGCCTTTAGAATCGGAACGATCGTAGGGACCTAAAAACAACTCGGCCATCTGGCCGGCACTTTGCTGCTTGAACGCAAAGCAAATACATAGAGGTTTGAAGGTGGAACAGCAAGTGTAAGAGAGGTAACGTCTAATGGCGTCCATCAGGATGAGAGGCCCGAGCAAACCGCGAACCCTCATCATAGATTAAGGAGGTATAGTATAGAGCGATTTTTATGAGAAAGGACCGTTTTGACAGGAAGTGCTGGCAACGTAAGTAAAAGTTCGCTTCAGTATTGCTAAAGATTCACTTCTCCCCGTAGCACGTCACACACAGTTTTTAATTGTTTTTGACGTAAAATAAAATAAAAATTAAACAATTTGATTCTGTGGTCGTTGTGTCCTTGAGCCCCTTAGACTCTTCTTCCTCCATTCGGTCGTTTGCAGTGGGCTAACTTCTGGCTAAGTGGCTTCGACGCTTCCTTTTGTGATGTCCTCGCCCGACATATAGTGTGCCACGAGATATAATTGAAATTAGGACGTGCAGTGCTATAGGCTCTTCTGTAAAAATCCATTTTTATAAACATTACATCGAATTTACTTTGAGTAAATTCCGAGTCTTGATCGTGAGATGCGTATAGATTCACGTGTTTGCGGGGCCTGTGCTGTAAGGAGCGAGCTGTATTTACTTTCGTGGCAGTTTTCTTTCGCCGAATATGAGAGCATGTTAAGAGATTTTTCCACATACGTAATTAAATTTTAATATTTCTCGGACTCGCCGTACGTGCATATACGTCAGAAAAACTCTTAAGGCTTCTGTATTGCGATGACTTCACGGGAGCCATAACCAAACAACTTACGAAGAGGCGTGGCTAAACAGCTGTCGCGGCGGAGGGATACTTCTCTCAATTACATGTGATGTTCACTTGTTCAGCGAACTGTCATTTTGGCTTCTTCTTAAGCGGCTGCTTCTTCTATATCATTTCTCTATGCCCGAACCAATGTATTCGTCGGTGGTGAGCTAGCCGGCCGGTCGAGAGGCGTGGTGGCGAGTGGCCTTGAGGCGCTGGGGGGCGGCGCCTGCGGGAAGTGGGGCGCTGCGGTGCGAGACGGCGGCGGCGGCGGAGGCGCGCGCGTCACCGCGCGGGGCGTAAAAACGCCCTGTTCCGGCGCGCCGCCGCCCTCGCCGCCACGCGTCGGGCGTCACGCGTCGCTCGCCGGCGGCGCGCCCTGCCCGGAGAGAAACGCACCGCCAGGGGATATTAACGCTAGGGGCGCTAAGAGAAAACAAAAGACTTGGGGCAGTGGAACCACGGAGATTATACTTTCAAACGATATATTGGTTCTGATGTGGCAGGTTGCGGAAATTAATCGAAAAACACACAAATACTTGTTGTTGCTAATTGGGAATTGTTCGGTTTTTGGATGGAAATGTGCTTTATTGAATTCGTACGATATAAAACACTCCACAAAAAACATAGTCATGAGTGAAGATACTTTATCAGACTGTTTTTTGATCCTTTATTTTAAAGACAGAAATCATTTTTTTAGAATACCTGTTTTATATCAATATATTACAAGTGATAACAGTAACGTTTCGGAAAATGTTTTCTGAAACGCTGGTGTTATCACAACAGTCTGATAAATCATCAAAACAGTCTGATAAATTGAAAAATCTATAGACAGAAAAATAAATAATTTTAATAAAGACATTTTCTTTTAGTAGATATTTCTTAATTATTTTAGATAGTGAGTGAACTACAGCGGAAATTTCGGGGTGGGGACAGGGCAAGGCAGGATAAAGCCGGGCAAAGCAGTTCACGGCGGAGCAAGACCGGGCAAGACCGAGTGCTGTGGAGAGGCTCTAGAATAGACAGAGGTAGGTGAATAGGCCCGAAATATATAAAATTCCTGTCTAATTGTGATAAACGAACACCAGAGTAACGCGGGGCACTTCAGTTTGATATTAACGGATTAAAATATATCTTCATTAAAATTCTTTTTTTTTTTCACCACAACATGCGAAGAAAGTGCATTTATTAGTGTTAGTGTGAAGCATCTTTAAGCAAAATCCGAGCAAAGCCATGTACGTCAGCTAACTAATAAATTGATGATTGATGATTGTGTTAAGTAAATATTTCAACAATGCCGGTTTTCTTAACCCAGTATTCTAATAAATGTAAAATATTAAGTGATTATTGAAAATCAATTGATATCAAGAAAAAAATAGATTGGAAGAAATTAAAGTAGTCTTAAAATCATTAAATACTGAAAATTTAATACTTTCCAGAAAGTTAACATTTCCTTAAATATATCTAACTTTATAATAGAAACTGATTTTATTCAAACTTGTATTAAGACGATTCATGTCCTCTGAGTGGCATTTTTACAAGTTAATTTTAACAGAATAACAAAATACGACGATAAATTCGTATAGTTTGAGAAATGAAGAGGAAACGTGATATTGCTATGATAATTGTCGAGTATTTAAAGAATATTTTATATTACACGGGCATTTAAATTGATATATAAAGTTAATAATAGGATACTATTGAAACAATAACCAAATAGATTAGTGATGCACAATAGGAGGAGGACAGCATAGCATCGAAATGCTATTGAAACAATAGAGACAGTAAACGGTCATTTGCGGAGTATTCTTGACGACAGAAAATATATCAGACGAGTGTAAAACCGCGAGCGAGAGCAGACGTGTGTGAGAGTCATCGGCTATAATAGGTAATTATGAGCATGAAAGGAGTAATTATGTGCTAAAATGAAGATAGTAACGAGAAATGACAATGTGTGTAGAAATTCGCGATAGATGATATTTCGGTGAAATTAACAGAACATTAATTTATGGAGTATAAGAACACGGAAGGATTGGAGTCGAGCAAGAAGGAGAACTTGTTCGAAAACCTTTTATCGCAGCAAAATAAACGTAATAAATATAGTACTAAGATTAGTAGAAAACTAAGTAGTTAATGAACAAATTAAATAGGCCATGTAAACAAAAACTTCAAATACTAACAATAGTACGGATCCGAGCATATGTGATTGGGATATTTGTCAATATGGTGTATGTGTGAAAATTCATTCATTAAGATACAATTTTACCAAGTGTTTAAAGTCAATGTAAAAATGCGGTGTATTCTAGAATTCAAATCAGAACATTCTTATAATTAAACAGCAGTAGACATTGTAGCGGACACTGTAATAATTCTGAATTTACATGTTGTTATTTCGTAATATTAATGTGTCATGAGTTAGCCACTAATAAATGTTTCCCTAATGTTAGAAATTTTACCAGCCGGATTCTCGTACGAACGGAAATTTTCCGATCCACGAAACCAAGCAGGTAATTGAAGCAGCCCTGAGAATGTATAAGTAACGGTGAACATGATTTAGAGGGTATTGTGTGGAAATGTTTTTAAAAAACTGAGCTAGTCAAAATATAGATAAATATTAATTAACGGGGAAATTTGTATTTCACATTATTATTATTATTATTATTATTATTATTATTATTATTAAATAAAGAAGAAAAGAGTAGTATTTCAGTATTTTGTAATATACAGTGATTTAAAATCGTGCAGTATTTTTATATGATTTCAGCATTATTTGCAAAAGTAATACGTGAACAATAGTAATTTAAAGACAATGAAGGAAAATATGAGTAACCTTTATCAATCAACACATTCGAGTGCTTCTTCTACCAACATTTCCCAATAATTTTCTGGGGCTGGACTCATGGAACATTTACATTTCATGATACTAACGAACAGGAAAATTGTGGCTGGGGAATCGTTGCGAGATCTTTGGTCCCGTTAGCGAAACAGCTGGCGAAGACGCTGGGTTCTGGGGCGATGAGTGCTCGTGGAGCATCGGTCCGTGTTCATCACAGCCTGATTAAGAAACTAGCGATTTTTTAATTTAATTACTCAGCAGCTTAGCTTTTCTGTTGGCTTGCCAATTCCGTTAAAACTCTTGAGTGTCACTAAAAATCCGATTTAACAAAATATTTGTGATGTGTTTCGACAAATTCACATGGGCCATATTACTTGCGCTTAATGTTATGAAATGTTCATATATATATAACCTTTTAACTGAAATTAGTTTTTTAACTTCTCATTGTAAAATTGTACCTGCTATATTCCTAGAATTTCAAAAAGACTAGAATTCATATTAAATTAGGCCTTTTTTCGAGCATTTAATCACTCGAGCAAATAAAGTTAATAATTTTAATATAACATCATTAAATTTACTTAATTGGGAATGAATATTTTTCAATATTTTTTATTTTTCGCTCTATCACGGATACGGCCTTCTCAATCTGAAGATTTGTCCCTTTGATATGTTATGTAAAAAAGGATTTTTCACAAAAATTGTTAATTTTGAAAGAAATCTTTGACATCCGATTTCTTTGCTCGATTATTGTTTCGAAGACGTTTCTGTTATATTTTTTCGTTCCGCGAAATGGAATACTGCAAGGAGTACATAAAAAAAAACAAGAGACAAAAAAATGTATTGCGATGTTTTTGAGGATGTGCACTTATGTACTCACATACATCTAGCAAAACGATCAAGTGGTGGTCTACCATGAAAAAGATCATTCGTTTTTCCTGGGCTTCGGATGCAGGCCGGCGATCTTGTCAACTGTAGTTTATTTGTTATTGATGAAGTTCGAATTCGGCTTATTCCTGAATAAGCCAGCAATGTTCACATCAACCAAAATGGAAGAAATAAGTCCGAAGAGGTAACAGATTAGAAACATATTTCGAACTTTATCCGGATTAAGTTACATTAGCCACACAAAGTGGCTAGAATAGGTGAAGTACGTTTATGGAGATGTCTCAGAATCGGCCAATCACCTTACAATAACCACCTCCCAATGGCTGACTCCAACGTGTGTCGGAGTAAGTCGGAAATGGTCATTCCTTCAACCTTATAGCTAATGTACAATCTAAATGGGCACTACTAATAGCACCAACATTTCGGACTTTAGCTATGATGTATACAAGATCTCGAAAATTAATTTGTGGTGTATAATGAATTGCCCCATGTCCACGACATTCCTTTCGTTTAGTTAGTTTCTTCTTGAGATCACTTGCAGAGTCCTACTGATTTTTTCATGCTGATTATTTTCATTGTGAATTATTGATTACCTGTTTCGCTTTAACGGTTTTTTTTCGGAATAACTTATTGCAACGGATGCAGTAGCCCTGTATGCTCGCCAGTAAATGCAAGTTGTTACAGAAACTCTTCCGCGAAAGAGATCATGATGTTGACGGCTCCAGATGTCGTTTATCCTTGCTTTCTGTAAACAAATTCGCCTCCGTGGCGGGTGTTGTGAATATCTTTTCCTGCTCGAGGCGATTTACGCGACATTTGACATTCCGCGCCGCTCCTCCATCAAATATTGACGAAGCGCGTCCGCCATGTTGTTTTAGTCACATCCGAGTGGTTAGTTCGCGTATGTGTCACATGGAATGATGTTCGACGAGAAAACCTACAGCACTCTGGCTTCTCTCGTAGTCGTCAAAGGCAGAGGGCCCTCATTGAGAACGAAACACAATACTGCTGTTTACTATGACATACTGTTTTCAATTAGAAAGATTTTGTATTATAACGATCGTGTTATAGATCATAAGCATTAATTGTTTCTGTCTCTTCTTCCAATATTTTAAAATTGTAGTGTACAATTCTTATTAAACTTAGTAATTACTTTTTGTTTAGAAAGCCGAAAACTTGTTTATTAAGCAGTAAGGCTACCATTATTTTATTTTTCATGAATTGGACAAAGGGTAATGATTTTGTTAGACATAAATTTTTCCCTGTTACAATCGAGTGTATAGTTTATTTAGCTATGAAATAAATTCGTTTTTATGAAGACATGTATTTTTACGAAACAGTTTATTTCTTTATTAGAGGCTTTTCATTGAAGGAATTCCAACAATCCGATACATTTTGGAAGGAAATTGAGAATATTTCTTGTGCACTGACAATTTTACTCGTATCTGAATGCACAAATTAGCACGTAGTAAACTATCAAATCTATTCAATAATTTGTCATAAGTCTGTCATTACTGACAGTGTAAATAGAAATATAATCACGCTACTCTGCAAATAGAATCGTGCGCTGTGTACAAATTCCATAATAAACAATTCCGTAACTATGACGCCCCGGTCTGACCCTCGCGCCTAAATAAATAAACGAAGCTCTTCTGGTTATTTCCAACGCTCTCATACGTGGTTTTTCCCGCGCATCAGTACTGAAATAGAGCGCATCATCCCGACAGAAGTTTTAGTTGGGAGTTCAAGAGAGAAATCATGACAGACAAAACAAATAGACGTTTACAATTCAAATTTTATAGTAATCATGTTTTTGTTAACACAGTTTTTAAGGTTACCATTGTTTTATTTTTCATGAATTGGACAAAGGTTAGTGATTTTGACAATAATCTTTGCCTGTTACAATCGAGTTTTTCTTAGCTATGAAATAAATTCGTTTTTATGAAGACATGTCCAATTGTTTGGTACAGGAACAATTACAATTTTAATATAATCAAAGAAAACAGTTTCCGTACTTCATCATCTACACCTTCGTAGATCACATTCTTTAAGCATATTACGTATAGTTATATTAATTATAGCTTGCATAAATTAATCTACTTCAACGCAGCTCCTACGAGTGGGGTTTATTCAAGATTTATAATACCAACCAAAATGTAAGAATTTAAAAACATGATTTCACTTAGAAATCACATGATAACCTAATCAATATTCATGGCTTCAAAGAAGCTAAAGTAAGAGATGAACATGTTAGATGGAACTCAGGCACTAACTGTCACACTTCGAACGTCACCGACATTCTTTTCTTAGAATAACTGTTGAGCAGCATCTTCTTTAAGTTCTAGATTCATGAGAGATGCAGCGACCGACTGCAAAAATAAATGTGTCTGCTAGGGCAAGACCGGTCCTGGCTGATGAACAATGTATGAGAGGAAGAAGAGTAAAAAGATGCGGAATGGGGTTATATCGTGTGGCTCAAAGAGGCACAAGATGATGCGAGTTGCTGTGGAGCATCGCGGGGTGAGATGAAGAAGGGCAGAGACCGTGGGGGGGAGGTCCTCGAGGGAGTAGTTCACGAAAATCGAAGCTTTGAGACCAGAGATGGTGGGGTTGAAATGAATGGAAGTCGATGAGCATAAGAAACAAGAGCTAAGTAAATATTTAAGGGTTACACACAGTACACCTCGTAGGGAGAAACACAGACTATGGTAGATTGGATTTGGTGTGCGTGTGGATAAATGCAATTTCACTTTGCAATCAATAAATAGGCTTTACACATTATTCCTCATCTCCATGTCTACTACCCACATAGACCAACTTTTCATTATCTATCTTTTAACATGATTGCTCATTAGAAAGGATCTCCATCTTCTGTTCTTTCTTCTAAATCTCTGACTCATTCCAACACTACACTCCAAATTGTGAGATTAAATCTATGTCACAGTGAATATTCCTATGCATCATAAGTGAGTGATCTCCAACGTTTTAAGCAGGATAAATAAACAACTTATGTGAAATTGTGCCTTAAAGAGGGACTACGAAGTGTAGGAATTTGTTTCTATTCGAACTTTTCAGTCCAATAGCTTAATATGTGTATGATAAAGAAACATAGCAAAACATATAATTTGAAATAATAGGTAAATCGCAGGTCGTCGGTCATTCAGGTCCTGTTGTGCTTTTAGAGAATTGATAGAACTGTTTCTATTTAATTTATTTTAGTTGGAGAGGAAATGTCAGCTTTGGCAAAATATTGCTATTATTTTACTGCTTAGCGTGGTAATTTCTATTTGATGCGTGGATTTATGGATTTTGTTCCTAGATTCTTGTATGTGGAGTTGGAAATTAGCGAAAGATTGTGGAAGAAGGATGTATTTACGTGTTGAAAGAAAGTGTACATTGTTAGAATTCCTAGATCTCTTTTTAATAGGAAATTTCACACAAGCCAGGGAGCGTTAGTAATTTTTCTAAGTAACTTATTTTCGATCCTTTGGATAATTTTGACATTAGATAAAATAGCGAAGTCTGAGCGATTTTGGACATATTTGATACATGATGATAGCGTATTATTATTGTAGTAAAATGTTAAATATTTAATTTACTTGGATAAAAATATTAATAGTGAACATTACTACAGATATTCTGAAACTAAAATGACCCTGAGAGCGGCGCTTGTCTTTCGCGACGTAGGGGAACCCACTCTGTTCTCTCTGAGTGAGGAAAGAGCTTCGGGCGTGGCTCGGAGCTGTGCAACGATCAGCTGATACCACGCCTTTCGAGTCCTACGCGTGTGATGCAATCGCGCTCTAATAGCATCAACTGTCTCTGATACCGAACGCGTGACGTCATGATGTTGAACGACGGAAGGGAAGTTTTCTGGGAACTGCCGATATATAGCGTGGGGAATTTTTCAGACAAAACTTAAGCATTCACAGTAAAAGGATTTCTCCAACTCATCTAAATAACAAACGAGTGCCTATTTAGTTTGTGGGAGCGTCAACCACTTTGGTCGTTAGTCCCGTGAGTGTAGTGCATGCTCTAGCTGGTAAGTGGCTGCGTTCCTCCCCCGATGAAACATGAGACCCGGCACCGACCTGTAAGACGGCTTGCGAGGAATCCCCCTCCAAACGTCTCCCTAGTGGGGCATCGCTACGTCCGCGACAAGTTTTAAGCACTCAACGTGTGCGCATGTAAATAAGTTTGTGTGAGAGGAGGGGATACTGAGGAAGGGAAGATCGCGTGCGGTCCGTGGCCCTTTTGTTAGGGTACTTCCCCGGCATTCACATGGTGTTACTAGGAGAAATCGCAGCCGCCCGCAAGAATTTTTCTTCCAGATAGTGGCTTAAATCGATCCAGCTATATAGCCAGAGTAAAAAAGTCGCCAGCGCCGGTTCTAGAACCCTGGGAAGTCCCGGAGCAGTCACTGCAGCGGCAACTGATGTTACCACTGAGCCATCTCAGCCGGTATGGAAATCATGTTGTAGAGAGTTAATTTTACTTTCTCGTTACGGAGTAGAGAGAAAGTTATGTAATGCTGCGCGAAAAGACGGCGAATTTTCGGCAGAACACACTTTCTACCGGGCAGTGGTAACACAAAAGATGATAAATTCACTTAGTTAAATATAGAAAAAAATCTTCTAACACGTGGTGTGGCCAGCATCCATGTATTGTAGTTCCTTGAGAGGGCGAAACGTCTGTCCGTCCTCCTCGGTGAATAACGCTAGTGGGTAAACCGATCAGCCGATTTTCTCCAAAATTGACATTCCCCTATCGATCTGACTGATGTCGCGGCCCTTTGAATTTGAAACCGATATTTTAATTTTGGGGGATACGTTGCATGCAGCCCCTGGGACGTTTTCAAAAAACAAAACTCCATCGTTTTTAATTAAATTTTGTTGTTGAATTGTGTACAAGACATTTAAGAGAATGGTGCAGGTCTCATGTTTGTTGAAAATCCTCACTTTTCAAAAATTGCAAAAGTTCAAAATTTTTTCGGCGTCTTCCTACAACTACAATTATGAAGATATTTTTCCTTAATAAAATATATTCCTAATAAAGATAGATTTTTAAATAAGGCCATGTACAATTTCTCGAAAATTTTGTGTAATTTTGCGTGAAAATACGGACGATAAAGCACGTGCTGTTGTAGCACCAAATCGTGGGCTTTATAAGCCTTTGGGAGGGGGCGTGGTGCGTCGCGGGAGCGGCGCCGTGGCCGTGGTCGACGCCAAAATACTCCCATGACTCACGCGGCCTCGAACGTGTCGCCGCCGGGGACCGCGCGACGCCGCGCCGCCGGCCCTCGACGCGTATCAACGCGGCATGCGCGCGCCATCGCTGCTAATCGCGAATTTCACGGGCCCATTGTGCTAGCTGCGAGCTTTACACGCCCTCGGAGATCGACATTCAAACATTGCAGGTTGCGGATTGTCTTCTCTGCAATGTCTCTGAGCCGACGATTGAGACGGACCGATCGCTGAATTTCGACACTAGGTCCAAAGTTACGTCGAATTCATCCGCTGACTTGAGGAGAGTTCGAGTGTTAGATGCTCTGATCAACAGTTTTATGTGGTTTCCCCGAGAAATTCCATGCAAATACCAGAGCAATGCCTTGAGAAATGAGCCAAGGATTGGACCCGATCTTTCCTTCAACTTACTTGTCTTTTCCCCTACCCTTATACACACATACACTTACGTGAACTACTCCACTACCACATACGTCGGGATTATGTCTTTGGTGGTTGGTGCAGCGCTGAGGAGGGGAAACCAGGAGGGCAAAGCCGTAGTGCATATCGACGCCGGATCTCAAGTTCTTACTAAAGAAGAATACTTCCACCTCCCAGCATACACTTACTGAACTAATGACTATAGCAGATGACGTGCCCAGAACAAAATAATCAACCTATTAAAATTGACGCAACCTCATTGCATGTTTAGACATTTTCTCATGTAATACGTAAACGTCAAAATCATGTTCCAATAATGGATATCGTTCAAGTGGCGTGTCCTTAAATCCAAAGAATATGCTAACATGTAACGCCTCTCTGTTTGCGACGTGACAGTAAGAGTATTAAATGAAAGATAATAAAAATGTTTTATGTACGCACAGCTGTCGTAACCAAGTGATTTAAATAAACGTAAGATGACTTAATGCTTGATGGCAGTTGACAAGAACACAATAACTCGTGACAGACTTTATTCATCGCTCAGAAGTGAGGTTTGAATGAGAAGAACAAATACAGAATTGAGAGATAGATCAGAACAGAAAGGAAACTTCGCTTCACCTCTTGATATGTCCTAATATTTCATCGTACCCAACTGGAAGGTTGAATGAATTGCTGCGTAGTCATTGGCCGCTGGTTACCGGTCTCCGTTCCTATACCGGGGTGGTGAATATCGCCGCGGAGACCTCCTACGAAGCGCGCAGAGGATTCGCGGGTGCAGCTGCGTGGCGGCCGCCAGGAATAGCCTCCGCCCTCACTTGGCTCGGCGGGCGAACCCATCCCGTACCCCGTCTCAGTCGTCGTTTCTCGCCGTCCCCCATGCCCATTCCCTTCCCCTCCCCTTCTCCCCCCCCTCTAACGCCAGCTCATGTCCAGTCTCATCACCTTCTCGTCTCATTCGACCCCCGACTCCGTCCTTGTTTCCGTCCCATTCTCTTCCGCTCATTCCCCTCCCATCCTCAACCCGTCCTCGTTCCCATCTCTGTTCCCATTCCATCTCTTTCCGACTCCGACTTCGTCTCCGACTCTGTCTCCTCTTACTCTCTTCCCACCATAACCCTAACCGACCTGTCCCATTCCAACCTGTTCCACCCCGTCCTACCCCAATCACCATGAGAGCGCATTGCCCCTGAGGCAGATTCAAGTGTCAAGGCCATCGAAAATGTATCACGCAATGACCAACCCGAAGTACGCAACGACACTTAGGAAAAATCTCGTAATACAATAGACATAACCATAAATGATTCGGAAAGAAGGTGAGATAAAAGTCTTGTGAGTCTTCACATTTCTTCGTGAAGAAAATGTACAGTTTTGTATTTTCATTACGCCATTCCTATTTATACTTCATGTTACCGTATTTCCATATCCTCTTTTTCAGCTTTTGTAGATTCGTCATTAAGTGCTAGTGTGCGGTTTTGTAATTGCTTATTAATGTTATTTTCTGCTTTTTAAATTATACACTTTCATTTTTTATTCGTGCGTTTTGAATCCGCACCTGCCGGCTATGTAACTGCGATGCTTAATAAACATGAGAGAATTCACATAAATATTCGGAGGGGGCGTTTTGCTAAAGTCAAATTTGACATATGTTCTAAATATTACGACATAATTTTTTGTCAGCCTATTTTATTCAATTGTGTTGATATTTCACAAATATTTCATGATGAATAAAAAATTTAACGTTTTCATTTATAATGTTCATGTATTGTAAACGTTTACTGAACTCTCAAAATCATGGATCCGATCCCGACTAGAAATGTGTGTATTCGCAAATTCGCAATACTATCCTGTTAATTTTATTGTCAGTGCTAATAAATTAATAACATCAAGTTCCTCTTTCCAAATTCTCCATTCTATCATAACTTCCGTTTTAGTTACATTCCGAAGCAACACCTTTTACTTCCCATACCTAAGGTACAGTAGTTTCATTCCGCTTTCCAAAACGCTTCAATTTGACATAGGTTCAATAATGTCAAATATACATTTGATGAAAAATCATGTGAATTTCCTCAGAAGAATTATTACAAAATATTGAAAAACAAAGCCATGCTACTTTAATGCTTATTAAAATGCTAACTACATCCTATGGAACGTCTATTACAACTACTTTAGGGTGCATTTGATCACAACTAAACTAGTAAGTCAAATAAACAACGAAAACCCCGACCATCACTTCGTGCGACTCTCGTATTTATTCTGAATAATTTCAGGATTACGATTTCCTTAGTAAGAAACTAGTACTCCTACTTCCTACTTACTAAGTCATACGAATGTGTCTTGAGAAACAGATCTCATTTGGATCTAGGAACAAATTGAGAATTTTGAAGCCAAAGAAACGAAACCGACACAATTTCTTCAGCAATGTTTGATAACAATGGAATATATATTCCTTTTAGTTTTCGACTGTTTTTCCCAGCTAATGTTTGTATACTGTTTATAGATTTATATTAGAACTTTAGATTAACAATTCTTCTAATTTCTTATTGTTAAGGTTCTTTAAGCGTGCTTTTACGGAGAGTCAATACAATCTACTTCCAGAGTGATGCTGTTGCCTCGGTGGCATCGTCCCTGATTATAATTTTTGGCTGGGCGGAGTGGCGTACGTCTGTAGAGTGTGAGCCCGCGAGTGTTAGTTGCGTGGCGTGGCGTAGCATGGCGAGGCGAGGCGAGGCGTGCGCGCGCTGCAACATGCGTAGCTGTGAGCTCATGCAGGGGCGGCGACCGCGCGCCGGGCGTCCGCACAAATTCCTTTCCAGGAAGCTCCTCGCACAGAAAAGGGGCGTGGCGGGCCTGTAATTGCTGGAAAAGTGAATCGCTATGAGCGAGTTGTTGTTACCTGGGGGTAATTAAATGTACTTCTATTACAAAAAGACATTGCTCGATTATTGGGGATGTGATTTCTGGTGGGTAAAATTATGTTGGTGTATAAAGGGATAATTAAATGCAGAATCTGGAGCATCAAGGTCTGACCTTTAAAGGAAAATTGTCAACTGGGTGGATATAAAATATGCACTGATGGGAGAAAGAGCCTAGCTCGTGGTATATACCTTCTCTGAAGTGATTATGTGCAATGGAAGTTGAACAGTGGTGTGATGTTTCTTTTTTACAACTGTTTCATATTCAATTGTATCATACATTTTAGGTCCATATATCTGTATATTTTATAGTTTTATATTTATATGAATGCGTATATCTATACGTTGGAAGTAAAGGGCATTGCCACATTTACGTAATTTTATAGGTGACTATTTAAAAGATGGTTTTACCCCCGAATAAAAGTGAATATGATGTTTTGACTACTTCTAATTTCAATATAAACGTTCGTCGGAGATATATAACAATACCTCTTGTAAAGGCAATGAATTCGGAACATGGTAGTGAAAGTAATACATGTCAGATTACCTGAAGATCAATTTAAAGATCTTTTTTTCCTTTAAATGAAAATTAACATGTTTTGACTGCTATAACTTCCGTATTTCTGAATATTCTATCTTTTCTATTCTATTTATTGTATTCTATCTTTTGAAAGTACTTCACAATATCACGAACTAGAGCATCGAAATTGGAACACGTATGTTAAAGGAGTATGTAGTGGAATTTTGACGAAAAATTGGAAATTTGTTTTTCCCCAATTTTGTATCTTGAAAGTGTGCTGAATGTACCTGTATTCACAGTTTCGCCGTATCTAAAATTTAAATGCCTTTTTTCGGGTATTTAAATGTGCCACGCCCCCTGTCATGGCGTCCATCAACGCGCATCTATTTTATAAAGGTTCTCTTGTATTTCTGAGTTAAAAGTTAGATTTCTGAACATGCTCGCTCTTCACTAAGAAGTTTTCATTTCGTGAGTTGGTAAAGCTGTCATTTTCGGCAGTTCTTTGTTTCTATACGCGCGAGAGCCGTAAAGTTTTGATTGTTGCAGTGGAAAGTGAAGTGAATAAAGAATATCTTTGATTGTGTGATTATGGGTCGTATAAAGAGATTAGATAAACGTAAGTTTCATGGAAATAGGTTCACAAAGAAGAAAGAAGACGCTGTAAATAGTATAGTTTAGAGAATATGAGAAAAGCAATTTGGGCAATTTATTTTCAGAAATTGTCAACAGATGAGGAACCTTGCCACTATCTTTGCCCTCCAAGGGCCAGGAAAACAAATTGGTGCAAATATAACATTAATCCAGATGCATACAAACATCATGGATTGCCTGCTGAAGTTATGGCAGCAATAAAGCCAATTTTTAGGTATCTCTCCAACCCAGAATTGTCGAGAAAATGCTTACATGGGAAGACACAAAATTGCAATGAATCTTTTAACAATTTAGTGTGGATAAGAATTCCAAAAGAGTCTTTGTAGGTCTACAAACATTAAAAAATTGGTGTTTTGTATGCAATTGTGTGCTACAATGAAGGAAACATTGGAAGAGTCAAGGTCCTCCAAGAGTTAAAATTTAATCCAGGTTACAACACTATGCGATACCTTTAGGCTATGGACACAATTCGAGTGGAAAAGCGACACAATTCGAGCTGATAAAGAGTGGAAGATCTTACCAAACAGGCAAGATAGGAAAAAGGAACATTAAGAAGAAAAGGGAAGAGGAGAAGGACACAGATTATATAAAAGGAGGTTTTTAGCTGATCGTAGTGGTTGGTAAGTGACACTGTTTACTTTAAAGGCCATTTGCCGAAAATGTATTTTCAGTGGACATTTGTGCATTTATCTAAAAAAACTATTTGAGATAACATTTCTAAAAAAGTGTGTCATACACAACTCAATGTGCTCTTGTTATTAGACTACTTTTTATGTAAAATAATAATTCCAGTAAAAAACAAAAAAATTGGAAATGCCTTTGTTTTAGTATAAAAATCTAATGAGGAAAAAATTACAACTTTTAAATCAAAAGTGTTCACATAAAAGAAATAGTCTACCATGTTAAAAAGCATCAGACAGAACTGCTGTAAAATATCAAAGCTGTAACTTTAATCGTTCTTGAGAAAAGTGTACCAGAAGTTTGAAGATTTAACATTACTAACATAGGCACTACATACTCCTTAAAATATCTCTTTTTAATAAAAATAGACGTAGTGTCCGTTGCCTCCTAGATATGTTTATATGCTGTGAATGTTTGTAATGGGTAAAATGAACAAAAAATAAATGAACTGGAACTCTGACATTGTGTACCACGTTAACTTGAGCATTATGTCACTCACGAACATGGTTGCAGTCATCTTTCTGTTATTTGCTGTCAGTTTGTCAATTCAATTTTCAAATTATTGTTTTAAAATATTTTTTTAAGTAACTGGTTAATAAATATGAATTCGCCGAACTCGGATATAGAGTTAAAGATAATCTGCTTTGAAGGAAATAAGCTGGGATTAGTAAAAGTTTCAATATTTATATATTTAATGTTATAAATTAAACAGTAAAATTCTATCATTTTTTACGTAGTTACAAAATTCATATGTACTTGTGATTTACTTTTTTGTCAACACTTTTGTTATCTCATGACTCGGAAAGATGGAGAGGAGGATGATAGTCTACCCATTTTTTGCGCGTGAGTCTTTAAGCTCTTGAATCTCATTCGAAAATAGCTTTCGTGGACTTTCTAAAAAATGGTCTTAATTAAAAATGTATTTACTTTTTCTTTCTATTCGATGAAATATATTTTATTGCTCAAGCATAAAATTAATTGGGAGTTTGTTGATTTCGTTCAAAAACATTAATTTAAGAATCGGGAGCTTTTGTTTAAAACTCCACTCGCAATCATTTCCATATTGACATACAATGGTTCATGCTTGTTAACTTATTAGCTTATTGCTTAATAAGCTAATGGAAGCAGCAGTGTAGAATTGAAAAGTGAGACCTTGTATTTTAGCATTTTTGGTTCAAATTACTTTGTAAGTATCAACTACAAGAGGTGTAGAATTTCTAATGATGCAAATGAATATCTTTGCCTTTCCTTAAATGTTCACTTCGAGATTGTCTCATTTATCAGGAAAAAAGGACAGGAATTTCGAAATTTGATCCATAAGCTCCCTGCAATTTACCTTTAATGCGAAGCGAAAGCTGATGACTACCGAACAGGCATCTATAAAAAAATAAATTCATTTGAAGGTGCTTAAATAATTTTAGAGTGTACTCTACTTCACTTTTAGTCTAATCTATTCTACGTTACCTTTTTAAGCTACATGATTAAAGTAAACTGCAGGGATTTTCATTTTCATTATTTGTACACAGAACATATTCTGATATGATTGTTGAATTTATAAGTCTGAGAGCGTAATATATTTTATTAGATGAAATGACATGAATAAATCGATGTTGAATTGCAGGCAAAATATAGTGCTTCCACTTGAAACAATTTCCGAGCCAAATTTCAAATGCAGCATTGATCTGCTATTTACCAAAAACCAAATAATGATGGGACCTCTTGAGGCGAACCTAGAGTTTTTCTGAACGCGCCCTTCCCCGAAAATGGGCCAACATTTTTGAAAATGATAACGCAGTTTCCTGTCTCTCTTATCGAAGCACGAAAAGAAGTTGGATTTCTGCATTCCCGATAATGGTTGCGCAAATGGTCAGAGCAGTGGAACTGCAACCATTCCGAGCAGATGGGATTGATCAATTTAGTCAGCGTCATGCAGTCACGGAGATGAGCTGATCTTCATCAGCGATGTAACATCTCGAGCAGCTGTGCCGTGTATGAAGTGAACTTTCTACGAGTATTTCCGCGTGGAGGTGTACGTCCTTACTCTTTTTTCCTTCCATCTAGTTATATGAACCTCAAATTAAAATTTCACTGCTCATTTCGAGAGGATTAAAAATTTGCATGAAATGAATGCCAGCACTCGCAGTATGAAACGCGACGAGATGATGGAGAGGGACAACGAGTAAAAGCCGGTAAACTGGGCGTTAAATCAAGGCATAACGTAGAGATGGTGGGGAGAGAGGAAGGGAAATAGTGAAAGAGGAGTATTGGGGTGGCGCTCAGAGTGGAATGAGAGGTTAGAGAGGGAAAGGAGGGTGAAGAGGGGCGAGTGTTGGTGGAGCGGGACGGAAGGAGGAAGGGCTGAGAGCGCGAAGCTGGCGGCGTCTGCGAATGAAACCGAGTGCTGAATGAATTGTGAAATTGCGGGAGCAATTACGAGCCGTCATGGTGAGATTTGTGGCGCCCGTTGCAACGCTGCCTTCGACGCTAGGAGTCTTTTCGTTTGTTTCAGGGCTCCAAATGAATGTGCAATATATTCTCTGAAGCAGAAAGATGCTTACGTAGTAAATGTGTGGGCGATGATGCGAGAGAAAAAGATAATTAACGGAAAAAACGAACAGAAGTGAAAGCGGTAATCAGAAGTGAGAGACCATACTGAGAGTGAAAAATAGCTTATTTGAGCTGAAAAATTGCACAAGATGGTGTGTGTTTGGTGATATATTTATCTTTCTGAAAAGAGAAGCGAAGTGAATTTTAATTTGTGGGAGACCTGAGTGGGTAAGCCAGGCAGATTAAAAGGGTCTCATGATGCGGCGAAATTGCTTCCTTTGGCATGTAATTCTGAGTCGATGAGATTTAAAAGCATAAGTTAAAGGTCAGCTTTTTGGTGACACGTGTGTTGAACTTGCGATCCGTTTCTGTCACGAAGTGGAGGATTTAGCCATAAGGTTCTTTCCATTCAAGCTTTCGAATGAACTCTTTACGACCGTATTCACGTGATCTCGCTCTTCTAATTCGCTGTCGAAGTGCGAACTCGATAGCGCGCGGGTGGCCCACGGCGGCGGTAGCTGCTGGAGGGGGGGAAGGGGGCGTCCGGGCCTCACCGGCCAGGGGCTTCCGGGGGCGGGGTAAACAGACATGGCGGCGCGCGGCCGGCGCTCCATGCAGCCGCAGCATCATCATCATCTTCAACTACCATCACCACCTTCACCATACCCATTCACACCCATGCACATGCGGAAGAACCACCGATACGGTACCTTCGTATACGTCATACGAACCCTTTCGGAAATAGGATTGCACGCAGCCCATGGCGGCGGCGCCGGCTGTGGCGGCTGCTGGGCCGGCGGGGGAGGTTGTGTAGGGGCGTGCTCCCTCGCCGGTTCGAAGGCGGTGGCGGCCGCGTGCGCCGGCTCGGTCGATACGTGCACTCACTCGCTAGTAGGCGGTTCGGCGTCGGCGCTCGCGCATCACTCGCGAACTGGTGGCGGCGGCGGTGGCGGCGGGGCGCGGGCGCGGGGGCCGGGCACTGAACCTTGAGGTACACCCCCCGCGGCGCGCGTGCACCCTATCTCCTTCTTTCACGCACTCGCGGACGGGTGGCGCGGTCGGGCCTGGACTGTCTTCCGCATAGCACTCGCGGCACGCGCGCGCGCGCCCCGTGTATATTTAGGCGCTGGGCGGCGGGCCCGGCGCGGCGCGGCGGTGGCGGTGGCGGAGGCGGGGCGCCGCTGGCACTGGGCCGGTCGCGTCGCGTCGCGTTGCGCGCCGCTCGTACTCGCGGGGCCCCACTCGGCGTCAGAGCTACCGCGCGCTCGCTGCGCTGCCGCCTCGGCCGCCGCTCGCGTTGGGACTGCCGCCTGCCGCCGCCGCCGCCGCCCGCGCCGCCGCCCGCGCCGCCCGCGCGGACACGCGCACTACGCGCCGAGGGAGGGCGGCGGCGGTGGCGGCGGTGGCGGCGGTGGCGGCGTGCGGCGCGGCGCGGCCGCGGCAGTGGGCGACGCGACCGACTGCCCAGCGCGAACCACGCGAACACCAGCACTAGCACGCTTTGTGTCACAGTCGGGGCAAACGACATTTGCTTTACATTGGCTAAGAATTAATGTAATAGTAATCATGTGTTTACTCATTCGACTTGGAGTGGGGGATTTCGACTTTTTCAGCAACTAAATTTGATAGTGTCAATAAGATGAAGTGTAGTTGTCTGTTTCCAAAATTGTGTGTATCTCAAAAATATCATCGAACAGAAATCTGTTTACCTCAGACTAGGAAGTTGAAGGATCTCTTCTTTTTTTTTTTTTTTTTTTTTTTTTTTTTTTTTTTGCGTAGACGAATATAAAATTTAATTCAATGTAAAGCTAATGTTGACACAACGAGGCACAAACTTGCTTATATTCATGTATGAAGACAATCTTTTGGATGAGGACTCTGCTAGCTTCAAGGGCCTTAAGGTGACACCCCTCCCGCCACCTGGCTGATAACCTGCGTCGCGTCTACGTGGCCGTCCCTCTTTTCTTATTTCATTCAACTTGATGTCGGGTCGAGTCCCTAGCGCTCCGTGTCTATCGGAGGCAGCCCGTAGGCCTATTTCCATTTTTCAGGTTTGAGGATGTTGTCGAGGTATTCTTTAGTGCAAACTCGGCTAAGCTAGCCGATTATATGTTGGCAAATACATCTGATGAAAATGATGTAGGGTAAAGTGAGACACCTGATGTTTGGAATTGCTCCACCACGTCACAACACAGGATCAGAGGATGATATCGCTTAAATGGAGCCTGTACTTTCCTTGTCAATTAGAGATATATGAACGTAAGTTGATGAGCGATAAGATGAGTGTTCATTCAATGAGTTAATTTTTATATTTGAAGTAAAAAGGGTTTTGTTCAGAAATGAAATTGAATTTCCTACTCAACCAAATTTTGTGATTTTGGCCTTAAATGAAAGGTAGAGAGCCACAGATGTACCAATTCTTGCTATTGTTAATCGTAATCGGTTTTATAATATAAATACTACGCTTAATCAATATCTTGAAATTAATAGAATAAATGCTAACAGGCCGTCAATTCATTATTTTCTTTCGCGAGAAGCAATCGGTCTCAGTTATAGTTTCGTCGCACCATCGCGTGTCGAGTAAACACTGATCGCAGGGCGAAGGCAGACGTGCGAGTGTGAAATCACAGTTATGTTTACAAAGGCCACGACTGTGGAAACATATTACCACAAAAATTGATATATTATTCACGAAAAGGTCTCTACTTTCTAAAGTGCCAGATATGCCCATGAGAAGCTACAGAAATTGTGCCTAAAATACGCCTGAACAATCACACTGTGTGGTCCGCTTGCCGGTAATGTGCCCCAAGTGTATTTTTCTGTAGTAAATACTTTTGAGACATTGCTTCAAGTCAAAATGCTCCCAACTCACTGCATGGTTTAATTTAATAAACACATTGAAACCAAAGTATGTTTATGAATCCTCAACCACTGGTTCATTAAGTTTATGCAAAAGCATTAGGGGTCGAATGACGGAAAATATTTAAAATTCTTGGGTTTATAAAATTGTCACTTCTGTGGTTTTCTTCTTGGTTACCGTCAAATTTTGAGCGGTTTCCATTAGTCATATCCATTTAATTTTCCGTTTATTCATTTTGTATACAGCAGTAACGTGATACAAGCAGCATCAAAAACACTAACAGTACTGTTCTATTCCCTTGCTTTTCTCTAGTCCTGCCTGGAAACAGGTTTACAAACGCACTGCGAATTGCGTTTCATGATATTTTAAAGGATATTAACACATTACAGTTACGGACAAATAATAGAGAAATAATGATTAACCAAATGCCAAACTTATTTTATACCATTCATATTATTAATTTGTTATTAATGTGTTTAGGTAATAAATTTTGAATTAATTAAAACTATTCAATTTTAATGTAACATTACAAAAAAGTTAATGAAACAATAATAGTATATCTGAGCGTAAATTTCAGTTCACTTTATCTGGAAATGTTAACCAAAACAACCACAACAACAACAATAATAATAATAATAATAATAATAATATTAATAATAGCAGCAATAGTAATCATATTCACGAAAATACGAGTTTTATTTTCATCTTTACGTTTATTTTTTCTTTCGTTGATTATGTTTCATGTCGTTTGGTTTGCAGTGAAGAATGTCGAAATTATTCAGAATGTTCAGAAAGCGCTAAGAATGATATAATAAATGTTGTGTATGTATATTGCTGAAGGAATTGTTCACAATTGTTAATAATAATTTCTTCAATTGTTATTAGGGCTCTACTAAATTGCATGTTTCTCTATATTTAAGTCCATTCGAGTGAAGGAGAGAAATGGGGAAATTGAAATAGACGTGGTAAATTATCTTCATCCAAATCATACAAAGTAAATATTAATCTTCAACGGAATCCATTGGCTGGCCTAAGTTCGATTATGGTTGGTAGTCCTCATAATTAAAAGGCGTTTATTTCTTTAAGTTTTGTCAGTCTTTCTTTAATGTTTAAGGAGCTCACTTCCATTTCTGTCATTTTGAGAGGCTTCTGTGCTTTGCCTTTTTTCAAAAGAGCTATAAGAAAAGATTGAAATAGAAGAAAAAATTAAAGAAATCATTTGGAGGCATTTTCGAGAAAATTTTGTAAATGTTCTTGAGGCTTCATATAAAATTCCTCCAAAAATTAAACTATACGTTTCAAATCCAGACTGTCGCGCTATCAGCCAGATCGATTGGGAAATATCAATTTTGGTGATAATCCTGCCTACGATTTATCCGCTAGTATTGTTAAAGACTTACGAAATAAAAGAAATTTTTTGTCGTAAACGAAATTTTTCGGTATCAAGGACTCATAAATAGTGTATTCTCTCTGCGCGACGTGGTAAAGGAAGTTATTTTCTACATAAATGAAAAAGAATTATGCAATAAGTACTACAAGTACTTGACTGCCTGGGAGACGGCTTGACATAGGCACAGAGGCCAATGTTTCGGCCGTCATGCTGCCACCTTCCTCGGAGCGAAATGCAGCGACGCTGGCATCTGAGGCTAGGTCGCAGCGTCTTTCTAACAAGCAAGGACATACTGACTTCGGCCGCGGAACCTACTCTTTCAAGAATTATCCGAAGTTGTTGGTACCAGAGACCCCCAAAACTGTTTTTTCCTTTCGAAAAATCGCTGCTTTTTGCGGCAGCATTGCAGTACCTTTCTCTATACTACGTAAGCGGTGAAGAACAAAAAGATGAACATTATAGGAAAGATGTTGTGCGCGGGCGTGCGGCGCTGTGGCCCACTGCGTGGGAGCGGCGCGGCTGAGGGCGGGGACCGGTGCGATCGTGCCGCTCACGCGTACGTGCGTACAATCGGATTCTGCGCGGGTGGGAGAGGGGCGGGGGTGGGGTTGGAAGGGGGGAAGCCGGCTCCACCTCGCGAGCACCAGCACCCCCTCCCGCCCCATACCCCACCCCCGTCATGTGCTTCTCTGCTTTCTCTGATACCGCCAGCTGCATGGAACCTAGCTTCCCCGCGCTGGCTTTGGTATTTCGGTGTGGTAATTTCGCGTATGTGCTAATATCGCCCAAAAATCTATTGTGGTGTCTCTAATGAATTCATGTGGGGGTTTGAGGTAACCTTTCTTAGTATATTCAAGAGATGAAAGCTGTCTTGTCTTATGCTGTTCATCAGAACACTTAATTCCCAAAGGAAGGCAATGAGGTGATGTTGCTTCGTGGATTAATTAAGGGTTTAGAGAACAACTACGAGTATAGGTAGTCGACTTCCTCGCTCACTGTTTAGTTTCGTCTTGATTAACTTTTTCGTATGAGTAAGTCAGGTTGAAATTTTAAAAACATATTTTCTTAAACTATAAAAATTTGCTTAAATTATTTAGAGTCGGCGATCGATATAATGCGATGCAATTTATTGTTATGGGTGTCAGTATCGCTATCTATCCATATAAATCTTCATTAAAATCACACAGCAACATCTTCTGACACAGCAGGAGAAGTACTAACATCACATTCATCACATGCGATTTCACCTTTTATCATCAACTATCGCTTAAGTGTCATGTGTCTTCTTCTACGTCCGAATCATCCAACATCCACTTTCGACCCTCCTTAAAACGTAACCAGAGTATTGGTATTTCATCCAACTCCACTCTATCACCGTTATCATAAATGGAATAATCATCGACCTCAATTAAATCTAATTTCATACTCAGTTATTACAACGCTTTAATTTGTGTTTGTCTTACAATCGTTCTCCATTTCACCCACAGTGAAGCTGATAATAGGTAATTAATAACGGTGATGGTTACGATAATGGACTTATTGTATATAAAATAAAGTGGAAATCGAAGAACCCCGTGAAAATCGTGAACCCCGGAAATTGAAGAACCCCGTGAACTTACTTTGGTCACTGATACTTTAACACATTCCCCAAATCTTTAACAATCTGCACTACAATCAGTCCAAAGAGCATTAAGATACCAAGCACGCCTCTCTCAATACTTGTAATTATCAACAAACTATGGAACTCCGCAAGCATTTACTCGTAGATACGGATTATATAAATACGTCCGTCAGAAAATTTTACCCATATATAAATACAGTTAATCCCTATTAACACCAATTCCAAGGGACCGAAATAATAAAAGTTCATGTTATTCTATTGTCCAAATTACCGTAGTTTCTTGTCGGGGGCGAAGCTTTGTTCGTGTCATGGCAAAATTCATATTAAGCGAGTTCGTGCTAACGAGGGTTTACTGTACAAGGCAATATCTCACAAGAAGAGTAACACGAGAATGCAACCGGCTAAAATGGCTCAGAGGCAGCATTACGGTTTACGCCACACCATTTCTGACCGGGAGGTTCTGGAATTCGAGTCCCGGCGGTGGTGAGTTTTTGACACTAGCTAGACAGCTAGGTCGAATTCGACTGCTGCCTGGAAGAGAATTCTGACGTCCTGCTACTCTGATCGGTACTTTTCTATGGTTTCTCCAGTCAATAACAGCCGAATTACTAAGCAGAATCCTAGCAAACGGTTCATGGACAGTGTGGAATCTCGCCTTCCTCAGCCTTGTCCCCTGCTCTCCCCCCCCACACACATACGCGCGTACACATACATACACGCGCGCGCACACACACACGCACACACTTACATTTACACGCACTACAGTGCCAGATATATAGGTAGTTTCAAGCTTGTCCTCTATTTTTCTTTTCTTTCTTTCTTTCTTTCCTTTTCTTTTTTTCTTTCTTTCTTTTTCTTTCTATCTTTCTTTTTTTGTTTCTTTCTTTCTCTCCTTCTTTCTTTCTTTCTTTCGGTGCCCCGCTGGAAGAAAACCTGAAGGGGAAACCCGCAAGATGTCGTGTAGGTTGGCGCCGGATTTCACATTACAGCGGGGAAGGAACACTAATACCTCCCGAGATATAACATTTACTATACTTATGGATCGAATTCCATTGTAATTGACTTGTTCGGAAACATGAAATAATCAATCAATCTGTAATTTAAAATGAATGTTTGTGATTCAATATCATTAACTTATTTTCACTCCGCATACCTTAAATTCTGGCCCTGGTTTCTATCGGTGTTATACGGTCTGTAAATTTCTCGGCTCCCAAGCATTACGCTCAATGCCTCTTGAGATGTAGGTTGTCTGTTCCCCACTGCCCGCTGCCTCCGCGGCCGCGGCCCCTCCGACACCTCTCCCTCGCCCTAGCTGCCCTCGGCCTCCCTCCGGGTAATGGACGCCGCCCTACGGACGCAAAGTGCCCGGCTGGACACGATTACGGGCGCCCCTCTCTTATTAAATTTCGCGTACGTCGCCGTAAAAACAACTCTGCGGCACGCCAGTGGTTTCTGACGGGGCCTCCCTTTCGCGGTTTCCCCTTCGAGGAGGCCCACTCCAAACAGACATGGCGACGTGTCACTGGTACGATCGGTCGTAACTTCCGATAACTTACGTCATCTTCTGTTGTGCACATAGTAATAGAGTGATCTTTTATAAAATGAAAATTGTGTGCCTTGATCATTGCTGTGGAAATGCAGCTACTATTCTCTGATACTTAATTTCTCCCGACCCGTAAATGATGTGGTGCTGAGAAGATTATAAATGAACAGGCCTATTCCAGATATAATTACCCAAATTAAAATTACAGCTTTATTGATGCAACTGTACTCTCTGCCATTTAACGCCCTTTTGGAGCGCATCGAATGGTTGAATTCGCACCGCTTGTTCGCGAAGTAAGAGAGATTGAATATTTCGTGTTTCTGAGCGCGACATCTACTCTGATGCTTCCCTGCTGTAGGAAGTGGCTGGAAAGTGGCAGTGTCCCTCTTTCACAACATCGTGTGATCCGGCACCGATCTACATGTCAGCTCTCGGTGATCCACCTCGAGGTATTTCCCCCAGCTGACGAAGGGAAGATCACGCGCGATCTGCGGCCCGTTTGATAAGGTTCATAGTCGCCGGATATTGATCGTAGAAACTTCGGAAAACTACCGATCAGAGCAGCTGGCGACTAGAGTTCTCCTCCAGGCAGCGGCTGAACTCGACTTAGCTTTGTACCGGGGACCCGAACCTTCGAACCTCTCGGTCAGAAATGCTGCAGTTGCAACAGTTGTTGCCCTAGGCCACCCCAGCCGGGCACGTAGGAAGAAACGTTTACTCATTCATGTGTTGCGTGTGCCTACACTTCACAACTGGCTCTCCTTCGCCCCAGAATGCCCTGCACTTCGCGCTCCCTCGACCGGTGCCTATGCTGTGCTGCAAAGGTCCCCCAAGAGCGGCGGTGGCCAGAGGGAGTGGCCATCCCGACGAAGCTAAACGAGCATGCAGATGGCGCCACGGGCGGTTCAGGGCTGCGAGATGCCTGCGAAAGGGTTGCTGTCTGGAGCAGATGCCCTCTTCCTCCTCCTATTGCTGATGACCCTGGATGGTGTTGGTTGGGCGTCCTCGCCCTAACTTATGCATTGAGCTATGCTAACCTTGAACTGCTCAAGTACCTTTGTATAATTTAGAACTTAAACTTTACATACTGCTCTCCTTCATGTTAGAGGAATTATGTGGACATTTTGTGGTGTTAAAAAGTATTTTAAAGTACGTTAGAGGCGGAGGACGATGAAGAAGAGGAAGAGAATGTGATGTATCCTGTGTATCACAAAATAGAATGTTGAATTTATAAATATGTATAGAACTCAAAGAATGAATATATATGAGATTGTTATTAAAAAGAAAATGTAAATGATTTATTTGCTGTTTCATCTGCTTATAAATCGTAGAAAAATTGTGTGGCGTGCACGGGGCGCTTTTAACTCCAAAACTTCCATCAACCTCATAACCGTAATTACAGCGACGAGAAGACAAGAATTAAAACTTACTTACATGAACTACGGATCCAGTAGGCAACTCGTGCAATAGTTTCAGGGAACAAAATGATTGCTGTGGACATTGCTCTTAAGCCATTTTGGAACAATGGAAGTGGTTCCATTCTAAAGCTTACGAACAAAAACAAATTAATATGAAAGCATAATACTATAACCTTTGCAAACCTGAAGATTAATATTCAAATGTATTTATATATGTACGAAGTCATATAATGATTCATTAAAAATATTGGACACCCCAAGTGATTAACTTGTTTATGTCTTCAGCCTCCACTGACAGTACTTTGAATGCTTTGACGATACTGAAAACTTAATTTTCTTTGAAAAATATATTTTATATGTACGAGTACTACATAGATTGCCTTTTAGAAAATATTTATTAGTAGGAACGTGGCTTTCGTTTGTTTCATTCCTACCCGTTCGGTGATATCCAGTTAGATGTAAGATTGAATTTTTCTTCCCAAATAGAAATCTCTCCGCGGGGAACCTTCGCTTTTCTCGTCTGCCTCCAGGCCTTGCGTATTCCTCGGGCGCCCAACACGTACTACGTGCGGTTCGCCGGCCTTAGTGGCGGCTCTCTTCTCTCCGCCTGCCGAGCGCTTCGGCTCTTTCTGCTCGCTCGCACTTTCGCTCCCGTCGACCTTCCGGGGGTTGCTACGGTGCAAGGGCGCAACAAGATTTTGGCAGGACCGGAGAGTAGAAATTTTATTCAGGGGGTTTCTCTCTGAGCTCAAAAAAAAAATTTTTTTAATCAAATTTAAAACAATCTATTACATTTATTTTCAAGAACGTGAAAGTTTCGCATCATTAATTGGTTTTGTTTTCGAATTATGAAGGAAAATGTTTAGTTCTGCACTAGGTTCTTTTATCCCAAGTTCTCTCTAAATCTAATTTTCGCAAAACGTACCACATTAACAAACTGGTTTCAAAGATAAGTTTTAAACTAATTCATGGATTTATTTCTATTTTGAGGTATATTATATCTTCAACATAAACCAAATCAAACATTTGCTTCTTATTATTAAAACAATCAGTAATTTATGATAGCCAATAAATTATATAAGATATACAGGTTTATAATGTATTGGTTATGTTATAATTCTGTTTCATTTTATACTTACAAGTTTCTCTACGGTTCCTAATAAAAGTTTTAATTACATGAGAAAATGTCTCTTTTCATGGGGCTAGATACAATTATTGCATTGGAAATTTTATGATTTTTAAAATTTCAAATTTTTAACAAAAAAGTATTTAATAAAAGATATTGCAAATATCCAAATTGTTAGTTTGAACCAGACTTCTCCAAAAATGTTGCTATTTATTTAACAAAATTATTTTGCAAACTTTGTCGTTTTTTCTCTGAAGGATATGAATGACTTTTCAATTAAAATAGCTGTTATGATAAAAAAAATTAAAAGCAGTGTCATATAACCATGAAGCTATGGATCCATATCCGGCGTCGTTCCAAGTAGCATTCCCTGGCAGAAATCCAGATGATCGTTCGCGGTCCTGTGAGTATCTTCACTTTATGAATTTGGTGATCCCGGACAGAATCCCATTGAGATCCCTCGAATACTGTAGCACCCACAAGTGGGAGACCGCTTGAGGCCAATCAGAAGTGATTGCGTCTCGTATGACGTCGTAGGCAATAATGAACAAACATGAGCTAGTTATATACGGTTTATTTACAAATTTGATGTACAATTTTGTACATCTTGAAAACCTATTGAGAGCCTAGCAGCGTGCATCTCCCTATTCTCGTACATGTGCAGGGTCTTCTAATCAAAGAGGAATGCCGTGCTTGCAAACCTACATGGTAAGAAGTCATGTGATTGCCTCCTTCGGCACATGTGAGCGAGCCCCTTCTCGCCCTAAAAAGGCCGAAGCGCCGGACCCAGCACACGTGTACACATCGCCTAGCGGTTCAGGACGGACCGCCCTCACTCCTCTGGGCGTTTCTACGTCGCAGCGGCCCCTTTCCGACCACCCAAGGCAAGATGCCTTGGCACATGTGTGCGAGCCCCGGCGGTGGCGGCACCTGCCGACAATTTCCACCCTCTCTGCTAGGACTCCGGGCGTCTCACCCTCTTCCCGGGCACTTCTGACCGGCCACGCAGCTCGTCACCAACGTAACACTGTATCACGCTTCTTTCCCACAGTTTTGAAAAGCCCGATATTAGAGATAGATCGACAAGGCAAGCGGTAGAAAAGGAATCCTTATGTTAAGTGTAGACTATTGTACACTTGTGCCTGGGACGTGGTTCTTAGTTTTGAGGTATCAGTTGGGGTCAAGAAGGTTGTATGAAAATATCTCAAACTTCTCGGATATGCCAGTCCAAAAATAAAATATTCTATTGACAACGAAATGTCCACAAGATAAGATTATGATTTTTTTGGTAAAAATAGTTATAAAATGTAGAACATAATGATATTCATATGTGGACGTCATGGGAGAGACAAGAAGATTAGTACCGACGGATGAGGTGAAGAGGAAATCACACTGCGCGAGGAGCGAAAGAGTCAAATCCCAGGTGCGATAAGATGCGCCTATGAGGCGCGACTACACAGGTGATCCTGTAGCCGCGAGGCAGAGGTAGATTTTTAGAAAGCATAAGTCGACATCAAACTACGAAACATGTCCAATTGGCCATCTCTCAGCTTTTCCTGTGGGCGTTCAGGTATGCCTGAAGGCCCACAGAAAAATAATCAAGAAAAACTGCTGCAGTACTTCCTTGTAGTACACAAATGTCAGGCGAAGTCAGTACCAGTATTCAGACGACTTAAATGTTTGATACCAGGAGTGAGGGGGGGGTCGTGTGGCATAATAAATAATAAATAATAATAATAATAATAATAATAATAATAATAACAATAATAATAATAATAATAATGTCTTTATTGATTTGACGAGGAATAACACCTACTCCTCCCAACACTGGGATCCGGGCTTAATCCCCGGCGAAATATGTGGAATTTGGTGCAGACAAAGCCAGCTCTCATCAGGTTTTCTCAAGATTTTACCAATTCCCTTGCCCCTCATTCTAGAATTTCTCCATAAACCCACACGTCATCGTCATCGCTCTCACCTACACAATTGATCATCAAAGACCTAAAAAACCTTAACACTTGAAGGTCACCTAAACATAAACAAATTAATAAATTAATAAATTAATAAATTAATAAATTAATAAATTAATAATTAATAAATTAATAAATTAATAAATTAATAAATTAATAAATTAATAAATTAATAAATTAATATATTAATATATTAATAAATTAATACATTAATAAATTAATAAATTAATAAATTGCCAGCGTGTTCGAGTCCTGTCTGAAAAGAGGTGCTCGCAGAACGGCGCTGCGTCCTCCTCTTAGCCGAGCCCGTCCCGCAGCGCCCCCTGCGCTTATCTCGCGCCGCGCGTGCGTGGCCATGGCGGATGCGGCGGCGCCTGCTTGCCAATATTTATTGAGGATAGGCGTCTTTTGTTGTGCCTCCGCCGAGGGGCGGCGGCAGCCTCCACTCTGCCTGCCTTCCCTCTTTCCTCCGCCCCCCCGCGCCCACCGCCGCGCCGCGTGTCGCGTTCCCCATGCCGCCCTCCATATGTTTTCGCGCCGCCCCGCCCCCACCCCGAAGGGCAAGATTTGGGAGGAGTGTCTCCGCCGTTATTTACGAGGAGCGCTGTTTGAATGAATGAGATGGTGGGTACGCATCATGAAGTTTGCTTTTCGTTTAGTTCGGAAATTATAGTTCACTGAGCGGAGAGAAAATTGACGAGAGCGGCAAGTTCCATTAGGATCGTTGATTTACGTCAACTGTTTTCTTGTTTGTCGAGTAATATACACGCGATATTATTTTCTAGATGAGAATGCAATTCAACCACACATTAATTTTGCTCTCTCAGCTTCATAAAACAATTTAAAGCTTCAGCTCAATTGATTGTCGTTATTCGATTTTCCATTGCTTCCAAGGATAAACAAATACTTTTCTTTGTTTTAAGCGTTTCAGTAATTTACAAATATATTCCAAATTTAATGCAGAATTGAATACAGAATTTGCATATGATACCATTTTCAAGAAAATAAAATTTAAGTTAGATAGTCTATAATTATTTCTGGAACTATTTTACTTCATTTTTATACAAACGTTTTAACTAAATATAACTGTGCTCAAGGTCAGTTTCTCCAGAAACGCGCAGTTTTATTCGCACTCCCGTTACGTTTACTCAATGATCATAAATTAATCCGATGTACTACATTTTTATTTATTCTTATTATGTTCTTATTACAGAATGAATAACCAAAATTTACAGAATTTAATACTTAGTCCATAAACAGTACTTCATAACAATGAACATATGTTATATGTATATAGTAGAGTATATGTATATAATAGAGTGTATGACATATCACTCTATATCATTTACAACCTTTTTATTGACGCTGCAAAAAATTGGAAATGGAGTCAGAACTATGGGGGATATGTGCTGAAGCTAACACAGAATTAAATTTGACCAATTGGATATTAAGGATTATATTTTGAAATCACACTTTCTGAATCTTATCGCTTATATCAGTAAATATTGCATTGCCACATGAGTTTGGCCTTTCCACTGCCCAGCTTTGATTGCTTCTTCCTTGTTCGAAATGTCCGTCGCTTATCTCTCCATGTTTTGACCAGCTACCCTCACTCTTCTCTGATAGCTCTGCATCTTTGCACCCTCTGCCTCTGTTGATGTATTTCAAGGCAACCACTGGTCTCTTTATCGTGCCGCACTTAAAGTGCAGATCTTGGTCTCATATCAACTTCACTGAACTGATCTTACTGACAGAACACATCTTACTGAGAGCGTTCACGAAATTTTTGCTGCTTCCTTGATAGACGTATCATCTGAAATAATTGAATTTCATTTTAGATAAATCGATTTTTAATCTTTAGAGTAAGTATTATTATCGTTTCAATGTCATGTACACCGTATTTATATTATTTTAAAACGTACAATATTTTAATTTCTTCCCATAATTACATAAAATATTGACTTAGTTATGTTTTGAAGTTAAGATGGATTGCTTCATACAAGGCAATAATAACTCGAATGGTTTGACATTCATATGTGTATTTGAAGTAGGGCTACTCAATTGTACGTTATTCTCATAGTTAATCATTCCAGTTAATCATACCATAATCAAATTATTATTTGCATGATTGATAATTGTGTTAATAATAACGTTCAGTCAATATATTCGATCTGTTACAAGTCTGCTGGAGAACGGCAATGGAGTTCTGGAACCAGAAGCTTTGCTATCATATAATACTTAAAATGCTTCTGGCAGGTTTGAAAACCTAAATTCAATATCTGATTGCGCTGCTTTCCTGTCTCCCCATTGCCGTTGTCGATTTCCTATTGAAACTACCAGGGTCCCACTTCATAGTTTTCGATTTCACTTTACCTCGGCGTTGGCGAACCTTCTTTACCGGAGCAACTCACGCAAGAAGTCACGATTGGAGCCGTAGCTTATTTCCACATTTCTTACATTTTTTACATTTACATTTAATTTGCATTCTTAACTTTCTTAAGCTATGTTGACCCAAGTCCTCTTCAGAACTTCGCCAATCAGAAGTAAGAATATACAGCATGAAAATGTACAACAAAAAATTAATGTGTAGAATTGTTAACACTCCTGAAACTGAGTACTGCCGAACAGGTGGGAATAAATAAAAATAACATCGCCTCTGATCGCCGACACTCAACTATAAGCTCTTCTCCTCGCGCCCTCGGCCCAGTCGCCTCCCCCGCCCCCGCCCCCTCGCCACCTCCATCGGCACTCGCCCCACCCGCCGCCGTCGTCACCAGCGCCGGCAGGGCGTAATCTATTCCTGATGTCTCCCTGGCAAAGTGATTTCACGACCTCCGTCCAAGGCACATTCTCCGACTCCATAGACGTTCGGACGCCCAGAAATGTCTGTTTCGCTTAAAGAGACCCCGCCGAGAGGATGCTGCAAGCTGCTGTGCCTCCGACAGAGGCCGTCTTGATAGTTTCATCTGCAGGTGAAGGGGAGTAGCTTGATAATAATTGTAGGATTCATCACGATAAAACGTCACAATCATGGAGTGGGCATTGTAACCGCACGAACAATAATCTCTGGCATGACGAAGATACTATTTTTGTTGATTGCTTTGATTTTCAGAATTTTCTATCTGAAGGTTTCGATAGTTCGTTTCATCTAAACAACTTCAGTGATACTTTTGGAAGCATATATTTTCGTGTTAAAATTCAAAACAAATACTCTAAGACCTTAAAATTCCATGATGATTTGAAGAATCTCAGAATTTTTCAAATATTGGCTAGTTATTTTTTGGGATGTCTCCTCTCAAATCGTTATTATTTTTTGTTCATCTGTATCGTCTGAAAACCAAAGAAGTTATGTATGTTCAAATTTTCGAGGTTTTATGTCTTATTTTGGATATTTATGCTTCTCCACAATTTTTCAGAAAAGTTTGAGAACAAATACATGGAATGCTCAAAATATTGTCAAAAATTACCTTTCACCCCTACGCTCAGAAAATTTGGAAACTTTTCATGAGCAGGGCCATACTAATCTAATCATGACAAGTGTAAAAAGCCAGAACGTTTCAGAACTAGTACACTTATACATATGTATTAATTAAAAAGCTGTGGTCGTAGAACGCAATAAAAATTATGCAAATGAATTTCGTAGTTAAAAGATTTATAAAATGTTTATTTTGACAGAAAGACTTACATGTGCACAATTTTTATACAACAAAATACAAATGCGACAAATCTAAGGTTTTATTTTTTAAAAGTAACTTTCGTTCCTTATTGGTAAATTTAGTTTGGAATTTACAGGGTTTATTGGTCGGTAATTATTGAAACTCTACTTTCATACACGGACGAATCTCATAACGTGATAGACTGCATTTCATCACAAAAACTTGGAACGACAGAAGGTAATAATAACTGGTGTTGACCAAATTCCATTCCTTTTTTTATCTAGGGGTTACGCTCCCCATCTTTAACACCCCGCTTTAACAACGCCTGCATCAATTTTTCCATCCTCCACTTCCCAAAACCCTGGTCTGAAGTAACAAGGATATCGTTGGGGCCGGATCCGGTTCGCTGGCGATAGTTTAATAATTTAGAGTTTGAGGATAATGTATGCACTAGTTTTCAAAATATTAATTTCTCAAATATTCTATCTCTTTTTTAAATATTTAGCCCAATGCCTGTAGGAAACGCTACACGGTTGCATTATGAACTTTAAAATATAACAGCGACTTCTTGGAAACCTTTCTAAATTCCGAGTTACAATATCATTATCACGACTGTAGCCGAGAGAGAGGTTTTCGGTTAAATCTTTTGGTAAATATTAACTATGTTTTGAACGTGCTAGCTTACATATCTTAGTTTTTTAAGTTATTGGATTCTCTGTATCCGCATTGCATGTCAAAATAGTAGTTCATAAATGAAGATTGATGTGTGAATGGTTTTGGTCGAGATGTTTGGTAAATTATTGAGTCCAAAACATTCACATTTCGACTGACATAACTATTTCTTAAACAACCTTTTAAAGAAGCTATTTATGTACTGAAAGAAAGTGAGAGTAGTCATACACCTCATACACACAACAAAATATATACAACTTATTTTGTATAAGAAATGTAAATGCTTATAGGCCCATGACCACCGTAGTACTGATCTTTACCCACCAGTTTGTTCGTTGTTTGTCTTTGTTAGAATATAAAACAGACTTCTGGGTTGTATTACGTTTGCGCATTTTTACCCGACCAGCCAGAGAAACATTACGAACGATTAACAGAACACAAATGTCTGCTTTAAGAGGTGAATATTACAAAAATTCTAGCAGTAGTAAAAGCTAAGTGCATAGACCACGTATGCGTACGGTATCACCATAGGCGCAGGCGTTAGCGTTGACAAAGTTTGTGTGTGGGGATTATTCGAGCCAGAAAAGCCGTAGCTCGCTTGCTAATTGGTTGAGAAAGTTTTTTTTTTTACACAAAAGTTGTAGGAGAATATATCCTCTTTAAAACTATACAAAAGTTGGAGGAAAATGTATCCTCTTTAAAAGTGATATAAATCATTTTTTTTCTACAGAACTAAAAGTTAAAGAGTTATTGACAAAAAGCGGAAAAAGAAAACTAGCCATTTTCCGGGCTTCGAAGAATTTGTGAGGTGAAAACCTGGAGTTTAACTAGTGCCTGGGTACATAAAATACACTCAAAGAAAACGTTTTTAAGACTTTTCCCATGTAACCTCCCTTTTTGAAAACTTGCCGACTGGCCTGAGTGTCTGGGGGGGGGGGTGCTCTAGGAATGTGAGCTGAAGGGTGGCGAAGCGTTACACACTTTGCGCAATTGAAAAAAAGCAATTTCTTAACAGCAACAACGTTTGCTTCCGGACAAGGTCAATTGCATGGCCTGCCTAGAGTTTCACAATGAATTGCACGGTCTTTTCTACTTTTGTTACGCCAAACCCATGCTAGGGGAAATTCTGCCTGAACGAAAACGTACTGAATGCGAGTTAAAGATAGCACCGATCATGAAGGATATTTCTTAGTTTTCATTTATAAACATATTTAGATTTGATAGGCAGATTATCAGTGAGTTGTAAATATACTTGTTTAAAAGTGAATCCGTGTGAAGACTGTTTTGAAGTTGAATTATTATGTAATTCCTAAAGTACTATGGAGACTTTCAGTAGCTTATCGTTCGTTTAGTTTTTAATCCCACCGCTTCAAAATGCTAATATATTTCCAGTTAATTTAGTACATGTATCAGTAGATCTGCATGAAATGTATTAGTAGCATTTTTCTTTTTTAGAGGGTATTCACAAGATGCTCCATTTTTAATTTACATTTATTTCTACAAACAAATTGTTTTCGTAAATCCCAAACAAAAAAGTATACAATACATTGATTTTCTCCAGCAGTTGTAAGTAAAGTTGTTTTCAACCGAACTGCCATCTATCATCTGCATCATATACAGAATACATATGCAACAACACCTGTAACAAAACAACGCTTTATATATTGCTTTTACGTATAATGATAATGATGTCATAAACCCCGCACCATTTCCTATGACTTCCTAATGTGTCTAACTGAACATACAATGTTGTTTGTTGTTTAATTTGACATCCCAGGAATTACTCACGTTGCTTTCTTATTATCGAATAATGTTGCACATACCGCAAATTCCAGACATATTGTTCCGTTGTTAGATTTTGTAAGGATCAGTGTTGATCTGGAATGTTTAGGCACCACAGCCATTCGTTTAGTAATAATGTGGCATGTTTTAAACAAAACAATTTTGTGGAAGTTGAAATAGTTTGCTTGAACCTCATTACCTTGTCACCGTCTTAGGTTATATTTACTGCATTTATTTCTGGACAGAAAAATTATATATTTACTTTCTATGCTGATAAACATTCATTTATTTTATTAATTTTTGATAACCTGCTTTGTACAATTTTGCATGCCTATTGTATTTTTTCAGCTTATACAATTTATATTACCTTTTAGTTTGATGATTCAATTCACGTTCCATTAAAAGCTTTAAATGTTTTCATAATAAAATACGATTCGCGTTTTCCAACGATTTTGTTATAGTGAAGTGCGTGTTTTTGCTAATGATTTTAATAAATGTAGTACATTTATAAGTGCAATTAATGACCTCCAGAATGCATTGGAAAAAACTGTCTAGTGAGAAAATGAGTATTGGTAGTCGGGTACGCAGTTCATTGATCAATGAAAGTAATCAAAGAAATAGCAATATTGTGATCTATTGTACGCAGGAGTTACTCCCAAAGCTACAGCAGTCATGTTCTAACACGATAAGGAAGGTCAAAAAATAAATTTTAAAATAAACAATTGAAAGGTCACGATAGTATTTGTTTGAATTATATTATTTCTTGTTGCTATGCACTTCCATTGCTATGGTCATTACTCCCGTAAGTCTAGAAGTTTTATCACGGGAATTGACGGTGTTCTTCCCCACAAGATGGTGAGATCTGACGCAGATCTACACATCAGCGGGAAGTAGTCAAGCTCTAACTCCCAACTGGTCTCTCAACATGTGTGGTAGTGTAGCGCATGTAAGTATAAGTATGTGTAAGTAAGTAACGGTGAGGATAGTCTAAGGAAGAGAAAGAAAAGATCTCGCGCGGTCCGTGGCTCGTTGTTTTCGTACTTCTCCGTCATTCACTTGTATTGATAGGAGAATCCACGGAAAACTAACGATCAAAGCAACCGGCAGCTAGAATTGTCATCCAAATAACATGTGAATTTGAACAAGATATCTAGTTGGTGTCAAAAATCTCTACCCCGAACTCTAAGACCTCCCAGATAAGGGCATGGCAGTGACGTCAACTGATGCTCTGAGTCATCTCAGCCAGTACGATAATATATAATTTATGCATTTTGAACAAAAAATAACCCGTTCCTGGTTAGAAAAACGCATACACACACCCTTAGTATTACCTTCTCATCTCACTCATTTGTAATTTTTCTTTTAAAAAAATAGGTTTAAATCACGTATAAAGAATTGTCTTGAATTTTGTGAAAACGCTTGTAAATTATGTTCAATGTTCATTCCCCGTTCTAAGATATGAGTCAAGACGCGGGTTCGCCTTTCTGGGCGGGAAGAAATTCACCTCTCCCCGCCTCACCCTGCCCGCTCTTGCGCTCATCCGCCCGGCCCTCGTCCTCAAGTCCCGCCAAGCCCCACCCCGCTCCGCCCCGCCCCTCTGCGCCCCAACGCGCCGTACCCCACCTCGCCTAACTCACCCCTATCGGTTTAGATGGCTGAGAGCATTAACTGAAGTCATTGCGGTGCCTGGGTCCTGGAGGTCCTCGTGTTCGAATTCCAACGAGGGACAGGATTTTTGACACTGACTATATAGTTAGGTCTAATTCATTCACTATCTGGAGGAGAATTCTAGCTGCCGAATGCTCTGATCGGCAGTTTTCCGTGGTTTCTCCGACTAACACCAGGCCGAATGCCGGAGCAGTACCCCTAAAAAACGGGCCACGGACTGCGCGCGATCTTTTCTTTTTCTTCCCACATCGTGAGCTGGCGGTAAGCAATGGGGGATGGGGGCTCCGAGCCGCCCGGGCCTTGGCCCGGATGGCCCCCAGTTGGTCTCTCGGATTCGTCGTGGCAGTGGCCCGATACTCTGGGCAAAGAGGAGGGAACTTGTTCCCGGCGCATGTGAGTGGCGCATTGTCGAGACTCCCGTACTAGCCTGGATAGCTAGGAGCTCTGAGCTGGCAGGGTGGCCCCCACCGAGGCATTGTATGGGGAGGTTATCGTGAAGGTAAACTGGGTTCCGGCTGTATTCAGCCGTCAGCCTGTCGGCGTTAGCGCGTCGGCGGGGGGTGAGGATAAAGCCCAAGAGGCCCACCCTGGGGACTTGTCCCCCTCATGAAGTGTGAAGTGTGGAGGTGGTAGACCACACGGGGTTAAACTGCGCGCGATATTTTCTTTTTCTTCCCTGTGCTATCCTATTAAGAACACCTTACTTGCACACAGTTACACTTACATGCGTTACACTTACCACACGTGTCGAGAAACAAGTCGGACGCCCAAATTATATCCCGTCTAGAGCGGTGCCCCGCTGGTGGGAGATACCTGGTAGAGGAAAATCCCCGGCAAGGCGACGGGTAGGTCAGCGCCAGATCTCGTCAGCCAACGAGGAACGATTACCACCACCACCTCTCGCGGAAACAATATGCACTAAATTAACGAGACTAATGGCCTTAGCAGCTGACGCGCCCGTAAAAACTAATCAATCAATCAACCAGCCTTGCGTCGCTCCGAGGCCCGTGGCGAGGCTGCGTGCGGCGGGGCCCGCGACACCATCTCCTCCGGCGCACGGCCGCGGCGGGTCTCGCACTGCGGTCGCCACTCGTTTCGTGACCACTTCCAGTCCAGAGCACCGGCGCTTGCTTCCCAAACAACAACTTCATACATTATAAACACTATGCCGAAGTTGGCACGATATTTTCTGTAAGTGAAAACGAAATTTTAAGAAATTAAACATGTTAAAATCAAAAGTAAGACTTTTATAAAAGTGTAGATTACAATTCTGGAACAAAAGGATATCTATTTAGTTTTCAACATTTGTATTTAAATGTATATTCCCTTGTCATCGTTAAGAAATATCAAAGCTCTCCGTTATTTCATGGTATTATTGTAAAGTAAAACTTTTATTATCAATTCAAGAATGTCTCGTTCCGTTTTCTAAGCGTATGTCTTTCTAAGCCAAGGTTTCAGTATTAGTTCTATTAACACAAAGAGAATCCCTTAGCTCGAAGAAAGAACGCAGGAAAGAGTGAATTGACGTCCACCCTTTTAGCGGGCATGGCTCTTCCAATAGGGCACCTCCACCAGCTTCTTCAACGGTTTGTGCGTTAAGAAAGGCAAAACACTAAAAGCGGGAATGTTTGATTCTGGATATCAGAGTTGTTAACTACTTCATATGTCGCGTTGTTCATGAAGTTTAAAGATCTAATCTCTCTTAAGGAAGGAGATAGAGGTGAAGTTAATGTCAAAATGAAAGGAAGGGAACTGACATAACTTTGTAGAAATTTAGTTCTCACTTGCACATATTGAGTAATAGACCTTTAAGGAAAAGAATTGGAGTCATCTTTGGGCTACTAAAAGTCAGTTTCTGAGAAGAGTGAAACGGCAAAGGAAAATTAATTTTAAAAATTCATCAGAAAAGTATTAACACATTTTCCATTTGCAATATAGTAGAATAATATAGAACCGACTGGCAAGAGCATGATGATAAGATGAATCTATCACTGTCCAAAAGAAATTATGTCTTACATTACGATGGCGGATAATGTGAAAAAAGCTGGAAGCCGGTGGAAAGTTGCTGTCGAGGCCGGAGCAGGCAATGGCCTAGAATCTGAAGGGAAGATGACGACGAAAGGAATGGAACAAGGTATTACCTACGAAATCTCCTTAGACCTCCATTTGGAAATCACGAATAACACGCAATGAATCTGAAGCTGAGATTTCGAAGGGCAGCGGGCAGCTTGATGTGGAAACGGCCAGCCTGTACTCGTAAGGCTCCCACCACTTCCGCTGGCGTAATCCAATTGCACCCCGCGCTCCCGCCCTTCCTTCCTCATTTGCGTCATCAAATGCCGCTCGCCCAGCCGAGAGCTCCGTCTCCCTCCATTCATCGATGGCGCTCCCTGAATTTGGACCAACTGACTTTCCATCCAATTTAGTTTTACGTCCAACGTAGGGGGTGAAATTCGTTCGATGGCACTGCAGTTCTCGTCGGACGGCGCAGTCGGAGTGGGAATTCTAGAGGTCGGCTGTTGTGACCGGCATTTTCCCTGGGTTTCTCCGATCAATTCCAGCGAATATCGGAGAAGTAGCCTTTGGCCACGGACCGCGCACGATCCTTCTTTCCTCACCTAATCCCCACTCGTGGATTGTGCAATGGACTGGTCGATGGTTTGTTCCTCCACCCCACACGGCCCAATCCCCTGAACCGGAGCAACACAGGCACTACTGCGAGTACGCGGGAGTCATGCAGATACTTAGAGTGAGTAGTTGAGTGAGTATTAATTGATTCCGGGCGCGTCAAATATTTAGGACATTAGTCCCGAGAGCGTAATTCGTGTTATATCCCGGGAGGCCACGGTGTTCCTCCTCCGCTGGAACGCGAGTTTCGGCGCCGACCTAATCGCTGGCTTGTGCGATTTCCCTCTCCACGAATCTTCCCCAGTTGGGCAGCGTCTCGGAGAAGCTCTTGACTTATCCCTCGAAATGTTTATTAAAGTAACGCATGGAAGTGTAAATGTGCGTGTGTAAGGGAAGAGGATAGGACGAGGAAGAGGAGGGAAAGATGGCGCGCGGCCCGTTCTGGTATGTAAGGATACTGCTTCATCATTCTCTTGGCATCGATCGGAGAAAATTTTGAAACTAGCACCATCCACTAAGATTCTTCTCCACACAGGAGATGAATTCGACGCAAATATGTAGTACATGGTGACGACAACACGCCACCGTCGGAACTGGAACTCTATGACCTCCCGGTCAATGATGCTGAAAAGATAACGTGTTGTCGCTGCTCCATAGCACTGAAATAGAGCTGTGAAGCAAAAGCGAGGAGCCATAGTCTCGAAAACATCTGCCTAGGTTCGAATCCCGACGGCGGCGGATTTTCGACACTAGCTTTTCAGTGAGGTCTAATTCAGTCGCTGTCTGAAGGAGAATTCTAACGGCCAGCTGCTCTGATCGGTAGTTTTCCGTGGTTTCTCCGATCAACGCCAGGCGAATGCCGCAGCAGTACCCTACCAAACGGCCCACGGAGTGCGCGTGATCTTTCCTTCCTCTTCCTTGTCCTATCCTCACATCTTACACACACACTTACACTAGCATTTACTACACTACCACACATGCCGGGAGACCTATCGGTGACTTAGAACTTGTCCCGGCTGCGGCGGTGCCCTGCTGGTGGGAGATACCTGGTTGGGGGAAACCACGCTAGCCGACGGTAGGTCGGCGCCGGATCTGACCATTCAGCGAGGGAAAACCACCGCCACATCTCGAGTACAAAACATGCACTACACTTACGGGACTAATGACCATTGTAGTTGACGCGCCCGGAATCACTAACAATCAATGAATCGAAGATATCTGCAAGTGTGAAAAGCCGTCGCCGCGCCTCCGGCCGCGTCTGCGAGGCTGCGGTGTGCGTGAGAGCTCGAGCGCCGGAGCCGTCGCGTTAGGAGGGGGTGGTGTGGGGAGGGGCCCATTACTCCGCCATTCCGAGACCCAGACACGGGGCGCGCGCTCGTAAAGGTCAGGCTGTCGCCAGCGCGTATCGACGTGTCGCGGCGCTTCCGGACGGGCGAAGGGGCGACACACGAAACGCCCAACGCCCCTTGGCGCCCCAAGGGAAGAAGGGCGTTTTTTCTGGAATATGGGGTGGTTTTTTTTTAATATGTTTTTTCTGGAATATTTCTGGAATATGTAGCACAAACGAAGTACAGTAAACCCTCATTAACACGAATTCCAAGGGACCGAAATAATGGAAGTTCCTGTTATAAAAATTCGTGTTATCAGATTATTATAAATAACTGAATTACCGTAATCCCTTTTCAGAAACCGACGTCTTGTTCGTGTTACGGCGAAATTCTGGCTTAGCGACTTTGTACCAACGAGGGTTTATCGTATATAAATATATTCACTTCTAAGAAGCCTTTATTTTTAAGTTTGGGATTACATAATTTTGTTGTAGCTAATGTCTAGATTAATGATGGTGATGGATGATGATCGTGGCCAAGGAGCCATTTCTAAGAGTTGACTAAGGAGGAAAATTGCCCCTTAATGTCCTCTCCTGTCGTGGCCAGATGATCCCATTTGCCTTCCCCCGCGTGAATGATAGTAGGGGCTATAATAAGAAATGGTTGATGAAGGGTCAATCTCGCCTCAGTCAAATGGAGTGAAAGCCCCTTGACTCGCTCCCACTGTCAAGAGTCCGCGTGCTTGCATGATGACCCATGATACTTCGCCATCTAGAAGACCAAACATTATCTTGTACTGTACAATTTTATTTCCGTGCATTATATAGCATTTGGTAAAACTTAAGCGTATTCTCTGTTCTAACTTTTTTTTTTTCTAACAGCAATTTTAGCATTTTCTCTAATCTAACAGAATAGAAAATACGCTTAAATGAAGTTTACAAATAAGTAATTGTCGATTAGTTGTAGATTATTTTTTTGTTATTACCTATTTTTGTAGTTTTTACATAAATGCTTATTTTAAAAATCATTTTTACAGTTTAGATATTAATATATATTAGCTAAATTTCTCAAACAAGTGTAATTCACTTTCGTATAATCTCTTTAAAATGTTATCACAGAAAATCTCTTTAGTATAGTCCATTAGGATCAGTCCTAAATGTGGGGAGTGGAGACGATCTATATACAGTCTACAATTAATATATTGTATTTACTCGGTTTATTTTTTAACTTTTCTATTAACTTTAGGAGCATCTCCCTCAGGGCAGATAGGAGTTACTGTGAAGACAATTATGGAGAAGTCAAGGAAAATTGAAGCATTGAGATATGTAATGTCTCAAATTCGCAATTTGGAATCAAGCATTATACATAGCAAGCATCATCTCTCAGCTGCAATTTATATTCTTGGCCGATACTACAAATACCTGTGCTGCCAGAGAAGGCTTTTTTTAAAACTTCGATGCTTCAACGACGATATCAAGAGACCATTACTTGTTCCAGAAATAGATGAAAAATGCAATAATTCATTTTGATGGGAGAAAATTATTTTCTTACATTTTTCATGTTTAGGTGTCTTTGTTGTCCAGAATAACTAATGTTTATCGAAAATGAGTTTTTGAAGAATAGGAAAACAAGAAAACAACACTGCATGGGAAAATGTTTAAATATTTTACATGATATATGTGATTTATTGTGCCTCAGTCGTCCTTGTACCAATTTTGTTAATTTATCTTTACTATTATTATTATTATTATTATTATTATTATTATTATTATCAACAACTCAATGACTAAGAAGATGAACATTCTATTAATCTTAAGTGGGGAAAGAGAATTTACCAGGTAAATAGAACACAACGAAATCAAACAAATGATTAAGTCCAAATATACTATATTTGTTATTCGTGGCATCACTATTATTCTTACTCATTAGCATTTTGGAGTTTAGAATATATTCCCTATCATAATTTGCGCACTACGTAGTGCATTCAACTATTGAAAAGAACGTATATGAAAAAAACGAAGTTGTTGGTAGGGCAGGGTGCATGCAATTCTTCTTGACATCGCCCGCGGATCGTCCAGTGACATTTTGACCTGAGCGTCGCCTGTTGAGCGCCAGACGGCCAGTCGTGTTGGCGGAGGGGGATACGAGGGCAGGGAATTGGCGAGTAGGAGATGGAAACGGGGGAAAGCGGAGGCATGGAGGTCGGCGAGAGAAGGAGACAACCGAGATGGAGGAATGCTGTCCAGGTGAACAGGTGATGATGGCGGCAGGTGCTGGACAATGGTCACTCATTGACTCAGTCGTTCTCCAGCATGAGATCTGTGGTAAGGATTGCGATATCAGAGAGGAGCAAGAGGTTACTGAAGGTTAGGAAGGAGGCAAAAGCAATAGAATGGCGGGGTGGAAAGGAATGTGCTGCCGAGATGACAAGGCGATAAAACACTTGTGCTGTTGGCCTCCTCTTACGTGCTGATGGGATATGAACACATGTTTATTCAGGCTACATTGTGACAGACATGATATACTCCTCGCGATTGTCGAACTAATGACGCAACAGAAGAAAAGAAAAAGAAAGGTAGACATAGTACACAGATAAAGAGAAACAGACTGGCAGAGAAATATACTTTGCCAAACATAAAGGCAGAGAAAGAACTGGAGTTAGAAGCATTTTTTTTAAATTAGGCAAGTATGCAAGTTTGGCAAGTTTTTAAAAATATTTTTTATTCTCCATATTGTTAATGATAATCATTTCAGTTGGTAAATCGCACTTTTGTGTCACCATCCATTATATCGGTATCACATCAATCTTTTTAAAGCATAAAATTCCTCACCTGCCGCTAAGCATTTATCAGAAAATCCCAATTGCTAAAACCAGCGATTAAAAAGGCCAGGGTCATCAGCGAGATTTCATACTCGATTGATTGATTCATCCATTCACTGATGTTTTTGGGCGCGTCAACTGCTAAGATCATTAGCCCCTAAGTGTAGTGCGTATTATAACCCTGGATGTGGCGGTGATCTTCCCCCACTGGATGGTGAGATTCGGCGCCGACCTCCACATCGGCTTGTTCGTGGCCTCCAGGTATCTCCGCGGGAGGGGCACAGACCTCGTCTTGACAAGCTCTAAGCTCCCGTCTAGTCTTCCGATAACTGAGGTACTGTAGTGCATGTAAATGTAAGTTTGTATGTGAAGGATGAGGAGAGGGCGGGGACGAGGAAGGAAAGATCGCATGCGATCCGTGACCCTTTTATTAAGATAATGTTCCGGTAGAAACCACGTCAAACTACCGATTAGAGCGGCCAGCCTCTAGCCCGGACGGCGGTTGACACTCCATCTCATCGTCGAGCTCGCGAGGGGCACGGGGGGAAGCGGAACGTCCTTCCCGCGAGAGGGAGGCAGTAGGGCGTCGACTGGCATGGCGATGGTCAATAGCGAGGGTGCGTTGTCGTCGCGTCGACACACGCGCGCGCCCGCACACGCACGCCGCGCGCGCCGCGCAGAGCGGCGGGAGGGGGCGCTGGATCGATGGCCGTGGGCGCCGCCCGCCCCCCCCCGTTCGCCTCACATCCGCCCTCGCTTCCGCACTCCACCGCCCACTCTGTGCCGTCCGTCAAGCGCCGCCCTGGCTCCAACCTCCAACCCCCTCACGCGTTAGATCGCTCGCTGTTCTGCCACCGGCCGCCGGCCGACACAAGCTCTCTTTTGTCTTTTATCCGGCATCCGCAACCTTTTTTACTTTCTCGCCCTTACGAAGGTACTTCGTAAGAAGAGAAAGTTTTGTAATCGCGCGCCGAATTTTCGACAAAAAGCTCTAATTGTCGGGTAACGAAACAGGGCATAAATCCTGTTGCTGAATATAGAAAAAAAAATCATTTAAAACGTGATATACGCGGAATCCATGTTATGTGGGTTCTTGATACCGAAAAATGGATTGACGTCAAAGCGACTGTCTGTTCGTGATCAACGCTAGCGCGTAAACCGTTCAACCGTTTTTCTTGAAAATTGATATTCCCCAATTTATTTGAATGAACTCAAGCCATTGGGAGCTTCAAACGGATATTTTTATTTTTTGGGGGTACTGTACATGAGACCCAAAAACATTTTCACAATTTTCTCAAAAATGACACCAATATTTTTGATCAAACTTTGACTTCGGATAGCGTAAAAGACATTAAAGAGAATGTTAATTTCATGTTCCCTGAAATTCCAGATTATTTGAAAATTGCAAAAGTGCAATTTTTTGGTGGCGACTTCCTACAACTATATTTTTTTCTTAATAAAATGTGTTCCTTAAAGACGGATCCTTAAATAAATTAATATTCAATTTTTCGAAAATATTTGTAATTTTCATGTAATTTGATGCAAAATATAGGCAATTTAAAAAGAAATTTTGACATTTTTATTTAAAAAACCGCTCCCAATCTTTTCTTTAAATTTTTCCCACGGACAGAAGGGTGCTTAAAAGAATACCGCGGGTCTAATTTTCCTTCAACTTTCTGAATTTTCGAAAAAAGCAAAATTTAAATATAATGCGAGAATGCATGTTATGATATAGCACCACTAGTTTTCTTTATCTGGGGAAACTCCCGCAAGCCGACTTATAGGTCGGCGCCAGATCTCACATTCTACCTTGGGAGGAATACCGCCATCTCTCGATACCTATTACGGGACTAATAACCAAAGCAATTAACTTGCCCAGAAACGAAAAATAATACATTTTCTTTGTTTTCTTTTTTTATCGACCGCCCCCGAACAATTGCAGCCCGAGTCCCTTAACCCTTCTGTCCTTTGTGTGTGACTCGTTTAATTTTTTTTAATAATAAACTGCGAGGTCTTTCACAACTTTTTGGCCTTGGTTTACTTTTCTTCCAGATGATGTCTTCCCGGTACACAAGTGGCATTAAAGAGATTAGGAATTTTTGGAATCAGATATCTACCACAACTTTATTCCGCACTTTTGATTTTGATTTGATGTCAAGTATTGAGTAAATATTGTTCAACTTCTGTTCGGGAAAAGTTTACTCTTCAACAATAAATCGGAAGGTGGAAAATTTGAGCGCAAATTGAAATTCAGCATTGCAAATATATCAGTAATGGTTGCAGAGTTATCTGTTTTCAAGCTCTCCGTTCTCGTATTGTCATTGTCATATCTAATAAATCTACGTATTTGGCAAAACCTGTTTATTGATGAAGATGGCCTACACGGGATATGTGTCTGTTTTCCACACATTCTTGGTGTGTTCAAAATTTGAGAAGCGAAAACCTATGGTGATAAGAATATCAAGATACGCATCAAATTCGTCAGGCGCTAGAACTTTCCATGAACTTCCTGCTGGAACTCGCACTCCAATCTGAGAAAATGTTATCAGCTTTCTTATTCATCTCTCGAAATCCTTACGAATATTCACGAAAATGGAATATCCCTCATTTCATTAGACACCCAATCACCATCGCAGTTTCTTGTTCCTATTCTTCGTTTTCCTCTTCTACACCCTCTTTCTGAAAATTTTTGCGCATATTCTTGTTGTTGTTTTTTAAATGAAAATTTACTATAGTCTTCTGGTTCGTGGAGCTCTGGAGCTTGTGGATCGTGCAAGTTCACGAAATTCAAGTCATAGGCAACAGCAATACTATGAAACTCAAACTACAGTAATTCACAGCACTACAACTGAATTTATAATAGACCAGAACTCGTTTTATCAATACTGACTGAATCCACTTGACAAAACGACTGACAATCTGCACGTTTCGAATTATATCGCTTGGTCGATATTGCTTACAGGATTACACTGAAACGAGTGAAACTTCGTTCAAATCGACAAAGATTTTCATTCGTTAATTTCTTATCTGATAGTTTAAGTATGCACAAACAAAAGGAAACCAAACTCTCCAAACTCCCACAACGGTCCGGTTACCCAGCTAACACTGCAAAAAATCTGCGCGAGAAAAATGTACCTGGGTCCGAAGTGTTAATCCGCTCAACGCTCTCCAGCATGTTTCATTTTGTGTTTGCCACTGCCAAAATCTCATCCATCTGTCAATTTTGGTGTCAGATCACTAATCGCACTAATTTGTTCATTGTTTTGTTGATACCCTCTCGCATTATTTTCTCCAACGTCTTCAACCTGCCTGTCTGGCCCATGACTTCTACCTGCCACCCTTTTACTTTCCTTCGCTCGCCGACTATTCTGTTAGAGACCTACGCTTCTTTCTATCGTCTTTCCACTGTTTCCTTAGAACGTCATTCAACGTTCTTTAGAACCCTGGCCGCTTTTTCGTTTCTTTCGCTCAGAGGCATTTACTGTCAAACATAGCTTTTTTTGTCCGTCGTTCACTTTCCACCTCTCACACAAACAAATCTCCAATCTAAGCGTACTGTTTTTCGACGGTTTTTTACAGGTTAACTAGGAGTGAATTTTAAGGAAATCCGAATAATTCTTATGACCCTTTTACCTCCCAGAACTGTTAAACGAATTAAGTAGGAATTTTGTAGCAACTTCGAAAATGTTTAAAATAATTATTTACAAAATGGAGGATTTTTTTAGGGTAGTGTATTTTAGTTAGTTCTGTGAAAGAAAATACGTTCGTGAAGAGCATATAAATGTGCTCGTCGTCTTTAAATTGTCCAGCATTTTATGTAACTTCTGAGGTGAAAACGTATGGAATACATTACTTTTGAGCAGAAAGAACCCTGTAGTTTTATTTAAAAACAGAGCTAGAACGCCAGACTACTTGCACGACGTGCGGTAAAAGAAAAATCTACTGAAGGAACTTGAGATAAAAGTTCCAACTTGGTTCTTGAACATCACCTCAGATTTAGTAAAGGTGAGTTCGTAACAAGTCCATTGCGTTACTTTCAAATGTGAAGGAGCACAGACTCCTCAGACGTAAACGAAGTTATCGAAACTACACAGAAATATTTTATAACATAGGATCCATACAGGAAGGAGTCACTTCGCGAATATTCCTAGTTACACTTTTTACATTTCATTGAAAAAATTATTGACATTTCCTTCTCCTGCTGAATGGTAAAATTTTTTTATAAAAAATTAATTTTTTTTAACTGTTTTGACACGTTACAAGACTCGCAAAAAATTCCAATTATTGATAGCGCTTTGGAGGGAGATAAACATTTTTCACTCTAAGATGGATATCCTGATACTGCATAAATGGAAAAGTTTCTATCAGTGAAAAGAGTTGACGGCCGACACGAGTGTTGATTGAAGGTAGGAGGGAAGTAAATCAGGTAAATTATAAAAGAAAAAAGTGCTTCAATGAAGCCTTTGGCAAGAATCAATCATTATCCAACCCAAATTGATTAATTTACTGGAACAAAAATGTTTTTTGAAATAGAATCGGTACGTCTGAACGAATGAACTTTAAATTTATTTCTTGGTTGAAGCAATATGTGTATACGTTATCAAACACCGATGCACACATTATTTACCGTTAACGTGCAGACGTTACCAAACACGATTTAATATTATCTTTATAGAATATCAATAGAGGATGATGCAAAAAGAATTATACAATACAAACTATTAATTTATAAATCGTTTATCAACAACTTAAGTAAAGAAAACATTTGGCTTTAAAGCCAAAGAAACTTACCCTAATACATCTTTAGTATTTTGACCATCTTCCTCGCGATCCGAAAAGCAACATTCAAATTAGAACTCTCGCCGTCTTGTTTTTCATTCCTTCAAATATTAAAAAAAAACTAGTTACTATAAATGAAGTATAATAATTGAATATCAAAAAAGTCATAAGGAAAACGAGAAAGAGCTTGAAAAAAGAATTAGTGAATCAGAAAAAAACATTAACAAAACGTGGACAAAGCTAGTATGTGCTAAATGTTGTCTATCATGTAATGCGCGAATCGACCGAGAGAGTGTGTGCAAGCGGCTTTCATCACACGACTCGCCGCTAGATGGCTCCCCCATCGTTAAACACCACGTTCCAACTCAATTTGCTGCTGTGAGGGCGCGCGAACCCAATCTTATTAATTTGGGCCGGCTTTACCCCACCCTATAATTTTCCCCTTCTTCCACAACACTTCAATTCTCTACCTTTCCAGACTTACTCATTGATTTTCAAGTCTCAAATTTCGAACTCATTTTCCTTGCAATGACATTAACGGATGTCTTTTGAAATATCTCCTCAATGTATATTGCAATTTTCTTTGCCTAACGGAATTTCAATTAATTTAAGAATACTTTTTAATAATAATAATAATAATAATAATAAACACAACAATAATAATAATAATAATAATAATAATAAACACAACAAATTTCTCTCGAATCACTCATTAGCAAATTTCCTCTCTTCAAAACTTGTTACATTGATTTACGAGATGAAAATGATTCTGCCTCCAAAATAAATTCTATATGAATTGACAGCAGGTTTTAAATATTTTCATGACGTGAACATAGGTGGTGTGGACAAATCGCACTCTCAGAGGTTTAAGACAACTGAGGCCATTAAGCCTGTGAATTTCTTTTCTATGCGTATTAATTATAATTAATAAATAATTAATTATAATTAAAAAGAATAATTAACGAAGAATAAAAAATAATTATAATTAACAGATAGATAATTATCTATTTGTTACATTAGTTATACGAAGTATAAAACTACGGAAATTACTACTAATTCAATGGATAAAGTTAAAATTTTGAGGGGGATATAAGATGCTTCCTGATCCTTAGTCTTAGTTGGATGAAATGCATTCCGCAAAACAGCGGTGAGTTGCGGGTATACTATATTTTAAGGTCTCTTTTCAACATCTTGGTTATATTGAGACCACTGTGATTTTTAAATCGTAGGGGGGACTGTAGGAATAACACGTAAAAACAACACACACACACACACACATATCCATGTCCGAGGCAGGATCCGAACTAGCGACACTTCGAGCTGAGGCTACTATGGCCCTTCAGCCTTAACGACCTTGCTATTCAGGCCGGCTGTACTATTTATGATTGTCCGTATACAAATGAAACAAAGTCTCATTTTTTTCCTTTGATTAGTGAAATCAAACTGGAAATCAGTGTGGTACTAAATTCTCTATTTTTTAAACTAAGTCACTGAACAGTGAAAATGCTCAGGAAGAATGCATCGTAGAATCTGAGTTCTTTTGTTTATTTCCTCGTTTCTTAAAAGCAAAAGACCATAACAAACTGTGTTAAAAACAGGTCTAGCAAAAGATAACGTATTGGCAAAATACACAGAATAAACTATAAATGATTTTTCTCAAACCACAGTTTTTGGACTTAAGTTTCTCTTGTATCATATTTGAACAGACTAGATTCCCAAGAATGAATGACGAGATGTATTTGCAGTGAATAATAAAAACAAGAATTCAGAAGAAAAAGACCAAAAGAAGAAAAGGCTAACATAAACATTGCAAATTTTCATGTACGTGGTACTTTCTGTACATTGGAAATCTTTGTGTTGGTAAAAGTTCATGGTTGTATCTGATAGTCTTGATGTTGGTCACTAATTATTGATGAAGCTGCAGATGATAATTTAGTCAGTAGTAATTAATATTTTTTTCTTTGCGGAAGGTTTTATTATTGAATAGTTTAATACTCACGGAGTTACTGGAGGACAGTATTTTCCATTGGTTAAAGGCATAAAAGGCAAACTTCTTACTACATCTATGAGGCAAACAGATGCTCCAAGTCTGCCAGTAACTGCCGCAAGAGGTTTATTAACAATTTTCCGGGCGTGAATATTCCACATAGGTCGACAGTTTTGAAGCTTGTACCGTACTTCGTACCCATGGAATTTTATTTGGCAAACAAAAGTTACGAAAGCGCCATGTCCCGATAGAAAACAAGGCGAACGAAATTTCTGCCAGATTATAACAATCCACAAGAAAATCTTTGATGTGTCTATGATTACTTTCGACAGGATTCGGCAACTACTTACACTGCTGTTCGATCAATGAATTTTTAAACAATGTTTACAGTGACGATCGAATAATTAGTTGTGTGTTATGGCCTCCTAGATCACATGATCTGACTCCTTGTGACTTTTTCCTTTGGGGGTACTTGAAAGATCAGGCGTATGCATAAAACCCGCTTTCGGAGGAAGAACTCTAGTGTTCTAATGAAGAGAAAATGGCAGAAATTCCTCCAGACTTTCTGCAAAGGGTAAATCAGAATATGTTACGGAGGTGTCAAGAATCCATTCGAGCCGAAGGACACATCTTTCTGCAACTTCTTTAAGGTAAGATAAACGTAGCAATAGTTTCCGAGTGTCAGCACGGGAGTTGAGTCAGCGGTTCGCTGGGTAAATGAGCCCTCGACTGACCCGGCGACGCGGCCCGAACCTTCGGCTAACGATAAAAATTACACTTTGTATAGTCGATCTCACGTTGCAGCAAGGAAAGAATACTGCCAACTCCCGGGATGCAACATGCACTTCTCACGGGGGACTAAAGACTTAGTTGTTGACGCACCAGGAAACAAAATCAATCGAAATGAATGCACTACCTAGCTGATTGGCAAGTCATATGAATTATGCAGATAATGAAATTAAAATTTTAAAGTCATGCAACTTTCCATTATACCTCCAGAGTGACTCATATAAATGACCTTTCCCCGAGGTAACATTCCCTGGTGTGACCTTGTCGAGATCGCGTGCGTGCTCGGGGGCAAGAACCGGAAGTGGTGCAGCGGAGCGGGGCGGGGCGAGGCGGGGAGAAACGCCTGCGGAGACCGTCGATATTCTGCGGTCAGTCGCCTCGCTCCTCGGACAGTCCCTTCTCTCACTCCACACTGCCCACGCCACGCCCCGACTCGCCCCGCGCTGCTGGAGAGGCTTAGCAACGAGCCAACGCTGATCCGGACGTAATGGGAAACGAATACACACACAGGCAGAATCGCGAAAAAATAAAACGTGGAACCGTTTCTGAAGTGCCCCTTTTATTGGTCAACTCTTATTAAAGCCATTTCATATTCTGTAATGAGGATTCACTGTGAAATTAAATACGCTCAAGGATAATTTGTTTGACATGAACATCCAGGCGGTATATAAAGATTCAGACATTCGATTATTATAGTTTATTCACAGTTTGAAATGTATTTACAATATTCAATAAGAATTTGCAGGAATGTGCAACTTTCCAATTCTATCTGAATTTAACCCATGAGATTTGTATGTATGTATTTCGCGTTATTGGGTCGGTAGTCCGACTTTACCGGCCAGCTACCGGTGTACCCCATGCCTGGGCCTAGTTAAATTCCCATACTTGGCGGTAAGAGCAACATGAGGCGAACATCACGTATTCCCTTCACCGTAACTAGCAAGATCCACATGCTTGACATTTTCTTCTTTTTTTCCCTTAAGGGGCGTCGAACGCTTTGCGCTGGGGAGTAATCCTCCATTACATTGCGCGCTTGTGGAGTAATTCTCCATTATAATTTTCTGTCATGTCGCGTCACGTCGCAGTCAGTTGTCAAGAGGACTGCCAGGTAGCTTCTCCGCGCACGCGTCTCTTGATACGCGCTCCTGCGTCACGATTCAGCGGCCAGAATTGGGAAGGAATAAGGATAGGGGTGGGGTTTAGGACACTTCACAAGGGTTGGTCTACACCTTGTGAAGCAGTCAAACTCGTTTTGTTGAAACAAATTTCACATGAGATTCGACGGGAATCAAACCCGGACCTCAGTGGCGAAAGGCTAGCAACTTCGCTATGTACCATGAGCGTAGCTTGAAACACAGCTTTTTTGTAGCAGTGTGCTCTTCGTCACACAGCTACAGAAACTGGGACGATTTTAAAGGAAAGCTACAACTTTATATTTACCTCGACCGGGAATCGAACCCAGGACCACGGTGGCGACCCAACAAATTATGATGCTTGCTCCAGAGTATGAAGTGGTCATAATTTGTTTATTAATGTGCCAGAAAGGAAAACAATAATCATAGTAAATGAAAAAGATTAGACATTCAAATGTTTGGAATTTGTGTACACTGACCACATTATTTATTGTTTTATATATTATAATTGACCACATTATGAAACAAATTTCTGCTGTTGATAAGCAGTGGTAAGATCATATTCGGAATGTTCGAGTGGATTTCAATAATAAGAACAGAGATATTGTGTAAAGTGAAAATACTGTTGTATCAAGTGATGTGTTATTTTCTTTTCAATGTTTTTTACATATCACACATGATATTACTTTGTTAAAAATAATTTTAATATATTTAGTAAGGAGGTAAGGCTGTTATTTAAGCAATGCGATTCGAATTCGGAATTTTTAAAATATCCATTTTGTACAAAAAAATCGAATCTCATCAAAGATGGGAATATTAGCTAGTACAAATGCATTTTAAGTGTGAACTTTGATTAAATTTTCGAAAGGTAAATGAACTTTCCTGGCTTATTATTTTTTATGGTCAATTATGTTGACAAGAGATGGAAGACCAAAAGCCCAGAAAGTAATTTAAATTATTTTAAAATATATATAATAATAATAATTATATATTTATAATATATATAATTTGGAAGTATGTTCTGATAAAATTATATGTGCATTAAATAATGAAGCAAACAAATATATCTAGATCGATAAAATGTACTACATGTTCAACTCAAAATTCTCAGGGGATATTCCATACTAAAAACATCCCAAATATGATCTGCTCCTTATTCGTCGTAGTAACTATTCAGAAACAAACTCCCGAAAAAATTTCATTACTTTCCCCTTTCTAAGAACCCACAAAACTTACAACACCCTCGGCCCACCTTCTAGATTAACATTTCAACCTCTCTGATTGAACTTTTCTTTTTCTAAGACAAATAAAATTAGCACAAATTGGGAGACATTTTATTTATAATTAATACAATTGTTCGCAAGCACATGTCTACGATTATACAAATGTGAGAGATTTTAGAATCACTCTGTCTGCATGAAGTTTCACACTTAAAAGTCATGCCATAGTGCCAAAAGGCTATTTTTCATGTAAAAGACTATGATGGCTAACGAACACGGTACTATGTTTCCAGAACCATGAAGAGTAGTGATGAAACAAATAATTAATCGTAAAAGAAGAATTTTAAATCATTGTAAAAATTACTTAGTGGAACGAAGTGATTGTTTCTTGCACCATTTCGATATTTTTATCTTAATCTGTCTAGAAAAAATCTAAATCTAAAGATTGAGATTTTGAATCTGAAGATAAATCGTGCAAAAAACAATCACTACACGTTTAATATAAATAGTTACTCACGTACTACTCGCGCAACGTTTCTTCAACGATGACCTTGCTTCCCGCTCCCTTCAGCAATAAACAGTTGAAGGCAAAAGCTCACAGCGAGCACTGATGACAACATTCCATCATTAAAACTTCATTGGCGCGAAACAGAAGCTAGTCAAAGCTAGTTGCTTACATAGTCGAAAACTTCTGTTCAATTTTATTACCATTATCTAAAGAAATGGCTGAGGCAGGTCCAGATCTTTCAAGGGAAGCACCTAAAACTCCTATCTTACTAGATACTTCCTTGCTATTGCCTACCCAGAGCGATGACCTGGCCGCACACGTAGCTGGTTGACTTTGATTTTCCAAACTGGTGCTAAAATTGAGACGATTCCCAAATGTTCAGATAAAACAGTGAATGCAACAATGAAAACAAAGAACTTTTGTCTGATCAGCTACAACTTATCTTAATGAGATATAGTACCCAATTAAATGATTTGTATAGTTAAAATAAAATTAAAAGGAAAGTCAGTAAGACTGTTTTAAAAAACCGTGTATAACGTGGGGTAAAATTGATTTTATTTTGCTCGCCGTTTTGCGTCACTCAACCTAGCGGCCTCGTGTAACATTGTTGTAACATTTCCTACTCGCCAAATAAAATGTCACTTTTACCACTCGTATCATTAGAATCAATCATTATCCATATTTTAGAACGAATCCATAGAAACTAGCAAGTTTATACTCCTTGGATCAGTCATTATATGCGAGACGGCAGCAATACAGTTGATTCTTGTCGCCCTAATGTTTTGTTTACTTATCAGTACCCAAATGTTTTGTATTACCATGACTTCTTAGCGATACACGTACGGCAAAGTTCATTTTGCCGTACGTGTACTGCAAAAATAACACCCAATACTATAGAGAATATAGGACACTGCGAAAGGGAGATATTTGAAGCTAGCGCCCCTAGTGGTCCCAACTGTTTTAATCATTTTGATAACAAGTACGAAGAGTATAAGTTTGAAATATTTTTTTACGTTTCTTACGACAAAGTTTACTTACTTTTGAAGAGTTTAAAATATTTTCGTTTGGTCGTTAGTAACTTTTGTATATGACCGGGAAGGTGTGTACTGATTGCACAAATTATGAAATTCAGAAGAATCTTTTTTTTTATTTCCGCGTGATTAGAAGTTGTAAGTGCTTCAAAATGTAAAGTCTTATTCTTCAAATAAATGCAGACATTAAATTATCAAATGACAGTTTTGTATTGCCTGCTGTATTGAACATTTATATTATACTCCAAAAATATAAAATTAAATATACTAGGTGGGCCTAAGTCGCTTGACTAGCAGTAATTCAGAAGTGAATTGATTAGAGAAGAAACAAGAAAAGAATACCGATTTTTATGCTCACGTTGATGGTAGTGAATGATACATTCTATTAGGTGTTACCGTGAAGGATTTAATTAGCCAATTAGTAAAGTTTACCATGAATAGAAAGTTAACAGTGAATTAACGTGTATTTTTAATGCAAAAGTGATGATTACATGATCATAATTACCACGATGTGATTGAATTATATGTGCAACATTTTTCCAACACTATACCGCCATCGGGACAAGCAATTCTTAACTGAAATAACAGCTTTGAAAAGACTGGGTCTGTAGCAGATCTTTCGGAATCAGGTAGACCGAAATCGGTGACTACAGAAGAAAATCTTTTGACGTTAGGAATTTATGTTGGTGGCCTTATTGGACTATTTTTTTAACATACTGTGACAGCTAAAAATTACCTTGAAATGATACATTATATGATAGAAGAATTATCTCCAACATTTAAGAGAGCGAATAATTTTGATTTGATGCGTTATCTTAAAAAAAACAGTGATGCTACATATGCTTCTGTCCTTAAAAGATGTGTATTGTGTATTGAAAATGGGGGAGAAGACTGAAAACCACTTGTAATAATAATGGTTGAGAAATAAATAATGTTAATATGTTTTTCGCATTGTTATACAATTGTTAATATCTGTGTTTGTGAAGATGCATTTGTGTGTGTGTGTGTGTGTGTGTGTGTAATATCCGGCCTGGGTAGCCGAGGTCACTAGAGCTGTAGGGCCGTAACTGCCTCAGCTCGAAGGATCGCAGGCTCGAAAATCCGCCTGGGACATGGATGTTTGTGTATGCTCGTGCTGTCCTTACGTGTCGGTTCCCCCTACAGTTACCCCAATGTAAACAATCAAAGTGGTCGCTACATGACATAGTTTTTAAAAAGCGACCTAAAAAATAATAGGTTTATTAGAAACAACAAAACTTCAAAAGGTATTGTATATGTATTGGAATTTGAATTTGTCGCCGATTTTCCTGGACACGTCATTAGGTTCGCTAGTAAGCAGCTAGCTCCTATTTGTAGTACGAGAAACGTTCAAAGTGTCCCTTATCGTCTGTAATTTTTTTTCCAATCGATCAAGAGTGAAGGGGAAGAGGAACACGGCACTCACCGGGCTGCAGCTCCGCGCGCTTCCTCAGCAGCTGGTCGAAGTGCGCGGCGGCGAACCAGTAGATGTCCTTGGGCTGCTGGCGCAGCACCTCGCGCGTCAGCCCCTCCAGCGCCTGGTCCATGCCCGGCGGCACGCTCACGCGCGTGAACAGCCGCGCCACGCTCATCTGCGCACACCGCCCTCCTCCTGACGCGGGGACAGGGCCAAAGGCGCGCTCACCGGGTCGCTCAAAAGATACGTTCGCCTGCCTTGGCTTCCCACACTGTGGCAAATGCGAAGGGGCAGAGGCGATGGGAGATGAAAAATGAACGCTATTACGATATTTTTTGTGTTAAATTGATATCACAATTGGGTGTCGTAAGTTATAAATTGATTTTTTAAATAAATTACATACTATCCTGAAATTAAGTTTTATAATTATGATTACATTATTAACATCAAATTATACGTGACTGTTTAAACTAATAAAAAATGCATATTGTTTTTCTAAAAGTAAGTTAATATTCTCGTATAAATAAAATTTCATCCAACTTTTAATGAAGTTTATTTTCTTCAAGAGGGCCGATATGAATATTTTGCTTTGGGGGAGAGGGGGAGTAACTTACACATTACACAGAGAGAGTCGTTTAATTTTACGAACGTATTTTTTGAACGATCCAAACCAACCCATTAAGGCCCGCTGCATGCGGCCGGTGGTGCGCCCGTAAGCAAATATGGCAAATTAGTAGTAAAGTGCCGGCCGTGGTAGCGCAGGAGCTTGCAGCAGGGTCGAAGTGTTCAGAACAAGGGAATTCAGGTCGAAGGAAAGGCGGGCGTGTTTTCACAAGTGGTTGTTGCGTGGTTGGCTTTTCACTCACCCATTCATCCATCGTTATCCACCTCTCATGATCACTCTACTACCCTTCATAAAGTGCAAGGCGAAAGCAAACCATTATTGTAATCACCTGTATAGAGAAGGGGTTGGATTAAAAGGCTCCATCCTGATTCCGCGCATACTCTTATAAATGAGAACGATTATAAATACGTAAAACAAGTATCAAAATTGCAGAATTGTTTAACTATTAACGTATTGCTTCTTTTCAAGATCCTTTTAATATTCCTCTAACCTTTTAACATTAATGGAAATATCTTGCATCTTTCTACACAAAATATATTAAAATGATTAAAACTATTTAATTTGAAAGTTCATAACAACTAGTCCTATTATTTTCTTTGTCATCTAGAATACTCTAACATCGCATTCTGTTTTAGCATCGAGAATGTAATTTTCCTTTACGCAAGGAAATTTTTATGAAGCGACCATCTACAAATGTGGAAAAATGGTCTTCAAAGAGGTGAACACGTTTTTTGAGATCAAGTGATTACCTATGTCTACCTCCTCCTCTTAAGCTACTTCAAGTTGAACTCCTGACTGTTGACAAATAAACTGACGACGTACAAATAAAAGTTGCGGGAAATTGCTTGCGAACTTTGAACAGTCGCTTCGGGAACTTTAGCTTCATCAAAACATTTACTATATTATTTTACCATTACTCACTAACTGTGGAGTATCACTCTTTACACAATAGCCACAATATCTAATAGCTTCAGACATAATTTACTAGTCTGTTCGTTCTTTTCATACCACTGGCAACATTCTCTTCTCCATTATTATTTTACAGACCTCCTGCGAGTTTAAAACCAGCGATCTCCACAATTAGCATGCACTTTATCAGCATTTTAACAGGTGAATTGAACAGAAATATATTTTGAAACATAATTATATTATTTATTAAAGAGATTGACTAGTATTCTGTACTTGTACATTCTTTCTTGTATCTTTCTTCAGATATATGAGGCTATTGTTCTAATGCTTTATTTAATTTCTCTATTATAGTTTTTGGAAGCTCCGCGCCTTCAGTTCTTTCCATTTTAAAAACTTCAACACCCTGATTTTTTTTACAGAGGACAGACATTTTTAGACAGCTATTCCTTTTTAGACAATCTGGCAGCTTAAAGGTAGGTTGCAATATTAAATTATAAAGAAAGCAGTGTGTCAGTGCATGAAATGAAACTCATTAATTTACACCAGGAGTTCCCAACCTTTTTCTTACATCAGCCCCTTTTAAAAGAATGGTTCACTTCATTGACCCTCTTCAATCTTTCAGTAGTTCACAGCATAGAACATAATCATAGTACAAATGGTTGCACTATGATAAAGATAATTATTTGACAAAGAATGTGAACAAAAGTTTTGAAAAAATTGTTTATTATTAGATTTATGTTTCATAATTTTTCTTCTATTATCGTTTATTCCTACTACTTTCGTATTATCGTTTGTACTATCATCTTTATAAACAATATAAACAAGTTTTCAGACACAAAATCACAGATCGTGTTTGCACAAAAGTTCCATTTATTTATTTTACGTCAAAAACAGTTAAAACTGTGTGTGATGTGCTATGGGGAGAAGTGAATTCTGTGCACGTTTTCAAAATTATGTGATCCCTACACTAAGTTATATAGTAATTGAATTTTGAATTTAAAAAAATCGCTCCCATGTAATAAAATCTAATTTCAAGGATAATAATTTCAGCAATAAATTTTGGGCTCTTATCGTTGATGTCCTTCGTCAAGGAATAATACTTCCGGCCGCGATAACATGGAAACGATAATTTGAATAACTACATTTCCCACTGAATCCTAGAAGTCGTGCACTGATAATGAAGTTACATTTATGTCCAGAAGCAAAACAAGGGGCCATCTCAGCATTTGCTCAATGGATCAGGGAAACTGGACGAAAAACATGATCGAGATGGGGGTCATTGACCCAGAAGCTGTGATATAATACTTGTTACATATTGTTTAAAATTATAAGTTCAAAATGGTTAATAATACATTAAATATCACTCTTAAAATTAATGTTACTTTCCTTGTGCTCAGTATAGTCTCTAATTGTATAAAAATAGTTATGCAGCAGAAACGATTTCACTTAGGATTTAAACTTTTCTATCGAATTTAATCGTTTAATGTCATCTGGCAAAGTGTTGTAAAATAATGTACATGTATTGTATGTGATTTTTTTGTAATGAGCTGTTGATACTGTCACCTGATGAATATGATTTCTACGTCGATGTTATAGTAATAGACTTCGGCATTATCTGAAAATATATTCCCGCCCTTAAGCAAGTCATTTTTGACAAAAACCACTGATTCGTAAATAAACAGACAAGGTAATGGTAGAATTCCTAGATTAATGAAGAGAGGCTTACAAGAAGCACGTGGGTGGGATTTGGTTATTATTCGTACAATTCGTTTTTGTAATCTAAAAGTCTGGGAGCTATAAGATGTATTTCCCCATAATATTATGCCATATCTCAGGCAGGATTGAACATTTGCGAAATATACACAACGAGCAGTCTGAAGGCTGACTGAATTTGCAAGAATTCTGAACGCGTAGCATAATGAACTTAATTTTGTGTTCAATTCATTTAAATGGACGTTCCATTTAAGGTTTGACTGAATTGAGAGACCTAAAAATTTTGTTGCCTTAACATCAGTCAATGGTACACCGTTCATTTTCAATGAGCACAGAATTGTTTATTTGAAATGGAAAACTACATTAAAACCGTTTTCTTTTCGTTTACTATTAATTTGTTATTTCGGAACCGATTTGAAAATCTGATATTGTACTATATACGGTTTCTTTATTGCAAAGAATGTTCGTATCATCCGCATCCGAATGTTTCGAATCGTCGAGGGCATATCATTTACGTATATTAAGAAGAGAATACGGCCTAAATCGATCCTTGAGGAACTCCACGTGCAATTGGCAAAGAGTCGGAAAGGTGTGTACATAATGTTCCATCATTCCAGTAAGGTATTTCCACTCTCTGAGATCGTTGTTTAAGGTACGAACATAACCAATCTAGAGCAATACCATGAATTCCATATGAAGATAATTTTGAAAGTAAAATGTCATGATCAATGACGTCAAAAGCTTGTGAGAGATCTAAAAATAATCCAATAGGTGCTTCGTTGTGATCCAATGATGAGGCGACATCTTCAAGAAAAGAAAATATGGCTGTTTCCGTAGATTTTGATTTTTTAAATCCATGTTAGCAATCTGAAAGCGCGTCATGTTTACAGGAAGGTTTCCATTCGAACGTAAAAAAGTCTAATATTTTTGAAAAAACTGATAGAAGAGAAATTGACCGATAATTTTTAATTTCGTTTTGTAGCCTTTTTTGAAGAGCGGCTTAATTTTAGCTGTTTTGAAAAGATCTGGAAACGTTCCGGTGGATAGGATGCATTATATATGTGAGTTAAAGGGTGTATAATGGTAAACGCACAGGTATTAACAAAGAATCCGGGAATTCATCTAAACCGGACGGATATTTATTTTTTAGTTTACCGATTATTTTAAGAATTTCATAGGAAGAAGTTTCGGAAACAAACCGTGTCTAAAATTTTGGGGGAAATATCTGATATTGAATTTTGTGGCTGAAGACACTTAGTGAGATCGGCAGCAATTCTCGGAAAGTATTGGTTAGAGGCTAGCCACTGTTGCCGGATAGTTCACATTTATATCGTTATATTTTAAAACAACATTCTCTACAATGTTTCTAGTTAATTTTGGTAGTATTTTTTATTATATTTCACATTGAATTTGTTTTATTTGAGTTCCAAATATCCTTATCGTGTTTCATGATTTTAGCCTACCTTACGACTTTTCTTAACAATGATTTGTATTGTTTAAAGTAGAGGAGGAAATCTTGAAATATGTTATGACGTTTAGAAATGAAAGAAAGAATTCGCTTGTTTTTACAAGATGTCCTAATCCCTTGTTTATCCAAGAATTGTTTTTCCGAAAATTTAATTTTCTTTTTTGAAGAGGAAAGCAAGTGTTAAATTGAAATGAAAGCGTTGAAAAAAAAGAATTATATTTGTTGTTTGTATCAACCAAAGAGTATATCTGGTATCAACAGTATTATAAACCGCTTCCCATGACTCCTGCATCAAGTAATTAATGAATAATTTTATTTACTTTTTGTAAACAATCTAGTCATACGTGCACCTCTCTCTCTCTCTCTCTCTCTCTCTCCCACACACACACACACACACACACACACACACACACACACACACACATTGCTGAAATATTTAAGAATGATAACTAATGAATCAACACAGACATGAACATTTTTTCTTCTTCTATAATTCCAATGCTAAGTTATTGCACAGCTCCAAAAATACACCGTGTTTTCTCTCGCGAGATGAGAATACATGCAATGCGTTTTAAAGGTAGTGCAATCTAAAGAAATATGCTAGGAACTAAACTACTCAGTTTCAATTTGATTACATCGTGCGTGCAAATGAAGCCCTGCATTTCTTAATAGGATATTACTGATGGTTAGCGAGACCGACAAATCTATAACCTGCCGATGTTCTCTGAATGCTATATCAGCTTTGTATAGCCAAAAGATCGAATTCCACCCCCACGGATAAAATGTTTTTTCAGGCGATGAAAATTTTAGATGCGATGTAAACTTTTAAACTCGTAGTTGGTTATATAATAACATACTATTTGTAGAATTATAATTTGGTTCTTACACTGGAGACTTAAATGTTAATTTCAAATACGTGAGAAATCTAAGAAAAAACTTAATTATACCATCCTGCAGAGTACGTACCTCACAGCAACTACCTTCATAGAAAGAAAACTGAAAAAATTATATTTTTTATATGTAAGCTAAAGATTTATGTTGACATAATCTAAGAATAATGAAGCCTTTAAAAACGTAAGTAGGTTTTTGGAACGTCCTCAACAGGAAATAGCCAGTCTCCCGTCTCATATTGAACGATCAACATCAGGCTGGCGTTTAATTTTCAGACATTACATTTTTCTTTAAGATATTACTGCTATATTTATTTCCAATATCTTCTTTTAGGTAAAGACCATCTTCCAAATGATTTGAAATCACTTATTTCTTGGTGTAATAATTGTCAAAGTAAAACGAATAACCAAAACCCGAAACCATTTTTTTCCCTTAAAACAAATTCTTTCCTTTAAATAATCAAGCAGTTAAGAGGTCTCCGAACAAAACTTCCTTCACCAATCTCGATATTCAAATTGTCACAAAGTTAACCTGGCAAAGTCACATTGCAACAATAATTAATAACACTCACATTAAAATATTAAAAATTTTACCTTTTAAATACATTTTCAATACAAGGAGGTACTGATAAAACTAAATTCACAAATTAGTTGTAATTCGAAATAAATTGTTACAAATTTTAAAGTCTTCATGATTCATCGTAAACTAGCAAATTTTTAATTTTTTTCTATAGAACCTCTAAAAATTTGTATTCTTAAACTTTTATCTCGATACTACTTAGGCGGCTACTCGTTTCTACCACCGCGGTAAATAAGTAAATATTTTTCCGCGAACTTAATCTAGGCATTCAAAGACCTTTTACAACTCCCTTAACTAGCAAAGTATTATTTCCAGTATCTCTAGTTACTTATTTATTCGTAGTTTAAATGGATTATAAAAATGCAAGTAAATTTATTATTGAATGCTAAGTAGATCCATAAAGACTCTCAAACGGCATTTAAAGAAAATTTTTTCTGCTACATATATTAAACTGAAGGGAGCAAATGCAAGTTGAAAAATGTTTGATTCGATCATATGAACCACCACAAAAGAACAGATTATCATGCCGAATTCAGTTTTTTTCGTGATTACATATTTTTTATAAAATAATTTTTTTGAAATAACACTATAAATGCTCAGTCGAAATGAGTTGCTTCCTGTATCAATTCACATCAATTCGCACCCCTCTCTCCCCCTATTTGAAATGTGTTGAATTTCCTACAATGAATATGGGGAGTACATACGTACTCTTTCGTCAAACCACGTAGTATGAAATTACTAGGGGACAATTGAAATTATGAAGAAAAAAATTATCATTGCAAAACAGTATTTACACGGTTCTTTCCTAAGGGAAATCTTCTTGGAGCTGTTAGTTGTTCTTCCTCACCAAAAGATATTAAAGATTTTGTCTTTCGGAAATTCCACTATCTTCGTTGTCACTGACACATAACTTATGTGCAATGCTAGCATGGCACCCGTAGCCATCGAGGGTAACAATTTCAGTACCTAACTGAACAACATGAAAAACAGAGGGTGTAGTCAATGATTGTATTTGGAAGGGGCGCCCGTGAAGTATGCTGCCTATTAATAATTTGGTTCTCTTTTGGAGAAAAAATGACTAGAGAAGATGAATTAGCTAAAGGCTGCACTGATCAGACAAACGTAGGAGATTAAGCCGGCTAGGAAACTCTCAAGGGACGGTTGGTGATAATGGCGATGATGATGGCGGATACCATAGGTCCCTTTGTTGATCAAATTTACATTTAATTATATCAGTATGACCTAGGAAACAAGGTTATTAAGTTATGCATATATGGCGGAAAAGGGTGATTTCTGAACGACAAATGATGTGCTGTACGAAGAGTCAGCTCCTCTTTAACTACTTATTACTTTCTTGTTGTTTTTTGCGGCGGGTGGTAGTCCTGCAGTTTCCCCATTCCACAGCTACACTACTGCACTATTTCATCCACTATTTAACTGTTGGTACTATTCAAAATGTTTACCCGCTTCTCGACTACTTAAAGTTGCCAGTCAGGTATTGTTGAGTCCATAAAAATCGGCCAGTATCCGGAAATCTGATGTCCTATAAAAAGCGATAAAATGTACATGGCTGTTGGCGAAGAGTGTGTTTGTTTGCTGATACAAATTTAATTATTATTCTTACTAGGCAATGCGGCTGAATGATTATTTTCACTTTTCGAAGAGCAAATTTTCGTTTTCACAGGATTCCAGAACCATCGGTTACGTGTTTTAACGTATTTAGGGAATGTTTTAATTTTTTAAGTTTTTAGATATATATCTAAAACCAATTTATTCATTACACAATAATGAAATTTCTAGAATATTGTATGTGTGTTTTCAAAATATAGAATAATAGAATGCTCTCTAGGAATGTTTCCCGGGTCTCTTATTTCTAATCCAAATGTCAATATTTTAGGTTTGGCATGTTTTCTCCACTTTATTTTCACAATCCACATCATTTTGAATTTTGTGCCTGAAGACCCTTAGTGAGATCGGCAGCAATTCTCGAAAAGTATTGGTTAAAGAGATTAGCCACTGTTGCCGGATCGTTCACATTTATATCGTTATATTTTAAAACAACATTCTCTACGGGTTTTCTAGTTGATTTGGTAGTATTTTTTATTATATTCCACATTGCTTTAGTTTTATTATTTGAGTTCAAAATATCCTGATCGTTTTTCATGATTTTAGCCTGTCTTATGACTTTTCGTAACAATGTTTTGTATTTTTTAAAGTAGATAAGGAAATCTTGAGATACGTCATGACGTTTAGAAATAAAATAGAGAGTACGTTTATTTTTACACGATGTTCTAATTCCTTTTGTGATCCAAGTATTACTTTTTCGTGAAATGTTTAATTTCTCTTTTAATAGGAAAGCATGCGTTAAAGAGAAATGAAAGCTTTGAGAAAAATAAATTATATTTTTCATTCGTGTCAATAGCGTTATAAACTGCCTCCCATGATTCTTTCAGCTAAAACTTTACGCTGTCAGCCAAAACTTACATTATCAAAAAGTTTAAAGTTGGATATTATTTTGAGATATCATTGAGACTCATTATATCATTTGCGTAAGATTCATTGCAGCAATATTGTCTGGCGTCCACGTGTGACATGCCATTCCGAAGAAATGCGGTGCGTCCCGGAAAGCTTCTGCAACAGTGACGTTCTACAAATGGTGCAGAAAGCTTTATTTCTACGGTGCTTTGTGAACTGTCGAGCTCGAAGATTTTTCCATGTCACTTTCCAGTGCATAAAGCATCTGTTACTCACCTCGACGTTTGCTGTAAGCGAACTGTGTTACTAGAAACGTGCTTTGCAAGACGCCAACTCCACGTTGGCCTCTTCAACCTCGTGAATGTCAGCTTCGCCGGCTGGCGCCTGGTAGCCCGCTCACAGCGTGATCCACCCTCAACCGTAGCCGTGGAGCGAGTGCTTGGCTTATTGATCAAACCTGTGCCTTTATATCGCCCTTGCACCGACAGGAATATAGGTCCTTCATTTAAAATGCAGATCGCTTTGCACTTTAGAGGTATCGAACCAAGGAAATTTTCTCCTCTCGAAAGAAGAGTGAAACTTTTTCTTACGCCTAATTTCGTAAAATCGCCAATTTAGAATCTGAACGAATGCATCTAATTTAATGTATTTACACTATTAATTATCCCTACTACGATTAATTATTATTTTCCAAATAATTTTTTTTAAATAATATGCCTTATAATTTGTCCTAGAATGAGAGAGAGAAGATTACTCCAAGAACAACTTTAAAAAAAGTGATAATGTTAGTAAAAAATTGTTTCTTCGTAGCCGGAATTATTACTGAGTGTTATTACTTAATTATTATATATTTAGTTATAAAAGTTGTGAAGTGAAACGGTAATTATATACCTTAGACTCGTTTCTCCTTAACTCGTTTCTCCTCTCTGTGTTATAACTAGGGAGCGGAATTTATTGTAATAAAAAATGCAAAATATGTACATATATATGATCTTATTTTTTCCAAAACATTAAAGAAAAAATAGAAAATATGTAAAATAAAAATTCATTATTGGTTTTTAAATTCTTCTCTACAAGCATTTCCAGAGCATAGAACGTCGTCAATCAGTTCTTAACAAGGATTCGGAGTGGTTGAAAGTAGGTATCTCTACAGAAGTAATTGTACACTAAACTTCACCACACACAATAATTTTATTCGAAATATAAATTAAGTTCATAGTATACATTACAATGTTTACGAGGAGCCGGTGTTCAAGTGAATAGTAGTATCGTGTAGCCAGTGATGGGTCACCCCCTAACAACAACAACAACAACAACAACAACAACGCGGTAAGATAATTTTCTGTAAAAAATATTTTTTTAGTTTTCTATCGAGTAACGAATGGGCAATTTGAAACATGAGCATGCACGTGGTTGAAATAACTTATGTTCACAAAAATCCGCTCGTCTTTGATAGCGAGTTCGCAGTAAGCGGGGGAGGGGTTAGTTTGAAGATATGGTGGTCTAGAAGCACGGCAGCATTACATTTGATTAGTAAGTAAGATGATTCCGTAACATATTGCAAACGTGTATCTGAAATGTTGTTTCGACGTATAAATATATTAAAATGTATCGAAATATATAGTAGTAATAGGTAGAATGTATAATTATACCGAAATATGTAAAAAAAATATGTGAAATACCAATAGTTCTAATTCATTCATATTGTCTTGTAAACTCTAAACAATATTATTGAATTATCTAGTCCCTGTAAAAACATGTAATTACATGGGAATCCGTTCCATAGCTATAATCATTCTGAATGTATTATTTTATCATATAGATGAAATTATTTGTTCAATGGTTAGAGAAATGAAGCAAAGATTTTATCAGCACCCTCTTTAATAGAGCATTTATTGGTTCTCAACAACGACAAAACGTTTTCACAGATCGCAACCGTGAGTAGCCTTCAGAAACATGTCATTAATGTAGCCTTCCAGAGCATTCCTTTGATTAATCTTTAAGAGTACTAATAGAATCGTGAGAAAACATTAAAACATATTTATTAGAAGCCACCATCCGTGAGAGACTTCGCACCCCGAAAAAAATCTTAAAATATTCGAAAAATGTCGTAAACTATTTTTGTATCTCTGAAATATTCAATACATTTTAATTTATATTTGTGCAATTAGTTATTTTGTTATAATTAGTCTTGCTGTTTAGTAAGTCTTGAAGACATTCTGCCGGGGGCGGGGAAGCGGTCCCTAAATCAGGTCCTGCCATGCATTATAGCCATTTGTGGTCGTTTGTGTTAGCACAGAGAAAGGTAGGGCTAATTATCTTCTTTATCACTAGCATCATGGTATGGCAGTTTTACCATTTTGGTTTGTGATACTTAAATCATACGTTATCCCACGACTTAAATTTCGATGCGCTTGATCGGAAGCATAGAGCACTTATATTATTTATCTATGAGTATTAATTGTTCATGATCAGAAGTACAAATATTTCAAGCCGGCTTCATACACTTTCCAAATTATCGAATAGAAGCACTATCGACTTGTTGGAACCAAACATATCGAGCACAATAATCGATTCTTATTTTCGAGTTCGCTTCGATTCAAACTCGAAATTATCATAAAAAGTCATAAAATGCGTTTTCTTAAGGAGTGGTGTTTGCATATCTTAACCTGATTCATACTACTAAATTACTGTCAATGGTAATTACTAAAGGAAAGTAGACTGTACAGATATTCTGGTTATAAAGCATTTATAAATCCGATGCATTAATGTTTTAAAATACTAATTTAAATACGATGCCGACTGATGGAGAGAACGAGGTTTCAGTTCAGGTATTATGAATGTCATATTCCAATAAGATTTTTGGCATTTAAGTACATTGTTAGTTATTCAATCTTAGAATCTCAATGAATCGAGACACCACTCTCACAAACATATTCATTTCCCATCTATTTCGAATTTTATTGAGACTGAAATGCAGAATAAACTAAGAGCGATTTTCCAATTGAAAGGATATTAATTAATAAAATCTTTAAGCAAGTATTATTTCTTGCTCATTAGCTCAAATAGAGTTGTGTAATTTTCAATATCATTCTGTTACAGCTGCCATATGGACCTCCTCCAGTTTTACCTGACATTGAAAAACAACTTAAAGAGTATTTACTGTGCCCAGAGAGATTGCCTATTCACAACTATGAGCAAGCCCAACAATTCTGGCCACGAGTTCCAAATCCAGACAGTCTGTTCTTTTGTGAATTGTCTCCACTTGGAACCACCTTGAAGGTATGATTGAAAAGTGTATCTTGTGAAAATGTTTTTTTGTTTTTTTTAATGTAAGCATGGAATGTAATATTTCATTGTATGTTCAGGTGGATAGAGATCCTACTACAGGCAAAATATTGCAGTTCAGAGAGGTCCCTATTGATGACATTGGGTGCACTGCAAGAAATTCCCTGTCACTGAAGAGGGCACCTCAACCATTCAATGAGTCAGTTCGTGGGAATGACTCCAATTTTCCTTTTTTGCCTGGAGGCTTTCCTGAACTTCTTGTTAAAGATGTGTCTGATGAGCAAGACACTGATATTGATTTTGAGAATGGTATGGTCAGTGCCTGGCTTTGACTTACATGCGCCCTAGGCTGTCAAATGTTTTAGTGCTCTTTTAATTTGCTTTTTATCAATATTGAAGCTATTTATAATATTTTGAATAAAAAATTATTGTACGATATTTATAGCTGATGCAAATATTGTGTACGTATAATAAATATACAATATTATTGTATTCATTTTATCTGTATATATATCAATGGATATATATGATTAATTAACTCTTTCTTTTGTTACAAATATGGAAAGAAATATTTCTATAAAAAACATTCAAAAGTTCATTTTATGTAATTTTGCATCTGCTGAAATTCATTCGCGCCCAAAAATTACGTATCCCGGGCTGCAACCTACTCAGCTTGTTCAGTAATCTGGCACTGGGTATAGCTCTTTGGTTTGTAGTGAACATTTGCCAAATGAAGTAATATTGTTTTGAGCAACATTCTTTCAAAAAGGTTGAAGTCTCCAGTGCAATGTGTGCCTCTCTGGGAGAGATTACTACATCATTAAAAATATTTTGTTTGTTTTTATATATTTTGAAATGAATTTTCATAGTTTTCTCCATATCATTTTTCATTTCAAATCTACATACTGTATTCTGCAAAAAAGCCCAACTTCATTTTATTCATCATATCCTTACAATTATTATCTCTTTTCCCTTTTCAGATTTACTGTACATTGCCCCCGGATTTACCCGTGGCATTGAATTCAAAGCTGATGGCCATACTCCTATGTCTGAGGAAGATCAGACTGATGAAGTAATAAATGATGTGAAAGAAGATGAACAAATTGAAGAAGAACCATCATCAGCATTTAATTTAATGGATGTAATGAAACAAGAAGAAGATTTGCTGGGGCTCTGGAAAGAAAATAGTACCCAGATGCAAAAAGATGATTACAAAGATAAAGAGAAAATGATCATAGAAAGTATGGAAACTGGAGAAGACGAGGCCTTGAAAGTAATACCAGAAGTAGGTAGCTTTAAATAAGTTATTTTACTTTTTTAAGGAGTAAGACTTGATGTACAAGCTCCCTTTCGAAGGACAAATGTTAGAGTGTAATGAAAGACCCTTTGTTTCTGGGCTTCCAAAGGCCACACTGCATTGCACATGTGCATGTTAGCTGAAAGAATCCAGAATCTTGTAAATTGGCTCTTAGTTATTATTAGAGACCGGAAAAATATGTAGTATGAAACATCACAATATGTACATAAATATGTAATGAAAACAGTGAGAATATGTAATAGATATGTAAAATCGGATAAAATATGTAATATTAAAATTCACTAATTATAAAACACATTTACATAATACGAAATTACACTTATAAAAACTGACCTAAACAAATTTTAAAACCAATACAAATGACTTAAAAATCATTTGGAGAGCATAAGTTGCTGCACACTTTGCACCATATAACTTTCCCATCTGTAGTAAATGCATCAGCTATTGCTATTCAGGACTAGTTTTGCAGCCCAACTAGACTCAATAGAAGACATCGCACAAACTAGCAATATCTACGACCAGCAAACATCACTGCAACGTGAAGCACTCTCATTGAATGTTTCACTTGGCGATCACCAATGTTTCTCCAAAATTAAGGTTAAAAGTCACAACGTCAGTAATACTTTTCATAGCTGAAGGTGAAAATGATCTGAGTCAACTAGGCGCACTTCCCGCCACTGAGATAACTGAAGCAGACGCGCGGGACTGTGAGAACATCACGAGTCTTCATATGGGCTAACTGAGGGAGACAGCACGCATTAATAATGTTCGAAAAATGCTGCCTTTAAAAATATTTCTTTTCATAAAAAATTTGTTTAATTAAATACTCTTTTGTAACTTATTGTTAGTCAATGCAAGCTTAATGCATGTAAAGTTAAGATATTCTGCCACCAAGTGATGACCCTTAATTGCAGAATTAATAATAAATCTAAAAAAAGATGTAATAAAATTGAAGAAAAGAAATATAATATAAATATTTCGTGAATATACCAAAATATGTAAAATATGTAATATAGTACCAAATATGTAAAAATATGTTACAAAAAAATTTAATATTGTGTTAAGACAGGGCTGATTCGCGAAGATTACAAATTTGAGAACGGTTAGTAGAAATACAAAAAATATGTAATTACATAAAAATCCGGTCTCTAGTTATTATAAGTAAGTAGGAGGAAAATTCTACAATTAAATTTGTACTGCAGTTATTACCTGTAAAGCAAGATGTAAAATTTGCTAATTAACTCCATGTAATGCATCCATATTTATAAACACAGTCAAACATTCACATTTGAAATCATGTGTCAAACATTCACATTTGAATGCTTGTCTCAAATATTCATGTTTGACCCAACCCTTCATAAATTGGGAATTAATTTCTTAAAAGATTTGTAACAATTTTAAGGAAATTGGTTTGAGTATGAGAAATCCAACATAAGTAATTTAAAAGTTCTGAGTTGATCTACTGTGTTGAAACATTTTTTTAATGTAAATTTTCCTTCATATTTTGTCAACATTTGATCTCGTAATAACTATTTGAAGATATATCCCATGATGTTTCATGAAATCACCTGTTTAAATCAAACTCTTTTTGTCAGAATTTTCAATTTTGCATGAATCAAAATTTTTAAAAATAAGCTTTTTAATGTCCTGCCATTATTTAATTAATAAAACTCGCAGCAAATTATTTGTGAAACTTATGGAAGATTCAGAAAATGAAGAAACTTCAGTTTATTTTAACAAGACAAGCCAAGATTCACAAGTTTGAAATTTTCATATTCTCTTGACTTGTTAATTAATCTTCTTAACCATAGAGAGAGAGAGAGAGAGAGAGAGAGAGGGATTGTCTGTATAATTTATAATTTGGCTTTGATTAGTTACTTTTTTTCATATAAATTACTGTTGGTTTATTTAAAGTATTTAAATGTGTCGAGGTTCACTTAACCTCAACCTAAGGCCAACTGTAAAGCATAACTAGTCACACTTAAAAGACACATTATTTAAAAGAACTTCCAACAATAAAATTACTTACATTACATTTATGAGAACATTATTTTACATTTTCCAATAAAATTACTGGATATTAAAATATAAAATTACATATATAATTATATAAAATTACTGGATTCAACACACAAGATACAAAAGGCATAGCAGCAACTCACCTTGTTTTCCCTTGATTTATCTGCACCATTTGTTCATGTTGGTGTGTTTGTGTTTATATTTCAGCAAATGACAAAGACCTGATGGTCAACTTATTTACTTATAATACATTAACATGGCACATTATCTTCACAAGTGTGTTAAATTTGTACATAAATTAAGAGAAAACAAGATGAGTTACTGTAACTTTGTTTCTGACTTGTATGTTGATTGATTGTTATCCAGTAATTTTATTGGAAAATGTACAATGATGTATACGTAAATGTAATGTAAGCTTTTTTAATGTCTCAAGTGTTACAAGTTATATATTTTGCAGTTGGCCGTGGGGTGAAGTCTAGTGAACCTAGAAATGTTATAAATATTGTTGAGAAAGCAATTTGCATAGGCTTGCAATATATGTGCAATATGTATATGGTGGAAGAGAAAAAAGAGGGGAGGGGGAAAGAAAGGAAAAAGTCAGCTATGAATTCTGTGTATTTGGTCTCCCCTTTGATTGAGTGTTATTAGCTCTTAATAACTTGTTAATTAAATGGTATATAAATTATATCAAAAAATATTTTAACTGTATAATATTTATGAATAAAAAACATTGTCATGTTATATACATTTAAAAAATTAGGTGCTAATGTGCATTTTTGAGAAAAAGGCAAAGAAAACTTTGAAGTCCATGTAGAATTATTAGATTATAAAATTTTAAATTCACATAATTAAATTAGAAATTACATTCTTTACATACATTAAATTTAAAAATTACATTTAATTGCTTTATTTGTCTTTTTCTCAAAAATGCACATTCGTGGTTTTAGCTCATGGGTGGGGGGCGATATTCTTATAACATTTTTGTCATTTTTTTTTATAAGCACATGTTAAAATTATGAAGCAACATGAAAATACTTTTAATAATAATTACCAGCAGAAACTTCTCCCAGTTATATGGTGTTTTGCTACTCTGATCTATTTAGTGAAATGGATATAAAACGTACCTGCAAATAATATCTAATTTAAATAGTTATTTTATTTAATATTCATGTGTAATCATAGGAAATCAAAAAATATTTAATTGGATCAATTTATTGTGTATGAGAAGATTAGCTATCAGAAATATATTTGTGTTTGTTATCTATTTCAGAAAGACAACATTCCTGTTCTGAAAATTAGCAAAGCTCCTCCTCCAGCTTCTGAGAGAGTTGCAGAATGGGCTGAGAAAATTGATGAAACACTGCCTGTTCTTGATTTTCAACAAAAAATTCCAAATCCAGCACGCAGATTTGCTTTTGATTTAGATCCTTTTCAGCAGCAGGTTAAAAAAATACATTTTCTTCTTCAGTCATTATTTTTTTTAATTTTAGTATTTTGCCAAATACTTAATATTCTTTTTTGAATGTTCTTGAATTGATTTTTGACTTCCTGAACAATGTTGTAAGACTGAAATTTTGAAGAATTTACTGTGATGATATCTAACTCTCACTCTAACTAGAAAAGGTTTATTATAACTTAATTTTTATCCCGTAAAAAAAAGAAGAAAATGAAAAAACTGAATGTATTCATACTGGAAGATAAGGTTTGTTAAGTTTGTATTCACATCACTAAATCTAAAACATGTAGAGAGAAAAACAACTTAAATTCTCTTGAACAATTTCTGGGTTAGGCAACTGGAAAAGAAGTAAAATTTTATTTGCTCTTAGAGAATAATCAAAAGAAGCAGAAATTTGTTAATAATCCCTATAAATTTATAATAGTAATGCATGGTTTTCCATGCAAGGAAAGAAAAATAGCTTGCAATTTATTCTGTTCAAACCGAGTGTATTGTAATTGCTTTCTTACTATTCCTGGCCAACATAAGGCCTTGTGCAAAAATTGTTTAGAAAAATGCACCCATAAAAATAAGGTTGTTGTGATGATGGGAGGCCAGTTTAAATTAGATTAGAGATTACTGAAAACTGGCTTATCAAACGTAGTACTAGTAGTAAAAATATCTAATTGTCTTTCTTTACGAGTACATGGTCAACAGTCCTAACTGTTGCTTGCCCAATTTTTTGCTTTGCATTATTTAAAATTTCAATAATTGTATTCATTTTACAAAATGAAATTTCATGTCCATAGACTTGCAGTTATCCAAGTCCCGGTCCACTAAGTCTGTCATTGCTGGGTAAAACAAAAAAAACTTTGAGAAACATCTGCTGCAGTAGTAACAATCCATCTTGTATACAATGCTGTAATGCTGAGGAATGCCATTTTACAACTATTGAGACTTCCACAATTTGATCAGCAATCAGATCAGATTCTCTTGACGAGCATTTAATTTGTTATCATTTTCACTCTCAGTTTTGATTGCCTCTCTGCAACTTTGGTAAATGTGTTCAGTCGTTTATATTTCTGTAATTTCTACTTTTACATTGTACATAATTTTTACCAAAAGAATTTGTACATTATTGATTTGTGTTTTTGAAATATTTCTATGTCTAGTTATATCTTTTCATATTTATCATCTCTGATTTAATTTTTTTAAATTCTTAACATTTTTAATAATTTTGTAAATATGTTTTATCAGATCTTAAATGTTTTAGAAGAAATGAAAATAAATAACATATCATTCATAAGTATCATATTAAGAGCAAACTGGATTATTTTGCTTTGAAAATGATAATTCAGTATCATAAGTATGTGTGGAACTCTTTGATTTGTCTTTTTTCTTGACTATTTTTTGTTAATTAATATTTTTCAGGCAATCCTGAAGGTGGAAGAACATTCTAATGTATTTGTAGCTGCTCACACCTCAGCTGGGAAAACAGTAGTAGCAGAATATGCCATTGCTTTATCTAGGAAACATATGACAAAGTAAACAATTCATCTGAAGTGAAATGTATAACAATAATAAGTGTATTGTTATTCTGCTGTCCATATTTTCCTTTCAGAACTATATACACATCTCCTATCAAAGCATTGTCAAATCAGAAATTCAGAGATTTCAAAAAAGAGTTTCAAGATGTTGGTTTAATTACTGGTGACATCCAGATAAATAAAGAAGCTAATTGTTTGATCATGACTACTGAAATTCTTCGGTCAATGTTATATCAAGGAAGTGAAGTAGTGAGAGACCTCGAGTTTGTTATATTTGATGAAGTTCATTACATCAATAATGCAGAAGTGAGTTTGAATACACCAGGAATGTATTGGTGTCAGTTGCTTTAACACAGTGGTTCATTTTGTTTCTCTTTTCAGAGAGGTCATGTATGGGAAGAAGTGCTAATTTTATTGCCAAAAGATGTAACCATTATCATGTTGAGTGCCACAGTACATAATACTTTAGAATTTGCTAACTGGGTGGGTAGGACAAACCAAAAAATGATGTATGTGATCAGTACACTAAAGCGCCCTATTCCATTAGAACATTTTCTTTATACCGGCACTGGAGGAAAACAAAAAAATGATAGATTTTTAGTTATGGATGGAAATGGAAAGTTTAATGAAGGAGGGTATGTATTACAGTGCATTTACATTGAATTATCTTGATAGTGCTTGTCTGTGGTAGATAAACATAGTTCTATCTTGAATTATGAGGCTGTAGTAGTAAAGTACATAATAGAATTATTTTTCAATGTTTTGATAGGAGTTTATGGATAGGAGTTAAGTAAATGAGAAGGAGAGGTACTTGTAATTATTTGAAATATAATTTAATTTTGGTTATGTCTCGTTTTGCAACTAACAGAAGATCCTTTAGAGAACAAAAATGTTTAATTTCAGTATCTGAGCAAAAATAATTGCTTTTATGATAATATGTTATATGTTGAATAGTAAAGTACTAATACACAGGGGTGCCCAGAAAAAAACCGGGCCTGGGGCAGTTGATCCTTGGGAAACCATTATTTCAAACAAAAAATTCCCTCCTCCCCAATTCTTAAACACAATTCATTTCTCCATTCATTTGAAATAACTTATTTATTTTATAACTATTAATTTTCGTGATTGTAAATTGTCTGAAAATGAACATTGTTACCAAACTTCAACTTATACCAGAATTTTTTATGCAGGGAAAAGTTAATCAGGGAGCTTAGAATATAATAAGTATTTTTATTAAGCATGGTCATCTCAGATTTTTCGCTACCTAGATGCCATGCCTAAGGTACAGTTGCCAAAATTTGAGCTGTAACTTTCCTCAGGACAAAAAGCAGATGCATGTCCTGGATAGTCAAAAATCTGTTGACTCTGAGAGCAGAAACCTATGCTTCCATGATTAGTTTTTCAAAATAAATAAATACCCTTGATTTTTATTTATTTGTTTGTTTATTTATTTGAAGCTGAGTTTGGATTAGATGAATCTGTGCCTGGAATTTAATTTTTAATTACATTTGTTTTATATTCAATTGTATCCTTTACTTTGCAATTTACATTTTATCAACATTAAAACAATTAATCAGGATTTTGTCTAGATCCCCTTGATCCTTTTGGTAAATGCTCAGATGGCCCCTTGCTTTGCTTGTGGACAGTAAATATATCTTCACTTTCTGCACAAGTTTTCTTGAACTCCATTTTGCTAGTCACAATAGAAGTAGAGAGTTATTTATTTGTCAGCAGTTCGTTCGAATCAGATCAGAAGATTGTTTTCCAATAAAGACTTCTTACATAGGACAAAATATTTAACAATTATTAAAATGCTTCTTTCTATCTTCATACATAATAGTGTGTAGTAAAATAGAGGGTAGGGATTCTGAAACTCAAGATGATTGTTCCCCCTTGCATGAATGACATTTGACTCATCATACATGATTGAAATTATGTATGTGACTCAATAAATATTATTATTATTATTGTTATATTTAACATTTTCTAATAATTCACTCAAAGGTACAGTCAAGCAAAACAAGCTAAAGAAAGCAAGAAACCTGGAAAAGATGCTTTTGGTCCGAAAGGACCAAGGCCAGGATTTTCTCAAAAACAGGAAAAAACAATGTGGGAAGCTTTGATTGCCCATCTGAAAGAAAAAGATAGACTTCCTGTCATTGCTTTTACTCTATCAAGAAATCGTTGTGATGACAATGCTCGATGTCTGAGTGTGGACCTTACAACACAAAGAGAGAAGTCGTATATAAGAGTGTTTTTTAAGAAATGTTTGGATAAATTAAAGGATTGCGACAAAACATTGCCTCAGGTATATATTAACTTATGTTAACTTTTGTAAGCATAAAACATGTTTGAATGAATGGAAGTCTCAGGGATGTCATCTTTGCTAGATAAGAAATTAATTGCAATTTAGTTATGTTAGTATAAAAGAATTCATTAATTCAATTTGTTTTGAAAGTGTCTGTAAAACATCAGGTCAAAGAATAGATACATTTTATGATAATAATGATTTATGGTTGTACCCATAGCAGCATACCTTGAAGTGTTTTCTGATTCACGAGAAAAATCTTTTTTAGGTTCAAACTATGAAAAGTATGTTAGAGAGAGGCATTGGAGTTCACCATAGTGGTATTCTTCCTCTTCTGAAAGAAATGGTAGAAATGTTATTTCAACAAGAAAAAGTGAAGGTATAATATAATATTTTACATTTTAAATATGTTTTGATTGTTTAAAATGTTATTATTTGTTGTTTTCATTTTCTTCATAGTTGCTGTTTGCAACTGAAACATTTGCTATGGGTGTGAATATGCCAGCTCGAACGGTCATTTTTGACTCGATTAGGAAATTCAATGGTCAAATTACACAAAATTTATTACCTGCAGAATATATTCAGATGGCTGGGAGAGCTGGTAGACGAGGAACTGATAAAAAAGGAACTGTTGTTATTCTTTGCAAAAATGATGTTCCAAAAATGGAGGATTTGAAATCTATGATGTTAGGTAGAGATATCCATGAGCTATTTGATTGATTTCTGATATACTGGGTTCTTTATGTAAAAATATTTCCATATTTGTATTTCAGGGAAACCAGAAAGATTAACTTCACAATTTCGTCTCACATATTCTATGATTTTGCGATTACTGAGAGTGGAGAAAATTTCTGTAGAAGATATGATGACCAAATCGTTCATGGAATTTAAAAAACAGACTCGTCAAAGTGATTACCAGCGGGAGTTACAGCGAATTCAAGCTGAAATAGACCGCATATCTGTTACATGTACAAAAAGTGGAAACGATTCAGAGTTAACAGAGTTGTACTATTCTGCTTCAGAGTATCTTGACCATTTCTTCGACACACGAGTGAGTATAGTTTTGTGTTGTTCCTAATTTCAAGCTATCTCCTAACAACATTTTCAGTGAGAATGACTGTTTTTAAATCTTTCAATGTATTTTATATAATTAATTAAAAAATTAAATTTTGTAAGTTGCATGGCATTATTTGTCTTGCACAGTTATGGATTAAATCTTACTTCATAAATCATAGATGTGTAGTAATGATGATAATATATTAGAGCATAAAGAGAGGCGAGGTGTATGTTCATTGATATATGCAGCTATGACCGAGCAAAAGAATATAAGTATCATTTTAAATATTTGAAGAATTGGATAATTAATCAATATATAAACTCATTTAAACAGTATTAGCCGTGAATCAGTTGAAAGTCATAAAACAACAAAAAGATATTAAAGGAATCGCTATTGAATTGAGAGCTTCCTCTATACTCTAGGTGACTCAACCAGCTGCAGTTGTTTATATTCTTTGGCGTGGTGATAAATGCTCATACTCATTGCTGTGTTCAGTGAATCTTGCATATTCAACAGTTTCCAGCTATGCCTGGCAATACGTGCCATTTGAACTCCTGGTATCAACTTGTGAGTATAACGGTGCATTGTTTTTGAATGCGCCTTGATTCTTGGGAATCTTTACTGATTCTTAGTGTGGTTATCAAGATTCTATTAATTGCCATGCATTAGGGGAAAACTTTAAGAAGATATTGTTCAATTGAACCCATTGAACATATGTTCAAATGGAACAAAAAAAGTATTTGGCTGACATAAATTTCAAGAGAAGCAGTTGACAGTGCAGATAGGCCCAACATATCCTTCATACAACACATCATACAAGTTACAAAAAGAAACAAGTATACAGTAGGCACTTGCGATGTCTAGTATTTACAAGTGGCTCTGTGGAATTAAGTGTGAAGAGTTCTTGAAAATAAAAGGGAAAGCCAACAAAAGATGCTAGAATAAAGGTGTGGGTTTATGCTGGATTTTGAAATTTAAGTGCCGTTAAAAATTCAGCTAAAGCTCAAGAAAAATCAATGCAACTATCACATATTATGATATTTCGTATCATATTGATCACCATCCCCTGAGATTTTGTTTTACACTCGCCTCAAACAAACTCCATGGTCACTCCAAACTTAAGAGTCTATGTTCACAGGATCAGTGAACCAAAGAATAGTCTCCTATATTATTGCAGTAGTATACATACCCTTTGCGGCTCTCACGTGCATCTAATCTTTATAAATCAGGTCTCTATTGAAATAGAATTACAAGGAAACATGACAAATTACATTTTGACTTTAAAAATGTGAAGGATTTGTTGATAAAAAGCATCTAAATATTCATGCCAAATGCAACCTCCTGCACTTGGCCGCATTCGTAAATATATATTGCTAAATAACTCCTAAACAAAGCGTGTTCAGGTCTCCCAGAGGCCAAAGGCCTCAAATAAATGTTTCTCATGCCATAATCTATAGGATAAGATATTTTGGACATTCTATTACATTTTGCTGCGCTTCTTGTTACTACCTCACCCGTTCAAAGTGCAGAATCTGCAATTGTATGTAAAATTAAACTAATTACTTGATATTCTATGCGATTAAATTGCACGGGTGTACCTATCAGTTCAGTAATAAAGTTAAATAATATTCCAAAGAGCAGAGTTGAGTTTGCCCAATCCTGTATTTTTGCATGGACAACTTAACATAGCTTTCTTGAGAGTAAAAACCTTTTGTAATATTTATGTGACTATTAAGAAAAGCAAAAAGCTAACTGTCAAAGGAAGATTGTATAATTACTTCAAATGTTTTTTAGGAAGTGTTATGAATTGTTCCAAGAACATGTCTATAATACTGAATAAACCTTTATTCAAAGTTTGTTTCAAACATCAATTTCATTGTTCTTTATTTTTATTTTAAATTCTATAACTCTGTTGGAAGTTACCTTTTTCAATTATTTTAAACAAATAAACGCATTTCGTTAACAACTTCCCATCTTAATATGGAAAATGAAAGTTAGTGAAGAGGGTGAAATTTAACATGTGAGAGTTCTCACACAGGTACCCTAGTTCTATAGGAATTTCAATACAGGATTAGGGATGTTCAGAAAACTTATTGAAAAGACCATGGAGAAAAACACAAAAATGAGTATTGTTTGAATGTTTAAAAGACAGAACACCTAGCAAAAAATATTTCAAATATCGCATCTCCTAGTCTCTTCAAAAAGAGAGGCCCAAATGTTCAATGCCATATTATGTCAATGAGCAGCATGTATGCAAACGAAGGTACATGAATTATATGAATTAGGAGTATCATTTCCCTTGTTATTTGTACATCAAATCCCTTGTTATTTGTATTATTGCTCTAATGAAATTTTGTTTGCGATAGATAGTCATACTAGTGTTCTGTGCAGATAACAATGTTGAATTTCATTTCCAAACACATTATTACAAAAAGGGGTAATACTTTGCTACAAAAACTTAGTGTCTTTCCAAAAGTAAATTAATTGTAAACTCAGAAAAATGGTAATCAGTTGTTATATTTTGAAAATCTCTTGAAAACTCTTTACAGGTAACATTATAGCCATGTAAAGAATCTAAAGTGGTTGGATATGATTGATGATTATTATTGTTGTTGTTGTCGTCATTGTTGAGTATTTTTAATCAAGCAATTGTAAACACTTTTTGACCTAGAGGGGAGGAAGAGAGGAGTGCAATGTGTTTTAATGTGGATACTGCCTTGTTAAGTGAAGAGCTAATCAACAAAATTCCTATGCCCTGCCAACTTTTGTGGTTTGGTTGGTTCAAGTATAGCCTATTGAATAGTATTCCATGTTCTGTTCACTCCATACTAATTTCTTATAGAGTCAGAAGTTATTTTCGCAATGTTCAGCATTTTTATGCGATGGTGAATGTAGTATTCTTGGAGTATGCATCAGAAACATGTGGAACATTTAAAAAATGAGTGAGCGAAAGTTCACTGACTACAAATGCAAACCACTTTTCAATTCACTCCAGACTTTTTCCTTATCAAGATCCCGTAAAGATCAGTGCATTATATTTGCAATATGAAAAGATCTGATGAAAAATTTTAATTATTAACAGCAGGGGCATCCAGAAAATATCAGGTAGCCTGGGGCAGTGGATCTATGGAGGCCCCTTATTTCAAACAAAAAATTTCCTCCTCCCAATTCATGAACAGAATTAATTTCCCCGTGCATCAGAAATAACTTATAGTGTTAAATTTGGATTAGAGATAAATATATCTTTCATTTCTTTTAAATGAAAAAAAAAAAAAATCAGGGCCCCAATTGAAGTCAGGGCCTGGGCAATTTCCCCCTTCTGGGTGCCCCCGATTAACAGTGTAAAAATATACATCATAACATGTATCAAAGTATCTAGCTTTTGTCCAGTAATAACGCTGTGTAAAAGTGAACATATCTCACAAGTTACCTAAATCTTATAGAACACACTTCATAGTAATTAAAAGTTACTGAAGATATTTTTGTGATTTCTGTATTTATGTAGTATTCTTTCCTAAATAGTGATTTTCTTATAATATAATTTGTGTTCACTATTTTGTTAGAAACATGGACATTGTGTGAATAAAAATTTCTTTGCTTTCGTTATTATTTCACAATGCAACTATTAACTTTTCATTTTTTAAATTTTTTTAAAATGTATTTATTTATTATTATTATTATTTTTTTCAGCTTCGATTGTTGTCTCTTCCTCATGCTTTGAAGGATGTGCAGCCAGGAAGAGTATTGCTTATTACTTATGAAGAACATGTCAACAAATTAGCATTGCTTCTCAAGTTGGAAACACAGAAACGGGAATACAAGTATCATGTGCTTGTGTTGTGCAATAATGAAAATGACTATAGTGGTGATGGAGAAATTAGACTCTCTGTAAAAACTGAAGCAAAGAAAGAAGAGAAAAGGAAAAAATCTGCCATGTGGTATAAAATGTTGGGCTTAGTGAATTATGAGAAGTTCTTTGTTCCTGATGGAATTGGTGAACATACAGTTCTCATTATAGGACCTAATGATATTTTTGAGATTACTACAAAGACCATTAAAGTGAACACAGAACTAATATTGAATGACTGGCTTCAAAGACAGCAGCCTCGTTTTAAGTGAGTTTACACAATTTTCTTGTACAGAGAATACTGGAATATTGTCTCATTGTATCTCTTGTAATTTGCAGTGATTAGAATTATGCAAGCCAAGTAATTTTCTATAATAATAAATGTAATAACCATCACAATTGTGACCTAGAATTTTCTACCAGTAGTAGAAATCAGAAAAGTTCAAAGTCATTTCTTAACAATTTATTTGTAGTTAGTGGAAAGAGTGAGAACATAAATTAGAGAGAATTAAATAGGTTAAAAAAAGTCAGGAAACAAGTTAACTTTTAATTCAAGAAATTTATCATTCAATTTATCATTATCATATTTTAATTTTCAACTTTATTTTATTTTAGTTTTTGGTGATATTCATTTTTTATTATATTACAGAGATAAGGAACCAGGACCATCATGCATGCAAGCTGTGCAAGAGTTAACTCAGATGTCTTTGAATTGCTCTGAAATGTCATTTGTTCAACTTTATAAAGATAAAATTAATGATCTTGACTTTGTTAAAAAATTGAAAAGGATGGAAGTATTATTGGGTCGAGTCCAGAGTGTAAAAGTTGCAAACTATCCTCATTTTACTGAAGAGGTAAGATAATTTACTGATGTGCAAGTTTCAATAGACAAAATGAATACTAAGTATTCTCTGTGACCCTCTTGTCAGTTTAGTGAAAGGTAACAAACAATTATTATTGATTCTTCACTTAAATGTTCAGTGTTTTTATTCATGTGTATTTGCCTGAAGCAACATGTGAGATCTGTTGATAACAGTACAATAGCTATGATTGTTGATTATTAAGGTAGTTTGAAATTTCCTTCTGTATGTATTGTTATGAAACCATTGTTGACCTTGGGGTATGTGTAAATCTTCCTCGATGTTGAGAAGTTGGAGAAAAATAATTCTTACCTATTTTTACTCCATTTCTTTGTTGTGGATGTGGGCATGTGCGTGTAAAATGCAGAGAAGTGTCCACAAAAGTAGAATTGAGACTTGTTTGCCATGGTTGGCTAGAAAATTTGTAAAGGATTTTATTAGAATTTTCCTTGTTCCGTGGTCACTCATGTAAACACAAGACCAGATATGCTTCCTGACAGTGGTGGCTTGTGCAAGTTTCTTAAAAGGAACAAAGAAATATAATGCATAAACTTCTTCAAATAAAACAACAAATATGATCACATGCGTTGACTTACAATGGGATGAGAGAGAAAGATCTATTCGATTGTTACTTGGCTTCCATCAGCCCACATTGTAAAATTACACTGGCTGCTCCACCTTTGGCTGATCCTTGCCTGCTGGAGTATGATTTGACTCGCAACCTATTCACAACCCACTGTTTATCTGGTGCAGAAAGAAACCAATAAATGACAGTGCAAGGGAGATTTTCACCTACTGCCGTTTAGTTCCACTTGCAGTTTCCTACTTGCCATTTGTTTCCTCTTCTGGCCAAAGCAACATTGAGACTAATGAGCAATTAACACACCAAAGGGTGAAAGCTCAGAGCAACGTCGATTGGTTTTGAACGTTTTCGCCTAATTTAACCCTAGCAACGTGAGAGAGTATAAATAGTAGTGTCTGTTCCTAAGGGGATGCTCGTCGAGCCCACTCATATAATTCACTCAAAAAAAAAATTGTGTGTGTTCTAATCAGGAGATAATATATTTACTGAACACTTAGAAATACAAATTCCTTCAAGGAATCCACTTTTAATCACAATCTGATACATTATACTCTCCTTCACAAGCATCCTTCTATTTTCCATTCAGCCAACCTTTCTGACTTTTTCATTGAATGAACAACTGAAAAATAGTCACACTCATACTGCTAGTGTGGCATCATGGAGAAAAACACACAGACATTTACAAGTATGTACAAGTTTATTTACACATATGTACAATAACCAACTTCTGCTCCAAAACTACACACTTGAGTATTTCCCTCTGGATACCCCACATAGCTAGGGAGGCTCCGCCTCCTCTGATGCTACTCCCACGCCACTACCGTGACCTTGTCACTCGTGCAATAGGCACGACACGCTCCTGCCTGGGTGTAAAGTTTTGCGCATCACGCAAGGTTTCCAGAATAAAATCCCCGTGTGAGCTCGTCGGCTCGATTTTATACCAGAGTGTAGCCGTCACGTGACCGTCCTAAGTGTAGGAGGGAGGCTCACGTCTACCATGTGACCTTCCTGGTCAAGCTGGTGTCCCCTTTGTCTAAATGTATCCCAACGCCGGGGCACCAAGCTATTCATGCCCGCAGGTATGTGATACTTCCGCCCCTCCTCCCACCCATGGCCGCCCACATGACACTACACTAGTTATGCTCATGGGCATTTACAAGAAAGAATGAAAGTTCACAACATTGCCAATGCAGTTTTCCTGTATACATGAGAGGGGAAAAAGCAGGTAGGAGCTTAACTTGGGCTGATGCTCATGGTCCGGACTGGCTGCTCTCATGTTGGATGGGCACTGTGAAGTTGTTTTCAGCAGTGACATTTCACATGACCAAAATGTAACCAACACAATCTTTCATGGCACAATTACCAGTTCAATGGCATCGAGAGCAAGCACAGAACCAACAAAGACTCAATGAACTTGAGGGGGGGGGGGCTTGAATGCCTGAAATCTTTTCACACTTCATTAAATGAGTGAATACAGATCGTTCTGTAATAAAATAGAAAAGAAAACTGTGTATGACTTGCATACATATTCTCTTCTACAAAAATAAAAGATTCATAGTAACTTCCCATTACATTACTGGAAGTTCATTTGTTCAGTCAAATTAAGTTTTCTCTTGCCATATAAACATTGCTGAGGTAATGGTCATCATTTTTATTGTAATGGTATTACAACTGATTTTTTAAATTTAAGTTATTGTAATTTAACCTTTGCATGTGTTTTTACAGTTTGAGTCCGTTTTCCTCAGAAGGCAGCTTGAGAAAGAGAGAGATAATTTTAAACATTTACAATCTCATCAAAGCATGACTTTATATCCTGATTATCAAAGTAAAGTGCAGGTTTTAAAAAATATGGGTTATATTAATGAAGATTGTGCAGGTAAAGTACTAATAATAAAATGAGATTTTGTGTTGAAGTGTACTGTGTCTTATAAGTAAATATAATTTCATTAATTCATGGTCTCTTAGTTGATATGAAAGGAAATGTTGCAATAAAAATGAGAAATCATGAGCTGCTTATCACAGAAATAGTTCTTCGCAACATTTTGACTGATTTGCCACCTGCAGAAATCGCAGCTCTCTTGTCATGCCTAGTCTGTCAACAAAGAACTAGATTCAAGGATGATAAAGATCCTGAAATGGATTTAGGAGTCTCTCTTAAGGATGTAAGTGCTACATTTCATTATTATTTGAACAGACAATTTATAAGTTATAAAGTTTTTACATTAGTCATTTAGAATTCTTTTAAAGGCACTCAGCTTTTACGTAACTGTGTTATAGTACATATATTTCCACCTAAAATGTGGTGTATCATTCTGAGGAAATACATGAAATAGTATCCATATTTTAAGATTACAGACAAATATAGAACAAAAACATCTATGCAATTTCTACAAGCCTCTTGTTTTAGTAAGTTTGGAGTCCTACTATTGCCTTGCCATTTCATTTATAAATTAGTGGTTTATGTCAAAACTGACTTACTCAAGAATGGGCTACTGTTTTCATGCAAATACATATATCTATAATTGAAGGATATATAGAGACACTCACTCTCACACATCCACATGTTATTTTGTTTTGTTGAAATACAGAGGCAGGCTTTCAGATTTTTTAAGGGGGGGGAGGCAAAGGGCCCCCCAAATAAGGAATATACTACTACACTACTTATGACATTTGGTTTAAGAAGTTCTTTTAACCAAATGTCAAATGAGTAGTTACACTATAACTAACATTAAAATAAGATTTTTGAAAGCTCTCTTGGCCCCCGTCCTACCACCCCCATCCTCTACAGCAAGAAACTTGTTTTTTTTTTAATAAACTTAACCTATTTTAATTGATTGAAAAAATATGAAAAGTAAAAACATAATTTATACTATCATTGAAACATTTTTACCTTCTTGCTACCGGTTACGCAGTAAGAGAGAAAGTTATGGCATGCTGTGCGAAAAAACAGCGAATTTTAGGCTGTAAAACTCGTATTGTCGGACCCTGATAATGAAAAAGTGCATAAATTCAGTTGCTAAATTTAGGAAAAAAATCGTTTCACACGTGGAGTACCCAGAATCCCTGTTTTGTGGATCCTTGATACCGAAAAATCGATTGATGGTAAATCGTCTGTCCGTCCGGTGTATGTGAACAACACTAGCACTTAATCCATGTAGGGTTTTTCCCAAATAAAAATCCCCCCTTCCGAGCGGGCCAGAGTCAAAGTTTTTTGGCTTTGAAAAACATTCACTAATTTTTGGGGCTACTTTACACAAAACCCCTGCCACATTTTAAAAATTTTCCCAAAAACGACTCCAAATTTCTTGTAAGAATAGAGTAAAATATACAGGTCCAATTTTCACTGTTGACTCTGTATTTTCGATAATTGTAAAGTTTGATTTTTTTCGACTGGCAACTTCCTACAACTACAAAATTGAAGATAGAATTTTTCTTTCAACTGACATTTGTCCTTAATTAGTTTTTTCATTAAGGTGATGTACATTTTTTTTTAACTTTTAGCAGTTTTCACGCAATGTTGCATGCAATATGTACCTGCAATTATAAACTATTGGTTCTACAGAATGGTACAGATCTTCTCTTATTAGTTTTCAAATTACCTTGGTAAAGGCCAGCTTTACAGTCTTGTCCCTTTCCTCTTGCCAGCAGCCATCTATCGCCACCCTTAATATTTTTTAAGTTTTCTCAATTTTTCAATTTTCTTATGATTAATTCGATATTTTCTTACTATTAGGACACTGAAAAATTACTTAGGGTGGCAATAGATTGCAGCTGGCAAGAGGATGGGGCAAGATTGTAAAGCTGGCCCAGACCAAAGAAATTAGAAAACTAACAAGTACAGGAAAGTCTGTGCCATTATGTAGCACCACTAGTTTTGATTGCTGAGCTGTAGTTAAAAAAATAAAACCATTTTTTACCATTTCTTCATCTTTAAATCACCCTTTGAAAATGGCTTCAACAGTTCTGTGACCTCTTAACACACTGTATGTTCCCGCTAGAACTGCCGGATCACAGAAAAATTAGTCAGTCAGTGCCTTGTTCAAAATATTCAAGAACGCTAAGAAATTGGTAATGGAAAGAATTTATTTAATCATAATGTTTTGCACAAGTATGGTTTTGTGTAAGATTACTCAGATACAGTAAACTAAAAAATTGCTTATATTATAATGTTTGTGTACTGTTTTGGGAAGTTGTTTCTATTGTATATTATTACTATTATCGTATTGTACGAAAATGACTTATCCCGTATCATATGTTACAACCACGGATATAAATAAAATTCTATTATATTTTTCCCTTCATGGAGATGTAGAGAAAAAGGATGTAATGGGTTTTCAAATGAGAGGCTACACAGCTGTAGGGCATTGTGGGAATATAAAAATTAAAATAAGTTCTGTTTTATCCTAGATAGAATTCATTTCTTTTCCTGCCTAATCGTGACAAATAAATACCTGGACAATGCCATGTTACTTCAGCAAATAAATGAACCAATTATTTAACAACCCAAAGTAGAAAATAAAGCGTATACGAGATTTTATGAGAGCAATTTTCATTGCAACTCCATCATTGCCCATCAATCAAGTACTCTTGAGACAAAATTCAGGTAGTTCTAGTTGGCTAAATGTTGGGGATTGGGATGTTTGTACAAAATGAAAACTATTTAGAATCTTATTCACTAAGTGCAGTGATTGTACTACCAAACTGTCTTTTCTTGTTTTGGATATTATTTCCTTTGTCACAGTAATTGTATAAATACATTTTCCTTCATTTTTTGTTACAGGGTATAAAAAAGATAAAAGAAATTGAGAATACTATTAAGATACAAGAAAAGCTTTGCAATGTTGAGCAGCTGCCAGCTATTAATCAAGACTTAAGCTTTGATCTAGTACGTGTTGTGTATGAATGGGCTAAAGGAAAGGTAAGATTTAATTAATACAGAAATTTAATTGGCATGAACTTCTCAAAAAAAAATTATATTTGTGTGCAGATTTCCGAATTTAAGTCAGTTTAAAACACAATTACATACCTGGCAACATTTTTGCCATTTATTTAACTTTCAAAGCTATTATAAATTATAATTGGCCTTTGGATGTGCTAGTTGGGAGATCGTGCTCAGGATCACAGAAGTATGTAGCGTATAACAGGAAGGGGCCAAACTACGTATCTGGATTCCTTTTTCTGTTAATAGTTATTTATGCACAAAGGGCGCCTCGAGCAGTGACAAAATGCTCAAGAGACTTTGGCCCGAGGGCTTTTTGTCACCCAAGATCATTACAACCAGTGGTATTTAGACAATCTCATTTTTTACCTACTTTTATTGATTCACATTTAGTAATTAACTAGATGTTAACTTCACTGGGTTTGTCGTTTCATATTTCCCTTTCATAAGAGAACATGTAGCATCATTCAACTATTTTCATATTTCCGTTACAGTAAATTAGAGAAGTATCGCAGGAATCACAAGGAACAATTGGGAAAATGCTTGAGAGTTGATATTGATATGTAGCTGCCAGTTCAAAATCAGTTTGGTGTTTTTGACTAGCCACCAATGATTAGTATTCAGCAAATTGTTTTGAAATATTATTTAATCAAAATTATTTATAATGAATTGTATGTATTAAAACAATTACACCTCATTTTTCTTTGTTTTCAGCCATTCTCTGATATAATGACCTATAAAGTGGATGTTCAAGAAGGTATTATTGTGCGTTGTATTCAACAGCTCAGTGAAACAATCAATGATGTCAAGGATGCTGCAAGTACTATTGGTAACACACTATTAAAATCAAAAATGGAAGATGCTCAGAAAGCAATTAAACGTGATATAGTATTCTTAGCAAGCTTGTATACTTCAGATACAACCTTACCAAAACAAGATGAAGTAGACAATGAAAATAAGGATGAATGAGTTTGGTAATGTTTTATTTAACTAAAGGCTTCTTAAAACTAATAAATTAAGCACGAATCAATATAATTTATTATTATTTATTTTTCAACTTGATGGAATATACAATGAAAAATTGTAAAAAAGAAAACATTAAACTATGAAATGTAGTGAAAGTTTTATTGAACTTGAACATTAAAGACCCAGTTAACCTATTGCCAAGATTATTTACAGAGCTCTCTGTTCATTACCTGCCATTTGACCTTGCCCTTTAGAAACTTCACTAATGCATATCCACTGACCTTCATTATTTTCTCTCCATAAACTAACTTTATTATCCCCACCAGATACAGCTAAAATATTACCATTAAGGGACCAGCTTACATTCCATACAACGTCATCAAAAGTATTCAGCACTGTGGAATTCCATTGCACATTATCATCACTTGTCCAGATTATTACACGCCTATCTTGAGAGCAACTTGCAATGGTACTGCGAGGTAATCCAATAGAAGGTGCCCAAGCAACATCTCTAACCCAGTCAGAATGAACTTCGAGTTTAGTTTCTTCAATCCATCGATCACCTTCTTCTTTCCAGATTTTAACTAAATTGTCACAACCGCCAGTCACTATTCTTTTAGGAGGAAGGCTAGGACGAGCAGATGATGTAGGATCAAGTGCAGGATTAATTGAAGTTGCAGGGCACCAACTCACCGCATTGCATCCAATTGTATGAGCATTCGTGATTTTCTTGACTTCCCAACTTCCATCTGGGTTGCTAATCAAAATTGACACAGATCCATCCGAACTACCACATGCTAGAATTAAGCCGAATTCGTGAGGTGCCCACGCCACAGAATTTACGGATGAATCGTGGCTGTTATACTCATAGAATTTCTGCCACTCGCCAGCTTCTTTCCAGATAATAACTTTCCTATCGTACGAACAAGACGCCAGAAGGTTTCCATACTTTGGATGTGCCCAAGCTACTTGCCAAACAGGTCCGTAGTGTCCCTTCAAATCAGCTTTCAAACTTTGGGTTCCGTTCCTAATATCGAATATTTTAACTGAATGATCTGATGAACATGTTGCGAGGCGAAGACCATAATAATCCATTTCGGCATCGTGGATGATGTCTTCGTGGCCTGTGTCCACAGTATTTAGAACTGAAACCATTTCCAAGCGTCTGTCAATGTGGAGAGTATAGTAATCCTCTTTTCAACTACGTTTTTAAGTTTTTCGGAGGACACGTTTGACGCGAACACCTCTCCCTCCACTCCAACCAAATCCCACCTCCGCTTGTCCACTATTTTTCTACATACGTGGAAGATCAGTTTATAAAACTTACCGCAACAAAGCAGCCTTACTCTGGACCAATGTAGATTCGAATGTTGGCACGCATGTTTAAAGCCCGCCAAAATATCAAGAGTGGGAGCACTTGACAAACAGTGACGGATAATTTGTGCGCAGAAGTTATCAAGTAAAATTTTGTGGTTTCGTCGAAACACAAAACAGTGAAGTTACTGATGAATTTAATATGAAGGTGAGAATAAGTAAATAAAGGAGAAGTTATTGTGTAAAACGTTGTCAAGATGGTTTTGCAAAACAGTGGCAAATACCGACCAGACAAAAAAGATACTGGAAAGTCGTCGGGGGCGTCAAGGTAATTTGTGTTGTGTATACACAGTATAATTATCTATTAATTTAATTATAACTAGAGCTTGGAAATTTATGCAAGCTTTTAATCCTGAAATATGCAGGCAAATATGCCAAAACAATGTTGAAATGTGCACAAAAATTGTTAAGATATGCAGCTTTTGGTCACAAAAACGTATTTTATAATGACATTACATGTTTTTCCCACCTAGAGACGGAATATTCAAATTAAAAACAGATTAGTATCTATTTCTGCACATTTAATTTTGCATTAAGAGCACAGAATTGTATTAAGGATATGTGCTGTTAGGGAGTGTCTATTAGACAATATAATTTTGTGTGTAGAAAATTATATTTCAACATTACTTGATATGGGAGACAATGTTTGTGCTCAATACTTTGTCTGGAAAGTGAACACTATTTCCTTCCAAGAGTTTACCCATTGTACAGTTTGAAGCCTAGATTCTTTCCAAAAACTTCCTTTGTTTTCTTCCTATTTGCTTTTCCCATCACACCTGGAGCTGGCATGAATTTATCCCTTGCCTCCTGAAGTGCATCTAGTAAGGTTTTCTTGAATTCTTTATCTTCTTGATAAATCAATGACAGTAGATATTACTTCAGTGGCATTGGCTGTCAGTAGTCTGCAACATATTGTACTAATGTATTTGAAGCCACAAAAAAGTTCACACTTTCCATTAATAAATATTATATATGTGGAAATGCATATTTTTGCATTACTTTAGGCAAAAAGTCAAAAAGTATGTAAAAACATTCATTTATGTGCCAAAAAAACCTGAATCTGCAGAATATGTTATATATGCAAAACATTTCTTACCTTATTTTCAATATTTTGCCATGAAACGTACTCATTTGAAGTTAACAAAAAAACCTGCAATTGCATGAACTTCCCAGTGCTAATCATGGCAATGAAGAATAGGAGGAATTTGTGTAGATATCACAAGTACCCAGTGCAACAAGTACTGAGTACATCAGCAAAAGCATAACGGTAAATATAATTTTTCAGAGAGGATACATCAGAATTGCGAATAAGAGAAGCTCAGGAAAATGATGTTATTGATGCAAAGTATGGTTTTGAGAGAGTTTCTGATCACTGCGAACGTGTGGGCTTTCTCATTAACATGCACACGGTTGGTTTCCATATTTCTTTATTTTTTTATTCAGTTGGCATGCTAGAGTTATTTTCAAAATGTATTTTCTATTATTCATCAGACGGAAATATTGGATGAAGATAGAAAACTTGTTAGTGCTGTTGACTACTACTTTATTCAAGAAGATGGAAGTCGCTTTAAAGCATCCTTACCCTACCGGCCATATTTTTATATTCTTCCGAAAAAGGATTGTATTCAGGAAGTTATTGGATATCTTACAAAGAAATTCAGTGGTTTATTGTTGAAAGTAGAAGTAGTTAGTAAGGAAGATCTTGATTTGGTAAGTGACAGTGTTCTAAATAATTTTTACTGAATTATATAAACTGATGGGGTTTTGGTTTTAAATTTTATGTGGTGTGTAATCTAAATTAAGTAATCCTTGAATTTGTAGCCAAACATCTGATAGGTTTGAAGCAAAAATTTATAAAACTTGCATTTGCTACGGTCAATGATCTTGTGAAAGTGCGTAAAGATATAATGACTGCTGTAAAGAAGAACCAAGAAAGAGAAAAGAACAACACATATTACACAGAAATGTTGACTTCAGCATTAGCTACTAAAGGTGATGCAGGTATAAGTAAAAAAATCACAGATCAAATGGAGAACATTCTTGACATAAGGTATGCAATATTTTAGTTATCCCAAATATTTCATTTATAAATGGCGTATTTTATTTGGGAATGTGCAATTTCCAGAGAATATGATGTTCCATACCACATTAGAGTTTCTATTGACAACAAAATATTTTGTGGTTCATGGTATTCTGTCAAAAGTAGAGGAACAGAAAATCCTATTATTACCAAAAGGGATGATATTATCGAAAGACCTGATCTGATTGTCCTTGCTTTTGACATTGAAACTACTAAGCTGCCTTTGAAATTTCCTGATTCAAACACTGATCAGATTATGATGATATCATATATGATTGACGGACAGGTAAATTTGATTTTTAATAAATAACATATGTTGTGCAAGTTTTTATTCGCATGCATCACTCAAGTAACATGTATTAGAGTATACAATGGTTGCATCATTCTAATCTCTTTTTCTTTTCAATAAACATGTTGTAACTTTTACCTTTTGTCAATATTTAGGGTTATCTTATTACAAATCGTGAAATAATAGCTGCTGAAATAGAGGATTTTGAGTACACACCTAAACCAGAGTTTGAGGGCATGTTTACAATTTTTAATGAAGAAAATGAAGTTGCACTATTGCGGTGCTTTTTTAATCACATAAATGAAATAAAGCCTCATGTATTTGTGACTTACAATGGAGATTTCTTTGACTGGCCATTTGTGGAAACTCGGGCAGCATTCCATGAAATTGATATGAAACAACAAATTGGTTTTGCAAAGTCTCGAGATGGGGTTTACACTTGTCGTGCTTCTATGCATATGGATTGTTTATGGTATGAATGTCATTTTTGACTTAAACATATTAAATCTAATATTTTGAATGCTCATTATCTTTGCATTTGTCGATAAATATTATCTTGTCATATTTTGTCTTCTTTTTTCAGTTGGGTAAAACGAGATTCTTATTTACCAGTTGGTTCCCATGGCTTAAAAGCTGTAGCAAAAGCAAAATTGCGTTATGATCCTGTTGAATTAGATCCAGAAGATATGTGTAGGTTGGCTTCTGAAGAACCTCAGGTTTTATCAAACTACTCAGTATCTGATGCTGTAGCCACATATTACCTATACATGAAATATGTTCATCCTTTCATTTTTGCGTTGTGTACTATTATTCCTCTGGAACCTGATGAAGTGAGTTTACTTTTTTGTGGAGATTGCTTGGTGAAAGAAAATGGTAGGACAAATCTTATCAATAGTTCACGAGATAAATAAGAAAATATTGAAATATCTTTCCATAGTAAAGAAAGTTAACATAATGGTTTTCATCCAGGTGGATTATTTTTTATTTAAAATACTTGCTTTGACTCATCAAAATTGAATAACGATTCTTGCCATTTCATTTCCCAGAGCAGTTTATATGGGCAAGAAATCTGCCGGGAGAAGAATGGGAATACTTATTTATTTGTTATCTAGGTATTGCGTAAGGGATCTGGAACTTTGTGCGAGTCCTTGCTCATGGTGGAAGCATTTCATGCAAATATTATATTTCCTAATAAGCAGCAGGCAGAGTACAATAAGCTGACAGAAGATGGGCATGTGCTTGATCAGGAAACCTATGTCGGTGGCCATGTGGAAGCTTTAGAATCTGGGGTATTTCGGGCTGATATACCATGTCGTTTCAAGTTGGTAAGGCTCTTTTTCTTTTCTATTGTTGAATATAGTTTTTATTATATTGATGAATATTTATTGTATTTGTATTTTGTTGTTTTAAAAAAAAACAATTTCTATAATTTGTTTTCAAGTCATTAGTCAAATCAGTGATAGAGTTAATTAAAATTTTTCATGAGTCGCAGAGAAAATGCTGAAATGATTCACAATTTATCTCTTGGAAACAAGTTAAGTTTTACTCATCTTTCTCTAAATATCATGTGCATTTATAATGTTTAATAGCAATGATTATAAATGAATAATGATTCATTATATACAACCCCTTATCAATTACAGTCAAATTCAACTTATTGGCTTAACCATACAACTTTTATTTCAAAAACTTAAATATGGACATACACAATTTTTGTAAGAATGAAACCGATTGTTGTGTTCTTGAAAACATTTAATTGCCCTTCTGTTTCTGTTTAAAATTTTACCATTTGTTTGTGGCTGTTATTGAAGGTGTTTCTTTACCAAGCTCTTTGTTAAGAACTCTATACAATTTGAATAACTAATTTTTTTTATTAATATTGTCTCTTGAAATTTGAGTTTGCATAAAATAAATGCAAATAAACTCTGAAAACATCTTCATTGAATCTTTCCGCTTTAATGATTTTTTCTTATTGCATATTTTGTTTTGTGATTTCAACCTTTTACTCTAAAAATTAATGTATCTGCATGTTCTTCGAAACACAGGTAGTATGATTTTTGTGAAATTTTCTGTTCTGATGCATCTGAACAACGTGATTCTTCTGTCTTGAAATTCCATCAGTAGGGGTTTTTATCCGTGTTTGGTTAAAAGCAATATGCAATACATTAAAGTATTGAGGTGTGTGCAAGGCATGGTCAGGGCAGTGATAATGGATGGAGAGATGAGGTGAATCGGAGGGTACACTGTGGTAATATAGTAAATAAAATTAGGTACTTCTATGTTACAAAATAGTGTGACGTATTGGGATTTAAGTACACAGACGAGTGATTCTAAGATAAAATATTTACTCAACACTTTACAAGTTAAATTTACAAGCATTAAACAGAAATCTATGGCAACCCTTTTTCCCCCTTAGCCGCGAAAACCCCGCGACCGCCCCTAGGTAGGCCTAGTATCACTGCTCTAACGTAGATCCTAATCCTAACTAGATAACCTGGTCGTGAGACCTCCAGATAGTAAATGTTTTACGTAAAATATGGACATAATAAACAAAAACAAAAACCTAATTAAGATACTTGAAATAAAATCTTTCGGCTGTTCTCCCCTCTATCACCTATGCCAGAGGTGCACAAGCGCCCCATTTGAGCCCCTTAGTGGGGCGCTGGAAAGCCCGCCCCCCACGAGAACCAGTTGGCATAATCCTCGACGGCCGGGCTGTCCCTTCACTTTTCTGCTCTTTACATTTTTCTTTCAGTAGTTGGGAATCGTCGTAACTGCACGGGTATTGTCAATGTTCGGTTCCACTTAAATTGCTGCCACCGCCATCGTGGGGCGCGTCGCTGGGGCCCTTGTGCAAGCCTGACCTATGCTATGTTGCCAGTTACCTTACATTGCTACATTAGACATATAAACACATACATAATAATTCTTGAAGCATCTTGAAAAAAAACCAAAATTAAAATTAATTTTTTGAACCGAGTTTATTGACACACGTATGTATCCACATATAAAATGAGCAATACCACAAAAAATTTTACCCTTGAATTAACAAAAATATATACAGAGAATTTCACCGACATTTATACATTGTCATGAACGTGTGTTCCCTACACCTGCCAGTGGATCAATTCATTCGTCGTACATACGACTAAGCGCGTCAGCATTTACATTTCCTGAACACTTTTTGTGAATTATACGCAAATCGAGGTGCTGAATTAAGAGAGACTACCGTAATAACCTAGGGTTTTTGCCCGCTTTGTTACGCAACCAGACCAAAGGCAGGGTGGCCAGCGAACCTGGAATCCTTGAAAACCGGGGGGAAAAACAGGGAATTTGAAAAGGCTTGGAAGAACCGGGAAAAAAACGGGAATTTGATTTGAAAACCAGGATTTTTCGTTATTTTCAGATTTTCACTCAACAATTAGCACATTTATATACGGCATCGTATTCAGTAAAGTGCAGAATTCAACTCTGTACATGGGGACAGGGGAGAGGTGTGTGTGTTTTAACGAGGGTAGGTGGAAATCTTCAAAAGACACCATGCGGCACGTACCACATAATAGTGTGACATTTTTACCCACTAAAACCAACCTCCTTCTCCTCCATCCTCCCATGGAACCGCCGTTAGGCATTACATCACGGGAGTGGATTAGAGTGGCTTAGTCACAAGCCACTTCCCTTCGTCAAAACGTAGGAAGATCAAACGAGGATCAATCGACTTCCCTTCTTTCCCTTTCTATTCTCCTGAGCTCAGCTATTATGGTCTGCGCATATGAGCTCACCGCATCCCAGTTGGTTTCTGAGGCGAGCATGCACCCAACCATTGCTTCGGGTGTCAGCGGGTCGATCCCGAGTATACTCATAACGTGCCGTCGCTGCAGATGGTATCGCGGGCACTGAAGAACACATGCTCGGCGTCTTCGACAGCAGGTTCACATAATGGACAGAATGGGGTATCCTCCAGCTTGAACCTGTGGAGATATGCCAGGAAGCATCCGTGTCCAGACAACAGCTGTGTCAAGAAGAAATTTACTTCGCCGTGTTTACGGTTGATCCACGGTGCAATGGTTCTCCACCTGCCATTCGAGCAGTGTTGTCGAGCAGTCTGGGGTTCTCCTCTTCTTTGTGATATCGCCTCCGTCTTTCCTGCGCCAAGATATCTACAGGAGGCATCCCCGCGATGACGCACACTGCATCGTTTGACACAGTGCGGAATGCACAAGCTACCCGCAATGCTGATAACCTGTACACTGACGTCATCCCTCGGATGTAACTATTTATCGACATGGAGTTGGCCCATACTGGGGCTCCATAGAGCAAGACGGACCTCACAACCAAGGCCAGAAGCTTCCGTTTCTCCTGACAGGGCCCTATGTTGGCATTAGTCTCGACAATGCTGCATTAATTACCGCAGCTTTATTGCTGGCGTACTTCAGGTGGTCAGCAAATGTCAGACGGGCGTCAATCATGAGACCAAGATAGTTGATCGACGGCTGCGATGCAATATGGTGGTCTCAACTTTGAGAGTGATGGTTTCTCTCTTTTCCTGCTAGTGACTAGGATAACCTCAGTCTTGTGCTCAGCTAACTGCAGCCCTGAGGACTTCAACCACTGACTAACAATAGCGATCGCTTCGTTGCAAATATACACAATTTCCTCAATGTACTTTGCAACGGCGACGATAGCAATGTCGTCCGCGAAACCAATAATACTGGTTCCTTCTGGGAGGGGAAGCCGAAGAACCTCGTCATACATCACATTCCATAATGGTGGACCCAATACCGACCCTTGCGGGACACCAGCCGTGATATTATGTACCTTCGGCCCATTATTTGTATTGTAAATCAGGGCTCTATTACTCAGATACTCGGCCACAATCTTCCTCAGGTACGTTGGCACATTAAATCTGCGGAGAGCTTGGTGAATATTACTCCACCTGGCCGAGTTGAATGCATTTTAATATCTAACGTAACGACAGCACAGTACTGTTTTGGGCCTCTCTTCCATCTACTTCTCCAATTGCTTGTCGGGCGGTGTTAATGACAAGCTGGACTGCGTCAACAGTCGAGCGGGCTCTGCGGAAACCATACTGATTTTCTGAAAGGCCTCCTCCCTCCTCCACAGCTTTTTCTAGTCTCGTACTAATATCTCTCCAGAACCTTGCCAGCTGTGTCAAGCATACACAATGGCCGGTATGATGATGGATCTTCGGGTGATTTATTCCTTAGGGAGGAGCACCAAGCGCTGTTTTTCCATCTTTCTGATACACCCCTTCCCTCGCTACGAATAATAAAGATCCACAAAGATGTCGGGGTGAGCGAGTATCGCCGTCTTGAGGGCAATATTGGGAATGTTATCCGGTCCGGAGCCTTTGTTTGCCGATTCTGCTGATTGCGTGCAGAATTTCTTCTTGCGTGACTGGAGGAATTATTTCTAGCTCAGATAACGCTATATTAACTGAGTCACCGGGGTGGCTCGGGAATAGGGCTGTCACAATTCTGAGCAGCATACTGGGGCAAGTTGGAGAACGTAGGTGCCGCTGTCTTAACCTACACATGACCGTCTTGTACGGCCTTCCCTATGGATCCTTTTCCACCTCGTCACACAGGCTTTTGGAGCATAAGCGTTTGCTCTTGCGGATCTCTATCTTCAACTGGCTTCGAGCGAGTTTGTATTGCTCTTGCAATTGAGGAAAGTTGTCTCTGCCACGAGCTCTCTGGTACTGTCTTCTGGCTCGAAGGCACCTCCGTCGTAATTGGGCGATTTCCTCAGTCCACCAGTAAACTGGTGAACGTCGAGAGATTGCGCCCGTCTAGACATAGCCGCATCACAGGCTTTGGTTATCCATTTCATCACCTGCCCAGCTTTGTCATCTGCGGTACCTGTTGGCACTATCGTCTCCAAACATTGTCGGAAAACTTCTTCGTCGAACGTTTTTGCATTCCACCCAGCTGGCTGATATTTCGGCACAAAATTATCCTTCCGCTGATTTTTCACCTCGTACAAAAGTGCCTGGTGGTCACTATGGGTATAATGTTCACTAACTCCAGAACACTCCCATTCTCAAAAGATTATCTGACATGAACGTCAGATCCACAACAGATCCCAGCCCCTCGGCGGAAGGTGTGTATGTCTCCTGTGTTGGCAAGTTCTACATTCAGAAGGGAGAGGGATGCCAGAACTGCTCGACTCGCTCATTAGTGGACGAACTACCCCACTCAACCGCCCAGGCGTTGAAATCTCCAGCTATCACCAAGGGGCTTCGTCCTCTTGCGTCGTACCCTAAGCGGTCAAGGAACTGCTCAAACTCGTCCATTGTCGCGTTTGGTGAGGCATAACAGCTGTAGATGTAAACGCCGTTGATTTTTACCCAGACAAATCCAGCTCCGGGTCTCGTCATTACTTGCTGGAATGTGTGTTTTCCACAGGCCCAGATTGCCGCCTGGTTGTGAAGGTCAGATACCCACGCTGTATCTTCACGGTTAGTATACTGCTCGCATACTATTGCTAAATCAGCCTCCCATTCCCTAACCGACTGTGCCAGGATATCCTGGGCGACTGCGCAATGGTTGAGATTGAGTTGTATAATTCTCATTTTCTATCCGTTATTGCTTTCTGCGCTTTTTGGTACGATGGACACCTGCTGCACCCAGTAGCATGTCTGCCTTGTTTCCCCTTTTCTTCACAAAGCAAGCACTTTGCGTCATTTGTGCATGACTTAGCAAGGTGATCATCACCACCACAATTCATGCACAAGTTGGACCGGTCATGTGTGTTTTTACATGCTTTTCTGAGGTGTCCAAAATCCAAACATCTGTAACACCTCAGGGGGACCTTCTCACGCAGAGTGCAGTACACCCATCCTATTCTTACTTTACCGATGGCCAACAATTTGTTAGCCACCGCAACAGGAACGCTGATTATTGCTACCTGTGTTCCACCATAGGATGGTCTTAGGGATTTGACCGCAGTAGCTGGGAGATCACTGGCTTCGGGAAGTTTGTCCACCAGAGCCCTATGCACTTCCTCTTTATTGTGACCTCATCCAGGTCCTTCACCTGAATAGTCACGGTGTGAGTGAGAGCCCTCACATCAGCGTCCGATCCAAACACCTTCTTTACAGAGGACTGAAAATCTGTAGTTTGTCCTCCGGCAGACCGCTTCAGTTGCAGAAGGAGATCGCCGCCAGCTGTCTTCCGGATGTGCGTGACATTCTCGCCCAGATCTTTAAGCTCCGGGTCAGTTTTCATTTTTTTAAGGATGTCCGCGTACGATAGCGCGTCGTCCTTCTTCTTGATCATCAGGGCATCTGGTCTGGGTGGCCTTTTCCGCGTTTTAGAACGCTTACGCGTTCTCTTACGAGTGACCACTTGCCACTCGAGCTCTTCTCGTGCCACTTCGGGATCTTCTCGTGTTATTTCCGCAGAAGGTATTTCTGCCCGGATTTTATCTCCGTTTTTCGCAGACTCCTTCCTTACCTTGGGCACCTGGGAGTTCCGGTTTCGCGAAGGATCGCTTCTCGTTACTAGTACTCCCGCAGCCACCTTCTCAGGGGACGTCTGAGTGCACTCTTCCTTCCCAGTAGTTTTGTTGCACTGAGGATCTGGTCTGGGTGATCCTCCTTTTTGCAGTGCTACCACCTCGTTAAAGTGCGTATGGATCGAATACGCCAATTTCTTGATCTCACCATGAACATTATGTCGAGGCTTAACAAAATTGAGAAGCTCAGTTATTTTCTTCTCAAGGCTACACAATGCCTGTTGTTTCGCAAGATCATCACTAGTAGCAAAGGATACTACAGCAGCCCAGTGGTCCACTGCTGAAGTACTGCGGTCGCTGGTTGACGACGCCTGGGAGCCCGCTTGCTCACTCCCAACAGACGCCGGTACTGGGGATCCGGGCCCCTGCACCGTAAACTGAGATCCCAAAAGACCTTCCATATTGGTTTTTTGACTGGGGTGTCCTTCCCCGCCTGTTGGTCCGTGAGAGGTATTTTAATTGCCTCTTGACCTCTATATCTAGAGATTCCTCCCCTGTACGCCACCTGGGGACACGTCGCTTAGGGTTACAGGCTCCCCCGGCTTCACCCTTTACCCTGGGCCAGGGTTGTAACCAACCAGACCGTATCCCGACATACTTTCAGGGCGCTCCAGTACGGCGGTTACATGCCATTCCGACAGGAGACTTGTCAGAACCCCCTTCTCTCGTCTGTTGGTCGACCCATACCGTCAGTGGGATTGGTTACCACAGCCTTGGCACGGGTTACTCGACTCGACAGGGTCCACCTCTTGAAGGTGAGAGCGGAGTTAGGATGGAGAGGCTAGGAGACTCTCTTCCGAGAGACTTGTAATCGCATCACATCCCCTTGGACCCGTGTGTGTGTATATATATATATATATATATATATATATATATATATATATATATTGTGTGTATGTATGTGTGTTTTTACGAGGGTAGGTGGAAATCTTTAAAAGACACTGAGTAGCCCATGCTACCTAGCGTGTGAGATTTTCACTCATTAAAACCGAACCTCCCTTCTCCTCCATCCTCTCCGCGGAACCGCCTAAAGGCATTACATCGCGGAGAGTGGAGTAGTGACCTCGTCACATGAAATTAGTCAGTTGAGGAATCATGAGATATCATTCCTACCTTTCTCTATGCGTCTGTATTCCATCAATGTATCTTGTGCAAAATTGCACACCACCCTCCAATTGCTGTCAGAAACAAGAATACTTGAAACTGTTTTCTGGTGTCAACTGGCCTATACTCGGCAGTGGCTAGTAGTTGAGGTGCGAAATGTGGGCACTGATAAAACACGTGTTCGGCGTCCTCGACACAGGTTCACACAGGACAATGAAGGATATCACCTAGTTTGAACCTGTGAAAGTAGGCTCTGAAGCAACCATGTCCTGTTAAAAGCTGCGTGATGTAATAATTTATCCCGCCGTGCTTTTGACTGATCCACGATTCAACTGTAGGAATCAATCGGTATGTCCATTTCATTGGAGCGTGTCCCAGCTGTTGCCACTCTGCTAGTGTTCCAAGTACATCTGCTTCCCGTCTCTTTTGTCGTAACACCTCTGTCGTTCACGGGCCATTATATCTATCGGAATCATCCCGGCTAATTACGCAAACTGCTTCATTGGAGACAGTGCGGAACGCACATGCCGCCCTCAGCGCAGATAACCGATATACTGAAGCCATGTCTCATACGTAGCTCTTCGTATCTGCAGAGTTGGCCCCAACTGGTGAACCGTAGAGCTCAACAAAAGTGACGATCGAGGCAAGGAGATTCCTCTTTTCATGAGTAGGCCCTCCGGTGTTTGGCATTAACCTAGTCAACGCAGCATTCACCACCGCCGTTTTTTTGCTGGCGTAGTCCAAATGGTCTTTAAAGGACACGCGCGTGTCGATGATACCGAGGTATTTTATCGCGGGTCGTGAAGAAATGTTGTGGTGACCGACTTTGAGAGTGATGGATTCTCTCTTCTTTCTGCTAGTTACGAGCAGCACTTCTGTTTTATGTTCGGCAAGCTGCAATCCCGCGGAATCGTCTGCGAAACCAATGATCTTGGTTCCTTCTGGGAGTGGGAGCCTAAGAACGACATCATACATGATATTCCACAGAAGTGGACCCAGCACCGAACCCTGTGGGACACCAGCGGTGATGTGTCCCTTCAGTCCATCATCCGTATTATAGACTAGAATTCGTCTATTCAGATAATCGGCCACTATTTTTCTCAAGTACGTAGGTACATTGATTTGATGTAGTGCCTTATGAATGATACTCCATCTTGCCGAGTTGAAAGCATTCTTAATGGCCAATGTTACAACTGCGCAGTACTTTTTTGGATCTCTTCTCCACCTGCCCCCTTTAACGGCCTGTCGGGCTGTGTCCACGACAAGTTTAACAGCATCGATTGTTGAACGAGTTTTGCGAAAGTCATACTGGTTCTCTGAGAGTCCACCTCCTTTATGTATTGCATCTTCCAATCTTGCGCTTATAATATGTTCGAAAACCTTACCAGCGGTATTGAGCATGCACAGCGGCCGGTAAGTCACCGGATCTTCAGGAGGTTTTTTTTTCCTTTGAAAGCAGTACTAGTTGTTTCTTCCATCTCTCAGGAAATATCCCTCCTCTCAGACATGTGGTCCACGAATATTCACTTCGAGTGCATATCGCAATCTTAAGGGCGATGTTGGGGATACTATCCGGTCCTGGTACCTTGGAATTACCAATTCTACTGATTACGTGCAGTGGCTCATCCTTAGTGACTGGTGGTATCATTTCCGTATCAAGTGGCATGATGATCGTCAGTGGCCGGGGTGGTGTGGGAATAAAGTTATCACAATTCTCCGAAGAATATTAGGGCAGGTTGGAGGCTGAGTATGCGACTTTATAAACATACCCATAACCGTCTTGTATGACCTACCCCATACATCTTTATCAACTTCATCGCACAGGCTTTTAGCGCAAAGACGTTTACTTTCCCGGATTGCGGTCTTCAACTGGTTTCTTGCTTTTTATATTGTTGTTGCAATTGAACAAAGTTATCTTTACCACGAGCTCGCTGATATAGTCTCCTGACCCGAAGGCAGTGACGGCTATGCTGAGCAATGTCTTCATTCCACCAGTAAACAGGTAATCGTCGGTGGTTGGTTCCTCTTCTGGGCATAGCTGCATCACAAGCTCTGGTTATCCAGTTCATAATTTGGATAACCTTTGTCTCTGCGGTCCCTGATGGTACAAAGTTCTCCGAACAAAGGCGGAATACTTCCTCGTCAAACGCTTTGGCCTTCCATCCCCTCACCGTACATTCCGGTCCAACATGACGAGATGCAGGCTGTATCTCGTATACAATAGCCTCATGGTCGCTGTGTGTGTAGTGTTCACTGACATTCCAGGATACTCCCGTTCTCAACAAGCTGCCTGTCATGAACGTTATATCCACCACAGACCCTAAACCGCATGTGCGGAAGTGTGTATATCTCGGGTGTTAACGAGTACTACGTTTAAGAGAGAGAATGATTATAGGACGGCTCGACCTCTCTTATTCGTAGTCGAGTTCCCCCACTCCACGGCCCAAGCAGTGAAGTCCCCAGCTATCACGAGGGGGCTGCGACCTCTGCCGTCAAGAACTAGACCATCCAGGAATTGCTCAAAGTCATCAAACGTAGCAGCTGTAGATATAGATTACATCAATTTTGGCCCAGACGAATCCAACTTCGGCTCGAGTCATTACTTGTTGAAATGGACGATTCCTCATGCCCAAATTGCTGCTTTGTTGCATTGGTCCGATACTCACGACGAATCGTCGCGGTTTCTATATTGCTCACACAGAATCGCGACATCTGTCTCCCATTCCCTTACAGATGTGCTAGAATATTCTGCGCAACGTCACAGTAGTTCAGATTTATTTGAACTATTTTCATGGTCTGTCCAATATTTTCTTTAGAGCTCTTTGGTAAGAAGGACACCTGTTACACCCAGTAGCATGTTTGCTGTCTTCGCCGTTTTTTACGCACAGCAGGCACTTTGATCGTTCGTGCATGTCTAAGGGAAGTGATCATCACCGCAATTCGTGCACAACTTCGATCTGTCGCACGGGTTCTTACATGCCGAACTTATATGCCCAAAATCTAAGCATTTGAAGCACCTCAGTGTGTGCGTGCGTGCGTTTTTCAGAAATGTTCGTATGTTGACATCGCAATTTACATTGTAAAATTAAAATTACTCTTTTATAATTTTCTTTAAAATTCACACTAATGTTTAAGGTTTTCCACTTAAAATTTAATATTTCATTTTAAATCCCTAATTTGATTATTTTACTTTAATTATATTATGTAACAATTGTATAATATGAAGTATCTAAATTATGTATCTAATCTAAATGAAATGAAAATATGTTGTTGCATATGGTAGCACTACTGGTGCAACCAGGAACCAACATGATGGCTTGTTGCCACTCGCTGGTGTGGGAGTGGAAAGTTGAGACCACTGAATGTGCTAATGATATATTTTGTAAGATGTTTTAATGCAGAAAATTTTATACATGCTTAAATGAGAAATATTTCAGGTTCCAGAGGCTTTTGATACTTTAATGAGTGGTGTCGAAGGTGCCATGAAACATGCAATTGAAGAGGAAGAAAATATTCCTATGGACCTAGTTGTAAATTTTGATGAAGTTGTTTCCGAAATTAAAGAAAAATTACAACATCTGAAAGAAAACCCTATTCGAAATGAGAAGCCTATTATATACCATTTGGATGTTGGTGAGCTGCAAGAATAATTTTACCGTTGTAGCTTTAGAAATAGAATTGAAGAAAAATAGTGGTAATTGAGAGAGGGTTTGGGGAGGTCACTGGAAACTTTGGAAAGGATATGGATGTTGATCCTACATTTTTTAAACTCCACTAGTAATTATAAACAGTTTTTCAACTGATTTGCATTGATATTTAAAGCAAATATTGAAATGGTTGTTTTAGCCTGGGATAGTAAATATTACTTTTCCCTCTCAGCGAGTACCAGTGTACATAAATTTTTCTGTTGAAATAAATGTATGAATGAAACATATTTCTGATTTTGCAAAGAAAGCTTTTGTGCATTAATTAGGGTAGTCGTGGAAATTTTAAAAAGTAAAGGAAAGTTGCGTACAATTTGTCAAACACAACAAATTTTATTTATTGGTATTGAAGGAATGAGGTAGTAAAGGAAATGAGAATGATAGAATTTAATATTTTCTCCTTCAAGCTGTAAGTTTGGAAAGTTTGTTCTATGTTAATTACAATTGGGATAGCCGAAACTTCTGATTTTGTAAAGAAAGCTTTTGTTTTCTTTATTTATACATAGTATATATTTATATATAAACTGTAAAGTGTCTGTCTCTTGCCTTGTAACATCAGAGTCGGTCAATGCCTTTTATTGCTTCGGCCAGGGACTCAATGCCGTCAGTAACCCGGCTTCCAAGAATCTGTGATGTCTCGAGTTGCTTAACTTTCATGACTTCACGGAGCGTAGTTACTTAATTCAGCTAACAATGTTGGCCATAGGAACCATTATTGCAGTTTCGTTCTGAAGTTCATGAAATGTTCAGTAAATATGAATTAAGTGTGGGATATAAATGTTACAAGAGAATAATTAGAAACAGTTGGAAAAAACATCCTTCTTACAATTTAAATATTATTTCATTTTGTGCTTTGTTTATTGTACAGGTGCAATGTACCCCAACATTATTCTGACAAACCGCTTGCAACCATCTGCTATGGTTGATGAGACTGTCTGTGCTGCATGTGACTTCAATAGGCCTGAAGCTGCGTGTCAGCGTAAAATGGCATGGATGTGGAGAGGCGAATGCAGTATGTTTTATTCCAGTATTAGTAAATTGTTTAAGATATTGAAATTACCATTCAGTTGCATGTTTTCCAAATGTTCAAAGGATTACTATCCATAGAAAATATTAGTTTCTTGGTGGTTCATGTATTGTACTAAATAATTACTCCGTTCAGTGCTTAAATGAAAGTGAAACAAAGTAAGTAGCTCCCTTTGAATGTAATTATTGAGAAAGCTGCCGTATAGTCATAAAATTGATTTGTTTTAATGTTAATCACTTTTTGTTTTTATAGTCATCATTTTTTTAATTGGGTTTCGGTCTTGATCTTGGATCTATATTTTAATTAGTGTCATAAAATAATTTTTTTTAAATTTTTACTTTACTTTGGATTTTCTCATTTTTTACAATTGTTCGAGTGTTCACAATACCAATGTAATGGTATGTGTAAGGATTATTTAACAAAACATTGTTTCAATAAGTATTAATTTGTCAATTCAACTTAATGATTCAAACTTTTTTCAATATCTTTCAAATTGGTTTTAATTTTGATTGTCTATAAATAATGAAAGGATACCCCAATACATAACTTGAATAATATAAAGGCCCTCATTCAAGAGAACATATTAGCATGTCATTTACATTGTACATTGTATTTGTATTCACAAGCTTAAATTATCGCTTGCTCCAGTTACAAATCATTAATACTTAATTTTATGTGAGTAACGAATCAACATCTGTTTGGATTTAAGTACAAAATATATTACCTTACCAAAATGTGTTCTCTTGATAACATTTAAAAAAAAAATTAATTTGTTAACCGAGTTAAATATTTAACTGATGGGTTAAATATTTAGAAGAAAACACATTTGGCGATTACAAGTCACATTTTCAGTACTCTTTTTCACTAAGTGTTTGTGTATTTGTATTCACAGTGCCTGCTTCTCGTAATGAATTCCATCGTATACAGCAGCAACTGGAGACTGAGAAATTTCCTCCCCAGTTTCCAGGAGGTGCAATGCGAGCTTTTCATGAGCTCACTACTGAAGAACGAGCTACATATGAAAAGAAACGTTTAACAGAATACTGTCGAAAGCATACAAGAAAGTACATGTGTATACAACTATTTGCCAAAAAGAGAACAGTTTTTATGTTGATACAGTGCGAGCATTTCGGGACCGTCGTTATGAGTATAAAGGACTCAGTAAGGTACAAATTTGATCTTACTTTAGAATGTTATTTTATTAATGTATTTGATACATGGGTAATTCAAAAATTGTTATTGAATTATATAATTTATTGCTGCAGGTAGCTAAAAGAGAAGTAGCTGAGGCTATTGCAAAAAAAGATGCTGCAGAAATAAAATCTGCTAAAAACAAAGAAGTACTCTATGACTCTCTGCAATTAGCTCATAAATGTATTTTAAATTCTTTCTATGGTTATGTGATGAGGAGAGGGTATGTACTGTCATGCTTTCTAAGTATTCGTTTTCAATGGTGTCTTAAGCTCTATGGAAGAATGAAAGAATCTGTTTAACAGTAATTTTTGAGTATATAACTTGTGTGGTTTTTAAACTGGAAGGTTGATAGTATGTCTTTTAAATATCTTATAGTCTTACAATATTAAAAAAATCCCCACTTCAGAAATCTCAAGAAATCACAATCTGCAAAAGCCATTAATAACTTAATTAAAATTGTAATTAATTTTGACTTATCTGTATTCTGATTGTTAAACAAAATACATGAATTCTTAGATTTATTATAATGTATAAGAAGAGAGTATAGTCCAACAGATCACCTTAAAAAGATTTATGTTTTTGGTGAAATATGTTTTGTGGCAGTTGAATTAATATTGTGGGTGTGTATTTTCTTCCAGAGCACGATGGCATAGTATGGAAATGGCAGGCATTGTATGCTACACGGGAGCTAATATTATTACAAAAGCTCGAGAGATAGTAGAGCAAGTAGGACGACCATTGGAACTTGATACTGATGGTATATGGTGTGTCTTGCCTGAGTCTTTTCCTGAAAATTTTGTTATTCATTCTCTCCATCCTAAAAAGTCAAAAGTCACTATTTCCTACATTAATGCTGTTTTAAATCGAATGGTGAAGGTGAGTGATTATTATTATTATTATTATTATTATTATTATTATTATTATTATTTTAAATAATGCAATTACTTTTTTGAACTCAGAAGCTTGGCAAAATGCTAATTTGTAATTGATAAGTTATTACGACTTCTAACAATAAGTATCAGTTCTTGTGCTGTGTATCACTGTGCTTCTGAAATTGTAAATTATATTAATTTTTCCCTGCTCTGCCTATTGTAACTTCCAACATTTATTTATTTATTTTTTGTATTGTTTTATTATGACCTATTTCTTCCTTTTCCCTCATTATGTTCCTCTCTTTGTCTTGGCACCGATTTTAATTTGGCTGAAAACTTTTCTGCAAGCCTTGACAACATAGTGGGCACTGTTACAATTTTGTCTTTCTCTGCATCCAGAGGCATGGCAGGAAGTGTTGAACTTAGGTCCCTGGGGCCAGGATCTGTTAAAAATTGCTACAAGAATGCCAGATCATACCAGTCTTGTTTCTTTGATTTGTATCAAGAATTCTGCCAGACTTTCTTCAGCCACAAGGAATCCCATCCCACTTTTGAGAATGGCCATGCTGTGTGTTTTCTGAGGACAGAGCTCTCTCTTCTTGAGATTCTGTTTGTTTCGGCCCTGTTCTTGCAATTACACAACTCCTAAGAAAAGAAACAGTAGTGGCATTTTTCTCTGATTTTATTGAGACCGCTTTGTGAGTTAAATTTGTAGTCCTCATGCTGAAGTTAGGTGTGGCATCAAGAATAATTTTTGAAAGTGACTATTAAACATATTCATTGTGATAGAAGGAGTTAGAAAAAACATTGCAGATTATGTGATTTACTATCAAAATCACAAAGAAAGACAAGTCTTTTATTAAAATTTTAGCATTATCATTTTAATTATTGTAAAATTTCATTCAACGTGCCCTTTATACCATTTATACAGTACACCAGATCACTTATTGCTATAAGATTATTAAATTATCATGAATGCATTGTTTGATTCCATAGCTTAGAGCTTCTGTGTGGGTTACAGAAGCTCCTCGGCTCAGATCCCAGCAGGATCAGAGACTGCAATTCTTGGCAATCATTTTTCCAGTATGAAATTTATTTACTACAGACCCCATTCTAATGCTCATTTGGTCATATTTTACATGCCTTTTTGCACTTCCATTTTGGCCAAAATAAATGCCTTTTTGCTGGCTATTTTAATAAAAATAAATGCTTTTTTACTGGCTTGTTTTTGGCAAAATAAATGCGTGAACTTACAGGCTGAACTTATTATGTATCCATAAAACATTGCGCATTTTTGCTTTTTTGTTTGAAGGACCATTTCACGAATGATGCATACCATGAACTTGTAAATCCTAAAACTTTGGAGTACAAGCAACGCAGTGAAAATTCTATTTTCTTTGAGGTGGATGGGCCTTATTTGGCAATGGTCTTACCGGCATCTAAGGAAGAAGGGAAAAGACTAAAGAAGAGATACGCCGTTTTCAATTTTGATGGGTCTTTAGCTGAATTAAAAGGGTATGTTGATAATTGTGTTCCAGGTAATTAGTTTATTAAATTCACAATAGTATTTTATTATTTTGTTAATAAATAGTATTTAAAGTGCAAATGAATGGAAGAGTTTTCATGTAATATCTGATTTTTGTGTTCTCCTGAATTATTTTAGTTTTGAGGTGAAACGCCGAGGGGAATTGCAGTTAGTAAAGATTTTTCAGTCATCTGTATTTGAAGCCTTTCTCAAAGGAGATTCTTTAGAGAAGTGCTATGAGAATGTAGCAAAAGTAGCAGATTATTGGTTGGATGTCTTGTACAGTAAGGTAAAATGAATGATTAATTTTGTTTGTTTGAATGATAATGCAGTTCCTTTTTTATAAGTCATTGCTTGTTTGAATAAAAGGCTTGCAACATGCCAGATTCTGAATTGTTTGAATTGATTGCTGAAAACCGCTCCATGTCTCGCAAATTAGAAGATTATGGTGGTCAGAAGTCAACGTCCATTTCCACTGCAAAACGTTTAGCAGAATTTTTGGGAGATCAGATGGTAAAAGATGCAGGTTTGGCATGCAGATATATTATTTCGAAGAAGCCAGAAGGTGCACCTGTTACTGAGAGGTTTGTTCTTCGCTTAAATGATTTCATACTTTAACTTGTATTTATATATTACTATGTGAATGTTCATCAGCATGTGTAGCTGTAAATGGTATGGGAACATAAGAATTGGGATGGCAGTGACTAGAAGAACGCTAGTTTGATCCCAGACAGATGCCGTAAATTTACTACTTTTGGATCCCTGCTGGGATTGAGTTCATTGGCAAATTCTCTGATTTGTGTATTCTATCATTTCCCTGATCACTTCCAGGAAAATGCCTGGGTCTCACACTATGCAACAGTCAACGGACCACAAGTGAACCATCTTTCCCCATCCTGCTTCCATTCTGAGGCCTGAAGGATGATCATTCATCCTCATGTGACCCATCCCCCCTACGTTTCAGGAAGAATCTCAGCAGCTGCAAGTCCTCAAAGGCAAAAAGTGTGTCTTGTGTGGTAACCAAAAAATAAATTGTTTGAACATTGATGAAAGTAACATTTATTTAAATCAAGATGAATGTTATTGGCTGCTTATTGACATTTAACCTTTTACCAGTCACATGTGAAATTTTTACACCATTACCCACTCTGACTATTTCCAGCATACACTCCTGAAGGTCAATACAAATTTTTCTTTTGAAAATAAAATCTTTTAATAGTCAAATGTTTTTGAGGGTAGGAATACTTCATTACAAAAGAAAATTTGAAAAATAAAAACACCTGTAGAAACTTAACTGTTTACACTCTTGTCCAAAAAAATTCAAAAACAGTATGATTAATCTGTGGCTAAAAATATTTTGCCCAAGATTCAGATACATTCTGTTTCTGAACTTTGTGGGAAAAATGTGTTACTTGTTTATGAGTGTATTGCAAGGTATATTGGCACATGAGCTGCACTTCATTGTTATGGGTGTCATCTGTTGATGCTTATAGGAATTAAGAGTATAAAGCTCAAATGTTAAACAATTTAAAGACACTCTAGAGATAGAATAGAAGAGGCAAGAAGCAGAGTGATCACACTGGAAAAAAGTACCACTTGAAGAAGCAAAGCTGTTGGGTAAAATCCAACAGCACAAGTGATGAAGGGTTAACAAGTGCTAAAATGCATTACATGTACATTTAAAAACGTGGTTTCAAATATATTCAATAATTTTCTTCCGAACTTTTTGTGAAGGACCTTGGAGTTTTTCCTGAGGGAATGTTCTTGTTTGTATTTTCATGGTCAAAAAAATTGAAGGGTGTAAAGTTAGAAAGGGCTCCATGATCATTATCTTCCGTGTATTAAGCATGTTATTCCCTGAATCTACTTCATCTGTTCTTTTTAGGAGGCTTCATAATGTTCCTCTTGCCAAAGCACTTTCACTGTGAGAAATGGAAGATCAGTCTTTCTAGCTTTATTTGTGAGAGAAGGGCAGTTTTGACCTTTTCATTGATGTCATTTCAGTGAATCATATTGTTTCTCCCTTGCTTCTCTTATGGAAAGGCATTCTATTTCAGTGTGCAAAAAGGAAATAATGTTAAAGAGACTAATAGAGAGATACACTAACATGGTCAAAAAAAGTGTTCTTTCACTAGTGTTAGGTCTGCCCTGAAGATTATAAAAGTTTTGTCCTTTTACCCCTTAAATCATATTTTTAGAAAAATCATTCTCTAAGGCACATCTTTGTAAAATCTGAATTTGCTTTGCCAGAGCCATTCCACTTGCCATCTTTCAATCACAACCAAGTGTGATGCGACACTACTTACGCAAATGGCTTAAAGATTCTTCAATTTATGATGTGGATATCCGTGATGTCTTGGATTGGGATTACTATATAGAAAGACTGGGAGGCACCATTCAAAAAATTGTAACTATTCCAGCTGCAATGCAAGGAGTAAGGAACAAATGTTTTTATAAACTTATTTTCTCACATATAATGATACTGTTCGTAAATGTGGATTGTATTATGTGCTTCTGATTGCAGATTCCAAATCCTGTGCCTCGTGTTAGACATCCTGATTGGCTTCACAAGAAATTGCTTGAGAAAAATGATACGTTGAAACAACGCAGGATTAGTGAAATGTTTACGAAGAAACCAAAGCCTCTAGAATCTGAACTTCAAGTAATTATCTACTATTTATTTCTTGCTTTTCAATTCTGCTTTTCTGATGTTTATCGCACATCTTGATTAGACACAGGATGATGAAGAAGAAGAAGAAATCATGGATATTGAAGACATTGCTGGTAAAGATTCTAATAGTGGAAGAACTCAAGGCCGTCCAGTTGTAAATTCTGTGAAACGCAAGAGGGCTCCATCTCCTAATGAAGATGAAAATATCACACGTAGTTGGAGAGAGGTTTTGGGAAATCCTCCCTCATATGGAACCACAAAGGTGAAACAAATTTTATATTACACAGTTATTCATGAGCAAGTGTGTGATTACATTTTCTACAATCATATGTACACAAATCCAGTTCTGTAGTTTCTTCAGAATTGTAATAATTAGAGAGTATTAAAATCTGAATGAAATTCCAGGATTTATCGATTTTAAAGATAATAGTTTCTCTGGTATTGGAAAATAGAATAGAAGATGTGTTAAACAATTTGTTAGTTTATATTACCTTTCTAATTTTCTAGAAGATACAGGAGAAAGAGCTTGTTGATGCTTAAAACATTATAAGGAAATACTAGATAACTAGAACACACCCTTCTTGAAATTTAATGAAAATGACTCATCAATTTAAATTGATTAAATCATCAATTCAGAAAAAATATCTGTAATATTGTAATATTCAATAGAGTTGTGGACTGTTACATACTGATGTGGCAGCATTAAATTCATTGCATCTATGTGAATCTAAATTTAATGAATTTATATCAACTCATTAATTTTTGAAACTTATAATTATGTATTTAACTGTTATATGAATTTTATAGTTTCAACTATTTTGTCTACTTTATTATACTTCAGGAGGAGCATCAAGCTTGGGTTGAATTCCATAAGAAAAAATGGGCTTTTCAAGCTCAACAAAGAGTGGCTCGAAACAAGCGTTCTTGCATTGAGGAAGAAGGAATTATAAGAGTTCATGGAGGAGGCTCTAGAGATCATGAAGGAATAATCAGAAATGGGGGGTTGGGTGGAACTTCCACATTGGGTGGTTTTTTGCGCAAAGCTCAGCAAACTCTTCTCAATACTCCCTGGCAAATACTGCAAGTAAGTTTGTTCAGGACATTTTTTTCCTTTCACTTGGTTGTGCTTCTCTGTATTAATGTTTACATTATACCCAAATTTTTTTCTCAAAATAGAAATATTTTCCTTCTCACATATTAAATTTTGGTTAAATTTATTCTTCCATCAAATTAAAATAATTTGTACAACTTTCAGCATTGGCTTAATTTTTGTTACAGGTTGTAGAAATGAATCAGTCAGGGATATTCAAATTATGGGCATTAGTTGGTAATGAACTGCATCAAATCAGACTTCAAGTGCCTCGCATTTTTTATGTGAACCAGCGTATTCCCAGACCAGAACCTGAATCAGGAACCCAGTGTTTTTGGAGAAAATGTAATCGCTTATTACCTCGGTCTCGCCCTGTCTTTAATTTGTATGAATATATAATTCCTGAGGAAATATACAGAGCACTTAGCGAGTAAGTTCTTTTTTATCTACTATATACAGTAGAGTCGCAGTAATCTGATCCTTGCTAATCTGAGATTCCATGCAACATGAGATGAAAAAAAATCTGATGTGCTTCAAGTTACCAAATAAGCAAAGAAGTTGGGATAATCAAGACCTTACTTGACGGATTAGCTACACTGCGTTGAAGGTCACATGTGTGGCAGTCGGTACCAGTATCAGTGTATCTGCTACGTTGTGATTCATCTAAGAAGGGACTGCTTTCACAGCTAGAGCATGGCGACTCTTGGCAACAGAACTGCAAATATGTCCATGCTCTTAATTGGTCAATGTATTCATTTATAGGTGACTCACTAGTAAATGGCTTCGACACTACCTCTTGCAATGCCTTTGCCTGACATTATGTTCACTTGTTTCATGATCAGTCAAACTGGTCTCTTTATAGAGTGACTTCTCTAAACCTGTTTTAATAGTATCTGCATAGTAAGTTTGACTTTGTAATACATTGTAGTTGAAAAACCCATTATGTATTTTCCTTTTTTCCATGTAATCCGATGTACCATCAGACCCAATTACCTCAGATTATCGCGGCTCTACTACTTTTTTTACATTTTTGTTCTTCAGTCTATATTACACTTCATTTTTCTAGAGAGTTACAGGCTGATTTGTCTGCCCCTGACATTGAAGGAATTTACGAGTCTCAAGTTTCTTTGGAATTCAGAGTACTCTTACGATTGGGATGTGTTTGTTCTGTGGATAGAGAAGAAGCTCGTCGGATTGCAAAATCTGGCACAAGGGACGGTTCTATTCATTTTCATTACCAAAATTTAAGTACCTAAAGGCAAAAGAAAATGGTAGGTTTCCTTGTACAGGTTTGGTACATACAAATATATTCCAAAGAATGCCATCTGTGTTCTTTTCTTGAAAGAAAGACCATTATACTTATCTTGAATTTTCTGAGTTAAAAATGATCTCCTGATTATCTGCATAAAATGAATCGACAATATTTAAATTACAGATTCCATTGATATGCTACACTTTTGATGACTGACATTTATTGTGGCTAAAGGGCCTTTTTTATGTTTGAGGCATTATAAAAATAAATATTCCTGAAGTCACGATTAAGTATTTAAGAACTTAAGAACTCCATTTTATCTAAGACTATAACTTATCTGGATCAACTTTGCATTTCCATATGTTGTTTTAGGGAAAACACATTGGCTACATGGAAGCACCATTCTCTACATTATTGTATGTGTTACCAAAATTATCTCACCGACCATGAATTTTGAACTCTTGCTTAAAATTTTACTGAAATGTTTTTAGTTGTTTGTAAAAGGAAATACTCATTTATTTTTCACAGGAACTTCTTGACCTATTTATTTCCCTACATTACACTAACTTCTGACACTGGCATTCCCATATGTATATAACACAAGTTTTGTGACTCAGAATTTGGCTTTTATGTACATTCTGAAATTCTCTTTTTGTCAATAGGCCCCTGTGTACAGCATGTGATTTTGTATCATACAAAAGCACCTACAGGTGCAAGAGCTATGTGGGGATTATTTTTGGGACCTGCCAAAAAGGCATTAGTTTATATTGTTGATTCAGTTCGACATAATGCCGTGCCAAACATGACTAAAATGTATGAGGCTGAAAGAAACGAAAAGTAAGTTCTCAAATATATCCATTATATCACATTTTCAGTTATATTTTGATAACCACTTCTAAATTATTTCTTTCTACTTTCATTGAAATGCATTTGTTATGCTGAGCACACTTTCTTATAAAGCTTTCCAAAGACAGCTAATCTCTACCAAATGTTTTGCTCCATCCTGAACATTTACCTCTTTTCCTTTATTTTTTCTGTGTTTCCGCAAACTCATCTATTCAAATTAACTTTCAAATTGCTCTCTATATAATATTATTGCGTTAATACATGAAATGTCAATTTTTAGATTGAAAAGCATCGAAGAAAGAAAAAAACTTCCACCTAGTGACGTTATTTTCGATGTGCGGTCGGAAATTGACATGAAGGTTGTATATCAACGAATACAGAGGCTCCTACAAGACTACAAAGACGAAAAGAGAGGGCCCACTCTCTTGGCAATTCAATCTCAAATTGGTATGTGCTGGCAAGTAAATTTTATAGTATTAATCCAAAGGCATGTGGAACACGGCATAAAAAAATTTGTCCAATATTAGATTATAAAATAATTAATGCTGGAAAGGGTTAATTATTAATGCTTAATAATGCAAAAACCCTTTCCAGATTTTACATTGCTGGACCATCTCTGAATGATGTCTTAGCTAAGCAATGCTAATGTTATTGTTAAGAGTTTCATCTTGAACAATATGTCGATTTAAATTGAAACAGTATGACTTGTTATAATCATGTCTTTAACTTTTACATGTTTTTTCCTTAATAACTGAAAGCATTGCATCGCTCTGTTTTGAAGGTTAAGAATGCTACTCGTGCAACTTTTCTTGAACGATGACTTTGCTTCCCCCTTCCATGAGCAATAAACAGTTGAAGGCAAAAGCTTGCAGCGAGCACTGATGACAATTTTCCAAGCATTAAAACTCGGTTGGCGCGAAACAGAAGCTAATCAGAGCTAGTTGCTTTTATAATGGAGAACTTCTGTTCAGTTTTATTACCATTATCTAAAGAAATGGCTGAGGCAGGTCCAGGTCCTTCAAGGGAGGTACCTAAAATGCATATCTAGTTTCCCTGCTGTTGCCTACCCAGATCGATGGCCTCACTGCTCACATAGCAGATTTGACTTTTATTTTCGGGAGGTTGTCATTACTGTAAATACTCTAGTGGCTGACTTACCCCCACTCTGCTCGCATTTCTTCAATCTATCGTTCAAGAAAAGTTGTGTGAGTAGTACATGATCTAGAAAGTTCTTTTTCACTTTTTGTCATCTTCAATTGCAGGATGCTAGGTCTATTGCCTGTTCTTGTTTGTAAAGTAGACATGGTGGTTTTTAACTCCATGTGTTCCTGTTCCCTCCTTTTAACACAGTGAAGAGAAAATTATGTAATGTTTGAAAAAAAATGAGAGTCAAGCTTTCAATGGAGATACACACTTTGGGGGTTCCTTTTACCAAAAAAGATTTGTTTGGTTTCTTTGTTTTTTCCTGCCTCCAAAATATCTATCTATTCATCTCTCTATGTGGAGAGTATCCTTCGTTTGGTTAAGTGAAGATGATGTTCTCAGTCAGACGTACACATATTTTGAAAGGAAAAAACACTTTTAATATTGGAGGCCGCAAACATTAATTTCCATTAAAATCTCGTCTGCTCTTTGCAGCATTTCATAATGTTCTTTACACACCACATATATGAAAAATATAATTGTTTGGTCTACCTTATTGTATTAAAATAAGGTAATGTTTACTCATATTGTAATATGTTTATTACTGTGGTAAATGAAGTTATATTATCAGGTTACAGACACAGGAGCATTAGATTGATGTCTGAATTGGGACAATTTCATAATTTTCAAATCAATTGATTCAGTTTTAATAATAATAATAATAATAATAATAATAATAATAGTATTAACAATAATAATTATAACAAAAAAAAAATAATAATAATAATAATAACAATAACAATATTTTTAAAAAGACTATTCAATGGGTGTCTTTCCTCATTACATAGATGGTAAGAAGTAGGTTGCTAGGTTACTTGTAAGCTCTTCATGAATTTTAATATATTGGGCTTTATTTTATGTAAGACTTGCATGCAGATTATTGTCTCATCATTGGAATTTCTTTTCTTTATTAGATATACCTACACTGACATCATCCATGCCTGCTCTGGGAGACTTTCCTCAGGTTCCAATTCATGTAAAAGATACAGAAGGAACTTGGGACTTAAACTGGCAACGTACAGTGTCTCGTAGTATGATTCGTCATTTTCTCAGTAGTGAAACTGCACTTACAGTTTCCATTGAGCAAGCTCGTTACTTCCATGTACCTATAGGCAACATACCAGCTGATCCTACAATATTTGCAGCTGATCTCTTCTATGCAAGACATCTTGTTAAAAACAATTTTGTTTTGTGGTGTTCTCCAACCGAACGCCCTGACCTTGGAGGCAGAGAAGCAGATGATAACAGGTAAACAATATTTTTCAGTACCTGTGGAATATTTGCTGTCTTATTTTACTTCTTTCTTTTAGAATGTTGCTGAATTTAATCATTGTATTGAAAGAGAGATGGTTTTTAACTGAAATTCCTTTAGAGAAATTCAGTACTTGTATATTAAATTGTAACGACACAAAAATCTGTTTGTGCGTTTTTTAACTGATACAATAGCATATAGCCCTTTTAAAATGTGTAAATAAAATTTCTCTGATTTGTTATTTGTTTTTTAACCCAACTTTTTATTAAATTTTATTTGATATTTTTTAAATGATATTTTATTGATATTTTTTCACAGATTATTAGCAGATTTTGAAGAAGGATCTAGTGTTGTTACTAACAATTCTGGTTGCTACTCAACTGTTTGTGTTGATTTAGACATTGATGGATTAGCTGTTAATACTCTATTGCAGTCACATCACGTCAATGATGTTGAAGGTATGCTTTAGGATGTAATTTTTCAGTTTCATTTGATAGCACCTGATGATTTTCATAGTTGTTAGTAGTTAATTTGGAACTTTCATAAAAAAAATTAAACTAGAGGTGCTATAACAGCATATATGTTCTTACATTATTGGAAATGTTACATAATTTTATAATGCAGTTTCTGTTCTCACTTCAGCCATCACTTGAAGTTCAAACAAATTCAAACGAAGCATCTGCAGTACCTCTCTACAACTGTGTTGTTAGTCTTGAACAATAGCTCTTTGTTACTTCTACAATAGAAACAAACATGAATAAATCTCTACACTTATATTCACAGCATATTATACAGACAAGCGAGGATAATTTCACATATAAATTAAATATCCAGAACTGAAGGCCATCAAATATATCACCTTATTAAAGCATATAAGTAGAGACCGGATTTTTATGTAATTACATATTTTTTGCCTTTCTACTTATCGTTCTCAAATTTGTATACCGGGCAAATTGGCCTCATCCTAACACAATATTCAATTTTTTCGTTACAAATTTGTACATATTTGGTACTATTTTACATATTTTGGTATTTTCACAAAGTATATTTTATTATATTAATTTTCTTCAATTTTATTATGTATTTTTCATGAAAAGAAATACTTTTTAAAAAATCAGCATTTTTTCCTGCATTACTGCGGGCTGTCTCCTCCTGGTACCCAATGTGAAGACACGTGATGTTCTCACAGTTCTGTGTGTCTGCTTCATTTATCTCAGGCGGAAAGTGCGCATCAGGGACTGATCTGACTCAACTTCAAATGTGTAAAGTATCACTCATGCCACGGTTCATGACCTTTAACCTTAATTTTGGAGAAACATGGCGATTGCCGATGTTCAACATTCAATGAGCGTGCTTCACTTTGCAGAGATTTTTGCTGGTCGTAGATATCACTTGTTTGCACGATGCCTTCTATTGCATCTAGTCTGGCTGCAAAACTACAGTCGTGAATAGCAATAGATGAACCTATTACTACCGATAGGAAAGTTGTATGGTGCAAAGTGTGCATTAATTTATGTTCTCCAAAAGATTATTATGAATTTTGTATTATTTTTAAAATTTTTTAGGATTATTTAATATTTTGATTTATATTTTATCTGATTTTACATATTTATTACATATTCTTACTGTTTTCATTACATATTTATGTGCATATTTTGACGTTTCATACTATATATTTTCCCGGTCTACATGTATAAGTATGTAATTACATGTCATTATGTAATGTCCATCTTATGTTTATATATTGTGTATTATCTGTGCATTTTATAATAGGCATATGTCACTTTCTCTTCAAAACACAGACAGAGATCCCTAACATGTTCTATTTGACCTTACTGGTATAAATCAGTTGTCATAGTGATCAGAGAAAATACTATCGAGTCAATAATTGTAATTGTTTATTACAATATTTATGGGAATTTTGCTCTCCTTGAAAAATTAGATAATTTAATTGTTCATTGTTTCCCTGTACTCTTCAATTGGAATTAAATTTTATTATAAATCAACTTCTAGCCCATATATATGACAGGTGCCCTTGTGATTAAAGCTATTAACATACTAAATAATGTTATGAGTGTTATTACTGCCGAGGCCAAAAGTTAAACTAGAGGTGTTACAGAATGGCACAGACTTTCTCTTTTGTAGTAGTCTCTTAGTTCCTTAATTTCCTTGGTGTAGACTGGCTTTATGGTCTTACCTCATCCTCTGGCCAGCTGCCATCTATCGCCACCCAAAATAAATTTTTTTGGAATTTTCTCAACTTTTCGGTTTTCAAATAGTAGAACTGAAATATTTTTGTAAGAATATTAAAGAAGGCTAAAAACTATATCCTAAATAGCAATTTTCATTGAAAGATTTTGAACCGTTTTTAAGAAAATTGTGTTAAGCATTACTGTAAATATGAAATTTGAAGCTCTTTTTCACAGGCATCTATTGAGTTTTCGAAAAACTTGAAGCATTTTCACTCACAAATGTAATAATGTATACAAATCCATTGAAATGTGCATATTAATGGCGTGACGGATATTACAAAAAAATTACGTTTGTGTAATTTTTGAAAAAAGAAAAGAATACCCCAAAACGAACTTTACATAATACTAAACAGTGCCATTACCACTATTTGTTGGAAAAGCTTGAAGAAATATGGAGCCATTTTTAAGAAAGGGCATTTGAGTTTCTGAAAATGCGAAATTTTGAACTCATTTTAACAAAAAACTGTTGAGTTTTCGAGAAACTTTACTTGACATTATTTAAAGCACATGTACACATAAGTACAATAACTTGAAGAAATCGCCTCCAATGTAAATATTACCGACATGAGAGACAAGTCACAAAAAAATACATTTTTGTAATTTTTGAAAGAACAAAATGATACATCAAAATAAACTTAACATTATATTAAACAGTACAATAAGCACTATCTGTTGGAAAAATTTGAAAATAAAACTTTGAGCCGTGTTTGAGAAAATGGCATTTGAGCGTTTCTGAAAATGCAGGAATTTGAGCTCATTTTTACAGAAAACTGTTGACTTTTTGAGACAGTTTCTGTGTCCTCTTTCAACTCTCTATTCAACTTTATTTGACATTATTTAAAGCATATTTACACATAAATATAATACTATGAAGAAATCACCTCTAATGTAAGAATTACCAACGTGAGAGACAAGTCAAAAAATTACATTTTTGTCATTTTTGAAAAAACAAAAGAATAGAGCAATATGGCATTTATGTCATCATACAGGGTTCTTTTCCATTAACCGTACCAGAAATTTAAAGAAAAAATTTGGAGCTATTTTCGAGAAAATCTTGTTTTGTAATTTTTTAGAATTGCAAATATTGCACGAAAATTTACAGAAGAATCTACATGACCTTAATGAAAGTACTATTTATGGACAACAAATTTCATTTGAAGGAAAAGTCTCTATCTTCAATAGTGTGGTTGTAAGAAGTTGCCGAAAAAAATGCATACTTTTGCAATTTCCGAAAATTCAGAGTTAATCCTGAAAATTGGACCTATGCCACCTCTATAAGTGTATTTAACTCTATTCTTACAAGAAATTTAAAGAAAGAATTTGGAGCCATTTTTGAGAAAATTTTGAAAATGTTACTAGGGCTTCATATAAAGTCCCCTCAAAAATTAATGAATGTTTTTCAAAATAGCAGAGCTTCGACTCAGGCCAGATGGACTGGGGTTTCTTCAATTTGGAAAAAATCCTCTGCATGGTTTAGACGCTAATGTTGTTCACATACACCGGACGGACGTTTTGCTTTCAATGTTTTTTTCAGCGTCAAGGACCCACAAAATAGGGATTCTGACTACACCTCATGTTAAGAGGATTTTTCTCTTAATTTAGCAACTGGTTTTATGCACTTTTTTGTTACCAGAGCCCGGCAATGAATTTTTTTCCGCCAAAAATCCGTTTTTTCGTGCAGCATTACATAACTTAGAGAAAGTAAAAAGGTAAGGCCAATATTTTGAATCTGAATAAGGCAGTAATAACACTAACATTTCATGTATGTTCATTATTTTATCGGCCACTATAACATGTCATTATTTAGGCAAAAAGATTCATTACTGCAATAGTAAGCAAACTAAATCTGTTGCTGCGGCATATTAGTATGATATTGTGGGGTGTTGCTTGCGATATATCTATTTAAACAATATTTGTATACCGTGGTTCAAGAACGATGGATGCAAATAATTCTCCTGAACGTAAAGATACCTAAAGAAATGACATTTGGTAATGAAGTCGGTGTCGACTTCCAGTGGCGACACCTTGACATGGTCAGTAAATATGATTACCGGAGAAGAGTTTCATTTGGTGGAATGCCAAGAAAATAGGATTTATTTATCTAATTCACATTTTTCTACTTGTACTATTAATAATATTACAATTAAAAATAATTATCCCCAAAACGAATAAGAGATACTTTTATTGTGAAGTGTTTGAATGCGATTTGTTTTGTACATCGCCATGTTTTTTCGTAATAAACAGTTCACTAGCGATGAATCAGTGATTGTTTATTTGCACTTCTAAGGATGTTAACACCCGTTGCTAAGATTTTTAATATTCTTAACATATGGGTAGGTACAAGTCGCACTTAACATTTCTGCAGGGTTGCATGTTAACAGGGGTTGAAGACGCATCTGACCGATAAAAGAAATTAAATTTGTTGTCTCGTTAAATCCTTTTATATAGTCTTGACATCTTTTTGAATGTACTTATTTCGAAAGATCAGCAATTACAGAAACAGTTACTTATTCACCCTTATTGTGCTGCTGGTTTTTATTAAAACAAAATTGTATTGTTTTATCATGAGATTATCACATTTTCTATTTATGTTTTGTAATCTTGTGATTTATTGTATGAGGCTTTCTGTTGCCAACAGTACAGGGATGCTCCAATATTGATAAATAAAGCCCTATGGTTTGGAAGATTGTAAGAAGGTTGCAAAACAACTAATCCTGGGAAACTCTTCTCAAGGCATTTATTTATCACAAAAAAAAAATATAAATGTATATTATGTTCCAGGTACTAGCGCAGGTGTTTCTTTTGATTCAATTCCTCAAGCTTCTTTAGAAGAAATGATGGGAGCTCCTGGTGCTGTTCTTCCTACTTACGATGAAACTGCTCTGTGCAGCCCTGCCTTTAGGGTCCTCCGCTCAACAGTCGGGGCATGGTTGAAAGATGTCACTCTTCACAAAAATGTATTTGCTGACTTTCAAATCCAGCATTTCTATAGGTGGCTGAGATCACCTAATGCTCTGTTGTATGATCCTGCTCTGAAACGAAATCTTCACAACTTAATGAAAAAATTGTTTATGCAGGTAATCTTATCAAGTTGTACTTAAAATATATGTTAAAGTGGAAAGTAAATATTAGCATAATTTGCTTAATAGCAGTCTCGCTCTTGAGAGGTGAAACAATCTGTGTTTTCAGAGAAGTTCATGAGTTAATTTCTTTCCATCTTTCTAAATTTCAGCTTGTAGCAGAATTCAAGAGACTGGGTTCTGTGATTATATATGCAAATTTCAATAAGATACTTTTAAATACTAAGAAACAAAATATTGAAGATGCTATTGGTTACATTGAATTTATTGTTCACAGTATTAGAAATAAAGAACTCTTTCACAGTATTGAAATTTTATATCAACATTGTTGGGAATATCTCATGTGGCTAGATCCGGTTGGTATTGTATAACACATACATAATGGATTAAGAAGTAAAATGGCATGTTCATAACTAAAAACAACCAAATGTATTTCAGGTAAACCGTGCTGGAGTTCTAGGCAAATTGCCAAAAAATGTGAGTGGTGCTGGATATGGTACATTCATATCATCAAATACTCAAGAGGAAGAACTGAATACAAATGAAGATGAAGAAGGGGTATGGTTTCTGAATATTAATTACAGGAATACCTATACATGCAAAAATTATACACAATACAACTAGAAGTGAACAGTTTTTATTCAAGTTATTTTTAGACTTTTTTGTACCATTACAACTTTGATGATAGTTTTAATTTTCAGCAAAAATTTCAAACCCCAAAAGCATAACCCACATTTCAAAGAAATTTCGATTACGGCAGTTAATACTATTTTTATTTCTAATAGAGTAATATACATAGTATAAAGAAAGTGATGTAATACTGTGGAAAATCAAGTTACGTAATTCTGTTAATTTCAAGATTTCAACAGAAATACCTGATTTGGGGCCCCCTGATACTGTAAAAGTGGTTATTTTCAAAATAACTATCTGTGAACAACACTAGCATCTAAACTATGCATAGGATGTTTTCCAAAATGAATATTCCCCAGTGAACCTGGCTCAGCTCGAAGCTCTGCGATTCTTTAATTATGGGGGCATTTAAAGAATGAAGCCCCTGGGCATAGAGTAAAGATGTATATAGAGGGCTCATCAGGCTTGTTTCGAGCCACCTCCTTTGAATAGTTTCCCACCTGCCCACAGAAAGTGCCAACGTCGCGAAGTGTGAAGGCAGACAGGCAACGTCGCAAAGAGGGAAGGCAGGACTGGCTGTTGGTGAGGGGTATTTGTAAGAAATATCGCGGGATGCAGAGGGACATGAAAAGGGGGTGTTGTTTCCGTGCCGACAGCAGACTCTGGGGTGGGTCGGCCGACCCATCTGGTCCCGCTACCTGCCCCTCTCCCTCCAGCCACCATGCTTCCCCAGCGACTGCGGTATCTCCCTGATGAACGAAGACCAGCATTTGCCTCCAGTCCCGTCGAATGATAGAAAATAAGAGAAAGTTTTGATGTAGTTTTGATACTTGGTTCCTATACATTTTTGGGTCGCAGAACACAAATATCGGGTTTGCCAAGAAAAGTTTTGTCTGGAAATACGTTTTTTAAGCAAAAAATGCGTAAATACCACACCTTTTGTCAGTTTTTTCAACATAACTCAAAAAGTCATCCATTTTTTGTAATTAATGGTCCATACAAAATGAAAGAAGATAAAATTACCTACATTTAATGTCAGTAAGAATTTTTTCTCCAATTAACGGTTTAGCCATGAGAACACCCCTAAATTTGGTGATGTAAGCAAAACACATGAAAAACGGGAATTATCCTATTTTATCTCAATATAACTTAAAAACTATCAATTTTTTGTATGTATTAACCTGATATGAAATGAAGGAGGATAAAATTGCCTACAATGTGTATGTATAGTTTTTTTTCTAGGATCAATGGTATTGCCGTTAGTGTGTAAAATATCCCTGAATGTCACTGTGAAAATTGAACTCCACTTAACCTCCCTCACTACATTTATATCCAATGAAGTTGTATGCAAATAAATACAGTGCCGTGTGAATCTATTTACATTTTAATTGAAAAAAGGAAAGTAGGAAGCGAAAAAAGGAAAGTAGGAATAATAAAGCGAAAGAGAAAATTAATATTTTGGAAGTCAAGCGATGCGTAGGTTTTGAAGACCCTAGTTTTTATTTATAATTATTTTTTTTTTTTTTTTTTTTTATTGGATAACTTTTAAGTTATTTTAAAAAACCTTAAATAAAAGTACTGTTTTGTTCATATTTTTGGCTTTAATAACTTGTTTTCCACGCAAAGTAATTGATGATACACCTGAACACTCGTTAAAGTATTCTAACTACTTACATAGAAGCAATTCAGTGTCCAAGTTCAATATGTCATCGATGACAGGTTTTTATCTCATACCAGAAACACTAGCCTATCCGTGACAATTACGTTGATTATGTGTCAAAATATCTATCAAAAGCATATCTCCTTAAATGTTTTTATGGTTACCCTGAAGTGCTAAGTGAATTAAAATGTCTAAAAAATGAGCGTAAATAGGATTAGACAACATGATGATTCATATGTCATGGAAAGAAAATTTTCTTGCTATCACGAATAATGGAAGTCGGCTAATAGTAATGTTGATTACAAAGATTTTATCAGCAGAAGTGGCTTGCAAACCAGCGAAGGAAGACACGGACACTCCAATAATGAACACGGTTTTGTGCTTAGATCCAACTAATGAAACTGATTGAAGTTGGTGAGGATATAAGAGATCTATTGGTAATGTGGTGAGATCTCTGCCAGCATGCAAAATGGGTCCTTTTTGAAATAGAAGAACAAAAATGTTTCTTCACCTGATTGCTGCTATAAGTGAAACACTTACCGATATCTTTGTTTCTCCCAACCAATGAGTGATTACGAAATCTTGGTGTAGGGCAAGTACAGAATAATGAATTTCTGACAGACAAACCGTCAATGAATTGCTATACAATTATTCAAACTATTGATATGGTCGCGGATGGTGGTGAACTTTTTCGGGTTTCACAAATCGGTTGAAATGTAAAGAACAGCCAGTTGAGATATATCTACTGAAGCTGTTGTTAGTTGCAAGGCAAACATTGCGCCTCTACCACCACATACAGCAGCACAGCAATGTTTTTTAAGAGTGTATTCTCAAGTTCAGCAACGTCTGGATGTAGAAAAAAATCCAAAAGAATGGAGAGGGAAAAGTATGAAAAATAGCTTTGCACCTTTGACCACAACTTGTTAGTACCATCTGCTCTTCCAGTTTTATTGAAATTTGGTTTGTGCAAGAGCTCCAAAAAAAATTGACTGCAAGAAGACAGGGATTAATGATCTAACTTGTATCTCAAAGTGTTGCGAAAATATGACAGTCGTTTCCGAAAATGAACTGAAAGGCGAGTTACAAGCTGGAACGAGGACTACAAGATGAAGTCATTGAACTTGAAGAACCAATGGAAGACGACTCGTATATTCTTCTAAATATTAAATAATGCCAATTATTAGAAACAATATAAAATTCTATAGTTATAGTAATAAAAGACCCAATAATTACATTAGTTTGTACTTAGCAGATGTCTATGAAAATCAGGGCCTTTGAATCCTGACCATCGGGAAAGATGCAGTCCGTATTATTAATTACCTACTTTTCTTTTTCCAAAATAAAATGTAAACAGATTCACAAGGCGCCATATTTATTTTTATACAAATTCATTACACATAGGAGTTATTGAGAGAGGAAGTTAAGTGAAGTGCTGTTTCCGTAATAACATCCAGGCATATTTTACGCACTAACGGCAATATCATTGATCCCAGAAGAAAACCTAGTCCACATAAAATGTGGACGATTTTATTCTCTTTATTATCATATCAGTTTAATTTTGACGAAAAAGTTGTAGTAATTGTAGTAGTAAAGTAGTTTTTAAGTTATATTGAGATAGTGGGATAATTCCGGTTTTTCATATTTTCGCTTACATCACCAAATTTCGCGGTGCTCTCACAGCTAAACAATTAATTGGAGAAAAAATCTTAATGACATTAAATGTAGGTAATTTTATCTTCTTTTATTTCATAGAGGACCATTAATAACGAAAAATGGATGGCTTTTCAGTTATTTTGAAAACAGAAAAGGCGTGATTTTTATGCATTATTTGCTTAAAAAACGTATTTCCTGGCAACATTTTTGTAGAACCTGATATTCGTGTTCAGCGAAGAAACATGTAGGAACCAAATATCAAAACTATACCAAAACTTTCCGCTATTTGGCCTTTTTGAGCACCATTTGACAGTACTACGCTACTCAGCTACGAATGGGTTTCCAGTGTGATCGCCGATCAGGACCAGTGGCACTGGCAAAGTCTCTGGCCTGCTTTTAAAAGACAAAGACTTTTTCCTAAGATGTAAAGAAGAATTGTACCAGAAGTGGTTAAATAATCAAAATATTTTTGTTCAAGCCAGTATCGAACCGTGGAGGAGGGACCCTTCATGGACCTTACTCCTTTCAGAATATATAATCGGCTAGAGATGCCATTCGTTATAAAAACAGTTTTTACTCATTTTCTATAGAAACAAAAGTCGTTCAATATTCCAATTGAAAACTGGTAAATAATAATAAAAATAATTTTAAAATTCAGTTTAAAGGAATTTTGAAATTCAGTTTTCGTAAGAAAACATCAAGTCAGCTGCACAGTATACCTCCTCCCCACACATACACACAGAAAAATGCTGTTTGGGCTACTTGTTGATGTCGGTGCTAAAATTGATTACATTGTTACAACCAAATCAATTAATTTATTTTATTTATTTATTTATTTTGTTTATTTATTTAACGTGAAAATCTGTGCGTCTTGTTATGGGGAGAGTGTAATGTGTGCAAGTATTTTGAAATTCTGGAATACTTACCCGACATACTTCGCCATATACAAGTTGAATTTTGCATACAAATGAAACGTGCATTTTTGGCAAGAATTAATCAGATAATTTGCTCCAGTGTAATAAATTTGCCAAGGCAAATCAGATACACGTTTTGACTGTTATCCCTCTTCGTGATGAAATCTTGGAAGACTTCCTGCTGTAAGCACATACTTGAGAGAAATATGAAGCACATAATTGAGAGAACGATACTTTGAATATTTCCGGATATCAAGAACACTGTTTGCAATATCGATAGTCATGAAAATATTGTAAATTTATCTTATTTTGAAAATTCTCAAAAACGAGTGTGCAATTATAATTCACTTTATTTCATTCATATATTTTGAGAAATTCTTTCGGGGGATACCTGAAAAGTTATTTATCAGAGTTGAGCGTTATTATTTCTAAATCAGCACTGAAATAACAGTAATTTCCTTTTAAATATTTGATGAAATTATCAGCATTGGTAATTAAATTATCTTGCGCTTGCAAGTTCTTATTTAGCTGATTAAGTTCTCGTTATATCTACTAAAACACATTTAACAATCAATCACCACTTACTCTTTAACCACCGTAGTGAGATCTCTGTGACTGCAACACATTCAAAATCGTCCTTTGCAAACGGAAGTATAACAAGAATGTTTCCGTAAAAGTATAATAGCATATACGATTACCCCCTTTTCACGAGAATTCCTGAGTTTATATCCAGCGATTTATTTTGTGTTCTTGTTTAATGTTTCGACTTTTGTTGTTGGTACTCCCCAGTGCCCTCCCTATATGGAATTAACAAAGCATTTAGTTTATGGGATTTTGTACTGATAAAGAGTGTACATAATGATTAATAACTAGTATCTTGTAAATAATGCAAACTTTCGGAACAAAATACTGAATATTGAGTATATATAAACACGTTCTTCTGGACGAGTGTATTCTGTTGTGCTCCCTGCATTAGAAACATTAAATAACCGTTTGTTTACTGAGATTTTGTACTACTAGACTCCATTTCCTGTGGCAGTTGTAATGCGTAATTATTGGCCAGACCGGAAGATCCTTTAAACAAAGAATCAAAGAATACGTACAAGATCGTATACACAAAAGAACACCATCACACTGTGCCAGCCATCTCTTGAAATAAGAACACTCATTTAATACAGACAGAAGTCAAAATTTTGGAAATTGAAAACAGGTACACTGACAGACTTGCATTAGAAGCCATTCATATCAATAATTTATTAAACACTCCCCAGCACACTATTTGAATGAACAAATTCTGTCTCTCTCATCCCTCCTACAGCTGGCTGCATTCCAGGCACTTTAACCCCTCTGCCTGCCTCTTTTCTGCCACCCGGCCGGGCCTTCCCTAATGGCCATTTCTTAGAAAAACCCCGCGTTCTCCCTTCTCCATTGAGAGCTTTCTTTTAAATAGCGTGCAAATGCCCTTGACCTTCGATGTGTTGCCTGATCAGAGGCTCCTAGCCGCATCAGAATCCATGTCAGTTTGCTCATCTGAATTTATTTATTTTCTACACTTTGTTTCATTTCCACTTCACTTTTTAATAATATTGATGTCATTCCAAAAAACTTTCTATTTTAACAGTTATCTCACTTTATAGTTTCTTTAACAATTGTGTTACATTGTACATTTGTTATTTCATGTATTCTTTATTCAAAATTATGTTTCTATTTTGACGTGTTATATTCCGATTTTTCTATTTAAATTCTAATTTTATTGAATGCATAATAATATTGTGTAGTAGATAAACTTTTATTTTTCAATTTAGTTATATTGTTATTATTTTTGTAGCACTGAAAATGGCCACAATGCACCCAAAAAAGCTTTCTGATGAAATAAACAACTACCACAAAACAATGCCTCAGTTATATTTCTAGAATTATACGCTATAGACGAATTCGTTTTTTTTTCCAATCTAATAGATGAATCTGATAATAAATCTTGAGCAACGCAAAACTCTTCACCACTATATGATAAATAATTTTGTTTTTAAAATGTTGCAATGAATGAATTAGAGAAGTGCTCACATGATTATAATAAATATGGTCACAGGATCACGTCGTTTTGGGATGCAGTTAATTGGTTCAGTGAAGGCGACAGGTCCCTCGTGCTTATGCGTAGGACTACATCCCATCATGTGCTCCCTAGCTGTAAATGCCTTAGAAAGATCTTGGGGCAGTAACAGTTTCAATAATTTGAAAATGCCGCCACAGGGTACTGGAGGGGTGAAATCGGTAGTGGGAGCAAATGGGCGACCTGTACGCACTCTACTTGGACACCACTTTCTGCGGAACTAAAAATTCGACGGTGGCGCCATCTCTGAATGGGACATCATTTCTCAGTACCTCTCCAGTGCCTGCAGTGACCTGTCTATGCCCTGAGATATCAAAATATTCTCTTTGGCAGCTGGCCAGAGGATGCTGAAAAAACGAAAAACTAGTCTAGACCTAAGAAATTAGAAAACTAACTGGTACAAGAAAGTCTGTGCCACTTTGTAGCACCACTAATTTAACTTAAATTCATATTATTTCCTTTCATTGCAATAAATTTGCACATTTTGAAAAGCAAAGAAAAAAATGAAGAAAAATTTATTTTCTTCCTAAAATATTGTTTTTCCAATAATATTGCAGCCTGCGATCATCATGAATTGGAATTTAGTGGAATTCCTTCCCAACATGGGAGGATGCCGTGAGTCATTCCATTCTGTTGTTGCTAATTACATCAGCAATGTGTATGTGCACCTTAAACAAACTGAATATCCTCAGACACCAGTACGTCGACGTGCTAACTTAAATTTAAGTCAGCCTTCCTCACAACCCACTGGTTTAGGAGATTTTGCAGACACAGCTGAATATGCTAAACAGTTGATATCTGGGACTCTGGCACAGAAACTTTACAAGTGAGTGATCCTTTTCTCAACGCAACTTTTTCCTGATTTCTCATCACATTTTTCACTTTTTCTCACTCTCTTTTACAGATCTACTGAGGCAATTCAAGAAAAATATCGTAAACAAGCAAAATTAGGAGAACATGACGTAGATGAATCACTTATTCCTGTTTTGTCTAGGTCAGAAGAAAACAAAAAACCAGCATTAGAATTTGTGAAAGCAATATGCAAGGTAAAAATATATGCTATCAGGAAGACTTGTTTGAAATTTAATTTTTTTATTTTGATCCCAGTGTTTTTAAATTAATTCTGTAAGTGACATTTGTACAGAGGGCCATATGTAGATTTGTGTTGTGGGAATACAGTACACAATAATTTATAATTACATGTATTTTAGGTGTTGTCACTTGACCCTAGTGTGAAGGAAGAAGTCCTTAATGTCAGAAGGAACATGCTTCGCTTATGTCGGATTGGAGAATTCAGTGATGAAGCAGAGTGGCAGGACCCATGCACAACATATGTTCTCCCTGAGGTGATCTGTAAATCATGTAATCACTGTCGCGACATAGATCTTTGCAGAGATACTCATCGGTCAACAGTAAATAATGTGTAAGTTAACAAGTAAACTGGTTTGGTAATTTGCTAATCAGCTCATGAGCAGCTTCTTTTGAACTGTTCACAAGATTTTAAATACTAAATTCTATTTATCTAAGGGTCAATCCATTTTAAATGGTCAGAACCTAATTAATAGGTCGCTCGACCACCCCTAAAAAAATTCATAGTTTGTACATACATTCCCTTACGTTTTGGCTGTTCAAAAACATCTTGAATTAATTTGTATTGTGTCCGGTTTACAAATGACAACCGTATTTTTTTTTTTACCATGTGCCATTTTTTGTATTGTGTAGAGGTTTACTCTTTTAGGCTTACTTTTTTAAATTATACAGCTCTGGGTTGTTCTAGCATTCTAGAATAAAAAACATTAGATTCAAAATACTCTGGCCTACAAATCGAAATATTATTTACAAACCTTCTACGTTTTTATTTGAGATATATTTGCAACTAAATCTATGGAAAGCAAATGAACCAAGTTCGATTTTCAGAGAGAAATTTCTCAAAGAAGGAAAAGAATCTCAGCCTTAATTTTTTCTGTGCTTTTAAACATAACATTATAGTTACTTTTTGTAAAATATCATTGGTAAGTAACGTTCCCCTTGAAAATTAAACCCTCTTAAAAACTGGAATTTTCGATTTTTTCCGCAGCAGAGCTGTATAATTTAAAAAAGAGTAAACCTCTACACAATGCGAAAAATGGCACATGGTTTAAAAAAAAATTAAGGCTGCCATTTGTAAACCAGACACAATAAAAATAAATCAAAGATATTTTTGAACAGCCAAAATGTAAGGGAATTTATGTACAAAATATGAATTTTGTTTTTCAAGATGGTTGAGCGGCCAATGCTGGACCACTTAAAGTGGATTGATCCCTAATTGAGAATTAAAATCAAATAAATTATGATAATGAAAACTTTTCTCTATGTACCCATAAGCAGAAAATGAAACAATTAACACCTGCTACCCACAAAACAAAATGAGATAAACAAAAACATTTTTGGCCAGATGAGTGAAGTAAATGAGATATTGAAAGGAATTGGCTCCTGCTGCTTTTTTTTTCCATTGTGAATAAAAAAAAGTATTTTCTTCGTTACTTGGTGATGGACTATCATTGAAGATTTGTACTTTCTGTTTTCCAGTCCTGTATGGAAGTGCCCTTTATGTGATAATAGTTATGATAATTCAGAAATCGAGTATTTATTAATGGAAACAGTGAAGAGAAAATCAATGGCGTATGTTTTACAAGATGTTCAGTGCAAAAAATGTCTTCAGGTATGTATCAGATAAAATGCTTTGTAAGTACTCCTCATTAAGTCACAATGTGAGCTCTCTTTTGGTTTCTTACATTTACTGATATGAGGCAAGTATAATTAAAAAAGATTAAAGGAAAGCAAAAGATTAAAGTAATGTTTGGACATGTAAAAGATTAAAGTAATGCAGCACATACTTTCTCATATTAGGTATTTGTAATGGTTATATATTATACTACTAGTTGAACATTTAACCCTTTGCACTCGTATGCAATGAGCATAATACACATCCTACAGCCCGTACAGCTTCACAGACATGACACGAGAATAATGGCTACCAACTTGTGTCAGTATGTAACATGACATGTCCCACAATGTTTAGGATATCTGTAAGTTGCCATAACAAAATCCCTAATTGACTCATAGAGCACCTCACAGGAGCTTATGTATTTTGCTGGTATATAAAATAAAAGTTTGTTGTTGAACCGATCCGGGCTACTATTCTTTTTTTTTAAATAAGGTTGACTTAATAATGTTATAGGATTATCATGCACTTGGCATTTTACTGATTTGAAATAGCTTGTGCTGTTTGTGTGCATGTGTAATCTTGCAGCAGCCGAGCGATTTTAAAGCAATGAGTGATTTGGATGATTCACAAATACAGCACCTATTAGAAGACACTAGTTCAGAGAGTATTAGCAATTTAGCAAATAAAACCTCTTTAGAAGTTAGTGAATTGTACATTTGTTACTTCCAAACTTGTGATGAAATTTCAAAATAATGACTCTCATTTACAGAATTTATTTCTTAATTTAATTTCAGTACAATAGTTCTGAAATATTCATTTAATAAAGTATTGATTCCATATGAATGGTCCATAAAAACAATTATATATTGGTTGGCAATTGTCTCCTTTGTCTGGCGAAATCAGTTACAAGCTGGAATGGGGGAACGCAAAGTATCTGCTAGGAGCTGTGCCGCCATTTTCCATTGTCATCTTAGAGATGCCTTACGAATTGTGGGACCTCGCAGTTAATAGAAATATCTGACTGCAGAGTGCATTCATTGGTGGCATGTCACATATATCCTAAGAGTTGAAAGGGTTAAGAAAATTTTGCACATTTGAACTTGATTTCTTATGTTTTCATGGATTGCAACTGAATGCTTCACTTGGGTATTGCCTCATTTATGTGAACACATTACATTGCAACCTGCAAAATCATTTGCCCAGGCTGGAATTTTAACTTAAACATGTACATTTTTGCGTTCAAGACTGTAACCAGAACACTGTCACAAGACAGACCAGAGCTCCAAATGCCTCCATAAATAAAACGCATATCTACTTTTGCCATTTTTGAGAAAATCTTGTTTGTGTATTTGTGCAAAAGTACACAAAAACTTCTGATATTTCAAGAAAACTGTCCTTGAAATGATTAAAATATCTAATATTAATAATTAAGAATAGATTGCACCAAAAATTCTCTACCTTCAATTTTGAAAGTTTAGGATAGGTTTGAAAAAATTTGAAATTTTGCTTCTACCAAAATTTCAAGATTTCAATGAAAATCAGGTGTATCAATCATTGTATTAATTAGTGCACTTAGTCCTATTGAAGCAAAACAGACAAGAAAAATCTGGAACCTTTTTTGAAAAAATTTTGGAATTGTGCTAAAGTCCTCATGTAAAGCATAAAGTGAAAGAAAACATAAAGGTTTAGAGACAGATGGATGTTTTGGAACACAATGTTTTTTGCTATTAGGAACCCCCAGAAATTGTATTTCATGGAAAATCTCAGCACAGATTTATTTTGCACATAACTTTCTCTGTAGTACATGTATATTCCATGAATGCATTGGAAGCACGAAAATAATATGCAGAAAGTTCATCATTTTACTGATTGACTTTCTAGATAGACACAGCTAGCCTTAGACAAAGTAAAAAACAGCTTTCAAGTGTATCCATATGAAGTAAGTTTAAGTTTGAATTTCTCAAAACTTCTAGCTCCGCTGTTTTGTTCAGCTGAATTTCACCCCATGGCATGTTCTTTATCTTGCTTCACTATATTTACTAAAAACCTTCCATTTGGACAATCATCTGTTTTGTACGGTCCTGAAGTTAAAGAGGGGTTTCATCAAGTATCCTAAAATCCATTTATATATTATTATTATAATCAGATAATTTTTCATAAATGGTTTTTGTTTTAGATCAAAATGGAGAATATGTCAGAATACTGCAAGTGCACTGGAGAATTTCAAACACTCATAAAGCAGCAAGAATTACTTTCACAGTTGAAGACTTTTAAAAGGATTGCAGAGAGTTTTAAGATGCCTGTTTTATTAGAAGCCACTGATTGGGCACTAAGAATGAATTCTGTAAAATCTGCCAATGTTTAATAATCAATGTATTAATCTGCACATAGGAATGTTTAGTGTTTTGAGCCATGAACTGAAGAGAGTACAATGAACCAATGGAAAATTTACGTTGTCACTAAGGCAAAATGTTTGGACAATCTTAATTATTCACTCTTTCAGATAAAAAAAAGTAAGAAGCTGAAAGGATTTTAGTTATGTTGATGTAATACACACGCTATCATAGAAATGTGTGGTAATATAAGCAAAGTATATTTTATGAAACAATAAAAGTTTGAAATTTGAAGAAAATGTTTTCCTATTTCTGGATAACAAATAATCACGGTATTCTGTATGTCAACACATGCCTGCATTTACTTTCAGGGAATTTAAAATGTGCTTGTGCTTAAATCTGTCAATACAGACCATATGAAATAGTATTACAGTATAACCTAAGTGAGAATCATATTGGATCTTTCCTAAAGTTGGAAATTACATATTTTTTAGTGCACTTGAAACGTGATCTAAAAATGTGAAATTAATGCAATAAGACTTAATGGATTTCTTGATATCAGAATTGTGTTCGAAGACGTTTTTCAGATCAAAAGATGTAAGATCCTCATCTATTAAAAAAAAGTTGTTAGTCCTACATTTTTTAGAACTCCTCTTACATTGAGAAATTTGTGATGAACTTTTCTTGAGCCAAGAAAATGATAGTACAAGACTTTTTGCCTTTTGTAACAAATATGAATTTTATATATTTGTATGTACATTTAAAAAAACCTCATTAATAATTGATTAGGAAGGAGGAATTCAAAGAATTTTACTTTCAGTTTATACCTACATTTTTATTAATTAATGGTCAACATAACGTTTGTACATTTTCAATTAGGACATTGCGATTCTAATGGTGCTAAGCAGCTACTGCTGCAAATCGATGGGATCCACTTCAGGTTCTGGAAAAGAAAAAGTTATTAACTTTTCATGTATATTCCAAAGTTAAACCATGGCAAAACGGCAATTTAATGTAACAATATACATCACAATTCTTGCGAATTTTACAATAAAAGGTGATTAGTTGTTTACTTCTAAATTACTTTGAATCAAATTCAGTTGCTGCTTGTGAACAAAACCTCATTCTTAAATTTTATTAAATACAAACTGCTATAGAAGAGTTACCTTTAAAGTTAAATGTGGGGAATTTTGTCATGTCCACACCTTCACCACCACCGTACTGTTTGGCTACCTTTTCCAATTCTGCATTTAATTCCCTCTCAATATCAGGGGTAGGGTCGACCAGCTTTCCTCCCGCAGCACTGAAAAAAATGCAATTAACTAACGAACTTAGAAAATTAACTAACGAATTTAGAAAATATGCTGAAAAATATGAATATATAACGTCTTACTCGGATTTTTTCTTGTATTCTCTAATTTTGTCAATGAAGAGTTGTTGGATGGGATCACTAGCTTTCTGAAATACAGGTGCGGATGCTCCAATATTTCTTCGAAGAACAATGGGAAGTCCCTGCCGGGCTGAATTAAAAAGTTGCGACACAATCATTCTGTAACAAAAGAATTATTAAAATAGGTATTTCGTTTTTCCCAAAACCATGAATAGAGCTGAAGTAATGCACAGCGATTGTACGTAAATAGGAAACACCTCTATTATAGTTAAGTCATCTGAGCAGTATTCGAACGATTTATCCTTTAAACCATTCTTCAAACGACTTTTTAAACACGGTTTTTAGTTAAAATCTACTAACCTTGTGTAGGTTGTTTTATCAGCTGCCCCAACCAATATGGCGCAGAAAAGGCGAGAAGACTACGTGAATGAAACTAATCTACTGAAGATGTGATATTCCACACGTAGTACGTTTACGCGTTATGAAATAAATCACAAATATTTTTTAATGGTCTGCAATGATATCGTTTATTTTGATGAAGATAACTAGTATTACATTACTGTGGACATTTTTCGTGCTCAGGACCCCATTCAAACGTCACGAGAAGCATGGTTTCTTAGCCAATCACATTAGATGTTTTGTTTCATTCATACGTTCACAGGAGCAGCACTCGGCAGCCATAATCTCTTGGTTTTATGTTGCGAACAGTGGTACGAAGTGTGCGTGTCCTGCGTTTTTCGGGTTGTTGACTGGAAGCTACAGATTTTAGTGTTGTATTTAATCTCCGATACAAAGAACGTGAGAAATCTCGCTGCTCTTTGTCAACTCGGTGAGTAACGAAACAAATCTTTGTAGTATAGATGTTTTCCGTACAGAGTGTATTCGCGCGCCCGAAGCGTGCGCGCAATGTGCGCGTGGGTGGTGTTTACTGTCAAGGATGTTTTGTTCCTCTCAATGGAGTTTTTCGATGACTTTGTCGTTAATGAAAGAAATTCTTCTCACTTTTTTGAGATATTTTTATTTAAACTTGTGTAATGGAGGTCTATTCAGCTGTTAAAATTATTTCAGAATAAAAAATAAGTGTCAGACATGTCATGCATTTTAGACAGTAGTAATTGTAAAACAAAACGAAAATAATATATTGAGTGACAGCGTTATTTTCTGTTATTTGCTGGCACTAATTGACATGAAATTAAATCACTATGAGGTGTGACTACGGAATTGAACATGCATTTTTCACGACTATTTTTCAACCTTGCTTGGTGCATTCGTAAATTTTACAGAACCGAAGCGTTTGATTTTGAATTGTTGACAAGATTTCAAGTTAAAACACCTTTAATAATGAACGAACTCCTTTATTTATCCTGAAAAGCAATGCCAGTACCGCGTCTCTGTATAGTGTATCTCAATGAACCTACGTACCTATTTTGCGATCAGTATAAAAGTAATTGTTGAATGGAGTTTCATGACTGGTGTTGATTGGTTTCGTGAATACTGACTGGATTAATGTCAACCAATAGATACATCTGCATGGATGTTAGAGATAGTGGAAAATGGGGCTAAGGGTAAGTTGCAATTGCCTGTATGTGTACGTGCATGGCGGGAACATATGCTTTGAATAGTACGTGAATGCTTAGCAGTGACATTCCATTCTAATTGGGCAGATATTCAGCAACAGCAGAGGCGAAAAACCATTTCCCTGCAATTAATACAGTAGAAATCACCCTTCAAAAGAGGGACTGACACATACCTTAATCCTAGCAAATTGTTTCGAATTTCGTTCAGAGAAAGTGTCAGGATCATTCCTTAATTATTCGATAAAAGCAGCGCCTACTGAGGCTCAGCTGTTGTCTTTGTCACATGCTCTGATGTATGTACAAGTTCAGAGGGCTGGCGCTTAGGGCGCCAAATTTCAGAGTAGAAGAGCATGAAAAAAATGTCGATCCGCCTGTTGTAGTATGTTCGCATCTGTTCATTGATATTTAAAATTGCAGAATATTGCAATTGCATTTGAGCGTTCGAATGTTAATAATATCTAGCCAGCATTCTACTTCTGCATTTCATATATTCCGATGTGCAATTTTTTTTAACACGAGTGGTCTGGGATGTTTAGCTTACTATGACTCAAGTGACGTAGATGAGCGCAAATTTCACTGTCTCGAGTAACTTGCAATCCGAATCAAGGCGCGTATTATCACATTTAATTACAAGTAGAGTAAGTAAATAGATTTAACGATTATTTTTAATGTAAATTTGCTAGGCCGATGTAAACTGAAAACCGAAAGGATTCGAAAATGCTTCCTCTGGTAGCAACATCGAATAGAGAAAGGTGATCCACGTTCTGGCGAAGGTCACTCCGTACGTCTCCTCAACTACTCTTGCGCTTTCGAGCGGGGGGGGGAGAGGTCCATGCTGGGCATTCCTACCACATAAGTTAGAGAAGATTAGTGCAAAATGCCTGTCTGAGATAATTTTTGTAGTTACTCCGTCGTATTAAAAAACATTAAGATCGTTATTCAAGAGGTGAGTTGAAGATGCATTTCAGAAACCGTGGGCTGCGAAACACAATTTGAAAACCTTTGAAGAATTGTGAAGTAAAACGTGTGAAGATTAACGAACAGAAAATGAATAACCGTGTATACTTCGTATTTTAAATAGGTATTGTGTATTCGCAACCTTTGTTACAACAGGTGTCATAAAATTGATTCAATACCACCTGACGCTGTTTTACCATTTGTAAAAATATAGAATTCAAGGTGTACAACTGCGGGATTGATGAAAGGAATGCAAGACCAGAAAATATTGCCCTGAAGATCGAAAGTTTTGGAACGATTCGTGATTTCCATCTTCTCCAACTGAACTGTGCGCCTTTTTCGTTTAGTCCACATAAACCCTCCGCATAAGAGTTATTCAAATCTCAGTGGGCCATGCCGAGTTCATATGTAACAAATACACGCAGACCGATGTTCGGAAATGGCAAAGTTTAAACTCTTGAGGATACTTTTAGATGAAACAAAGACAGTAACGTCGAAGGCTTGCAGCAGACTGCATCTTGAATAATGGCATGTAAAATTTTTAACATAGCGACTTTGGAAGTGTTCTAATAATTAATTTTGCAAAAGACAAAACCTAAGGAAGACGAGACCTTGAAATCGCGTCTTTTAAAATGAGAGCTGGTTTAGACAGCGAAGAGCATCCGCGCGGAGGAGCAGACTGCACGACCTTGCGAGCTTCGTCCGCGGTGCGGCGATCCCTTTTATGATATTATAAGTCTGCTGTACGGTTATTTTGAGAAGGGGAGGGGCGGGCGGCGGGTGGCGGGGGCTTGTCCGGGGTGTGGCAGTGCGGCGGTGGCGGTGGCAGCCAGGTTCAGTGAACCGGACGGTGGTCAGCGACGTTCCCGGGCGCTGCCCGAGGCAAGGCTTGCGGACTCTTGCGACGCGGCGGCGAAGACAAGACGCTCGGGAGAGGAGCCTCATGAACTAATCTGTTCGAGGCATATGGAAATTGTTGCTCAGAGCATCAACTGATCGCACTGCAGTGCCGTTGCCGCTGTTATGACCAGGAGGTTCTAGGGTTCGAGTCCCGACGGTCACAGGATTTTCAACACTAGTTAGATAGCTGGGCCGAATTCAGCTGCTCTGTGGAGGAGAATTCTAGCCGCCGGCTGCTCTGATCAGTAGTTTTCCGTGGTTTCTCCGATCGACACCAGGCGAATGCCTGGAATGTAGTAGTACCCTAACAAACGGTCCATCGACCGCGTGCGATCTCTCTTCTTCCTTGTCCTATCCTCATCCCTTACTAATCCACCTATACACTCTGGTCGGGAGCTCAGAGCTTGTCCCCCTGGTAGGAGATACCTGGATGGCCCCCCACACACAAGCTGTCGTTTAGGTCGGCGCCGAATCTCACCGTCCAACAGGGGAGGATCACGACCATTTCCCGAGGGGAAAATGTCAGGAAACACGAAATAATCAACCAATCAAGCGGAAATTGGAGTATGTCTTACGAAACGACTCCGCCTGTGATGTCTCCTAGAAAAACCGTACGGATCATCCGAATATGTCGGCATATTTTGCATCTACTGAAAGCGTGAGAGCGTTTCCACGTTAGGAATAACTTCAAAATAAATGTGCTTTAAACATATAAGTTAAACTCATTTAGAGGAGTGGCGCCCAAAAAGAGGGTTGGAGGGTAGCTGGGACAATTTGGCCCAAGCTCCGTCTTAATTGGGACCTCAATATTTTTTCATTCAAAACAAATAAAACGTAATGCTTCTAATTCATATCAAGGGCTGTAATTTAGTTGCATGGAGAAATGAATTCTGATTACTTGAAAGGGAGGCGGAACTTGTTTCAAATAAGGGACCCCCATGGATCTACTGCACGAGACCTCTTGTTTTTTTCTGGGCACACTTATTTCAGAGTTGTTTTGATCTTCACTTCATACACTCGGAACTAGTGAACCGAGTGAGGTTTAATTTGAATGTAATTTAAATGAAGACGGAAATTGTAGCATTCGTTTCGAACACGCGTGTTCTCATACTTCATCACTTCAATAGATTATGAGTCGGTTTGCGGTTGTGCACAGCTGCCAAAAATGCCTTTTTAAGGTGTTCTGCAAGTTTGATGGGACGTTCGAAAACTGAATGTTCTCCGATGAAAATCATTTCTTACTATTCGTTTGGGAAAAGTACAAGCAGCGACATAAATGCATTAAATTGATCTGGTGAAACTTAGCACTACTTACTGATCTGAATTGTCAAGTGAAGAGAACACAATAGAAATATTTTCAACTGACAAAGTAATAAAGTAAATCTTTCCGTTTCGTCTGACATTATGCGTGTCCATTCAAACTTGCATGAACTGTATGGTCTTGCTCATATGAAGAGTTGCTGTCAAGCTTCGGGAAAACGGATGAAAGTGAAGGAAAGCCAAAAATAATGTAATGGCTCTCGAGGAACACCGAGATGTGAGTAAACGGGGAGACGCATGGCGATTGGAATGTATAGAAGAGAGTAGCGAGTGCAGTTGGGTGTGGTGGGATGTATGTGCTACGGTTTAACGATATTAATATTGAGGACAAGAAGACATAGACAATCAGCAAGCCCTTGGGCGACGGATAATTGCTTATTAATTAAACATAAATACCCGTAGTTTAGAATCTTATACTTAAGTAATGCGTTTAGTAATACATGCGTGATGTCAGGAGTTATTCCATTAGTTTTTACTATCGTCGGAACATAATATATCATTAATAAATCGTCATTAATGTATCAGTATTCAAGCATGTTTCGCTGCCCTGATTAGGCTAACTTATTCGACATTTTTAACGCTAAAAAAGTTGGCTTGGCGCAACGTAGCGGACTGGAAGTATTGTTCCACGAGTTAGCCACATAATCTATGCAACGCCATTTTAAATTTGTTAAAGAGTCCTATTATTACTGTCTTGATGGTGTTACAATGAATATGACCTTTCGAAATTAAATTCGTGTCGTATTGGTTGGAAATGAATTTATAAAAATGACACGGCGTCTAATTTTTCATAACCTGGTCCAGTACTAAAAAGAATACTGTGGCTATGGCTAGCCTTATTCCCCGAATTGCTGAAACAGTGGGATGGGTAGTTTATTATTTGTAATTAGTCTGTGATATTTCTGTTTAATAAGACCATTTAATGAATCTGCGCTTTGAAAAGACAGCCTAACTTACCAATCCAAAAAGCTCGTCGCCGGGACAGCAACTCTAGACCTGTTTTTGCATTGGGAAGGGGGGCGTGGCGTTCGGCCCAGACTGACAGCGAGCGCCAAGTGGTGGCGGCGGCGACCTACGTGAGCGCGTGCAGATTTGCCACGCCCCTACGCCGCCCCTCGCCGCCTCATTTACTTTTGCTTTCTGGCACACTAGTGTATACGTTTGCGTGGATAAATTTATGTAATGCAGAAAAAAACAAACGAAGTAGAGATTTTGTCGCAAATATGGGCTTTTTTTTTTAACACGTCAATCCGTCTCTGAAGAACACTAGCGCCCGACCTGCACGGGAAATATCTTTTCCAAAATTAATATTTACCCATTGATCAGACTCCACTTGAGGGCCTGCTGATTTGAAAGGAATCTTTTAATTTGGGGTGGTGTTGATCTATTTACTGGACTGAAACTTATACGATACATTTTCAAAATCTTCTCAAGAACGGCTTTTTATTTGGAGATATCTTGTTCCAATAGAGAAAAATGCTCTTTATAAAGTCTGATATTCATTAAAATATACGATTTTTGTAAAAAATGCTTAAGTTTCTTTGATTCTTGAAATAAATTAATTTTGGAAAAAAAAAAGATTAATATGTTTTTCATAAAACCCTGCCCTTTAAAAACGTAATTGTTGAACGCGAGAAGTGTATTCTCGCCTTATTTCACTGTGTATTATATTGGTTTTCCGAATTTAACATCAAAAGACAGCCTTCTGCTGGCTCACAATATCTTTCAGAGAAAAAGAAATTTCATTAATTTCACTTTCAGTCGTAGTGCAAAAGATGATGAAATTTTTATAAATGTATACAAATTTGTAATCATTCTCCATCAGCATAACAAGAAAAGTTCGTTACCGGTTGTTTGTAATAAAGTTTTAATGAGTTTGCTTTTGAAACGTAATGATTCTGACATTTACACGAGGTTGAAAAGTGCATCCTACGTGAGATTGATGAATGCACGAATGCAAGATGTTACTCAACGCTGAGCTATCACGTTCTTCGACGTAATAATTGAACTGCAAAGGAAAGTTGCTGCGTTTGCAATGGCGCCGGAGCGGGGAGAGAAGCGGGCGTCTCTTCACTTCAATTTACTTCACGTGCCCGAAAGAATACGTTTTTATTTCCCCGTGATTCTTTAAATAATATAGCAATGTCGAGTAACATCAGCATTGAACTATGAAATTACATAGAATTGTTTTTTTAATCAATCAGTAATATTCCCCTGCGTCACGTTTGTGTTTTGCCGTGGTCGCTCTGCGTGATATACCTGCTTGTGGAGGTTGAGATGATATCCACAGAGTTTTCACGCATCCTTCTGCGCCCCCAGCGAGCCGAGTAATGGGTTAATGTTAATGATGATTTATTTCCTGTCAAGTTTTTTTATTAATTTATTTATTGAGTGATTGGAAATTACACAGATTAGTACTAGATTACTATCTCATGTGCATTTGCTGGCTTTACATTGTAACTTATACTAACATTGTAACTTATACTGACATTGCCGGCGGCACTAGCCGAATGCGTTTACTACGCTCCGTGAAGTCACGAAGGTTAAGCGCATTCGAGACTCGCGGGTTCGTGGTTGGGTGACCGGCCAGGAACCCCGGGATCTAACGGCGTCGAGCCCTGGTCGAAGGGATAAAGGCACTGACTGACTGCGACGTGACGAGACTTGACTAATATTAAAAATAATGCCCATTAATGGAGGATTACTCCCAAGGGCAAAGCGCTAAAACGAAAATGCAGAGAGGTGTAGGAAACTACAAGAGCGCCTACTATGAACAATTAAAAAAAAAAAACTTATACTAAACTTAACACGAAAAACTTAAAACTAAAATACCTTACTGGAGGTGTAGGAAACTACAAGAGCGCCTACTATGAACAATTAGTTGAGAAAATGTTCAAGAACGCTTCAGAAGGAAATCTATTCTTAATTCTAGTAGGGAAGTCATTTATAGTGGCCAGGTTGTAGTGGACGACTCGGTTTATTGTATTTAGGTTGGAGTAAAAATTATTGGAAAGATAGGCAATATGTTTGATGATCGGTGATATATTCAGTTCTTTATGAAGTTGGGCGTTAGAGATGAACCATGGGGCATGTGTTGCTAATCTGAGGAATTTATTTTGTACAATTTGAAGTTTATTAATGTTAGAAATAGATGCATTGGTCCAGATGGGACATGCGTAGAGCATTAATGGTCTGACTACTGCTTTATAAATTGTAATGGCATTTGTTAGGGATAGCCGGCTTTTGGAGCTGATAAGGAATTTTAGTTGAGCTATTTTTATTTTTGCTTGTTGTTTTAGTGTTATGTGTGTTTTCCAATCGAGTCTTGTGTCGAAGTTCATCCCGAGGTATTTTACTGACTTGTTTTGTGGTGTCCATGGAATTGTGTGTTTATTAATGTGTAATGGTGGTGGGTGAGAAAATGGTGTTAGTGAGAATATTTTGGTAGTTGATTTAGTTGGGTTGAGTTTGATTTTTCACAATGTTGACCACTGGTCTATTTCATTTAGGTGATTTTGTATCCTATCGGTAATGGTCTTAAGTGAGTGGCTGCATTTGTAGATTGCGGTATCGTCGGCGAATTGTGCTAATTGGGTGTGTATTGTAGTGGGTATGTCAGCTGTGTATATATTGAATAGCGTGGGTGAGAGTGGTGAACCTTGTGGAAGGCCTGCTATTATTTTTCAGGGGTTGGAAATGTGATTTTCTACGGAAACTGTAAAGGATCTATCAGTTAGAAAACTTTTGATGAAGTTTACTAAGTAGATTGGTGTTCCCATTGTTCGCAGTTTGTATAATAGTCCTTCGTGCCATACTCGATCAAACGCCTGTGAAATGTCAAGAAATGAAACGATTGTGTGATGTTTGTTTTGAAATGCTGTGTGGATATTTTCTGAGAGTCTGAGTAGTTGGTGTGCAGTTGACACATGACTTATAAAGCCAAACTGGTGTAATGGAATAATTTGGGTTGATTGAAGGTAGCTATTCAACCTTTTTAGAATTAGTTTCTCGACAATTTTTGAAAGTGTGGTTAGTGAACTTATCGGTTTGTAGTTTTTTACACTGCTATGATTTTTATATGGTTTTGGAATAGGTATTATGATTGAGTTTTTCCATACTATAGGGTAATATCCCATTCTTATTATTGAGTTATATATGTTGTTTATATAGGCTATATTTGAGGATGGGAGGTTTTTTAAGATCTTATTAGTGATTTTATCGTGACCAGGGGCTTTTTTTGTGGAAGTTTTTTATTTATGTTTTTCACTTCATTTGAGGATATGAATTTTATCTTCTGTGATACATCATAGTTCGGAGCTGAAACTATTTGTAATACCATCTCATGATCGGAATGAGTTGGTGTGTTGTTGAGCGTGAATGTTGTTTCAAAATGATTGGCCAATGCTTCGGCTTTGTGAAAAGGGGCGAATTTTTTCCCCATTGACGTATTTAGTGGTGGAATGTTATTTTTCTTTTTTAGGATTTTTTAGTGAACTGCCAGCGAGAATTATTGGTTGTGCTTAATGATTTTATTAGTTTGTTGTAGGGTGAGCTATGAAAGTCGTTTATTGCTTTTTTTGTTATTAAATTTAAAAGGTTCAATTCTTTCTTTATGTGTGGGTTTCTGAGTTTGGTCCATAATCTTCTGGTTCTGTTCCTAGTGTTGATTATTGTTAGTATTTTTTCTGGTAGTAATTTGTTAAGCTTTTGTGAGTGATGAGGGGTCTATTGGTTGTAAATGTTTAATAGTGTTGGTAATATCCTGTCAAGTAGTGAATTATTCTACCTGTATTATGTTTAGAGCTGACCGGGATGTCCGAAACGATCAGAAAATGAATTGATCGAGAAGCTTCGTTTTTAGGGGCTCTGGGTGCGTGCCTATGAGTGGGTGGGGGGGACTGATTGAAGTTTGTCGCAGAGAACCGGATTTTACTATCCGCAAGTTCAGATTTAGTGGACTGTTTCTGAAACATTGTTCTTAAACTATTATTATTATTATTATTATTATTATTATTATTATTATTATTATTATTATAACAAGCAAAAAACAGTAATACTGGAAAGCTTCAGAATAGTGGGAGAATTCCGGGGATGTATTGCTGAACCGGACGTAATTGACTGAAATGTCCAGAAAGCAACATTCGCTCGTGTGTCTGCGAGATCGACAGAGCCTAAACCAAGAATGGTTAGGTGGATGTTCCTGCACATAGTGCAGTGAGTGACAAATCCGGATGTTGTTGTTGATGATGATGATGATAATGATGATAATAATAATAATAATAATAATAATAATAATAATAATAATAATAATAATAATAATAATAATAATAATAATAATAATAATAGCAGAAAAAGACTGAACAGTATTTTCAGCTGGGAAAGTTGCAGAGAGCGTTGAGATGCCTGAATTCTACATTATTCTTTCGCCCATTATCGACATACACTGATCTTTCTTTCACGGACGTCGACTTTTGATCTCATTTGTTTAGAGTTTTTGCTCTTCAGAAATTGCGTGAGAAGTGGAAAAACTGTGGCTTCTTTTGTTACCTTCGTAATTGTTCATTTTTTCTCCGGGGTGTTTGGATCATGTATTCAGCATTATTTTATTTAATGACTATAAAATATATATAAGATCAAAAACATTTTCATCGATTTAGAAACCTCTTGATGAAAAATAAACAAAAATGTTTTGACAAGTTCAGCTTGTTACTATTACTATCACTATTCATTTCATATTTTACAAAAAGCTTATATTACTGTTGAATATCGATGAGAAATTCTTTAACGTTATTTCTCTCTTCTTATAAATATCGATTATACAAAAACAAATTCCATTCCGAACCATTCTGCTCATATTTTCATATTTAAAACAAACAGAATATAAAAGAAAAATATCGAAAAAGACTTACTTTTTCAATTGAAGATGGGTAGAGAGAGACATCGTACTCTTCAATGTAGTTCTTTTTCTATTCCTTCAAAGTTTTCAGTTTTTATACGGCAGAATATTTCTCGCAACAGATTATATTTCGTGGTGGTTACTATACTTATCCCATTATGCCATTATTGCAGAAAATGTTGTAGATGGCCATGCATTGAACATAAAACAAAAAGAATCGCACACCAAGTATGATTGGTACTACGTAACGTTATCATTGAGCTAGTAATTGACGTATCTTCATTAACAACACTTGTAAAAGAAAATATCTCCGTGACCTTTCTCTTACCTTTTAAATTAAGCAATAATTACTTACCCAGCTAATCCATTTTATTCATTCTCTCCTCACTAGTATAGAATATTGCTAATTTCGAAAATACGTACATACGCGTAAATTGACGGAAAACTAAGCAGTTTCTGCCCATGTAAGAGGTATCAATGGTTTTGTTAGATACATCAAAACTAGGGGGGAAATTAAAAAACAAATAAAGAATTCGATTTTGACTGAAAAAGTTTAGTTTATGGTTATCCGCAATTTCTCTATGTACACAATTGGAACGGATTTTTCTACAGTTTCTTTATGAATATTACCAATACTTATATCATTGTATTCGTCTCTTCGATAACTTTAAAATGATAGTGAAGAAAATTTATACTACTTCTATTTTAAAAAATCGAAGTTATGTCAATATCTCGAAAATTAAAGATTTTCGCTTTGCACAAACAGCATCTCTATGCCTCCAACCGTTTCGAAGATAACTTAGGTGCATGCCCCTGAATAATATAATATATCTATAATGTGTTTTATTTGTTTTAAGTATCTTTCTCTTCCAATAATTTCCAAACAAATTTTTATTGATTTGCATGCTGGCTTGCAAGCCTGTAGTCATGGAATATAGAGACCAGTAGCAGCAAAAATGCTAATTTCCAAATACTTGTAAGCAGCATTTTGTAACTTATTATTAAATAATATTAACTTATTATTATATTACTTTTTGTGAAAATTGAAAATAAGTTTTGAAATTAAAGGAAAATTGAAATGCGATATGCAATATGAGATATGCAATTCAGGATTATATACCACAATTGAATCGTTTATTTAAGAAACCCGACAAACGCCAAAATTTAAATTGCGCTTTAGCGATACACACACACACACACACACACACACACACACACACACACACACACACACACACACGGGTGATCAGTATAAAACGCAACCCTGCTGTTGAAGGCACTGAGAGAAAAGTGAAAGTTTTGCAGCACTGCTTCTGGGACAGCTCCTTCGACTGCATTTCAGCGACAGTCCATTCACCCCACCCCCTTCCTGTGGTGTGGGTCATACCTGCTCAAAACAAAACAGGCCGCGTCTTCATTCATAGTTTCCTTCTTTCACAGTTAACTTACGATGCGCCTCAGCGTAGAGCAACGCAGTTTTGTGGTGGAGGAGTATTTCCGAACGCAATCTTTCAAAAAGTGCCGGGCAACTTTCAGAGAAAAATTTGCATTTGAGTCTATTCCGAACAAGAGTACCATATTTCGGTTAGTGAAGTGCTATCGTGAGGCAGGAGGTGTGTTTGATAGCAAACGCAGTCGCCGAATTACAGTGCTCACACAGCGAAAACTAGAGGTAAGTTCGGGATGTTCTTTTAACTTCCCCGGAAACATCATTAAGGAAACTTCAGCAACAATGTAATCATCTTATGGAAGTGCGCACTGTGCCACTACAAAATTGAAAATGCTCGTGTTCAAACTGCGGACATTTCAGGAGCTTAAGATCCCTGATCGGGCTGCTCGAATGAATTATTGCAATTGGCTATGTCGATTCGTTAGCGAAGGTCTTGAGACGTGATAACGTATTTTTTAGCGAAGAGACTTGGCTTTATCTGGATGGATATGTTAATTATTAATATAATTATTATAACATATAATTAGTTAATTATTTTTAAAGTAACCTTATTCAAAAAAAAAAAATAATAATAATAATAATAACAACAACAACACATGTGTTCTGCGAATCTGAATTTATAATTTATTAGTATTTATTTAAAACAGAATAGTGTGCATATATATATATAAATATATATATATATTATATAAGAGAGAGAGAGAGAGAGTGTTGTCTCTCCCCCTCTCTCTCTCTCTCACTGTTCTTTAGTGCCCGTTTCTCTCTGGGCCTCATTCTTACTGTTTCTCTACCTACTTCATACTGCGTTCCTCTCTTCTTTCCTCGTTGCCTGCATCTTTCTCTTTTCCTTCCTATCTGCCTAATTCTGTCACTTCCTTCATCTCTGCCCGTCTTTCTCTCTACCTGTCACTCTTTCTTTCTGTCCCTCTCTCTCGCTCGCTCGCTCGCGCGCGCGCGCTTATGCATGTCGGAGCAGCTCAGTCCCAAACCACAAGTGCCCCGGGCGTTGCTTCGCCCTGGGATCGAAGCTCGGGGCCTGCACTTGTGCGTCGACGGAGGCGCCGCCGGTGCCGGTGCCTGGGCCGGGCGCGACAGCGGCAGCGATAGCAGCGCAGCGTGGCGAGCGGCTGTTGCTGTGTCTGCGCCCGCGGTGTCCCGGCGCGAGGCCGCCTCCCCGGAGTAATTAGCGAAAGTGATCCCTGGCCAGGGTTCGCGGCCCGCGACCTCTCCGCTCATTGATCCTCGTCGCCGCCTTGCGACCTTGTGTTCTGGGCGGCGTGGCCGTAAACAGTGGCTAGGTCCTTCGAGAACTCGAGAGATAGGTGGCGGTGTAGAAACGGCGGCGACGGCAGAGACTACTCACGGTGGCTTTGCAAATAGCGGGGATGGTGTCCGGTTCCATGTTCTTACCTGTAGCTTCGATCAAGATCGCACGTGAGGATATCGGCGTGTTGTTAAGTTCTGGGAATTGCTGTAAATTGGCAATGGAATTTATTGTAATAAAAAACGCAAAAATGTTCATTCATATGTATTTAATGTGCAAAATAAAAATGTATTCTGTAAATTTATTTATTGTCACAACTACAGGATCATTAGCGACATGTACAATAGAATACATTTTGTTTTCATTATGTTCAATAATACACAATTAATTGAAAATACAGTATATAAATTACAGAAATTTTTTAAAAAATATATTGTATTGTTTGAAATTGTCCCATACCATCATTTGCAAATTTTAGAACACAAAATGTGGCCGTTCAGATCTTAAAATGGATTCGGAGCAGCTGAACGAACGTTTTACCTGTTCAGAAGTAATAGAACTCTACCCTTTAACAAACGAAACGAGTTTTAGACGAAATATAAATTCTTATCGGAACGAAAACATACGATAGCTACTTCCGTTGTATAATGGGCGTTGGAGAACGGCGTAGGAGTGACGTACGATAGTTCCACGTTAACACACCCACTTCGAGGGAGCAATTTGGACTGTCCGCTGATGACTGGTCTTAGGTTTGCCCATTGAGTAGTTAGTGTTGCGACATATTCTGTTTCACCCGACTCGCTAACAGACGTCTCGTGGTGGCGGTAGCTTGTTCGTATTGTACGTTGCTATTTTGATTCCATTCTTTCCCGTTTGGAATATGTACGATTTTCGTTGAAGTGATTTTCGCTATTATTGCTCTTGAGTACACCTATTCGAATTATCTGATAATTTTCTCTTTTTCCTTATGTTCCATTTGAAGAAAAAAAGAAAAGAAAAGAAAACAACAATATACAAACGCTTCAAACGGACGGATGGAGAATAATAGCCATTTTTTTTTTTCCGATCGTGCAACAAATATTCGGTATCAATTGGAATAAACTTGAGTCTCCAAGTTTCCGTCATGTCTCTTCTGCTGAAGAATATCGTGAAGTACGATATCGCGAATACTAGATTCTTCTCTCAGCTTACTTTTAAAATCTAATGTTACAGGCAGTAAAAAAGTTTTGTAAGACGGCAGCTAACGAAACGAAGCAAAACGCATTAAAGTTTTTCGTAAGCCTGTTAGGAGAATCTTGGGCGTACACACCGTAATTTTCCTGGTTTGGTGCAAGAGCTCGACTGGCTTGGACCTCCGGCACGAGAGGATTATGCCATTTATGGACCATGACTCAACTCTATTAGCTCTCTGCGTGGAGGTGTAAGGCGCGTGGGGTAGAGGATCAACACCGTTCTGGGAAGGGAATAAGAGGGTATAATACGCACGCAGTTAAGGGGCTCTTGTAAAACCTTGTGCCCACCCCTGCGGAGGCGGGCGCGGGCGCGGGCGCCGGCGAGGTGCGCGACCTTCCGCATTGTTCCTTGGAAGGGTGAGGAGCGGGCTCTGCTTTCCTCCCTCTGTCCCGGGCGGCAGGTACATGCAGGTCGGAACCCTCGTCCGCTGTCCCCGGCGGTTGGTGAAAATATTCGTCTTTCTGTGTGTAAAGGTAACCATCCACGATTAAAAGGGGGTTCCAAACGTGGTTCGCATCGGTTGCAAAATCAGTCGCCTTCGCATTGTTCCCACGGTAGAACAATATGTGGGAACAATGCGACGGCGGCAGGTTTACGTCCGGGGCGAGCCAGATTTGCAAGCCGCACTTGGAAGTGTATGGTTTTTTAATGACTTTACTCCCGAGATTCCATGGCAGTTTTGATTTAGGGAAGCCACGTGACTCTGAAGGCCTCCAAACATGCTCTATGCCGAACGCGCCTGCGCCGCACCATTTGCAAACCTGTCACGATCCATTGTGCAAAATTTGATGCAGGTTGAAACTGCGTGTTTTGCCTGTGACGCGTCGCTGGGTTGTGAAGTTTGGTTTGCATGTGAATGCAACACTGAGAGGGTAACTTATGTGATATTTCATGTCATGATATGATAGAAGTGTGTTTAATCGTGATTGGAATGGCGCTGTTTTCTACACGCGTTTTCTGTTGGAAAATACCGCTATTATTGAGACCTCCTGAATACGTTGCTATGACGGTTAAATATTTTATTAGCAGGTTTTTTTAATCACTAGCGTACAGCCTTCGTCACTAAAATGTCATTATTTTCTAGTTGTATTTTCACACGAGAGAAACTACTAGTGACGGGTCATGAGTTAAAAGACTCCCAGACAATTTTCAGAGCAGATATCGTATATTCGACCATTTGTAATTTATTGTAAAATACCATGGATATTGAAATTGTAGATATTATATTTAATAATTATTATGTTACAAATATCTTAATCCTGCCATTTCTCGATTAGATCATTTACACCTAAAGGAAACCTCCAACAAAATATAAATTATTATTGTACAAATATTCCCTCTAATCAGGTTTTTCTAGGTATAACATTTTAAACTAACACGTGCGTACTAATTTTTCAAAGAACTTCCAACAACTCACTCTTCCTCCTAAATGCCACTAGTAACAGCCTCTGCGCGAATCCCCATCTCGATCAGGTTTTTCGTCCAGTTTCCCTGATCCATTGAGCAAATGCTGAGATGGCCCCTTGTTTTGCTTCTGGACATAAATGTAACTTCATTTTCTGTGCACGTCTTCTAGAATTCGTGGGAAATACAATTATTCAAATTATCGTTTCCATGTTGTCGCGGCAGGAAGTAAGAAGAGCCAAAATTTATTGCTTATTTATCCTTGAAAATAGATTTTATTACATGGGAGTTTTTGTTTTTTCTCCTTTCAAAATTCAAAATTTATTGCTTATTAATTTTTGAAAATAGATTTTACTACATGGGAGTTTTGTTTTGTTTTTCTCCTTTCAAAATTCAAAATTTATTGCTTATTAATTTTTGAAAATAGATTTTACTACATGGGAGTTTTTGTTTTTTTTATCCCTTTCAAAATTCAAAATTTAAGTAGTATATGACTTAGTGTAGGGATCACAGAATTTTGAAAATGTGCACACAACTCACTTTTCCCCATAGCAAGTCATACGCAGTTTTAACTGTTTTTACGTAAAATAAATAAATAAATAAATAAATAAATAAATAAATCTCAACCCACCTCTTTTGTTCTCGGACGCCAGAACGGCTTCTTCATGACTTAGCGCGCGACGAGCGAGCTGGTTACTGGAGGCCACAAATTACGATCAATCTCGCCTGTGATTGAGTGTAAATCAGAGGCCCGGACCACAACAGCCTCTCGGACAGTCCGATTGTTTTCGCAATATTTGTGGAAGTAGGAAGCGAGTTTCGCGACACAAGTTTTTCGCAGTCTTCGAAACTATTTCTGAAAATGAAAATAAATGTGTGATAAAAACAATGTAAGATAGTGAGTGGTTTTGTGTTGTAATGTAATTTGGACTTTGCTAGATAAAAAAAAAAATCATTGAGACAAATAAGAAATAATGGTATACATCCATTTAAAATGACATTGAGGTATAAACTTTACAGTGATGAAAAAAAGTATACAATTTTTTAAACAATTAAAGGAAACTACATTACTGTTGCAATCGATGATCGTGCCAATGACAGTGCTGCACGTTCGTCTCGAAGAGGGCTTTTCCGTAGCGAAGGAAGCTGCGAAAAGAGGGGCTGGGCGGGGTGAAGGGACGCGGTGGAGGCAGCGAGCGGGACGCCCACACCGGCCCGAAACGAAACGGCGGAGGCGGCGTTTTTCGTGGGCTACGAGCAAAGCAGGGAATCGGGATTGGCCACGCTCCGTGCGTGCAACGCTCGCGAGCTAATTGAAAGTGACGAGGGGCGACGCGGGTGGGGAACACAACGCCGCCCTTTGCCTGCGGCTCTGACGGTTGCTCTAGGGATTTTCACCCTTGGGGCAAATATTCAGACTCCGGAAGTTAATACAAGGTCCCTTCTTTATCATCTAACCTCCTCTTGCCCTTTCCCCTCTCTTTTCTTTTTCGTCTTCTCGTTTGTTCGTGTGAGTGAGTCACTGCGCATTGCACTTGTTTCAAATAATTGTAGTAGGCTTTTCTTTGCGTTCGAGAATGGTTTCACCTTTCCCGTTCTTGCCATTTCTCAGACAAAATTGCCTTGGCTCCTTTTTTCTGGAAGCTTTTCAAGTTTTTAAAAGTTTCCTTTCGAGCTAGTGATGGGTTTGTGTAATACGCAGGTTCTCTAAATATATTTTTGCTTTTTTAATTACTTGTCCTTTAAAAATGGCCAAGCCGAAACTAAAATTAACTAGTTTAAAGTTGTACAGCAGAAATGAACTCCAACAAATTTTGGAAATATAAAATTTCTAGTAACACTATTTCGAACATAAAGTTGAAATAACCGAAAATGTAAAGTACATTCAAAATATATAAGTTTTTACAATAATTTAAAATATGTTGTTTTTGCCCATTAATTTCCTTTCATTGTTTTTTTTTCTTCATTTAGTCTTTCTTTCCTCCCATGCTTCTTTTCTTCTTTCCTTTCTTGTTCCTGGTCTTTTTTTGTTCCATTTTTTCTCTTCTTTGCTCCCTTCCTCTTTTCTTCCTGCCTTCTTTTCTTGTTTCTGTTTCTACTATTATCCAGTCTTTGTGTGCACTGGAAACGATCTCCCGGAGCCGGTGTCCGGACCTTGACTCAGCCACCGCTGCGAGCAGCTCGGCTATGCCCGTGGCACAACGAAGGCCGTTGTTTCTCGCAGATGCTGCTGAAGGAGGAGAGGGATGCGTGAGGCGTGGTGCCTTTCGCGTGGCCCGTCGTGGAAGACCGCGGAAAACGCTTCCTTCTGGTCGTAGGCGAAATATTCATTGGAAGCCCTAATGAGTTTTCAATAGAAACTCCGTCTAATTATTCCATGAATATGCTTACAACACTCGTTTATATTTAATAAAACTTAATATGTCCTTAGTGTACTGCAAGTGGATCCGTGCACAGAACTCGGCTCATCATGTAATAGTATTCACTTGTCTTTGTAAACAACCCGAATCAGTGGCCGTTCATTCCAAGTGTTGTTGTTTTAATTTACTTTGTTGGGACAGCTTATTTACGACTAAATCTCAATTACTGAATCATTTGATTACTTCTTAGTGAACCTCTAAATTTCTGACTGCCGTAACAAATAGTCTACCCAAATGTCGCAAAGAGAAACTGTCAAATATCTAAGTGGAACTGGATTTAAGAGTAGGAAGTGTGAAATCATTTAATACAAGAACAGTTTCGCGTCGGACAGGATATCATCGGCAATCACTATAGCTCGGGAACTTCCGGCATCGGTAATCTCCAGACATCGAAAGTTTAGGCACTAAAAAATTGTCTTTTAGACGCCTGAAAAGGCACTGAAAATGTCAAGAATAAGGAGAATAAAGTCACTATTATAAGTTACATATGCAATAAAATGAAAAATTGTTTGTAATTTTTGTTTATGTTATTTTGTAAACTTCAAATCCACAGAACAAGTACGGACATTTTAATGTAAAATTAGATTTACATATTTACAAGTCTTATACATTTTATTCTTAATAGTTTGCATTAACCAGTAATATTTCCATATTTGCCTATTTCCACTAACTTTTCAAGGATCACAATTTCAAATTTGCGTCGATTGGGAGACAAAACGAGTTTGAATGCGGAGAAGAATCTCTTTACATCTACTGATGTGACTGACATAGTCCAACATTAGCAACACTGAAACCTGGGAATTTACATTTGTCTCTACTTAAAATTTCGGTGCCCTCAGTATATTGCCAATCGACCATCTTCTCACAATATGCTTGGTATATATGAAATAGGAAAATAGAGAAAAATCTGTTGTTATATACTTTTAGGAATTATCTCGTATTTTAAACTACAAAGATGTGAATTAAAGATTTCGTAATGAATGGTCGCTTTGGACAATGGCCAATTTTTTTATATCTATAAATAATAGACAAAAAAGTATTAAAAAGGCATTTATGCTAAAAAGGCATTTATGCTAAAAAAACAAAAATAAGCGTTATAAAACTTCGTCATATGCCATCATTTGTCATGATTTGTGCACATATATCAGCCTTTAAATAAGTTCGCTAGAATGAAAAAGGATTTCCCTAAACATCCGATGTCACTAATCCCGAACACACTAGTCCAGCCAGACATGAATTCACCGCTGGCGTGGCTGCGGGGGGCCCACAGCACATCGAGTGCCATCGTCTTCATTTGTGCAGCTTTGTGAACGCACGAAAAAAGCAATGCACGTTCACGCCACTGCGTTGCGACCATTCCTTCCCTTCGGGCATCTATGACCAATCCTGCAACACGAAGAGAAAACAGAGGGTCAGAATGACTTTAGGCAACGCGCGCGCGCCTGCGCATTGCGTACAGGGCCAGCGTCCCTGGTCTCCCTGACCCATTTAACTGGAGAGGTCCGGCGGGCCGGCCACGCGACGGTTTATGGCCGTTCGGCCGACCGGAAGTCGCCGCACCCTCTGCAGGCGCGCTCGCGTAACATTCGTGGCGGAGCCCCGGATGTTGTGGCTTGGGTTCTGCGCTCTTGACGGACACGCGTGGAACTTGAGACCGTGGAAGGAGTTGATGCTGGTCAGGGATGGGAATGTGGGTGATTGTGTGTTCTTCAAGCGTTTTAGGGAATGCAAGGAGGCTGAAGGTTGAGGTATCTAAAGCGGGTGACACGCTCGTGTTCCGCCTCTGGTACGTTCCCATGCCGGGTTCTCGGGGCGGTGCAGATTATGACTAAAAAAGTGTCGTGGCGGATTTTTGTTGGACAATGCAGATTCTCGTCTCCTCAGAATTCCACCACTTCATTGTCATTTATCCTTTCATCACAATCATTAAAATTTGTTCATCAAATTATCTCCAATTCTAGTCTTAGTGAAATCTTGACCAGGAATGGTACTCGAATAGGATGAATGACAATAAGCAATTTTCATCATGATATCATTCTTCGTCGTTTTGGGGTAGTTGTAAGCGCTTTGCAAAACACTGTCACTTTGCCCATTCGGGCAGAACTCATTTACTCGGGCTCATGTAAGTAAATCATAAGACAGTGCATATCTTGGCATTCTCTAGTGTTCAGTTCGAGCATTTTACTTGTACAGGGCGAGCATTTTACTTGTACAGGGCAAAACGTGTTACTGTCAGTCGCTTGTCAATTCTGGATTTCCGAACTCGAAATTGCACTTACTCCCTTTCGAAATGCTTACATAGGCAATCTTGCATGTGGCTAGTTCCGAGATCTTGCGATTACTCAGATTTTTTCTGCGTTATATGAGTGTTCAATCTAAGGACTCAATGCACTGAATACGACTGTTATGGTTATGCTGTTGGAATTCCTCCCAAATTCCTCATAGACGCATTATATATTTTTCAGTTGTCAGAAAAGTTACATGATATATTTATAGAGCTGTACGAGATAGAATGGGAAAAATGTAAGTTACTAATTAATGGCGAAACTGTCTTAAGTGACAAGAACAAAAAGGCCATTTACTATGAGAAATTTGTAGAATTAAAACAACATAATCTTTGCTCAGTATCGAGCAGCGTTTATCGCATTGTCCTTGGCACTAACTACTTGATGCATGTCGAGGGGTAAGATGGACTCTCCTGTAGGAAGGATGACAAATGTTTGTCTCCGGAGCAGTGCCGGAGCTAGACGATTTTGGATCCGGGGCAATTCTGAAACGTAGCCCCCCCCCCCCCCAAATAAAAATGTGAAAGTTGCTCAAGAAACTACAAAAAACGTTATGGGAAATATAGTTTAAATAATAGTTTTAAGTAAAAGTATTCATTGATCAAATAATACAACTTCCACGATGATTTTAAAACGCTAAAAATTGTTTGGTTAGTGTCTAATAAAATCACTTGTTAAACCCATGAAATAATATGAATTTCATTGGAACCTATTTTAATGTTAGCATCATTTGATTCATTTCATATAGTCGTACCATACAAGTAAAGACCATAACTAAACATTTAAGGTAAAAAGTTGATTGAAAATTTTATGAAATAACAGACTTATAAAATTACGATAACGATCTTCGTATTTAATTCATTTTAGTTTGCTGTGCAACTGCATAACGATTTTCTCGAGTTCCGATTTCTTTTTCAATTTTTTACTAATTTTTTCCTATCAGTTCCATCATGAAGCTTCTTGTCTTGCAAGGCCCCGCGTGATTGCCCTATCTGCCCTTGCCTAGCGCCAACACTGCTCCGAGAAATAAACGCGCCGCGGGGAGCCAGGGTCACCCCCTCGTCACTCCCCCCCCCCCACAAAAAAGGCTTGAGTGTTCGTTTGCCTTCCTTTTTTTGGCCAAAATTCATTTAAATATTTATTTATGTTCGATTCATGTAATTATTTAAACATTAACATCTTATACTATCATATACACAATACATAAATAATATACAAAATAAAAACAAATAAGTTAAAAATGATCGGCTGGATCCCCCCATGGTGCCTTAGCGCGGGCAGCCAGCAGCGAGCGCAATGCCAGGGCAGCCCCGGCGCGATCGAAGAACCGACCAGGGGCCGACGGGTGCGCGCTGCCGATAGACATCAGCGGCCGTGGTGGTGTCGCCACGGGCGGGCGGTGACACCGACGCGGCGCGGCCTCCGAGCGCTGGCTGCCGGCCAGTGCTGCTCACTTTCTCTGCCGCGGCTGCAGGCGGAGGGTGCGGAGCGTCGATGGCGAAGGTGATTCCTTCGACTTCAGTTGGCGTTCGGAGGCGAAGTAGCCAGCCTATGCCATTTCTCCCTTCCCTTCCTCGAGAGCGCGCTTGCTGGTGGAACGCTGCGTGACCTTCTGTGACGGTCGGTTACATTCAAAATATCCGTTAAGAACTGGTCGCAAAAAAATAAAAATTTCTCAAAAAAACCCTTATTTAACATATGACATTATGTATATCATTGGATTCGTCTTTTTCGACGCTCTTTATGATAGACTGAAAAAATATGTATAGTTCCATTTGAAAAAACAAAGTTACCTCAAATATCTCGTAAAATACAAGTGATAAAATAGAAATAAATACACGTATCAGTTAGCCCTATTTTCTCATGCACTTCCGTGAAAACTGCATTTCAATATCTTCAACCGTTCAAAAGTTATAGGAGGTGCTAAAGTTACGTGACTCACCCTGTATATTACATTGAATTTACTTTTTGTGTGATAAATATTAACTTTATTTTAAAACCAAGTCTTGAATGCGAGATGCCTACCGATGCACGTGGTTCCGGCCTTTGTGCTGTTGTGTGGCGAGCTCTGATTGAGAGCTTTCTATTTACATTCGTGGCAGTTTTCTTTTACTGATTGTGTGAGCATGTTAAGAGATTTTCAACACACGTAATTAAATTTAAATATTTTCAGGACTCGCGTACGTGCATATATTTAAGTGAAACTCTTAGACTTCTGCATGGGGATGTTTTCACAGGAGCCATTAGCACTTTACGAAGGGGTGTGGCTGAACAGCTGTCGCGCCGGAGGTATACTTCTCTGAAATACATGTGATGTTCACTTGTTTTCGCGAACTGTCACTTTGGCTCATCCTTAGGAAAATCGTTCTATACTGGTTTCCGAATTCTGAGTATCGACTGGCAATACGTTGTGGAAGAAGGAAGCTCGGGGCAGGTTTCCTCAGGATTTTTTTATGTCTAGCCTTCCACTACCTCCGCTATATCATTATTAGTTAGTATCTTTCATTGATTCAACATTGTCGTATTTTCATTTCTTTTATTACAACGTTGCTTAATGTGCTCGACGACTCTTGTACAGATAGTTATAATGGATATCGGATCTTTGGGAAAATGTCTACTTTATTTTAATGATCATAGATAAAGACTCTTAGTGTATGTGCCCGAAATATGAAAAATAAAACATTTTCTTATTTATTTTGCCCTTTTATCTGTATTGATATTAGTGCCTTTTTGTACTATTTAAATGTCCTACTTCGCAAAATTTATGAATTCTTCTTTGTCGTCTTAGTTAAAAGTAAACATTTAAATTATTTTCAGTTTTATTAATATCTACCTAACTGTTACTAGTAAATAAATACTAGATGCTAGATACCAAACCTTCATTTTCTTGCCTAATTTACAAATGTCATTATGTTTGCGTATCATAATCTACACATTTTTACTCCAAAAGCTCTCTTTGTCACTCTAGATCGTACTTCTTCACAAAACAAAAACGTGCTTTGGTTTTTGGGTTAGTGCTGGGCTCAAATTCGCGGCGTAATCAAAATACTCGCGTCTCAGGGAGTCAGGTCGTTAACCAAGACTTCCAACATTGATACTTCACCATGCCGAAAAGAGGACAGAAATGTAGGGTAAGGGAGGCTCTGCTAATCCAAAGTAGTACATGTTGGGCCACTTTTCTTTTCGATGTGCGTGGGAATATTCGTCTTCATTCTACCCATGAGTCGTACCTCATCTGTGTTTCGCCCTACGCGAAATACCACTTAAATGCCTCAAGTTACTGAGCTGGATTGCATAATCGAACTGGAATTTCGCCCTCTCGCGAAATCGTTCTGGATCCGCCTTGGATGCAGGAAGCCCCGCTGCCGCGCCGCGCCTGGACGCGCGTCTGCGGCAGCGGCGGCGGGAAGCTCTCGTGGGCACACACTGACGCCCCTTTTGCCGATTTTATTTTCTTGAATGTATTTTTAGGAAACTTACCTCATTATGAATGTTTACCTCAAAAATAGCTTTTGCGGGGAGTTTCACGAGTATAATACATATAAATGCTTATTTTAGAAATAATTGCCAAATCATGCGTTAAGTCTATAAGTGCCTATATTGAATTTTCCGCATGTTTAATATTTTTTCACTATATTTTGTTTTTTACAATCATTTTTTGAGAAATCACTGATGTTTTAACTAACGAGTAACAACCGCGTACTATCTGCCAGGGTGTCCTCTGATCGAGAAGCTCTATGTCCTGTGTTCTTGCCTGTAACGTGTCGAGCAGGGACCCTGCTTAGTGACGTATGAGAATTTGACACCGTGCGGGTTACCTTATCTAATATTTCGCTGAAATCCGTCGGATGCTCTAGAGTACAGGATATTGCCCTCGTTTTTCCGATCTTCGCAATAATTACTGAGCTATTTATTCCCTACCAAGAACGCAAAGCTCTCCACAAATAGCGGTTCCGGCATCTTTCGCGTTTTGAAAGGTAGAATTACACAATATAGGGGGGTTTTCTTCGATAATTTTGTATTGGTTTTGAAGTTTCGTGCATGCCATCAGTAAATTTGCTGTTCCTGTTAAGCATGCTTGCTACAATACCAAAAGAGAAAGTTTCAAGAAGTGCTTGCTAAAAGAGTGGATTTGTGGAAAGATTCACGGCAAGATTCAAATGCATTTTTTTTTGCCAGTGTTGTGAAAGTATGGTAAACTGTGCAAAAAAATAGTTCTTACAACATAAAACACATTGCAACACCTGCAAAAAATGCGAAAAAAGTGAGAAAAACTATTCAAAACTTCTTTAGCAAGTGCAGTTAAAAGATGAAGACAAGAAAGAAATTCAACACAGACTTGTGCCATGCCGCAAATATTTCATTTTTAAAACTTGAAAATCGATCATTTTACCAGTTTAACCAACAAAATATACAAAATATAAAATTCCACACGAGTCAACTCTTACGAAATGTTGCTATAGAAAATATATCTAAGTCTGCAATATGTTTTGACAATCGAAGAAATTCGATTTGTTTTTAGAGAATTATGTTCATCCTATATCTAGTACTTTTAAATTTTAATATTATGCAACCATAATGCCCATTTCCCTGCCTATTTTTAAGTTTTTACTTCCTAAGTGCCTGCCTATTGTCAACTATAATGCCTATTTCCCTGCCTATTTTTAAGTAAGTGCCTATTTTCGACCTTTTTAGTGCATACATGTCCGAGATCTACACATAACCAAGAGTGCACTCGTTGCTCATGTCTCGGCGCATTCGTTCCTCCGGTTCACGGTTTGAGCTCGGCTGTCGCTCTCCGACCTCTTGACGGTCGTGCTGCTGAATGAAGTTCCGTTGAAACAATACCAATCACATGATGCACTCGCAGTCATATAGCGCACTGAAACTCACATCTTCGTTAGTGGTGAATCTCTGGGGACCAACATTTTTGGTTCACTATATTCAATAATCCTTAAATATAATACAGTTTCCCACTATTTACCGACCGAATTTATTATTTTAGATGTATGGTACAAAACATCCAACCGCTGCAAATTCAAAATTTCAATAGCTTCGTGCTTTCTTTACACTTTATTCTACATAGTCCACACACTCTTAGGGTTAGAAGGTTTTTTGTGTTATCTACTAGTAACTTCTAATTCATTATTGTTTAACTTTGTCATGACTCTGACTGAATGCGTCTTTTCCCTTAGTACATGATGTTGAAATCTAAAATCGGCCCTAAGCCGTCGTCCTGGTCGGGTGGTTGTGTGCATTCTCCTGTTTTTTATGACTCATGAATGTATTTGATATTTTTTGTTAACATTTGATACGTATTGCTAAATTAATATCTCTCATAATTTATCTTCGGGCACACCTTTAGAGTTATCCAGAGTCAGTACTGTTTGTTTGTTTTTAAAATTATCTTAAATATATTATTTTGTTGCTCAATGTTGAAGAGCATGCACACTTCCTTTGTTTTCCCTGTTTTTCCCCGGTTGCTTAAGGCAAATGCTAGGACGTTGTATTCTTTTCGCGTTTGTGAGCCCAGGGGCATGACTTCTGTAAGTTGAATTATTTACTTATTACTAAGTATTATTATTTACTTGTTTTTATTTACTGAATGTATCTCTGAATTCAATTCTTATCTATACATTTATGTATTACGTGGTTAGGCGGAAGGCGGGCCGGCCCGAGTCTCGCCACATAAAATATTATTTATTATTATTATTATTATTATTATTATTATTATTATTATTATTATTATTATTATCATTACTCTTTGAGTAGCTTAGTGGGATCTAAATGGCTGTTGCTCGGAAGCACTCTTCATTCTTGTATCTTGTATCTTGCTTCCTCTGCATTGAAGGACCCATTCCCAGAATTCACAATGTATCTAGATCGTATTTCGAAATGAACTTTATGTGGAAAATCGAAGTATACTATTTTATCTTATATTTTTGATCCTATATTTTTTTACCTAAATTTTCTTAGTTTTATTCTTCATTTTATATCATAATAGGGCACGTTATACATTGATAAAAATATTATATGAACGTATTTCATAATACAGAATATATAGTCTCTTCTCTGCTCTCTCCTGTCCGTCAGTTTTTTTTGGTTTTCTAAAACTGGGTTAGAATACCTGTGAGGAGTAAATGTCCTGCGCGTGAGTAAACGCGTTTCCACTGTTTCCGTGAGTAACGGAGGGTTAATTTAACAATCCAAATAATTCATTCGTCATTGTTGTCTCCAAGCATGATGCAGTAAAACTCAAGCATCGCCGCGTGGTAGTGGGTAAAGAGAAGGCTCTTCTCCCGTGGGCCACAGGGTCTGAAGTCGTTTTTCAGCGTGCTCTAGTTGCTGGAAGAATTGTCGAAAAATTAATGCCAGTACGGGCATTTTGTATAGAATTTTGTCTCCTTTAATTTTGTTTTCGAAGTTAATTTCGATAAAGGGTGGCCAGATCTACTAAGGCTGAAGACTTGTATGGAACTTTATTATGATTAGGACCTGAGACTTCGTAGCCTTTCCTGGGACGGAGAATGAAATAATGTTGATAATGATGAAGCAATGATCGAAAGTGAGGTAGAAGAACCTAGAGAAGCCCGCGGGAAACGCTGCGAACCTGCTTTGTCCTCTCAGGCTCCGTAGCGTGTCCAGGATTGGAACGCTAGTACCCCAAGGTGGGACGCTAATGTTTCATTTCGCTACAGGTCGTCCGAGAGCTTCACCCTTCAGGGCTATCAACTGCAAAGGCTATTAGTTCCTTGAGTGAAGTGCATATCGTAGCCGGGAGGTGGTAGTGTTCCACCACCGCTGGACGACTAGAGGGATTGCGGATTTTCCCTCTCCAGGTATCTCCTCCAGCGGACCTCCACCCCCAGCAGGGATGGGAAGACCTAAACCCCTGACTGGTCTCAGCTTTTATGTGGTGGTGTAGTGCATGTAAGACTAAATATGTCTGTAAGGAGAAAGGAGGCGACAAGAACGGGGAAGAAAGGATCGTGCGCGGTCCGCGGCTCCGTTTTAGAATATTGCACCGGGCTCGCCTAGTGTTGATCGAAAAAAAACCCCCAGGGAAAACCACCAATCAGAGCAGCTGTCCGCCTTTCCTCCAGCGTGTGAATTCGACTTAGATATGCAACGAGTGTCGAAAACCTTTCCACCGTGGGAACTAGAACCCTAGGTCCTCCCGTTCAGAGGCGCTACTGCGGCTATTGAGCTATCTCGGCCGGTCCTAGACGCACCTTCCGGAGAAGGCGAAGCCGTTGGCGTGCGAGCGCGGAAGACGCCCTGGGAGCGCGGGGGCCCCGGGGAAAAAACCCGAGAGCGCCGCTCCACCCGCGCGGTCGCCTGCAGGCGCCGCCAGGCCCCGCGCTGCCCAGCCCGGAACAATGGGGGCTTCTCAGGGCCAGCGTTTTGATCACTTAGTTTGAAGACCTAAAACATAGCCAAAAATGATCAATAAAATCCTCTTAAAATGTTTTTAAAATACCCTTAAAGCAAAGAAAAATGACGTAATTTTCTTTTTATCAAAACTGGTTCGGATGAACAACTCAAGCTGTTGGATGTTACTGATGGAATCGAGGCTGCTTCTATTCGTTCAAGAGAACTCTGCTTGCAAATGTTTGGTTTGGACTGTTCTTGTGCAGAAAATCTTTGTCTTTAGTTATCCTGAAAAAGGCTGGACCGATTATGCTATTAATAGGTGCCACAGGAACCTTAGATTACACATTCACAACGGCTGACATTACAACTTCTGAGCGAAGAAGTCGAATAGGCTTCTGTGGAGAACATTTGTTGCATCTCGTAAACATTACTTGAAGCATATGGCAGTAAAATTGTATTAAATTCAATGGAATCAGCGAAAAATGCATTAAAAATTATGGAAAAGGTAAAATCGACTTATTAGTCGAAATCGACGAAAAATGCAAATACAGATTACGTAAAATGAGTTATTTCCTTTTGCCATAACTTAAAATTAATTTCTACACTAAACGACATTCTTCTAAAGTGAAAAGAAAAAAATGACATTTCATTAAAATCCGTCCCCTACTTATAAAAATATGTCGTGTGAAATATAAAATAATGGAATGAGAAACATTACTACAGATGAGATCTGTGTCCTTATAATTGTATTCTAGTATTGTTGACCTATGCTACATAGATATACTGGCTTCCTGCGAAGGGGCGGTAAGCCTTTGGTCCTGCCTGCCTTGCCAGAGCGTGGTTGCGCCGCTGAATCGCACCGGGAATATGTCTAGTTTCATAAAAGAAGGCTTGCACCTCCCGAGTTCGTGTTTAATTTGGCAACAAGGGAAAACCATTTCCATTTCCAAACCATTAATTCCTTTGTAACATTTTTTATTGTCGCATTTTTTAGAAGATTTTCTTTGTCCTTAAGCTCAAGAGGTATTCTTTGGAACTAGCTGTGAGTTATCACAACATATGACTGACCTCAACATTATGAGAATGGTAATTCTGCTGGCATTTTTTGTGGCCGACCAGAAGCAAATCTCCAGACTCATTGGGAAATTCGAACTGTATTTCTTAATCTGTATACTCTAAACTCCTTGGCTTCAAGGGCCGACTCACACTTATAGCTACTTTGAAACATAGGTGGCTATACGTATCAGTCGATTAACTACGACGTCGCAATTCTTATTGTAAAAAATCATTGATTCCAATATGTAGACGTTGCTGGAGAATTTGAAGTAAAAAGAGTTCTTCGTGATTTCTAAATGTCATGGGCATGAATTGTAAATCGACGTCTTTCCTCTGCTCTGAATTTTCGCGCCTTCGGCAAGGGCTCGGAAGCGCTGCTGTCCCCCTCCGGGTCCGCGGAGGCTGGGTCCGCGCGGGAGGCCCTGCGGCACGCCACGCCCGTTGCTGCCCTGCCCCCAGCAATTAGGAGAGGCAGAGCGCACGCGGAGCCTGCAGCTGCCCCCGCCGCACCGCGCCGCTATAAGCGCGCGCGGCCGCCGCGCCGGCCGACTCGCTACTGTTGACGCGTGCCCCTGCCGGTCACTTGCCAGCGGCGACCATTCCGCCTGCCATCGCCGACGCCGTTACCGGGGGCGTCCTCGTGGTGCTCTTCTCACCTGCCTTGTTGACGTCTCTTTTCGACTCGACTTACTCGCTTCCTTTCGACGAACGATGCCGGAGTTTTAGCGTACGTGTGCATGCGTAATACGGCTTCCGGAACCCCAAAAGCGTCACAGAGCATTCTCCCTCGAACTTCTAAATCGTTCGACGAAGGAAGACTGTAAATCGGGCCTTGTAGAACTCTGACTGCTGGACTTATTTAAAACGAAGATAGGGCATGTATAACCTGGTTATATATGTATCGATCGAAAGTCTTTTTTAAAAACGTTAAGTCGGTGGTCCATGAGAGGCACCAATTCAGTCATTTTGTTTGTCGACATAAGTTAAAGAAATGATTATGAAATAAAACATTTTAAAGTTATATTTTTTGCAACAATATTTTAAAAGTAATGTTATATTATAAAAGGTTTCTCAAGTAAAAAAAGAATTGAAACAACTTTTTCTGTTGGCTTAAACAAAACACATTTAAAAAATTCTAAACACCTGTGACACAAATTCATCCAAATCCAGCCAATGAATCAGGTCCCAACACGAATCTATTTCTTGCTTGATTCGTGCGCATTTCGTGCGATTAGTAACGATCTGTGTAATATACGAAATTATTTAAATATGTGTAATAGTAGTTTTTTCTTATGAACCCACCTCCACCAAACCAAGTTTTCAAAAATGAGGCTTTGTGAGATTCCTCCGCATTTCCTCTGTCCTTGTCTTAACTCCCTAACCATCATTCATCATTTCATCAACGATTGTTATTTTCCCTTATATCGATTATAGAATTCCGAGCTCTGTTATAAAATAGGGCATTCCTTCCAGAAACTGACGAGGGTATACTGCCAGATATTCATACCTACGCCATTCCGTTGTCAGGCTGCATTGACATTCTCTCGATTACAGCTCTGTGTAATTGTTATTCTCTCAGCGACCATTTTCGTCATCCTCTTCGTCGTCTCTGTTTGTCGCCGCGGCTTCCGCTGCCCCTCACAGGGCCCTTCTCTCATTCGCGGCGTCTTCACCACATTCATCACGATCTTTCGCGTGTTGCCATATTAGTGATGTTCTGTACCGAATGCTAAATGAATATACTCTCGCTGTTCGAAGATTTTCTATCACCGTTTCATTTTCTCACACCCACAAGAAACGTATTATTTCACATGTAAGTTCACTTTCTGTGTCACATCATGTGTGGAGGTCTGGTCTCCCGTTCCAAAGCTATCCGTCGAGCACTGTTCTCTCACTTTGTCGCATGTGGTATTGTCATCGGCTCTGCCGTCCACATTGCTCCATCCTTCTTTCTTCGCGTTTTTCATTTGTTATGTGTAGGCTTTCACTGTAGCATTAAAATATATTTTAATATAAAATATATTTTTTGATTTACATGTCATAAGCCGAAGCATTTAATATTTGAAAGCTAACAATTGAAGTTCAGATATTTCATAGACAACAAAGTAAAGATATTTCATTGAAACGCGAAAAATAATATAACGGATTCGGAGTCTCCTGTGATTTTTGAAGCGATAAATCGTCATTTATCAAAATAGTGTGTAACGGTAAAATAGTGTTGTCCACAGATGAAATCAGTGTCGTCGTCTTCCATTGGTGTGCGAGAGACCTGCTGTTCAAAGTTCGGCAGCCCGCTGATTCGCGCGTAGATAACGCATGTTTCGAGACGTCTGCGAGTACACGTCACCGCGATCTCGTTGCGAGACGGCTGCAGTCTCCGCCGCGAGTCGCCTCTGCCTGTCTTGTCCTCCTCCTACGCCCGCGGCGCGGCGGCGGCGGCGGCGGCCGGGGCCCGGCGAGCGCGTGACGACGCGTGGCAACGCCGCCCGGCGGCCCCGCGCCGCCCCGCGCCGCGCCGCGCCGGTTACTGTGCACCCGCAGCTGGTGCTCCCCGAGGAGCCTGTGTGTTGATGCTTCTTCGCCTCGATCTCCCCGCCCCCGCCCCGCCCACGCCCCCACCTCTTTCTCCGGCGCGCGGGTGGCGGCGTCTCCCTCGTTGGCGCGCCGCGCTCGCTGCCCGGCCCCGCACAGTGCTGCGGAGTGGCACCGAAACGTGGGCGTAACCCTAGGGGCCGGGTGTCACTCAGAATGGTTCTCACTGTCCCACCAGTGTTGAAACTGCTTTTCGAGTCTTGCGGATTTGGTGCAGACCCACGGACGAAATTTGCGTTTTTTGTTATTATTTTTTTAATGTTTCAAAAGCGCAAGAAAAAAGAACAGTACATAAAATGCATTTATGTACTGTTCCTTTTGCGAAGGATTTCGTGAGTTTTGTCGAACGCTTATCGTGGCTTCTGGGATGGCAGAGCACTCGCTGACTGTGTCTGATGTGATCCAGTCTAACGTCTTCAATCGTTTTGTGAAGTTTCTGTTCATTTGATGTAAATCTATGTGATTTGGGATGTCGCAATGATAGCTGGGGAGTTAATCTCCCTCGAGGAAAACCCCCTTATAAACTTCCACCATTTTGGGTAGTTAATGGAAAAAAAAATACAAAAGGAATTAATTAGGCTGTTAATTACAATTTTTCACGCAGTTCAGAGTACAATTCAAATTGCGCAGGGGACGGGGCGATGGGATTTGGCGCAGTGTTAACCTTGCAGTCTGTAGCAGCACGAGTGTCAGCGGCAAGGCGTTGGTCCGAGTTTCCTTTTTATGAGAGTTGATACTTCTTTGATGAGAGTTGAAGATACCCAGCCCAAGCTCATGAAATCCTAAATAGTGAAAACAATTCTTTTTTCCTGTGTGCCTCCTTCGCCCTTTGTGGATTAGTGTGTGTGTGAGTGCGTGCGCGCGCGCGAGGGAGATATCCTTTCCCTCCCGCCCACACGACTGCCCGGCCGACGTGGCCTTGACCCTCCGGCGCGGGGGTCACATCGTCGCGGAGGGGGAGGGGGAGGCCCCGCTACGCGCGCGCGAACGCCACCTGACTCACGCGCGCCCATTCATCTGCCGACGCCGTTCGCCCGCCCCCGTCCCGCCCCGCCCCTCCATCACCGCTTTGCTCCTCCCCGCGACGCTCCTCGTTCTGCGAGTCGCGAGTGCCGGAGCTTACGGTTGTAGCGGAGAGTGAAACTGCTCGTGGTTTCTAAACAAGGCGTCTGACCGTTATCTCGGGTTTGCTTGCTTCTGTCATTCGCACGAAGCTGAACGGAGTGGCAGCATACACTAGGTTTGGAGGAGAGTCATCGTTCAAAAGAGAGTTTTGCAGCAAAGAGTTTCGAAAGGGGAAGAAAGTCCAATTGAATAAATAATATTAAAGCACATTGAATTTGAAACGGATATTTCGGTTTTGTGAGGGACTTTACATGAAGCCCCAACATTTTCAATTTTTTTTTTCAAAAATGGCTCGACATTTTTTATTTTTTCTCTCCTTAATTTTCCTTTTTTCATATTCCTTAATTTTTTTCAAAGCACGCTTACGAAAATAGCAGTTCCTATTTTCTTTGAATTCTCTGAAATTTCGAAAATTGAAAAAGTTACGATTTTTCGGCCTCGTCCATCAACTACAATATGGGAAATATAGATTATTTTCATAATATCTGGTTTGAAAATAAGATCATAACGTAATTTTGTTAAATTATTCCCAAATACGAGAAGTTTTCGCATAATTTAGCGCGCAATAAAAACAGTTTTAAAAGCATGTTCCTAATTGTTTTCTTTAAATTTTCTCTGATAGTGCAAAAAACGCTTATAAAAATGACTCAGGTTCGATTTTCGTTCAACTCTCTGAATTTTCGAAAATTGCAAAACGTTTTAAATAATACGCGAACGTATGAGTAGTAGTAGCCCCACTAGTCTGTGTACGGCAGTGATAACATCACTTTTTAGCGTCCAATAATCTGCGACCATATTTGCACTCCATTGCCTTCATATCTCCTTGACAGATTCACCTTGTTCCTCTCTGACTCCATAGACAGTTTTCGCGAAGAAATGTTGTTAGGAGTCCTGAAAGTGTATTTTGAGGGACTGCACTTCACATATTCCTAACAATTCACAGTCTCATGTTAATTATAAACTTTATGCTTCTCTACAAAGTTTTATACAACTTTTTCAATCATCTCCTCGCAGTAGTTTCAACTCAGTTTAAAGATTTCGTGAAACTTTCTGTTATGGGATCTTTCTTTATGGGATCATTCCATGGTAGTTCTTTACCAATTTTTAGCGTAGAACGGTGCCCCGGTAGCGAAGCGTAAACTTTCTCCATTTTATAAAAGTACTAGTAGTTAAAATTATTACAGTATTGAAATTGTATTGTAACAATTGGAATTTTCTGGATTTTTTAAATTCTGAAATAATGTTTACACCAAAGAATATCATTTTCAGAGGCGCTCCCAAGGTTTTTCTTCCGGGGGTGGGCCGGTGGTGTGAGGGATGCAGGTATAGTGCCCAGCCGAATTGATGTTTTCTTATGAAGTTTTAATTTATGCTGAATTTAAAATGTATTTTTATTTGTTGACTTATAGTTAATATTGTGAAGCTAACAGCTGATTCATTGAATGACTTTCGTTGGTATAGAAAATTAGTAAAAGTTATTTTACTTACTCACTTACTTCGTAGGAAGAGAGAGTGCGCTGGAAAACTGCGAAATTTCGGCAGCAAAACTCTTATTGCCGGGTCCTGGTGACGAAAAAGTGGATAAATTCTCTTCCTATATACATAGCAAATTACTTCCTCTAACACGTGGTGTAGTCAGAATCAATGTTTTGTGGATCCGTGATACCGAAAAATCACGCCTTTCTTTCTGTTTTCGCAAAACGTCTTTCTTTCTGTCTGTCGTTCCGTCCGTCTATCTGCCCGTCTGTGCTCAACGCTAGCACCTAAAGCCTATTCTCTCCGAAATTCAGCCGATTTTCTCCAAAATTGATGTTCCCCAATCGATCTGAACGAAGTCGAGGCTTTGGGAGTTTCAAACGGATATTTTGATTTTTGAGGTCCTTTATATGAATCCTCAAAGACATTTTCAAAATTTTCTCAAAAATGGCTCCATATTTTTTTAAATTTAAAAAAACAAAGGGTTAACAGATCTCATGTTCGTTAAAATTCCTGATTTTTCATAAATTTAAAAAGTGCAATTTTTTGGGGGCGTCTTGCCATAACTACAATATTGAAAATCGATTTTTTCCCCTTAATTAAATCTGTTCTTAATGACAGATCTTGAAATAAGTTCATGTTCAATTTTCGAAAGTACTAGTAGTTTTCGTGTAATTTTATGCGAAATACTGGCTATTTAAAAATTTGTTTTAACAGTATTTTCTTAAAAACCACTCCAAATATTTTCTTCAATTTTTTTTTCGAAGAAGAAGGGACGCTTAAAAGAATGGTGCGTGTCTAATTTTCGTTGGAACTCTCTCAATTGTTTAAAAATGCAAATGTTTAAGTAATGCGAGAAAGTATGCGCTTTGTAGCTCCTAGTGAGTTTTTTTATACATAACATTGAATCCTGGAGGATGAGCGTGAAGCTTCATGAGCCCCCTTCTACCTATTTTGCATTAATCTGAAACGTGGAGGAGAAATCTCGATGGCTCTAATTATTTTCGTGAAGAAACATTTGCGAACTTCATATTACTGATAGGGAAAGTGTACACGCACGATGAGGCTACTTTAGGTATTGATTAGGATATGTGTTATCTTATCGAAGGCACATGGGTCGGTGAAATGCAATGTTTAAATAGAAATGATGACAATGAAAATATTTATTACTGAAAGTCGAATTCCAAAACATGTTTATATTCCTCGGATTATTTTTCTATCGACACACATTAAGATGTAGAAGAACTTTTTTTATCGTAGAGGTGAGATATATATTTAATTTATTGAATCATTGTAGCAGAACTTTACAAAAAAGACGGATTATATAATTAAAATAATTTAAAAATTAAATGTAATTTGAAGTGTGTTGTCTCTTCATGCATAACGATTCTGAAACTGCCATTACCTTTGACAACATACAGAGGAATTGCTAGATGAAGGGGCATTGAGAGGATCTTTGGAGTATCCCGCCGATAACGCTCACGAAACAGACTAACGGTGGTAGATTCTTAAAGAACGAACAAGTTGCAGTTCGTGCTATCAACCCTAAAATACGAGAAATCCGTCTATCGATGCCTCGTCCCACCTCCAACTCCCTCGCCAGCTACGGCTCGGAGTAAACGTCTTAATGCTCTTTCAATCCGTCGCTGTTGACAGCTTGGACGTCCTCTAGCGGCCGAGCGTAGCTCTACGATAACGCCGTATCTTTGCCAGCCCCCCGCCTCCCCGACCCCCGACGGCTCCCACCGCCGCCGCCCGGCCGGCCGCTAGTGCCCCCGGGTCTGTGTAGCCGTTCGCTTCGCTGTGCCTGTGCGTGTGTGCGCGCCTTCCTTACGCGTGTCGTAGTGCCCGTCGGCTTCCTTGCCCGCGCCGTCTGCCCGCAATGTTCGTGGAAGCCCTGCTGTGGTCGCCGCCGCAGCATCCGCTGGACAGGCGAGCTTCAGGTAACCACGGGGGCGGCCCCGGCCTATGCCTATGCCCAGGCCCAGGCGTCGCGCAGGGGCGACTGGCGGCTCAGGTGGACGCCAGGCTCTTGAATCTCCGGAGAAGGGCGACACGGAACCTGCCAGCAATATATGCGCACGTTTTCTTGAGTCCCGGAATATCTATCACACCTCCTTTGCCAACATTAGTTGAATTGAGAATAAATGATAGCAACGAGCGATGTAGACAAAATCTGATAATTAGAAATGTTCCCTCCACTATAATAGAAACTATTTTGCATTGAAAACGAACTACTAATTTGATATAAGATTTCGTTTGTTAAAATAACCAAACTCCCCACTCTTCCAACTAGCGAAGCGAGAGCTCAAGAAAACTTGCACGGATTATAGCTGTGCACCTAGTGTATTCTCCAAAGGAAATAATTTGTGTGCGTGGATTATCAATAACGTTTGAATTGTTGTATCAGCTTCTGTAATCTGGTTCGTCTTCAGGAAATCGCGTAGTCACGTCATGGTACCTGAGAACAACGTTATACTGCGGAACTAAGGTTTTCGGATGCAAAGATGCTAAAGATAAAAAAAAAGTATATGTACTCAAAAGCAACTGTGCACATAAGTTGCCAGTTGGCATAGCCAAAGATGTGTGTGTGTGAGTGGGGGTGGGGGTCATAGGGCTTCAGCTTCCTCACAAGCCGATGAATCATTTTCAAAAATTAAGTATTTACGTATTTTTAATACTATTAAAAAGCTAGTCTTAACACTTTAATATTGACGTTATAAATTAGCTAATAAAAAATTTAAATTTTGCATAATTGAAAAATTCCTTACAAGTAAACATCAAGCTAGCAGGACGATGACTACTACATCTATAGCGCCTCCCCTAGAAAAATCCACGTTGCTCCACTTTACATTAAATTTCGTAGACGGGTCACCGATTTTATTCCAATTTTGGCGTTTGGTAATGGTTGAAACACCCAGTAATGATACTACGTACGTAGTATTCTATTCTCACATTAATCAGTTCACTATTCTCAAATTAATGTTGACACAAATGTCATCGAGTTGAATTTGGTCAGTTTCTGATACAAGGAAGGAAGTTGCCCGTTATGTTATGGTGAATGTACACCGTATGCTCTAAGGGGCGTGCCAAGTTTCAAAAGAAAGACAAGATTTTCAAGTTTCTATAGAATTTTCTCTCAAAATGGTTGTGTAAATAATATGATGGATGTGTGTAGTGCACTTAAAATTTATTAATATTACTTGCAGCATGGGCGAGAATTCATCTTAGCTCTTGAAATAGTGGAGTAGTCTTAGTCACAAAAGAACACAAGTTTTCGATTCTCACAAATGAAAAAAAAAAAAATTGTTGAATACAAGGACGATTTCTTTGGGCAATGCAAATAGATGATTACGAATAAGTTGGATATTTTGATTTAGTATTTTGTGTTATTGGAGGAATCTACTACACACAGCATAGGTTTTGTTTTAACAAAATATTTTCGATTTTTTCCCCTAGATGTCGCAATGCATTTAAATAAAGTCTATTGTTTTATAGCCTGCGTAGTAGTATTCAGGTTTTACCTTTCACTTACTCTGAGTTTGATACTGTGGCTCATTATGTAAAGACGATTATGGAAATTGACTCCTCATAAAATAATGGAAGTCTCATATTACGAGTCCGAGCGGAAATGATTCTAGTTGAGATTGCATATCATTGAAATATCTTTTTTCCTACCTGGTTTTCAGGATTTCAGTTATTGAGCCAATCATTAATCCTCTTTTCCTCAAAGAATCTGATAATGATATGTCTCGTCATGCAATACTACACTTTCACATACCCAGTACTCTTTGTTCCGAGTAGTTAAATTGGAAAGTTTTTAAAGAATGAACGTTCACTAAAGTATTTTTTCGTTTAAATGTCGAAGCGTAGTATAGTCATTACTAGGGCAGTAAATTTTAAATTTGACAATTAATCAGGTGCTGTGTCCATTGTCTGAATGCCTTAAAAAGTCAGTTGTGAGATTGTGTATGTAAGTTGTAGATACATAGAAACTTCTCTGAACAAATTATATAATGAGAACTCAAAAAAGATCACGATTGTTAACAGCAACTTATGAAGCGAAATAGCGTTAACTAAAAATCATTTTTAAGGTTTTCTAACAATTTATTTTATTTTCAATTTTGTGATAAATCATTAACACCTCAAAGTATTTTTTATTCGAGGATTGGACGATTTTTATTATTACTTTGTAGTTTTGTGTTAGGTGTTTAATCATATCTCATTACCAGACCTCTAATTTGACGTCTTGCCGAATTTTAATTGTTTGAAGATATTTTTGTGACATCTGGAGCATATTTAATTGGCTCATAATTCTTTATTACGGTAACAGCTCATATAAATGTATTTTTATCGGAGTATTTTTTTCATTTTATTCCTTTTTCTATCTTTCAGATGATCGGTTAGATGCCGATAGGCGTAACTTTGTCATTATATTTTTTTTTTCTATTTTCTGAAGCTAATAAATACACACTATTTCAAAAAGAATAATTTTCTTTCAAAAGTAATGCCAATAAATTATCAAAAAACGACACCTTTCTATACCATGTTGGAAAGACACATGCATGCGAATTGCTTAAAACGCCGACTGGTATATATCTGAGTGGCAGTGGGTAGGGTAGGGAGAGCTGTAACGTAGCGTCACTGGTCACGGGATGCCGTTGTGCAATGTATTGTCTCTCTGCGTGCGGCGCAGATGGTGCGTTGATAAGCGCTCTGCAATCAGATTGATTAACGTATTTCAGCTCTTTTTCTGGAACTCTTTGACTTAATATATTGGTATGGAGATTGACTCTGTAAAGTAGCATTATTCGTTTGGTTCTATTAATATAATTAATGTTGCGATTTCCTAAAATTCTACATCATTCAAATTATCTTGCAAATAGAAGATTAGAATTTTTGAATTGATATATTGATTTATTTCTGATATTTCTTATTTGCTTAGTGAAAAAAGCGTTATCCATTACAGAAATATTGTAATTCGCGCACGAAAAATTTAAAATGCACTAAACAAATATTTATGAAATGAATTATGACAAGGAAATCTAAAGGCTTTGTTTACTATTTTTCGATAGTTGCTATGTTGGGTTAAAAAGTGTTGTGTGTTCAGAGTCAAATACCAGTACAAAATTCTCCTTGGCAAACCAGAAGCTCATTACTAGGGATTTTAGTGAAATGTCTTTTTTTTTCTCTTCAGTTTAGAGCATTGCCGTTTAGTATAGAAATTCATTTTATGTTATGACAAAAGGAAATGATCCATTTTTATAGGTCATTATTTTGCATTTTTCGTCGATTTCGACAAATAAGTCATTTTTTCGTTTTTCGTCATTTCCAAAGCATTTTTGCTGATTTAATCGATTTTTACGTCATTATTAATGGTACTTACTTCAAATAATATTTTTGTGACGCAACAGATGTTTTTCACAGAATTACTTAGTAGCCTATTCGATTTGTTCGCTCAGAAATTGTTTGAACAGAAGTTGTAAGTATGTAATTCTTGTGGCGTATATCACTGCCATTGCCGGTTCGTCCGATTTCGGGATAACTAAAGGCAAGATATTGCCAGGTAGAGAACAGTACAAACCAAAAATTTCTAAGCTGAGTTCACTCGAATGAAGGGAAGACGCCTCGAGTACATTAGTAACGTATCCAACAGCCTGACTTGATCATCCGAACTAGTTTTGATTTTAAAAAATTACGTCATTTTCGTTGCCTTCAGGGCATTTTTAAAGCATTTAAGAGCATTTTATTGATAATTTTTGGCGATGTTTTAGGTAATCAAAATCCGCCCCACACTCATTAGGAATGATCATGCTCCTGAGGCGACACATTTCTTTTCTTCTTCTCTCATAGGGATGCGGCATCGATGTCGATCTTGGGAAAACATCGAAGTTTTTATAAAACCATTTAACATCGTTATTTTGAATGTTGTTTCCGATGTTTTTACATTGAAGTTGTGTGTTCGATGTTTTCACTTGGTTGATGTTTTGAAATGAAAAAGCGCTATCATAACAAAATTCATAATTAATTTTCAGATATCCATGAATTGAATATTTTTCATACCGAAGTGACCAAGGGAGAGAGAATAAAATCGATTTTTCAATAAAGAAGCATGGATTATTTTTGAATTATCGAATCAGATATACAAAGTTTTGTTAATTATATTGATTTGTTGTCTTGACTTTCTCAGATAAATCTCAATCAAATTTAATAAATGAGATCACTTTCAAATTAAATTATCGCCGCGCGGGTATTTAATGGTTAATTATCCAGTTTTATTAACATCGCCCTCATCATTTGAATTTTGAGCATCGGCGTTTAGAAACATCGATGTTTTGTTGCATCACTAGTCTCTCGTGGGCCATCGTACACGAAGAACAGGTGAATGCACGTTTAGCCGTAAGGGTCGCTGGGAGTGTAAATGGGGGGGGGTGAGTTGCGGAATCCCAGGTCTCTTTCAACGCAGCTGGGAGTGGTGAGTGGGGACTGGGTACCTGTAAGAACCGCTGCGGTGGTTGTGGTGGCGGGGGCGCCGGGAGAAGGGCCCGCCAGATGGGCAACGGTTGATACTCCTCCTCCTCTTCCTCCTCTCAGGTTACTCTCCCTACGCTGTTGCTTTCGGCTCTCTTCCCAGGGGTTGTCGATTTGGGACTCACGATGCATGGGTATTTATTGCGGTCCCTTCCATGTAGAACTTTCCTCCGCAGTGAGCATCTCATCACCACTATCCTTATTTGTGTGGCGACTCTCAACACAGCGACTCCTCGCTAGTTCCCTTCCATTGGGCATCGGTTTTCGAAACTCGATCATCCACGTAAAAATGTATGGCGTGTGAACCAGGCGTGCGACAGGTTTCTTCTTTGTTCTCGCGTTTCCAGTGCCTCTCATTCCACCATTGCTCCGCTACCGCAACTAGCATTTATTTAATTAAAAGAAGAAATCAACACGACCAGTGCAAAATACCTACAAAGACCACATAACCATCCAAATATTCTAGCCATCATCTTTCAAGACAATAGTCACACCATCAGACGACTTAAACGACATCATACTTTGCACCTTGCATATCGACCGTAAATTGTTCATTTTAGAAATTTTGTGTTCTATGTATTATCGTTGTACATATCTATAACTGTATATTTATCGAAACAAAAATTTAGTGCAGCTTATGGAAATACTAATAATGTAACGTTAGTGGAGTACGGTCAATCGATTTTACTACTCTCAAGTAGACAGATTTATGTAATTTTGGCAAATGTTTGTTCACAAACAAATTGCAAAATAAAATATAATTTAAAATAATCAGTGTTATACTCTTTAGTGTTTCTTTAACAAATTTAACTTACTTTTATTCGAGACTGTCTGGAAAGTTGCTCATTGTTGTTCGGATCTCTTATTTTTCGAATCTGTAAGTCTTTGTGTAGTGTTGCGTACGTTACGTATCAGGGGGCATTTACAAATTTTCTTAAGGCTATTGACTGGAAGCGTTGTAATATTTCACTGTTCGAATTTCCGCTGTTCTCCAAAGTTGTATGCCGTATGTCCAGACTGTTTTAATATTGCTTTGTACACAATTACTTTGTTTGCGATGCTTAAAGATTTTCTTCCCAGTAGCCAGTTTAACCTTCTAAGTTTTAGGTCTAATTCCCTTGTTTTATTCTTGATATTTTTTTCCGTGAGAGTCGTCTATCCAGAGTAAGTCCAAGATATTACGCTGAGTCATTTTGAGGAATAGATTACGATCCGTGTTTTATAGATGGACATGTATGTTGCATTGAATGTGCGATTTTAGCGATAATTTTCCAACAATAAAAAAGAAACAAATGAACTTTTCGTATTAAAAGTTGGTGACATTTCGCAGTTTTGAAAAGATTACTTGAATGTTTCAATAAATGTTGTAAATGTTTTATTGAAAAGGCTGATTTAATAACCAATTTAATTCCGCTAACCAATCTTTTCTGAGGAAAACATTTTCGAGTCTTTACTAGACGGTTCGTCGGCCCATTCATAAGTATCGTAAAGGTAATGTAAGTATATTGATTAATTGGATATGGACAATAATAAGTGATTTATTTAAAATAAAATAAATAAATTAAACATTTCTAACTGAAGTGAAGAACGTTTCAATACTATAATAATTCATAGTTTAAACGTTTCTCCATTATCCAGCATACAATTAAGTTTATTTTGTTATAATATTTCTTTAAATCATTTTTTCAGAACCAAATATGAATCAAAATGTTTAAGTGTAGAGATGCTTATTATAAAACACCACTGATTCAAATGAGTTTTGCTACCTCGTTCAAGATGGTTGAACTCTCTGTTCAGCATTTTGGGAAAATGTATGACTGGAAGATAGGAGAGACAGATTGTCGTCATCACAGGGGATCGCGGATTTAAAATCTTATTTACCTAATCGAATCGAGAAATTGCGGCGAAAGTTTTCGTGAATTTGAACGAGACCGTCGGTATATGTAGTTGTGTTTTACGAACGTAGCACAAACTAATTTCTGAGAGTGATTGTCGGGCCTGTTTGGGTCGCACCCCCTGGAGCAGGCGCAAGTGCCTGCTCGGTTGTGGGGAATCGGGGAGCGGAACCTCCCATGGCGGCCGTGGCGGTCAGAGTCGCGGCTGATCGTAACATCGTTACGGATGAAACGTCACGCACCAAGGACCTCCCCGTTTATGTGATTTTCCCTTCTGCCGCCTGCGGGGGAGCGACCTCACCCCTCATGACGATTTTCCGGACTAATTTGCTCGGGGAGGGGGTTCGCTGGTGGCTGTCGTTGAGAGAATGTTACGAATGTCGATGTCATCCTAGACCGATAGACTGATACGAGTGACAAAAATTAACTTTAAAGTTAGTAGTTGCAATATTTGTAATAAAAGATAGAAAATGTATTTTTTTCAGTATTTTGTTCATTTGCAATTTGTTTACGTACACAACAGTTAAGCAAGTAGTCTATTGTACATTGGATTCAGATAGTGAATGGGAAATTATCTGCTAGAAATGTAACTCATACTGCTCTTTTTCTGATAAAAGGTCGGTTGTAAAATAGTTGTATTGTCATTTATTGCAGAATAACGAAGATGACGAGTATATTTTGCTTCGACTTCAAACGATTAATTCTGAGGAAATTAACAAATTATCTGCGAATACTATGGACTGAAAGTAACTCCTTTCTTTCCCGATACTCGAATGAATTTCACAGGTATGCTAATATTTTTTTCACGGTCTTTGTAGTATTGTAAACTACAATGTGTGTAGTCTAAAGGATTATAGACTGTTAAATTGTGCGGAAAACTGCTTCATCGGTACGAGGAATGGGAAACTGCAGAATTTTAAAAATCAAAATAACTTTAAGGGGCATATGATTTATTCCATTGTCCACTAATTATACTGATCACGAATATTATTTTATTAGCAGAATGTTAGTTGCTTTTCTGTGAAGCAATAATAAACGTTAAATGAGGAATTTCTGATAATGATGCCGTTTGAAAATATATTTACTATTTTTTGACTTAGTAAAATAGAATGTTTTGAATTTCTCTTAAACTAGTTGAATGTGCCGATGCTCTCAACGGTTTTAAAAGTATTTTCGTGTGTTTAAAATTTCTAAGTGGTATGCACAGCTTTGTTCAAATAAGTTCTTACTGTCTCTGGCAGTGGACATTCTAATGAATCGTAGTAGCTAATAATGTTATTCTTCCGTTCAAAAATTCCGAACACCGAATGTCCTTGTATGTTATCTCCATACCGGACATGAACGGTGATATTACAAATTGTAATCGCCGTAAAAAATAGTTGCAGGTATAGATGATGCGAATAGTTAGAATTTAGTACAGCTTCGTTTCGTACGATTTTTTTTTTCTTTCAATACGGACAAAAATGCACAAAGAGGTCACACGTAAGCTGTTCTTCAGTCTTATTCGCTAATAGGATCATTTTCAGTTCCGAAAATTCTGGCGCAAAATCTACAACTTAATTTGATTCCGCGGGTTTACATAGATCTAATCAGGTGGCATTTGTTTAATTCCCTATCTTTGCACTAAGATCGCAGCGTGAAAACACGCAAAAGCACGTTTTTGTATATTTCTTAAAATTTTCTAGTCGGATCCGTAAACAAATTGTTCCCCATCAGGAGACCGAGATGCGACGAATGACACCTCATGTCTCGATTGGTGCACGGGAAGTGGTCTAATTGTGAATAACGTCCCGCACCACGCCCCCCACGCGACGCACGCACGCACGCACACACACGCGCACACACACATGCACACACACATGCACACACACTGCACACACACACATACACTTGCACACGCACACACACACTTGCACACGCACACACATGCACACGCACACACTTGCACACGCACACTCGGACACTCTGTTCATCAAATACTGTATAGAAATTACACCATTATTGTTGTCTTCACACTTGCACACGCACACACATGCACACGCACACACTTGCACACGCACACTCGGACACTCTGTTCATCAAATACTGTATAGAAATTACACCATTATTGTTGTTATTATAGCAGTAAAAGTTCATGATATTATTTTTTATGTTCATTGCGAAGATAAAAATATTAAGAAAGTGGAATTTTGTGATTCTTTTCTGGAGTGTAGGGATACCTGTGAAGAAAACATGATAGGTCTGTAACAAAAAACAGAGATATCTTGGAGATGCCGAAAATTTGTAAACTTGTAAAGGTTGAAATTTGAAGCACGCAACAGGAGGAAATCAGTATGATGGTTAATGAATGCATGTACACAAAACAGCATTTTCAAAGTTTTTTTTTTTGACCGGCAGCGGTAGCTCAGTGCATCAATTGACGTCATTCAGCACCCCTGACCGGGAGGTCCTAGGTTCGGGGCTCGACGGCGCGCCGCGGCGGCAGGATTTTCGACTCTAGTTTTTCAGCTAGCTCGAATTTAGTCGCTGTCTGGAGAAGAATTCAAGCGGCTGGCTGCTCTGATCGGTAGTTTCCGTGGTTTCTCCAATCAACACCAGGCGAATGCCGGAGCAGTACAAACAGACCGCGCGCGATCTTTCCTTCCTCTTCCTTGTCCTATCCTCACATTCTTACACTCATCTTTACACTCGCGTACTTACACTGACACACATTACACTACCACGCATCCCGGGAGACCAGTCGGGGACTTACAACTTGACCCGGCTGGGGCGGTGCCCCGCTGGTGGGAGGTACCTGGTTGGGGAAAGTCCCGCTAGTCGACAGTAAGTCGGCGCCGGATCTCGCCATTCAGTGGGGGACTATCACAGCCACCTGCCGATGAAAAAACATGCACTACCCTTACACGACTAATGACCATGCGCCAGGGATCACTAACAATCAACCAATCACACGGTTTTTGGCGTCGGTAAATCAGTTTAAATTCTTATATTAGTTGGAAAATAGCTTCATGGAAAGATAGTTTTATCAACATGAAAGCATCATAGGTATTCTACAGGAAATCGCGCATTTCCGCCCAGATAATCAACTTGTGTTCATCATACTATCAGCAAACTCATAAATACCCACTCTACTGATAATTTTTTCAAAGTTCTGATTTTTTAATATAGTATCTTGTACTCTCAGGAAAACTCTAAGTGTGTTAAGAGAATCCACCAAAAATCCACAAAGTATGAATTATGTACCAGTAAGGGTTTTTAAAAAGGATATTAAATAAATTGAGCTCGCTTATACCTGCAATTTAAAAATATGCCCGGTAAAATAAAATAAAAAATGCCTTCTTTTACGATTGCGTATATGCTCGCAATTTTTCACGTTCATTGCATATATACTCGCAATTTTTTTGCACGTTTCAACTTAGCCAAGTTTCTGACAAGAATAGTGGAATATGCAGTGCGGAATATCTTTTTCAAAAGTATTATATTGATGTACTCGGAAAATTTGATTCAAGAGCAAGTTTTCCTATAACGCTATTTTGTTTTCAAATAAATAGTATTGCACTCAGCATCCATGTTTTAGATTCGATTTATATATGGATTTAAAGATGTTAGATATGTTAAATGTAAAACAAAGCTTATGAAGCCAAGTATTAAACCTGTGTATACATGTCATTCCGTGTAATTTATTAAAATAACGACAGTATTTATTTATCACGAGGGTTGTTATAGTATGCGCTTAATGTTCCTTCCAATGGCTGAATATCGTGAATTGCTCTTTCGAGTGATACAACAGTTCATTAAAGACATAGCAAAAACCAAGGGAGCTCCTTTATAACTCTTCAATACCTCTTAAATAAACCTAATTTTTGTCTTCATTTCTACTCCCTTAATTAATGATCGCACCATCTCTAGATGCACGTGCTTCCTAATCCTTCATCGCACTCTGTGTCCATCCTTCGCCATCCTTGCCCCTCTTTGTTTGCGATATTCGAGCTCTCGTCCGCCGTCACGTACGTTCAATTCGCGCGCCATCCCCCAGCTGCGTATCGATTAGTTCCTCCCCTTCCTCTTTTTCGTTTTCTCTGTGTATTTTGCTCTGCCGGCGCGGTAAACATCCATCGTCAGGTACACATGCCGATACGTTTAATACGAGACGCATTGGGAGCCGCTGGTTGCCACCTTAGGAAGTGAATACGTGCGAGTGAAATATTGATAGCAGACGCCGTGGATTCACGGTTTTGCATGCCTACATGGAGTTTGGATTGAAGATAATGTCATGTTCACCTCAGCGATTTCGAGGGAAGCTTTTCTTACGCTGTTTCGAAACGGAATTGAAGTTCACCTCTTTTAGTGTACGGCTTTTATAAAAGTAAATGTTCAGTTCATAACAGAATGGTAGTGATTTATGTAGTTGTTTTTTGATAGAAGTAAAGCGAAGAAGTTGTACATGATCAGTTTTAATATGTTGGGAGAACCGAACCGAATCTCCGAAATATAAGAACCATATTTCCGCTGATTATTAAAATGTTAAACAGTGAACATATTTTAAGGTAAAGATTCTCCCACAATACAACTTCAAGGTCTTTTAAATAGTAATATCTACTAGAAATTGATCATCCGATTTGTTTGGAAATAGCACATTCTTGTATGCTCACCACCAAACAATTTAACATTTCGATTGTTTTTGTTTATAATTCTTTTCACTTGTTAATGTGACAAAATATTAGAAACCTGCGGGATGTACGTTTCTATTTCTTTTTTTATTGAACTCCGTTTGCAGGTATTAACTTACTGAATTTCTATATCTCATCTTTACAAAAAAGTAAATTTGAATCGCAAAAATTCTTAACGATGATATAAGGCACGCGAATGTTAATAATTAATGGCTTCTGCGTAAAGCTGATTCCGCCAATATTACATTCTGCAAAAACATTTAGAGAAAGGGCTCTTAGAATACGGCTCGCTACTCGACCTTCCAGGAGATTCTGTAGGCATTTTTTGTCCTCTGACGTCATCCTTTTCAGCTGGGCTTTCCGTACACAATAGAGTACATTTTCTGCACCAGACAGTATCCTTCGACTTCAAAAACGTTTACATAAAAACCTCAACAGAAACAAGGAATCGAGGAGTCGAAGGAAACACATTATCTCTTGATGCGGTGAGAGGTTTTCGGACGAGGCGGGTTTGTCGCGCATTTTGCGGTGTGACCCGGCTCCGTGACAGTAAAAAAGACAGTGGCCAAGGTGTCCTTGCAAGGAAAGGAAAAAGTGCGAAGTGAACTCTCTTCGGCTGCAAGCTACTCGTAGTGGACTTTTCTTCTCCTGTTTAAATGTTCGCGGTCTGGAACTTCAGTTTGTCGTACAGGGTCTGTTAGTTTTCCCTGGCTGTCACTACGTCATCTGATTCTTAAATTACTGGGTATTTCGATTCTTTCGCATGGTATTCCATTTCTTTATAAATATTTTGCAGATCTTAACACGTTTGGGTGAGAATTCAACGGTATCCTTGAATAAGGATTAACAAAATTTCGTCACTTTGTTTTGGTTTTATTTTAAAATATCCACAACAAATATTTATGCAATACATTGTTTCATTCGAAGCAAATTCGTAGAGTAAAAAAACATTAATCGTGTGTGTGTGTGTGTGTGTGTGTGTGATCTATTGAAAAGACATTTTCAAAATTCTTCTGTGCTGACATTTGAAAATTATTTCGATTTTTATCACAGTTTGTTGTTTGAATCTGTTGCAGTGCCGGCCATGGATCTGGACGCGTTGTACGGAGATTACAACCTGGAGGAGCAGGATTTTTACGCCGCCAGCCCCATGAAGTCTGTTCGATTCCCGCGTAAGGTGAGTGAGCTGGATAAATGTTTACTCGACAAATTTGGTTTTTCATGACGACAGTTTCTACCTTATATTTGAATAGTACTATTTATCATTTCTATTCTGTATAAATTAGCTTTCTACGGTTATACGTTCTTTCTACGACCGTGATTATTGTAAGATACGATTATTGTAAGATCGTAAAGCTGTGGGTGTTTGTGTACAGTTCTGAACTTACATTGCAGGCAAGGAAATACCAAGACAATGTTTCTTTCTTATGGTATTTTAATTTTTGACTTGCATCTAGTAGTGAAATTAGGTTTTAAGACAATCGATTAAATTATATAAATATAGTACGACACGTAACATTATTTGCGACTTAATTTAGTAACCAAAAATTTTAGAGAAATTTTAGACAAATGCCTACGTTTTTGTGCTATGTCTTTTAGGAATACCTAATATGAAATTGTTTGTAAATAGTATTTCTTGACAATAATGCAGATTATTGATTTTTTCAACCTTTTATGCCTCATGGTCAAGATCTTTCCATGGAATTGAGTTTTTAATTAATTAATTAATTAATTAATTTTATTAATGGTGGCAGTAACAATTTGTTGTACACATCTTACAATGATGTGATAATTTATACAACAATTCACTTAAATATACTAACAAAATTATTATTAAATCAAAACCATAGATCATACGTATGGAGATATAATGTATAAGTATATATAAATATTATTATCACTTAATCAATCATAAATTTATAATTCTCCAGACTAGCCTTGAAGGCGTTCAGGATTTCCTTTTCTATACAGCGTGCGGGAAGTGCATTCCATGTATTTACTACACGGTTTACAATGAAATGAGAACATTGTCCTGTCCTTGTTCTTTCTTTCACCAGCTTTATAGTACGTCCTCTAAGTCTAGAATCCGTGGCTTTTGTGAAAAAGTTGATAAATTCAGGAGTGTTTTTATACAATTAATTCACTTATCAGTCTCACTCCCCCTCCCCCACTTTCTCACCCTTCTCCCGCTTCTCCTTCCCCACTCTCTCACCCCTCTGCATTGCTCTACTTCGTTAAAATCCGACTCGTCCTGATCTGGCTTGTCGCATCCCACACCATCTGATCTGCCAGATGCGATGCAGACCTTACTCATCGTGCTTGGCTCCAACCTGTACTCCCCGCCCCGTTGCGTGTCGTCCAGCGTTGGCCTGGAGACGCCACCCTGCGCCGCGTTGCGTCGCGCGGAGGGTGCGTCGCCGTTCCGCCCTGCCAGCCCTCCACCGGAAGTGCGCACGGGGACGCGGCCCCCTCCGCCCAACAGAAGACCTTCGCACCGCGGTCACCTGCCCGCGCCCCGACCACCTTGCGATGCGCGGAATTTGCCCGCGAGGCGCAGCTCTTTTCGCTCGGCGACAGAACCGAACGAATATTCATTTAGGGGCATCAAAAGTCTCGAGTCGCTCTCAGAAGGACAGTACGCGAATTGCCTCTCAACTTCCTTCCCCCGAACTACATTTGTAATGGTTGCGTTATTCTATAGTGATATTAGAAAGAGTAAACATGTTTTTATACTGTATATAATACGCATTTTTTAATTGGTGGAAACTTTTAAGAAAAATGGCTTGATTTTCTTCATGAGTTAGTATTCTGATACTTCGTAAAATGAATTTTCTTTAAGGTCGTTGATTCGTGTATCATTTCTATTTACCAAACATTGAAATTTTAAATGAATACAACTCTTTCTGTCCGAAGTGTTGTACTAAAATGTACTGGATCAACAAGTACTAATGTTTTCTTCTTAAAATTCGAGTTCATCGGGCTTCGGAGAAAGAAACCGACGTGGTTTTAAGAGGTGGTTTCCGTTTGCTTGTAACGGGCTGGCTGGAGCTGTCAGCTTGACGCAGGATCCGTGCGCGCTAACCGGTTGCGAGTGCATTACGCCTCTTGTTGAATTGCAAAGCCCGAATGCACCGCTGTGAAAATCCGGCGAGTCGCGTTGCTGACCGCTTCATGCTCGGCTGTCGAGCGGCCGGCCCGCAGAAGCCGCTGCGGTTTGTCACTTCGGAAGAAGCCAATCGCTGCGCAGCTCTGCGCGACGGGCACCGTCTTCTTTTCCGCGAAGCAAGAGGGGGTGGGCGCTCCCCTTTTCGCGGACGCACCTTCCTGGAAGCGCTCATTTGCAAAAGTGCGCCCCTCCGTTAATCACAGCTGCCCTGGAACTGCCAGGCGCGCGCGTTTGCGTACACGCTTAGCGAAATTGTAAAATATACTTCTCTACCTCTCTGCGCTAGTGAATTCTTTTTCTTTTTTCGACCGTGAATATTTTTATTTCCTAGGTCTTTTATCCAGTCGACTGCCGGCTGCCCTTTACGTCCCAAAACGACGCATATTGGACCATACACACCAACACCCTTGCGGGCTCCTCTGATCTGGGGTCAGCAGAACGCGAGGTCCTCCGCGACAGCACATTAATGAGACGGAATAAACAACCATGCCCGAAGTGGGAATCGAATCCGCGATCTTCGGACCGAAGTGCTGTGTTGGAAGACCGAAGTGCTCTTAGCCTCCTCGGCCATCCAGATCGGCGAATTTTGAATATGTCAAGAATATACATTGCAATGAAATTAACTGAGCATTGTAGCTTCAGCGATGTGAAGTGATAGATGTGATAAACATGAAGGTGCTGTTTCTTTAAAGAAATAAGGTTCCTTTCAAAATGTTGCTTTGGAAGAAATGTTCGTGGGTGTTGGTAGATTCATATTGAAATTCGTGAATATTATAAACTTTTTAAAAAAATAAGAGATTAGTGTTACATTATTATAATACGACTTATAGGAATTTCGTGGGCATTTTTTATTCTTTCTGTGTAGTTTTTAATTTCTTCGTGTCAAATTGTCCTTTATTTTGTGCCCGTTATTACAAAAATTAGATTTCAGAATCAACTTTAATATGTATGAATTTATATTCAAAATTATCGTGTCCTATATGTTACAATTAACAAAACATTTATAATAATTACATGCAGCTATCTTATTTTTCAGCGAACTCATTTACAATGTACGGATATTTTAAAGCATACTTGCCCATAAGAGGAAAATAATCTACTTGCCTGGAAACACATACGACTGAGTATTAGATACAAAATTACACGTAACACGTTGCGCACGCAAGCGTAAACACAGTGTATGAATCTAAGGGACTGTCGTAATCGTAATGTGTAGATTTCTTTAATGTTAACGTTATAAGAGCAGTAAAGAAGTTGACAGTTAGGGCTGCTCAAATGGGCGTGCCGTGGTCCGCTGCTCGAGATAACCCAATGGGTGGCAACGGGATGCGATCAGCTCTAGTCTTGTGAAAGGCGAGTGCCACGGAGGCTTCTGCAGTGGGCCACCGCCGTCTAGTCCCTATGTTTGCATTTGAGCCGCTGGACTCGGCCGCCAAGAAGCAAGTTGAAAAGAGGCAAGCGCTTCCTTCCGGAGGTCCGTTGAGAGCAGCGGAAGCGGCGTGGGTGACGCGTGCAGCGCCCGCGGATGCACGCCTTGGTGACCGCCTCCGGCCCCGCCCCCACGGCCCAACGGTCGCCGCCGAGGCGCCCTCTGCCTGCCCCGCGCTCGTTATTGTGGCGTTACGGTTGCGGCGGACGTGCGAGGGGGCGTCGTCAAGTGGAAAATCACCTTACGAGTGTGCTGCCTTTTGTGGCAGTGCCGCGGCTAGGATCTACGGAACTCGCAACGAACGGGTCACGATTTCAAACATGGTTGCCAGACGCAAATCTACGAAATGGCAAACATGGCACGTGCCATGAGCGCCCCATACAAGGGGCGCTATGTACTCTATACACGCTAAAACAAACAACCACTACCCTGATTTGAAGCAAGCTCGCGGAGGCGCAAATTCTATGTCCTCCCTGGGCGCCTGAATACCTAGATACGCCTCTGGTGGTTGCCATACCGGATGATGTAGAAAAATCTGCAACTTGCGATTCACGCGTGGAAACGATTTTCGATGTTAAGACGACGAGTTCGCCGAATGTTCGCTCAACGAGTTCGCCGAATGTTCGCTCACTTTGATGTGTCCAAAAGACCGACACGCGGTGGGTAGGGCGAATACCGAAAGTTCGTTACTCGGCATATAGCAAGCAACTCATCCACACTACTCGGGATACGGCGAGCGGTTGCTCGCTGTTCGCCGAATAACGAATATGTGGAGCCGCCTTTAAACTATTTCTCAGGATCTTGTTGACATAAGCTTGTTGAAAAAATAAGTGAATTTCTTTTCTGTAGGTCTCTTACAGAACGTCTCTTAAATGTTTTTAAACTAATGTAAAAAGGGAAGAGGGCACATTAAGCCTGTGACTAATTACAAAATATGTATTTTCCTTCTATGCGTGGGGCTAGCGAAAACTATGCTCTCCTTCAAAAGAAACCCATATTAGCCGAGTGCATGTTAGAGTTTTCTTACATTAGTAATTAACAATTAGTACAATACTTCGTAATAGTAATAGTAATAATATTTAATTTGTTTGTTTAAAAATAAAATATAATCTAATAAGATCATTAAACGTTATTTTTTAATAGTAATTAAAGTTTTAAATTCGAAATTTTCAATTGATACGTTAATTTTAAAGTCTTCAAAGTCATTTTGTTGATGAAACAAATTTTTATGTAGAAGGAAGTTTTCGTTGTTAAGTTTTGTTGTTTGTAACGAATTAATCTAACAATATCTGTGTTTAATATAATTCTTAATGCTATAAAAAAAACAAATCCAATGTATACTCCGTAGTATATTTTTATTCCATTTCATAAAGTTTAAAAAGGCGATTAACGCTAAATACTTTACAGCTGCAAAGCATCACGATACACAAACATCAAGTAACGCTAACTACTGAGATCAACACTGAGAAAGACATTTCAATCATATCGGCCACGAAATTGTAAGAGAACCTGGGGTATGAACCTGATGCTATTCGGAGGAGTGCTTTTGTGTTTATAATCCTTCCTTTACAAAGTTCGTGTCACATAAATAGCTTGCTGCTCGCCTGAACAGTGTGTACAGAGCTGTTAGTGATGCCTGCAAATGACTTGTTGATTCGACGAGACACTGGAATGAATAGTCGAAGCAGTGAGCCTCCTATCACAATGCGTCTTTCGCTGCTGGTGGTGTTAAATGTGTACAAAGAGTGAAGGAGAAAAAGCGCTTTCCTCGTCGGTGTGTTGTCGCGGTGGCGTGCGAGCGCCTGTTCATTAATCATCCCGTAGCCCAGGGGTGCCCAAGGCATTTCGTTGGGAATTGAGAATCACGTTGAGTTTCAAATAAATGAAAGGTTTTGTGAAGTAGTGAATGTAATTTTAACGCTAGGAATATGGTTCCCGCCCTTCGTAATTTGATGGAACTGAATAAAATTATGTAGTACATTGTTTGTTGGGGATAGACTTTAAACCCTCCCATATTCATAACTGTCTTGACTTCGCTTTAACGTTTCCATCGACATAAAGGAAGTGTTTAATTTTTCTAATGTTAGGATGCAAACTATGAGACATTCATTTAGTTGGCGAAACCTTTGGAGTATATAAAAAGATTCTCTTTCTACTTTGATTCAAGAGATTTATTGGTATTATATGAACGACATGGATTTCAAGTTGTTGAAAGTTTTTTCGTCTCTTAGGATGTCAATTGAATCAAAATAAGACAGGTTCTGAATCTAAGTTATGATTTCGGAATGTATAAGCACCGAAGATTGTCAAAATAGCGAAAGGGGTTGGCAAGGTTACCAATTTAAAAACATACTTTTTCCCAGAAGACTGCGTTTATCTATTATTGACATAGTTATTAGTATGGAAATATGAGACAGCGGCCTGACGAAAAGGTCACAGCCGGTTCAATGTACAACTAACAGTTCCTTTATGACGTGTTTCTATCAGAGTGCAGTATAGTCTTTTTGCAACATTTGGGAAGTCTTATTGACCAACATGAAGTCTGTTATTTATTGGTTCTTGCATAAGACGTTTTTCCACCTCCATTTTCAAAAAGGATGTCGGAGCTTAGCTCCACCTTCGTAAGTTGGGCGTGCCGCTCGGGGCCCTCCTGGAGAGTTCTGTTCGCGGGCGACAGTTTGCAGACCCTGGCGCGGTCGCCCTCCCATATTCCTCATCACCAAAGAGCGTGTGGACTAGTGGGATTACATGGGGCGGTGACCCACCCACCGCGTGCCTGCGGCCCGTCTACTTGTCCGTTCTGCTCGTGTTCCTTTGCGCCTAATCAACGCGTATACAACGGCGTCTCTTGTTCCCTCACGTAGCCGAGCGTGGTCGTTCCATGTAGTTGTGTCGTCGCCGAGACTTTAATTCTTAGTCTTTGATTCATTCTCTCTCCATCTCCTCTACCACCTTATGCTCCTCACATGTACCTTACCATTTTCATTTTTCAAGAGTGTCTTATGTCTCTCGTCTTTTTTGTTTCACTAATGTTTACTATTCATACAGTATTTCATTCTTTATTGTGATTGCCTTAACTGAGCTCTGTTTCACCAAATTATGTATAGTGTAGAAATTGTAAATACATCGGACTGCACTTTCTTTTTTCTAAACTAGCTCTGCTTATCATCTTCAGTAACTTCTATTAATATCAAATTAATTTATCGTTATTGAAAAATGGCATTTTTTCGGTGGAATAGCAAAATGACATTCGTGTCGGTGGAATTTCTCATATATTTTTAATTCCATGTATTTGTCTGAATCTGAAGCGCTTTTTCAACTGGTTTGTAATAAGGGTATATCGTCGTCTTCAAATGTAATTTATCCAAACTGGCGATTTATTTTTAGCAATCACAGTATTGCATCTGACGGGATACTGATCTTACTTAGCTGAAGCCGTCAATATTTGCCCCACCTCAGGCCCATCATTCATTAGCATCCGTCTTTATTATCAGTTCAATCAAACAACAACAACAACAATCTCATTTGCACATTCTCATAACCACCACTGCTGCACCCTCATTAACAATCATCTCTCAACATTACTCCATCCAGTTCTAGTCATCACATGATGACCATCTGCACTTTCGCGACACCACCATAAATCAACTTTCCATTCTCACCACCCCTCCGTGTTGTTCTCATCACCATTGCATGTTCATCTGCCCATTCTCATCGCCACTGGATACCCATTTGCCTCACACCCCATAAGCTGCACCTTCGTGTTATGCTAGGCCTTTGTCCCCGCCCGCGCTACCGTCTGGTTTCCCTCATTCGCGTCCTAATTGCATTGGTTGGCAGGCGAGCGAGCGGCCGGGCGGGCCAGCCAGGGCTACGGGGAGGGAAACGGTGGACGGTCGAACGTCTAAGGGCTGCCTTCGGCCCCAGTGTTTACCACCGCCGCACCTGCCGCCGTTCATATATTTGTACAGCGGCCTCTTTTATTATCCCGGCCGTTTTCAATCCAACACATCGATTTATCATCAGGTTTGATCGCCTATCTGCCCCATCGCCCGCGCATCAGGGCGGGCGGCGGGCAGCTTCGGGCTGTCGCCCTCCCCCTCGCGCCGGCCGCTGTTGGTTTGGAAAACGTTCGGCGGTGGCCAGTGCGAACTGGGCTGCACTGCATTTTTCTGGTTTCTTTTTTTCTTTTTTAGTAACATTTCTGACGTGAAAGAAAACTGCTAATGGATTCTATCGTTTTCGTGTACCTTTGCTGTCAGGCGACCACCTATTCCTTGGCTTTTAAGCCGCAATAGACGGTAATGTGTGAAAAGCTTTAAACGTTTTAAAGAGTACTCATTTTGAATAAATATTTTCTTTTTCTAAAATTATTCCGAACAATTTCTTAATAAGAGATAGCATAAAAGAACATTAAAATACGCCTTTTGATGATTTTGCCGTGCCGGAATACACAGTGGTGAAACGTAATGAGGAAAATATGAATGTGTTTGTACCGCATTAAGAGGGCTCTATTGCTCTGATTATTTACACATCAGGTGCAACGCTTTAGGCATGAGTGCTTCTTGGAATCTAAAAGCACCAAAACCATTGTTAATAATACCAGACTCAACATTTAATATGTTAGCATATCTTTTAGTTTGTTGTAAATATTATTGTGTGCCCATCAAAGCGTTTTTTATTTTTTGTGCTACAATGCTCTCGTCTTACAAATCGAATGTATTGTTTCATTGTCAGTTTTAAAAATTGCCTTGAGAAATTGTAATTTTTGTTTCATAAAAGAGGTGTTTAAAAGCATGCAAATTAAATTGTTTTAACTTTTTAGCAGCAAAGTACATCAGTATATTCCTAGTAAATATGATGTAGAGAGCTGTCCAGAGAAGCGATCCCTCCCGATAATGAAAGAAAAGATGGGAGTGGATGGCAATGAATACAAAAAACTTAATAAGCTTAAAAAATAAAAGAAGAAAAGAAATAAAAAAAAACACGCTGCTTCTGATAAGTATCCAGGTACCCATGAGTGAGAAAAGGGTTCTTGACAACATCAGCATGAAAATCATCTACCGGTCTGTAGCACACATTAGCTAGATATGGATTCATGCCTAATAAAAACAGTGAAATATTATAGGAAGATAAGATGCCAGAAACAGCAACTTTCACTAATACCCAACCTGGTTGGGTGGAATCAATATTCAAACTGTTTATACGAATCATAAAATTTCAATTCAACTAAATTGGTTAAGAGACAATTTTAACGCCAATTATCTGAGTAAATTCGGTACTTTTTCAAATTTCTAACCAAGTTCCGCTTCCGGTTTGCACATACAAGTATGTATCTTCTTTATCTGTTTTTTAGGGGATGGATACAGGAGGCTCTGAATTCTCCATCCTCATTTCCCCTCATGGGACATGACGTAAACCACCGAAAAATCCTTTTATTTCATTTCAGAGAAAATGAATTATGATTTGTTTTATGCTTTATCAATACTAAAGGCGCATCAATACGTTAAATATTTGAAATGCCCTATGCACTTTCAGTACCCTTAAAGAACAGAACGTAATCATTATAAATGTGTTATGATGAATGTATGTCTGTCCCGCAATGCCATCCTGTGGTGATTTAATTAATACAAAGTACTGACTTTACTGAACTCTGGGAGCTACGTGGCGCAGCACTTGGCCAGCGACCTGTCGTTCACGTAGCCGCCCTAAGACTACATATTTTATCAAGTGAATATTTCAGGGGGTTCTATAACCTGTCAGTTTATTATTCCAGTTCGTTTAGAATCTAAACTAGATAATCATTGAGTTATAGCAGTGTCCATTAATATACAGTGTAGATACTTGTGAAAACCATCGTAGATACCAAAGTTAATATTAAAAACTCAATATGAAATAAGTAGTGCGACTCATTTTTTAAATAAGCGTGACTGACTGATGTGCAAAAGTATTGTCCTTTCTCAGTGATCACGAGTGCGATAACGATTGGAACGTGGAATTTACCGTTACTTCTTTTCTTCATTTGTCTGAAGAGCTTCCTGATAAGCAAAACAGTACATTCGAAACTCGCAGGTTATCGAGTGTGACGTAGTGAGGGTATTTGTTCGATGTTTTGTTGCTTGCTTTCCCTATCATACATGTCTACTTCGAATGTTCCTAATGTTTAAACGAAATAATTTTTTTCCCCTTTCTTGATTTCTTACGGATCTTCTTTTCCTCGAATTTTTTTTGAGGGGAGATTGTAATTTCAATGTTTCACCCTGTATATATGAATTTACATCTGTATTTTTTATGCGTAATTAGGTATTCAGCTTTCAATACATATTGAAATAGATCGTCAGAATAAAACGTCGACTTGAATGAACAGACCGCATAGATAAAACTTCTTTCTCTCGGTATAAGCTCATGCCTGCCACCCATGTACCATTTAGCGATGAATACAAAACTCTGCCTCTTCTACCGCCGCCGCCGCCGCCGCCCCCGCTGCCCCCGCTGCCGCCGCCGCCGCCGCCGCCGCCGCCGCCGCAGCCGCCGCAGCCGCCGCAGCCGCCGTAGCCGCCGCAGCCGCCGCAGCCGCCGCAGCCGCCGCAGCCGCCGCAGCCGCCGCAGCCGCCGCAGCCGCAGCCGTTGCCTTCTCCGGGCCAGCCACGCCTCCGCCCTTTTTCGTTGCCGCAGCGCCCCCGCCCTATTCCTCGCTCCGTCCCTGCTGTCGGCAGCGCCATCTCCCTCTCCTTGAGCGTCAGTGGACCGTGCCCCGGGCGGCACTTTTAGGAGGCGGCAAAATTTCACTATAAATAATTATAATATCTTATTAAAATTTCATATTTTTTTAATTCAATTTCAGTTCATTTAATATTTTTGTAGCACCTACGTGTCGGTCCGATTGAAATGAGCACGGAATCTTTCATTACTTATTCTGTGAGTTCTTTAAATGAATGTATAGTGATTATTCAATTATAAAAGTGTGATTATTGTATCGTAAAACATAAGTTCATTATATTTTTATTTGTAACCTATACAATACACAATAACGATGATTGTTCTTGCCGAAAAGTCTTCAGAAATACTGTATATTTTAGTCTTTTAAACTGAAGAACCTAAATAAGGGGCGGCGAAATTTTCCTCTGCCCGGGCGGCTGACACCCACGCTAAGGCACCACGGATGACCGTCTCCTTGGCGCCCCGACACCACAGCCGGCGGCGTCACCTCCACCGCCACCTGTGTTTGACGATTGGTGGCGCCTATTTACCGTGGCGCGTGGCGCCGGCCGCGCCTCACCGGCGGCGCCTTCGCCTCCGCCTTTGCGTCGCCGCGGCGTCTGTCGGCCGCCTGTCGGTCGGGCGGTGGGCACGGCGCAGGGCTGCGGGGGCGGAGGCGCCGGCGCCGGCGGGCGGGCGGGCGGGCGGGCGGGCGCGCTCGCTGCGTGGGCGGCCGTCCTTGCCGCAGCAGGTAAGAAGCGCCTCCAGCCGGTCGCTCGCCCGCGAAGCTGCCTCCCCATCTACCTGGGTTGCTAGTCAACCCGATGTTTATCTACTCGTTTAGCGGTTTTGTTGTGCTGTTCATAGGGACTCTTCTCTACACGTATGGTGCACTCTTGGTGGATTTACAGTACAAAGCTAAGTTTATTTTCCCGAGCCAACGATGTTTTGATTGACGAGTTAAGTCGTTTAGTTTTATCGCCTTCCCCGTGTGGCGATGGTTCAATGTAATGGATCAATGAAATGTATCAATTGAATATGTTAAGATAATGGGATGCTAGTTTCTCAAAAATGCTTCAGAGTGTGGTATCTACGCATGAAGCATTCTTATTTTTGTAACTTTGTTGTTTCCATTAAATGTTTGTATTTTTCAATGTCACTTTCCTGTTTATAAACACAATCGAATGGAATTGGAAAATTGGGATCAATGAAGAATGCATTGTAATTATTCGTATTTATTCTACGTACACGCACACACTAAACATTGCAAAACATTATGAAATTCTCTCAGTATTGTTCACTATCTTCGTGTTTCGGTCTTCTATTATCTGGTCAAAAACACTTGTCAAAAATTTTCAGTCAATCCTATTACAATTCTCAAAGTTAGTTTTTTTGTTGGGTTGGGTTTTAGAAGACATGATTTTGAGTTTTGTTGGGTTTTAGAAGACATGATTTTGAATTTTCTTATTTAACTGTGCGCTCTTCAATCATTTTAACTGTGCGCTCTGTTATTACTCCTCTAAGAAACAACGCCAAAGAAAGTCGAGAATTTTACCGGTCTGGTTCGTCCTATCGCGGCAAATCGATGACGGAATGTTACATCCTTGCTTCCAAATTGAAAAATGTGCATTGACATGGCCAATTTATTTAATTGCTTTGGGAGGTACAAGAGAAAAGACTAGAAGATTATCGTACTTCAATTAAAAAACCTTATTGAAATATTGTTATTTTACGTACACGTTTCCTTCCACTATGAAGAACGATGACGAACAATTAAAGACGACATTGTATTTTTTGATCAGAAATTGAATGAAAAGTAGTTACAGAAAATCACACCGCTTTATTAAAAGATCATACATTGTTTATAGTGTTTCCCTAAAATATTACCTACCGAGAGTTAAATCAGACTAAATCTACTACTAATAATTCTAAAGATTGAAGTAAATTACCGATATTAATCGCTCACACGACAGACCTAAGTTTTGGGTTTTCGTAATGGGAAATTGTGGTTTTTTAAATTTAATTGTAACTTGTTCAACCATTTACATGTTTTTTTAAATATACACAGTATCTAACATCATTATTCGTACACTCAGATTTAGCAACAAAAAGGTATATCTCGTCCTCAAATATTTCAAAATAATGCATTTATTGAAATTGTGCACCAATTGCATTAGTAGCAAATATTTAGTGTAAACAAAAAATATTACACGAATGTATGTTCAACATAATATTAATAGTGAATAAAAATAATCTCTTTCGTTACAACTTCGGTGTTCGTACAGTCGAAGTCTGTGGAAATATGCCATTCTTCCGCGTCGAATTACGAGTACTAGGTCCTTTTCCAATGCGCTCTGTAGGGATAGTCTCGCCAGTAGACAACAGTGGGCATCGAAATGGCCAATCAGGAGGAGCTTATTTCCAATGAGATAGAGGTAATTAGCACTTAAAGGCTATTTCTTGCGACAAATATGTCGAATACTTAACAAGAGCCACTCCACGGTGCAATACATTGCAAAAACGTTTAGAGATGAAGGTTCTACGAAACATTTGCCCCGAAAACCAAAGAAAGGTTGAATGAACGCGAGAAACGATTTGTACTTCAAGAAGTTCGTAAAAACCCTCGGTTAAGTGCACCTATGGTAGTGGATGAGTTACGTTCTGGGATTGTATGTCTTCTAAGAGGGCTGGTACGATCCACTTCATTGATGGAATTAGGATACCAACATTTATTTCGACATTTTGAAAAACAATGTAAAACAATGTGCTGAGAAAATGGGCTTGCCACCTGTTTACAATTTTCAGCAGGACAACGACAGTAAGCACAAGGCGCGGCTCAATATGACATGGTTAATATAATATGACGTGCCAAAATTACTCGAACCACCATCTCAAAGCCCGGACTTCATTCTCATAGAGCATTTGTGATCAGTTTTAAAGAGAGAACTTTATAAAACTGGCGTGAAAAACAAAGAAGAACTAAAACTGCTTGTGGAAGCAGAATGGAAGAAAATAAAATCCACAACTTGCAAGAACCTTGTACTTTCCATGAACAGGCGACGCCTAGCTGTGATAAAAGCCAAGGGATATGCAACAAAATACTAAAACCATAGTTCTCTTTCTTATATTATTTTTATCTTTGTCTTATTACTTCTAGTGTACGAATAGCAAAGTTGCGCAAAACTGAACATTACTCTTTTTTTATTTTTTTGAAAACTAATGTACTAACTGATTTTAATATAGAACCTATGTTTTTCAGTTTGTAATGAGATTGATTTTCATTTTATTATGACTGTTTTTGAAAAAACTTTACTTTGACCTAAACAACTAGATATTGTCTTGTAAAAAAAAAAAAAAACTACCGGTTCAACAGGTGCAGAATGATCTTAGGTATTGAAATTAAATATACAATAATATAAAAGTAAGATACCATTATTTAATCAATATACAAGTATTATTATTCATAGGTTATGAGCATAATAAGTAAATATAGTTGCTATTTCTTATAAATAGTAAATAAAAGTTACATAACAAAGGAAAGTTAAGGAGCAGTGAATTAACAGGAAAAAATAAATGTAAGTTAGAGGAGATGGAACATGTTCCAAGGAAAACGAGAATAAATGAATGAATGAGTTTTTTTTGTGTGCCAAGTTTCTCTATTACCAATCGTTTATTTCAGTGTCATCAAACGCACATACATAATTTTTCATTGTCAACAATGGTGTGGTTCCAGCATTTTCTTTTATTTTTGCTAGTGTATGACACTGGACAAATTATTTTACCTTTATCATTTTTTAAATTTTTTTGTGCTACGAATGGTATTTGTGTCTTTAAACATGTTTTTTTTTCTTTAAAATATTGTTCAGTACCTTATTCAGAAAATGTTGATGTATCGACTACGAATTTTTGATACATCGATTCTTACAGTGGGTGGAATTATAGCGAATTATCCCTAAATTGCTAAAATACATTTTACAAAGTTGAATAAACCAAATGCCTGTAGGTATTGCTTGATTAATACTACATTCCTTTATAATTTTTCTTTAACTGGGAGTATAATTGTGGCAAAAACATTTATTGCTCTGATTTGTACATAGCTTTTTTAAGCAGCTGGTTTATTGAAGCAGCCATTCCACCTTCTGTGGAACCTGTTGTAGGTAATAATATGCCGTGCACGCTGCAATGTTGTTTAATGTACTTGTTCTGCCCACTGGTAGCCTGCAATCGCTCCGCTTTACGAGCAGAAGAAACTCGAAACTATTTGTGCTCAATGGAATTCTGTAGAACTCTGAGGAATTCTGTAGGAGATAGAATAGTATTCAGGGCCTGGATTTTCATGCAATACAAATGTTATGATAAGAGATAAGAATTAAATAATATTAAACATATTCACAATAGTACCTTTTTATTACAGAATATACGTAAATAATTTGATTGAATCTGTCATTTACTTTTGCATTAAGACAGTATGATCCATATTTTTGTTGGCACTTGTCCTTGTTCCTGGGTAAAAAATATATTAATTGAACATTTGGAGGAAATCTTATATTCTTCTTACTACTTGAAGTTTAAATAATAATAATAAATATAATTAATTGTATTTCTGCCAAACAGGCCGTGTAAAACAGTTTGCCGTGTTCAGAAAAAAAATCAAGAAATTGACAGCAGCAACTCCAGACCGATGCTGTGATAGTACTTTTTTATGATCGCATTCGTGACCAATGCTGTGAAATCGCATTGACAGTGCTTCACAGGAATTGACATTGAGACTTTGCGTTACTGAATTTACAGTGGACGTTGATAAGTTTGTATCAAGATCATCACATTGATTTCTCGATTGTAAAATGAAATGGTATATTACACTAGTGAGTTATATTAGATTTTTTTCCTTTCTTAAGTATCTCTGGGCCGCCCTTTCATACACCAAAGTTTGATTGGCTCTCGGGTAACTATAGGTTAGACTACTCTGAATTAGGCCTTGCACAAAATCTTTAACGAATTCAAATACTCCCAAGTTTACATTTTTTGATATACTAAATAAATTAAATTAAAAAAATTTTCCAAAATTTGGAAAAATCGATTCTGTTGAATCGAGTGTTTAAAACGACTTACACTATTAAAAGCGAATGGTTTGTGACCGCGCCGTGCTAGGCGGGCGGCGGCAGGGGTAGTAGATGGGGCGGGGGGCGGGGAGCTGTGGTTTGGAGACCACATGTGAGAACTGGGGCAGGCAGGCCACACCAGACGCGCGGGGCGCCCGCTTGTTTTTGCCCGCCCCACGCGACCAGGGGACCCCCACTCGTACACTCCCTGCCCTCGCACGCTAAAAACCCGACCCGGCCCGACGACGGAATTCAATATCGTTATCATTGTCGAAATGAAACGTTAGAACAGTTCGAAGTTGGGTTTTATATTTAGTTACATGGTTCATTTAGTGTGAAATGCACTTCGTATATGCTTCAGTATTCCAGTAAAATATTGTTATACTTCAATGTGTAGAACTCGAAGGTGATAGGTGAATTCGATTATATTCCTCTTCTCTCTTATCGGGTTCCCGAATTCACTATCTAGAAAGCAGTTTTATTTAGAATGTTGCGAGTGTTTAATTAGAAAAAATCAATAGTATAGCTTCAGTATTGAAATAAGTTAACATGACTTAAACTAAACTGGTTGTCTGGGTTAATCACAGTTGTACATTTTTTTTTTTTTTCCCCGGTTAACATATGTTTTAGTTGGATTTTAATATTCAGTTGGTTACTTTCCTCCAGTTCGTTCTCGCGTGTGCCTGGCCGCAGGGTGCATTTTAATGCTGCAGCCGCCGCGCCCAGTGGGGCGTAACGCATTGCCGATGCTATCTCGGCGCGCCCGTTGGCGGGTGGAGCGGAGTGTACCGGCGCAGGTGTTGGGGGTAGGGTCGGAGCCTGCAGGGATGCCCGCGCGGGGGCGTCGAGAGGAAGCAAAGGAGAGTCTCTGCGGGGCGCACTGCGACGAGCGACGCGAGGGATCGCCGCCACCTGTTGCCTGGGCGGAGCCATTGCCCGGCCCCGGCGCAGCTCCAGGGACTCCGCTTGTCAACAACTAGGAATGGGGCAACTGGGGCGCAAGCTATCTCCTCCCTGTTGAGTTCTTCGTATGATTGGCCACTCAAGATATCGCTTCTTTCACGCAATAGTACGAGAGGCCACAGGAGACGTGGCTGTGTATAAATTAATGTTAATTGAACGGCCCCCCCCCAACAAAAATTTTCGAAATATATGTTTTCTTTTGAACTTGTCTTTGCAAAATTGTCTTAAAAAATTGCTATTAATGCACGTTACAACGTATTGAATTACAAATGTTTTATTTTAAAGAGAATAAATATTCTTTCGAATTAAAAAATTAACACTTTAACTTCATTTACAAAATTTGTTAGTTTTTAAATTTTCGCTTTATGAATATTTCAGATGCCCACAGATATTCTACTTTTTTTGTTATATGTATTGAAACAAACGGTCTGATTTAATTTTTAAATTAAATATTTCATCTGCCCTTCTAATATTAATTCAACGTAACCCTTCCAAATTTAAAGGGAAAAACGTTAATTCAGTTATTAAAATTAATCTTCAACTGCTATTTCCATTAAATTAATATCCGGCTAACTGGGTCGATGTGTCTAATAGCCGATTATTCGATCTGCCATCTATACAGAATGGCCGAGGAATCTGAAAAGCAAATATACATTTCTAGCTACTCATTTGCTGGAATTGACTAAATGAAAACCATCTTTTCTATTCACAGAAACTTGTAAGTTTATTCAATTTTCATTGGTAACAATACGAAACTTTGGTCATGACCAGTCTCAAACCTTATATTACAGTACCCGTTTTCGCATGCTCTTGACCGATGTCGCCGCGTAGAACCATTTTCAATATTTCCTGTGGCGATGGCTCCAGGTCCAAATACCATCTTTTTCTTCCGTTCTGGCACAAGTGTATTCAAGTCACTAATCCTCACCGCCTCATAAGTTGATAAGACTTAATTAATTTTCCTTTTAAAAGTTCCTAGTTCTTTCTACGCGTATACTTAAAATATTAAAGTTCAGCAAAATATTATCTGCAGCAAATACTCCCAGTCCTGTTGCCGAAAAATTCTCCTAAGTTCACAATTCTAGCTGCTCAACTCGAAATATTTCCAAGTTCCAATTTCCGCACCTTCCATCAATATTCTAAGTCCGACAATCATACGCTCCAAAGTAAATGTTCACAATTCCCAAACTCCCAACATCAATTGTCTACACACGATCCGCACAGCACCACGGCATAAGTCGGAATGAATCCATATTCCCCTCTTTCAGCCCTTCAAAACTCGGTCATCTTTCTACTGTTTCTTGTCAGAAAAAATTCCATGCCTAGCCAATCCCTCAATTACTTACAAATTCAACTAGCCGCGTCCCAGACTGTCATTGCTTTCTCGGCCAATCCCCAAACAGTTTACTTTATCAACTAGCCGCGCCCCGTGGTTCAAAGTTTGTTGACCTTGACGACAACTAGTCTACCGTTGCATATTTGCATATGTCTATCCTTACCATTCACCCTGTTAACAATAAATGTGACGCAATACAATGTCGCACATATTGGTATGTCACAATATGTATTTTAAAATATGTTATTTAAACGAAACCTATAATGCAGTAAGGTTGTGCTTAAGACTTTGGACACCACTCTCACCCAAATGACTGCTGGAGTGGAAGTAGCTGGTATTGGCACAAATGACTGCGTAGTGCAAATACAAGGCAATGATGTCGCGGCAGACGCGAGAGCGAGCAGGGATGAGCTGCTGCGAACACAGGAGCTTGAGTGGGGGGCGAAAGGGAGCGGAAGACGGAGGAAGATGAAACGGGATCTGCGTTAGAAGCTGAACAGTAGAGAGAGAGAGAGAGCAGGAGAGGAAGCGGGTGGTTGCGCGATGGGCTAAGCGTCGCGCAATGGAGGCGCGTTAATCTCCCGGCCGCCTTTCAATTGATCCGCCCTCGGCGACCGCCACGTCTCGCAGCGCCACCGTCGCGCTCGCCCCGCAGCGCCCCGGCTCGCTCTGCGCCTCTCGCGAATTCTGCGGGCGCTGTTTTCCAACTGGTTCCGTTTTTGTTTTCTACAATGGAACCGCCATTGTAACTAGCGGATTTGGAACACTAACTAGCAGCTGGGTCGTATTCAACCTCTGTCTGGTGGAGAAATCTCGCGGCCCGCTGCTCAGATCGGTAGTTTTCTTTCCTTGTCCCTTCCTCCGTGTCCCTCCTCTCCCCTTACTTTGACTCCACTACACTTGCATGCATTACTTTTCCACACATGTCATGAGACCAAGCTGGAGCTTAGAGCTTGTACCGGAGCGGTGCCACGCTTGGGGAGAAAAGTGTAGGTGGAAATCTCAGCAAGCCGACGTGTAGTTCGGCACCGGATCTCAAGTTCCAGTGGTGGGGGAAATCATCACCGTCCTGAATAGAACATGCATTTCACTTAAGGGGCTAGTAACCTCCTGAAGTGAATACTCGCGCACTCGTTTACTCACCCGGAACGGCAACTGGAAGAACTTTCGTCAAAAATTCGCGAAAATGTATAGATTGGGTCATTCACCCACCGAAGATTTTTTTGTCTGTATTTGAATGAAAATGAGCGCTGAATCATGTATTTGCTAATTTCAAAAAAATCGTATTTTGATGTTGACATACCCGAAACAACTTTCTCAGTTTTGACTTGCCCCTTTATAACGACGAAGGCACAGTTTTATTTTGGTTAGTTTACCAAGAGTTCATATTGTGTCAAAGTTTCCAAAATTTACCATTATTGCCCAAGAACGTGCATAATTTGCACAGAAGTAAAGAACGAAGTGCTCTTACTCTTCTAAAATTCCCAATTTTATTAAAATCGTTGAATGAATGAAAACTTATAATGTAAACTGCGAATGGTTTAATGAATTCCACTCTTCGCCGCCTATTACTCTTCTTTATTCTTTTGCCACATTTTCGTACTCGCATCGTTGCTACATCAGCGCAATACCCTGCCCCATTGTCAAATATATGCAAACAGATTAGTGTTCTTGGGAGCCTGTTCGCATCCGGGGTACGTGACAGATTTACTGCGCGTCTTGTGTCCCCTCCTCTACGTCCGTGTGACTACCCCTACCCCGGTCCATCTCGTTTCACATGCTGGGTGCTGGCCGTAGTGATCTCCATTTTGAGCCTCTGTAATTATAGTTAGTGTACTAGAACGTTTTGATCATGCGTGATATAAATGATTTGATGATGATATGATGTGGCAAAGGAACAATTGTTGAATCAGATGCACGAAAAACGATAGAACCCCGAACAATCTTTGCCGCGAACCCGCTTTGTCCATCACAAATTCCACAAGGATCGGCCAGGAGGAATTTCTGTATTCAGATGTGGAATAGGTGGGCGGTCCACACCACCGATCACCACAGTTATCGTGACCACAGACGCTCGTGTTTGGCCGGACAGATAAACGAGTGGGTCAAATTGTCCCTTATCCCGAACGTGTGTGGGACCCTTTGAGACCTCTACAAATGCCTGATTAAAGTTGAGATGAATCTTTGATACGTCGGAAGTGGCCGGTGCATGTACCATGGGTCGACGCTGTGAGCTTCCCTGGGAAAGGGTTATGCAACGGCTCGTGCGTCTGCTGTGCCGCATTCGCGCGTTGGCAGTCGCACGCATCGAGTTCACGGCTGAGCGTAGCTTTGTCACGTCGCGACGGCCGCTGATTTGCGCTGATGAGTCTCTTCATTTCTTGCGGACGGAGCTGAGCGATCGAAAGGCGATCCTCAGCTACCGAGCCCGCGTTTTTACCTGCGGTGGCAGCTTCTGTTCTAAAGCGCCCAGCACCAGCATTGTTCCGCACTCCTTCGCCTCTGCTTCGCCTTTCGCGGCATTTGCTGAAAAAAAAAGAAACTGTTTCATACTAGTCCGTTTAGGTGGTGTGGGCGCCACAGTGGAATCAAAACGAGAGCTGGATTTTTTAAAATATTTAATTGCTATTTAAATAGTTCACAACCAGTTCTTAAACAAAATAAAAAAAGATTTCGCCAGCCTGATCGAGAGAAACAATCGGGGGATATCCGAACGTTGATCAATTTGCTATTGCACGAAAGTAATTGCACTTTTGGGGATTAGGGGAACACCTATGTTAACTGTCAAGAATTTCTTACCTTAGAGTAGCGTTTTTCTAAGTAAACAGCGTATTTTCTATTCTTATTTTTATTATTGGATTAGAATTGTTGAAATTGCGTTTCGTAAATTTGTTGCTACCGTATTCTCTCGACAAAATAGTAATTTCAGTGTGAAGTAATAAGTTAAACAAGGTTCTTTTGCATGTTCCATTTTACCCATTTCGGTATGAAGAACTAATGTATTTGTGTGGACAATCTGAATAAAAAACAAATACAATTGACAATATCGAAGGTGGATTCAGAAAAATCTCGGTGTCTAGGTTGAAAGTAATATAAGAGTTAGAAGGCATTTTTCCCAAAACTGATTGTGAAATATTAATTTATTTTAAATGCCAGCATTATAAATTGACTTTTTTATTGCAAGGTACATGTTCATAAAATAACGTCTAATGGCACAGATTGTGATGCGTTTGCCGCTTATGGCATAAATAATTGTGTCGTTATACGTTTAACCAATCGCAGGGAGGTAACTGTGGAGAGGTAGCAGTAAAGCAGACAGCCGACTTCCGTATTTTCGCACAGAAGTCAAATATCCGTGAAGTCGCAATGAAGTTGTTTCCAAAAATTGACTTTGATTGTCTTAAAAATTTATAATGCTTTTAAACAAAAATAACCCATTGAACTCGTTTACAATGTTGTTTTATTGCTTTTGTACATATTTGAAAACTCGCGCTTAACGTCGTTCATTTTCAAAACTATACTCATGCAATAAAGCTTAACATTTATTTATTTATTTATTTATTTATTTATTTATTTATTTTACGTCAAAAAGCAGTTAAAAACTGCGTATGATGTTATAAAATAGTTATTTAATATACTATTACTCCTAGTATTTCGTAATGGAGCCTATCCGACACTTCCGATTTCCTTCCTTGTAGCTGAGAATAGTATTGTTAGAGTCCCCCAATTCCTTTTTTCTACGGCTAAGAAGTGTTGTTAGCGCACGGTTTAGGCAGAACGTAAGTAAATTGTTACCCTGAAGAGTGATAAGCGTGCGGATTCTCGTTTCTTTCTTTGAATGTGACCCCCAGGGCCCTTCCTCCTGGAGGCGGTGGCGTCGGCTCGCGTCGTGCGCTCTTCCCGTGATCTGTAGACGGGGCGAGCGCCGCGCTCTGCGAAAAGCGAGGCTCGGTGCAGTCAGCGCGCGGGACAGTTCGGGCACAAGAGCCGCGCCGAAGGGTGGGAACATCGTACACGGAAGGTGACGCACGGACCGGTGAGGACGAGATGAATCCATTCAACAAATGTTTACGGATCGAACCAACCAGTCTTGGATATAGTATGTTCACTGCCCACCGTAGAATTTTGTTGTATGGAATTAGAAGTTACATATTCGAAAATTATAATACGATCTTTCTTTTGAAGACCAATTACTTGTCTCGAATCCTTATTAATATTAATATAAGCAAAAAAGTGAAACTTATGTCTTTTGCGAAGTATATGTACACTTGTTTTTACCGCTGGTGTTTTTTTGCGTCTATACATTTTTTTTTTTTTTCGTATTCATTTTAATCTTAGCATTCGCCTTTCTCTTCATATTTTCGTTAGATTTTGACTTCATATTAGTCTTCGACTTCTTGTTCTTTGAATACATCTCCGTCTATCTATAATTATAGTTTGCATTGACGCTAAAGTTGTATAACGTGATCAATTTTTTCCCCTGTTTTCAAGAAAGTTTCCGAAATTGTCGGTCACTAAAATTAAATTTAAATGCCATGTGTTCATCTGTTGCTTTCTGTGAGCATCCATTTGCAACTAGACATCATCCATTTTTTAGAAAACATGTTTCGTTTTGAGACATGGCAGTTGTGTCTGACGCTGTATTCGATAGTAGTTGCAGCGTTGTTGACGGCAACAGCGGCGAAATAAAAGATCTCTTTTTTCCTCCCAGGGCGAAAACCTGAAACAGCTTGTATTCTCCACCGCCGAAGTGACCGCACCGGAAATTGAAGTCACGTAATGATTCGGTAGTCAGTTTGTCGCGCGCGCCTTAATGTTCGTGCGCATGTCGCGTGGCCGCGGGCACTCAAAACACGAGCACAGCCCCGTTTTTCCCCCGCCACCCCTGTCCTCCGGCGGAGTACAAATGAACTAGTAACAATCCAAGCCTAATAGTATTCAGAAATGTAAATATCTCGATTTTGGTGAAGTGTGATTTATCTAGTTACTATACCGAATGAGTTATTTCAGGGGAAACGGAAATCACTATCATCTCATTTAGGTGAACAAATGTTTGTAGTGTGATTTTGCAGTGAAACGCGTCGTTTGTGCCTGACAGTTTCCTGTCTTCCTCTTCTATTCTTTGTAAGGTCCAGTGTGCCTATAATGCGTCAAATCTCCGAGGTTAGTTCTAATTGTCAAAGAAAAGGTCTATTTCTTTCAAGTACAAACGATGAAAACTGCAACTGTTTGAATTGAAGAAATTGGTGTAGAAATTACGACAGTCCTGTATCGCGCGTGATCCTACGATCGCGCCTGATTTTTGGACATTTGTTCACCGGCCGGCTGTCTGAACTGCAGTGCACTCGCTTTTCTCAAATGCTTAGGCAAGCTAATCGTCTCAAATAAATTGCTAATCTTCAAAATATAATAACCTGGTAAAACCAAGACGTTCTCTAATACTCGATCTCATATTCTATGCGGAATAAGTGAGTTTACGGGAAGTGTTGTTTCTCCCTTGAAAAAGAGACAATCTATATTATATTTCACAAATAAAATACTTGTCCGTGTTTTATTTCGTGAAGGGCATTATTCCGTGTACGACCCGGCCGCGGCCGCATTGTGCATTTCAGCCTCCTCGGCTGGAAGGTGACGAGACCAAATCAAAAGCGCCTGTGCGCTGAACCACACAGTGGCTACAGCCTCCGTCTCCGAGCTCATTATCCGTCCTAACGAGCCCGCGCTTTCCTCCTCGAACAAACCGATGGCACATCGATTTCCTCCCCCCGCGCGCGCGCTCGCTCGTCGTCGGTCCCTGGCTCTGGCGCTTGCTCGCTGCTTCCCACTCTGCGCGGACGCCTCGGCCTCCGAGGAACGCCCACGCTGCGTGGGGCGGGGGCGACCGCCACTGCGAAGTGGCTTTCGGGCCGACACCGGAAAAATGACAACAGAGTCAAGCGTTTGGAAATGTAGTTTTAGCGAATGAGACGTGCGGTTGACATGTCAAACATGGCGTTCTGGGGAAAAGGGACTTATATTGCTATGAGTCGTTTATCCCCAGAACATTTTAAATTAACCACCATAGTCCTTCATATGCCCACCAAGTTTCAGTGCAATTGGTCGACTCTACGTTGCTGAATATTAAAAAAATACTGATAGCTTATTGCTTGTTATTCCCTTCGATGCGAAGCTCGATATTCTGTGCATAAGTTATCTGGCTCGAGAGGATCGTGGTGACGATGGAAATATGAAAAAAGTTGAATGTTGTTGCATGTTTTCTTGCGGAGGGAATTATGGAAAGGAAATATGAAATGACAAACCGAGTCAAGTCAACAACTTGTTAATTAGTAAATAAGTAAACATTCATAATTAAAATAACGTAATAGTTATTTACGATAGAAGTGTCGTGAAGCATCTTGATTACAAGAAGAGATTGTAAAATAGCCAAACGAGGACGTTAGGCCGAGGGTGGTGGGTGTTTCATTACGCTAGGGCGGTAAAGTGCTTCATTACGAAATTCATTATAATGGCATAATGTTTGACTTTACCCAACTAAAGTGGATAAAAAATAAAATCGTGTATGTAGCTCGGGCGTTGACTGGTTCTAATGATAGTGGCTACAAAAAGTGTACAAGTTTTATCCACTTTGTAAAAATTTGGTAATTTAATGTGAACTTTCGTCCTATGCCTTCTCTTAATAATCACAATTTTTTTCCTATTAGTGACGACACTGTTCTCAACAAGGAGAACAATTGAAACACACTTGGTGTTTACTTTTCGACGTGAGTGAATGTAGTTCTGATTCGGTAATAGAAATATCGCAAATGCTGCTATAGAACCATTGTTTCCTCACAAATCAAGAAAGAAATATGAGCGTTAATATTTAATTTTTAAAGATTGGTGTAAAAAAATGCATTCCATATCGGAAAAAGTTCTGATTGCTTACTTTTCTGGCAAGTCAGTGAAGGAGAATCCAAGTTGTCCTTAGACCCACCACTCTACGTTAAAAATTACAAGAAAAATTAAATGACAATATTGAGATCAGTAAGTTTAATCAGTTATTAGCGTTTTAAAGAGAAGAAGTGAAGGATACAAGACAAAGTAGTCCAAAATATTTATAATGAAGACTGGCAAAGTATGCCATTACTTTACCGCCCTAGAGTAGTAATGAAGTACACTGCCACACTAGGGCGGTAATGTGCTTTATTAAGAAATTTATTATAATGGCATAATGTTTGACTTCACCTAACCAAAGTGGATAAAAAATAAAATCATGAATGTACCAGGGGCATTAACTAGTTGTAATGATCTCGGACGACAAAAGGCGTGAGTCTTTTTGTCGCCGCTTGATCATTAGAACCCTTATAACGCCATTGGTGCATTCAGAACTATTGAGTACCTGATCCACCTGCAAACGCGAGAGATTTCGTAATATCCCTGTTTGAAGAAAGTGGAACTTCTGTGAAATTCGTGATGAACAAAAAACGGAGGAATGTTCAAGCGTAGTAAAGAAAAAGCTTGGATGACCACCAAGGACAGTATAAATTAAACAGCATTACTGTCAAGAACTATGAGAAGCGTATGGAAGGAGTAAGGAAATGGTGTTTCAGTAGCTTTCTTTTCTTTTTTGTGAGTGATTCAGTGCAACCAATAAATTATTGAGTGATTTTGCCATTTTCATTTATAAAGTACTAAAAAAATAGTTTTGCATTAGAAATACCCATACCATTGCAATTGAAATTGCAAATAGAAGCCAACGATGTGGAAGCACCGGACACTGTCATCATTCACGGAGGCTCTAACAACCTTCGGAGATGTCGCTCGTTTGACTACCTAACGGGCGAGATCTACGAACTTGAGAATAAGCAGCGAAAAAGCGCTTTCCATCCGCCCGCATAGTGCTAAGTGGTGTCATTCGCCGCCGGGATGTTTGGTCCCGTAAAGTCGCTAGGGTGAATCGCGACATGGACTATGTGGCAAAAGCGCTCGGATTCACCTTTGTGGATCCAAACGGGTGGATCTCGGAGAGCGCCCTAGGTCGGGACGGCGTCCACCTCAACCGGAGGGGCGTGGCGGCACTCAGTGGCCTCTACACCAGAGTTGCTGAGTTCTGCCACGCCCTCCGGTCGCCGTGACGCTGGGAATGTCCGTTGATCTTGCGCCCTGCGGTCGAATGGCGGGCAATGGCGATAGGAGCGGAGGCTGAGGGTTTCGCTCTGGTGGCGGAAGATTCAGCGGTGACGTGTGTGACGGTGGAGAAAGCGGAGACCGCGGAGACGACAGCGGCGGCGGCGGCGACGACGGCGGCGACGGCGGCGACGGCGGCGACGGCGGCGACGGCGGCGACGGCGGCGACGGCGGCGACGGGCGACGGCGGCGACGACGGCGGCGACCGTGGCAGCGGCGGAGACGGCGGCGACGACGGCGGCGACCAGATATGTTCAGGTGAGGAAGGGCTTTCTAAGATTATTGCAGGTAAACTGTCGAAGTATAATTAATAAAACCATTGAGTTTTGGAACTTAGTTGATACATGTGATCCAGATATAGTGATAGGGACAGAATCGTGGTTAACAGATGAGGTAGCTAATTCTGAAATTTTACATTACGGTTATAAATTATATCGAAGAGATAGAAAAACAAGAGGCGGGGCGTTTTTCTCTGCGTCAAGACCTCGTTAATAGTTGGGAATAGTTGGTTTAGTAACAACTTTGAAATGTTAGGAATGGTAATTGAAGTACTAGATAATTCCGTGGAAATTATTGCTTGTTACAGGCCGCCAAACGACGGTTATGAAATTTTAGATGAAATCGGTGATAGGGTGGAAAACAGAAACGGTCGTTCTATTCTTGTCGCTGGCGACCTAAACTTTCCCGACGCTAACTGGAAAGGAGAGGTATGCGACAGGAAAATTCAAAAGCGCGTCAATCGACTAGTATGGGAGCAGGGTTTAACGCAGGTAGTCGACCAACCCACGCGGCAGAGCGCAATTTTGGACATTTTCCTTGTTCACCCTGCAGAAATGTTCCTTTCTTGCGACGTCTTTCAGGGGATTAGCGACCACAAAGCAGTGATGGTAGAAGTACAAACAAATGTAATTACGCGACCTAAGGTGAAAGGAACGATAGTCAGGCAATATAGAAAAGCAAACGTCGAAGGTTTACGTAGTTTCTTAAGGGAAAAATACGACTACTTTCTAAGAACAGAAGGTGGTATGGAGGAACAATGGGGGGCTTTTAAAACAATCGTAGAAACAGCTTTAGATACGTTCGTTCCTTGCAAAATACTGAAAAGTAATCCTGATCCTGAATATTACAACGGGCGGTACGGCGTTTAAAGAGAAAAGTTAGACTAGCATGTAATAGGAGACATCGCAGCATGGCTGACATGATAACTTTTAAAAATTCTACAGGAATTAGAAAAGAAAAGAAAATTGCGCATGAATTATTTTTAAGAAATATTTTGGAGACAGGAAGAAATAATTGGTCAGACTTTTACAAATATGTCCGCAGACGCCGGGGGAATAAGGAAGAAATTCAGGAAATTCTAGACGCAGATAACGCGCCATTGCACGGCGACCAAGCGAAAGCAAATGCGTTCAACGCGTATTTTGTATCAATATTCAAACCAAAACGGGCGCAGGAGCAAGTTCATTATTTTCCAATAGAAAACCAGTTCAAGCTTCATGCATGGGAACTCCGCAAACGTATAAAATCACTGAAAAACGGTAAATCACCGGACCAGACGGCATCTCGACAGATTTTATTAAACTCGGTGGGGAGGCAGTATTGCCGTATTTGTTAAGATTATTCAATGTTTCAATCAATAATGCAAGTCTACCAGACGATTGGAAGACAGCTATAGTGGTCCCTATTTTCAAAAAAGGTGATAAAACGAAAGTTTGTAATTATAGACCAGTATCGCTCATCAGTAGTATGCAAAATAATGGAGCATTTAATAGCCGGTACATTCGCCGCGAATGGGAAAAAGCGAACTGGATTTTTCACGGACAGCATGGGTTTAGAAGTAAATTTTCGTGCGAAAGCCAAATCGTTTCTCTTTGCAAGATCTAGCTGACGAAGTTGACGCGGGTGGGAGGTGGATGCAATCGTAATCGACTTTGCGAAAGCATTCGACGTAGTACCGCATAACCTACTTATCAGAAATTATTAACTTCAGAAATTGATGCTAGAGTTGTGAAGTGGGTAAGCGAATTTCTTAGAGACAGGAAACAAAAAGTTCGAATTGGCACTCAGTTTTCGACTACGGTTATTGTTACTTCAGGGGTTCCACAGGGAAGTGTCATAGGGCCATTACTTTTCTTAGCGTACGTAAATGATCTCCACGTTAACATACAATCAAAGGTGCGTTTATTTGCAGACGATTGTGTTATATACCGAAAAATCAAAAGTAGCGCTGACGAACAAATATTACAGCAGGATTTAGAACATTTACGTGATTGGGCTGAAAAAATGACATGGAATTAACGGATCGAAAAGCAAAACAATAACGTTCGGGCGGGACGAAATTATGAGGAACCAGACTATCGTTTAGGGTAGTCATCATCCCAAGAGTCTCATCATGCAAGTATTTAGGCATTCATATAGATAGTAAATTAGGGTGGGAGAAGCATATAAATCAGGTAGTTAGGAAAACGTGGAAGTCTTTGCATTTTGTAATGCGAACTCTAAAGAAAAGCTCTGCAAACGCAAAAGAATTAGCATATTTTTCGCTGGTTCGCCCTCTCATGGAATACGGAGGCATGTTGGGATCCATACAGAAAGTCGCACCGGAAAAATCTAGATAGAATACAGAGAAAAGCGAATAAGTTTACCTACAGAACTAACGCGATAAAAAGGCATGGAACCTCTAGAAATGAGAAGAACAAGGGCGAGGCTTTGCGCTCTTTATAAATCATACGTAGGTCAAACAGCTTGGAAGGAAATTCAGGTTAGACTAGAAAAACCAAATTATTTCGGCGAACGATCACACTCACAAAATTCGAACAAGGAAACAAAATTCAGATCTTGGGAAATTTTCCTTTGTAATAGAACAATTGAAGATTGGAACAGTTTACCGCAGCAATTTTCAAAGCCTTTCCTCTAAGTGTCCGAAGTTTTAGAAATAAGTTAGAACAATATGATAGTAATAGACATTAAATGAGTAAGTGCTGTGAAGTGCGGTGAAGTGCGGTGAAGTGCTGTGAAGTGCGGTGAAGTGCGATGAAGTGCTGGTCAGTGTAACTCAAAGCAAAAACAGTGTAGTGTAGTGTAGTGTAGTGTAGTGTAGTGTAGTGTTGTGCAGTGCAGTGTCGTGCAGTTAATTGTAGTGAACGCGATCAATGAATTAAAACAATAAATTTAGCCAATATTTATGTAGCTTGTATTAAATTTTAGCATCACCGACATATAATTATAATTATTATATATCATACGAGTTGAAATATTTGTTATAATACTGAATATTAGTGATAGTATGATTATTGCATGTTCGGCTTGTACTGTACTCCTTTATTATTATTGTTATTATTATTAATATCGTTATTATTATTAATATTGTTGTTATTATTAATGTTAAGTGTTATTATTATTGTAATTATTGTTAATTAACTGCCACCGGGTCATACCCAATTGCAGTTCAAATAAATGTATGTATAATGCAACCTTTTTTGCATAAGGTTTTAAAATATTGTGCAGCGATTTATGTTATATAAGTTACTTTGACTCTGAACTCTCAGAATAATGTGAAAAAAAGGGATTATTATTGGAGTTTAACAGTTAAGATTTGCTATTGGATAGATTTCAACTTCAATTGACCGAAAATCAACTTGTTCCCTGTAGATCTGTAGGGCTTTAAGCTCCAGAATACCTCAATTGGAAGTTACCGCTCTTGATGTATTTTAGCAAACCGTTGCTCGATAAATGTTCCAGTCGGTTTAGTATAAATTATGCAGACCTCAACGTCTCTCATTCTAACGTTTTGCTGAACGTACACATGCGCAGAAACAGCATTTATTGATAAGACCTTTACGTCTTCCAGGCGGACGATTTGTTTCAACTGATTCCATTCCGTCACGGCCCATGGTTCTCTGGTGACGCCGAGACCTTGATCAAATGCTGACTTGGAACAACTTCTTGAAGTTAGACATGGATTGACAGGTTGTATTTCTCGTCATCACTGTCACCTTTGATTCCTTTTCTTCAACCTCATTGTTACTGTCCCTTCACTGCCACCTGATCCTCGTATTCTTTCCGGTCGTCTAAGCACCCTGCTTCCGTTGTTTGTTTTCTGGAGGGACGCTTGCTCCAAGTCCAAGCAGGCACCGAGGGAAGCTTACTCCCAAGTCCGCCACACAAAGCAGCTTGGTCTCCGAAAATGAACTTCTCCAATGCTTACAGGCACAGTCGTGCGTAATTGCCTTCTTATTTCCGCGCATCTGTCCAGTGCTGCCTCTCGCTAGACGAAACTCCATCTTCCAGCTGTTTGTACGAAATATTTTTTTGGATTTGTTGAAATGTGAGAACATTTTTTTAGATCAGACGTGTAGATCATAGGATGTTTTCTTTTAAAAGTAAGTGATAATACACAGTCACATAAATATTCCTACGAACGCAATTATTCGTGATTTGTTTGTATTATGCTATAGAATCACACAATAATGCTAGGATAATCTATTAAATGATATCCATATTATAATGTGCGAAATTATACTAAGGCCCAGTTATACTCTGACCGGCTGGGATAGCTCACAGCATCACTTGATATCACCGCAGTGCCTCTGACAGGGATGTACAAATGTTCGAATCCCGATGGTGGCAGGTTCTTCGATAAGGGTTAGATAGCTGGATGGAATTCAGGCGCTGTTTGGAGGAGACTTCTATCGGCCGACTGCTTTGATCGGTAGATTTCCGATTATCACCAGGCGAATTCCAAAACAGTACCCTAACTAATGTGCCACGGGCCGTGTGCGATCTTTCCTTCTTCTTCCTTGTGTTTTCCTCACCCTTACTTATACCCACACTTACATGCACTACACCACCACACATGTCGGGAGACCAGTCGAGAGCTTAGAGCGTGTTCGCCTGTGGCGGTGTCTTGCTGGTAGGAGATACTGCTTGGGGATAACGCCGCAAGCGGACATGTAAGTCGGCATCGGATCACGACATTCAACTATGGAATATCACCGCCACCCCGCGTTAAAATCATCCATTACGGGGATAATGACATTAGCAGATGACGCGCACGGCAACACTAATCAAACGATCAAAATCAAATATACGTTGTGTTATTATTTTGAAGAGTTGAGGTTTCTATTGTTTTAAGAATCCGATTGGTCTCGGGAATCGAAAGAAAATATGAACTACAGAAAAATAACGAGTGTGGCATGAATTTTCGGCTGCCTCCAGGCTCGCCCGACCGCAATGGGCACTTGGTGTGCCGGGCGGCGGCGGTGCGGTAGCAGCGAAAAGCCGACCGATAGCATCTGGGGCGCTGTGAGGCGGGAGCGGATGCCTCGTCACGTCGCCCTGCTCCGCCCCGTGCGTCGCGCGCGTCGCCATCTCTGCGGGAAGCACAAAGCACACGCGCTGCACCGCTGCCATCTGCAGCTGCTCTTGCGCGCCTGCAACATCGTTGATTCTGGAATTGTTCTGTTCTGTGATTGATTTTTTTCGTGTTTCCAAGCGCGTCAACGGCTTTGGTCATTAGACCCTGTAGTGCATGTTCTTTTCTCGGGAGATGGCGGTGATCTTCCCCCGCTGGATGGCGAGATCCGGCGCCGACCTACCGTCGGTTAGTGGGGTTTCCCCGTAATCAGGACTCTCCCCCCATCGTGGCACCGCCCCAGCCGGGACAAGCTCTAAGCTCTCGGTTTATGTGGTAGTGTGGTGCATGTTAGTGTAAGTGTGTGTGTAAAGGGAGAGGATAGGACAAGGAAGAGGAAGGACAGATCGCGCGCGGTCCGTGGCCTGTTTGGTAGGGTACTGCTCTGGCATTCGCCTGGTATTGATCGGAGAAACCTCGGAAAATTACCGGCTCTGAGCAGCCAGCCGCTAGAATTCTCAAGACAGCGACTGAATTCGACCTAGGTGAAAAGCTAATCTGTGGCCGTCAGGACTCGAACCTAGGACCTTCCCGGTCAGAGGCGCTGCAGTGACATCAGTTGATGCACTGAGCTACCGCTCCCGGTCTCTGTTCGGTGTTTGTTAATTAATTTAAGAGTATGAAGAAACAGGATTGTGTGGTTCATTAAAACCCTGTTTTTTTTTCCAGAAAATGCGTTAGATGGTCAGGACTCGCTTTCACTCCAATGAGCAGTTTTCAATTTGAAATTATCACTTCCATAAATTGTCATTTTGTATCACGAATTTTGACTTCCGTGCTGTTAAAAATACCAAAGAACGACACAAATTAACGAGAAACTTAATATTTGTGCATTATGTAGGTGTTGATTTTAATGAAAGTTTTGGATCATTTTCGTTAGAATGAAAAAATCTTTCAGGGAAGCGCATGTCTATCTCCAGACCTGTACATCAATGATAGACTTGTACCTACGTAGACAAATTACAAATTAACATGTTACATTTTTTACGCAGTTACTAAGTTTGAGGGAAAATTACTGTATGCATGTGATTGGGTGTTGTCTCTTACGTTACGTTTAAAGCGTTAAAAGACGACAGAACAGCATAAATATTTTGATTACACAGTAAGAACACTGTGTAAACTTTTAAAGGAGGGGTTTCTTGAAATTGATGATAGAATTAATTTTGTAGCACTCTTTATTTTGTCACGCTATCCGATATAAAATATTCGAAACGTCATAATGGCGAAATTAATTGAAGCAAAGTTCTTCACATGTTTTCAGAAAATTGTTTTGAGATCTTTGCAGAAATTTCCCATATCACCCACATGTGTCCTTTACAGATTAGATTACAATAGATTAGATTAAATCAAATCTATTTTATTATTGTGAACGTTGGATACGTAGTTTAAATTCTGGGCCGCTTGCCGACAAAATTGTTGTATTTTTAAGAGATAACCTGCATTCATATTTTTTTTAAATTTAAATTTTAATACTTTAAAATTTTTCTGTCATTAAATGTCTCCCCAGCCATTAATAGCTTGTTCATCACTTATCTTAAAGTTCATCCAGATACATTATCTGTTGGTCTTAACAAACGTCAGTTTGTGATTTACTAGCTTCGAAGTATTCGAAAAACAAACACATTTCAAATAACTGTTGTACTGTTTCTCTTTTTGCAGTTTCACTTCTTTTATTAAATTGAATCAATTTAGTAATGAAGGGGAAAGTCTTTTGAATTTGTTTGTGATGGAAACAAAATTTAATTATTCTTTTATCTCATTTTCTTTCCCGAAATCTGTTGTGTTGCTGTGGTTCCAGTCAGAAGGGCTCCAGTACTTCATAGAAGAGAAGATCTTGTGTGTAAACATAGTAAATGTACGATGCAAACATAAAGTGATGCAGAAGGCGATAGGCAGGACGCGGGCCTTTAGAAGATAACTGCTGTGGATAACATGCGGCGTAAACACGGCGATAGATAAGTTACATGCTGAAAGCTAAGGACCGCACAGATTTCGATCTCCACGTCATCCCGCTGAGAAATCCGGTCAAAGTTTTAGTCGTCTTGTGCCGGTGGTACCACACTAAGTATCTTCTCTAGCTGTGGCGACTCGTATCTTATGTAGAATGTTTGCGCTTACAGCCAATTATTTTCGCTATAATAATTATTTATTTTTAATGTGTAGACGTTTGGGTAATTACTATTATGCGTCATAATCGCATCCCAGTTTTCTTACATTAACTGCAAATCAGATTCGAGAGATCAGTCGCAAATGTGTACGTCAGGCCTAGTGGTTTCTCCGAAATGCTACCCAGACACCACAAGTTAAAGCAGGGGCGATGACAACCTTAGGTTGCCAGCGAGGGACAGCGCTAAGTTGAGCGCGTAGCTCCATGACGTTCGTCATCCATTGAAAGGCCTGGGGAGAGTATTGGGGCTGTCAGACGAAGAAGCACGGAAATCTCCTTCAGACCTTCGCGCACGCGGCGAGCCGATAGGAAGATATCGGAGACAGCAGGGTTGAAAAAAGTTAGCAGGAACGAGTAAGTTCATGATATAACTTTTAATTGAACGCAGCAAACACGATGGCATTATATAAAGAAATATTAATTAATTAAATTATACGAACATTTCATTGTGATATTACGTTTCAACAAAAAACGTCCAAATTTGAGTTATTACCAATCTTTATGTGGCAAAAATTGACAAATAACGCTGTACGTCATCGGTAACGCGATGAGAGCCATCGGTCCCGTTGCATTGTGGGTAGATCTTTCCGGCTTTTAAGTACGTATGCGCTGCAGAGGATTCATCTACAGAACCTCGCGGACGACTGGGTTTGTTGACTAAGTCAACTTCTCTGCCCCGCCAATATTTTTGTGAACCATTCCGGCTTAATTTTGTAAACCAACTTTTGAAGTCACCACCCACCACTGTTCTCCAATAAATGAGTCTTACTTCTGCTTTAACTTTCTCCAGCATTGTCTCCGCTGGCGTCTCTGCTCAACGGTTGTGGGCACCATTCTTCGTTCATCGTGAATTGCCCGAATGCCTACTTGTTCTTGTAACTCTTCAGCGCGGTCGTGCGGCGACCACGCTCGTCCCAACTCATTCTTTTTCCAACGCCCCCTTCGCATCGTCCAAGGTCCACCACTCCGGCTCCCCCTACCTCGCGACCGGTTCTCTCGCCGCTGCAGCCGCCTGCCGCCCATTTTAGAATTCCGCAAACTCAGTATGTTGACGTTAATGTATTGCCACTAATGCCTTGTCAGTCTTGTCCAGCGTACGACTCGGAGCGGTCTCTGAACTCGCTTGGGGCCTCGAGGCGATTTGGCGCAGGCGACGACGCTCCTCTCGAAAACCGCGCAGGACTTTTCGGAGGCAACAAGGCAGAACCTCGGGTTCGCGTCCCGTCATGGCGGGTTTTTGACACTACATAACGGAGTCGAATTCTATTATCGGCTGGAAGAGAATTCATTCGGTCGGCTTGTTTGGTCGGTATTTTTCTTTAGTCTGTCTGGTCAATACCAGGCGAATGCTGAAGCAGTAGCCTAACAAACGGGCCGTCGACCGCGCACGATCTTTCCTTCCTCATTCGCGTCCCTTCCTCTTACACTCTTACGCTTAAATGCACTATATAACCAGACATGTCGGTAGACCTTTCGTATGCTTAAAGCTTGTCCTGGTTGGAAGGGGTGCTCTTTCCGGGAGATACCTGGCGTAGGAGACCATTGCAACAGCCATTTAGGTTCTCACGTGTTATCTGGGGAGGATCACCGTCACCTTCCGGGATATAACGTGCACGGCAATTATGTGATTAATGACCTCAGTAGCAGACGCTCTCGAAAACAAAACTCATTCGAAAACTTGGTCCGCTGCTTGACACAAGAACACTTCCTGCTTTGCCATCCTTTCCTTTTTTGAGCTTCGTTTTTAGTTTCCTCCTCCTCCTTAACCCAATTCGTGCTTAGGTCTGATGTGCATGGTTTCCCAAAATACAAGAAAACTTTCTAGATCGGGAGATTAGCGCATCGCCCGATTCAAAGGAAGGTACTGGCGACAGGACGAGGAAGGAATTGCAGACGGCTCGAGATTTATTGCTTAAGATACTCCTCCAGCATTTGTTTGGGATTAATACGAGGAACCACGAGAACGGCTAACCAATTTAACGGGTAAAGAATTCTTCATCCGCTCTATCTACGTATCGATTCCTTCTTCTCATTGCCCTCGTACAATGTCGCATTCTCCGTTATTCTTATCTACATGGTCTTTCAACTTCAGGTGAGGATTTTGATGAAATGTTCATTTCAATAGTTTATTTTCGATTAGGAATATTACAGCTAGTGCCTTTCGTGGAATTAAAAAAGCAACTGAAGTTACATTATAAATTCTTCCTTATCACCAACATATTCTCAAGAACCAAAAAATGAACTTATGAGCTTACTATTGGTTAAAATTGATATCTTATCTGTCAGATATTTTTTAGATTAAAGGGTATACATGTGTAGTATTAAATGTTTGTTTTTTGAAGATAAAAGAGAGATACTGCTAAACCTTCCGAAATGATGAAGCCTGATTTATCTCAACTGATCTGACCCAAGAAGTGTGTCTTCTTCCAGAAGTATCCAACTACATTTGAGAAATGCAGAACAAGGGACAGTGAACCATAGATGACTAGCAAGCAAACGATAGTGAATCACGTCGATGAATTTTTATAAGATTTTCTAAACAATCGAATATAGAACATTGAGCTTTGGAAATCCATTTTTTCATTGAGCAGAACGTTATTACTTTAATCTTACCACGTACGAGGTTGTTACAGCAGCAACAAAATCTACCGTGATCCCAAGAAAACCTCTTTTAGCGTGAGGAAAGCATGTCTCAGCAATTTGCCCTGTTTTTATCAACTACCAGTTACTAATTGCCGGTAATTAAGTACCAACTTCACCCTTTTTCTGTAAACAACCTCATAATACACATCTTCAGTCATTTTTTGTCATCTCGTTGTAGTCATTTCAGGTGCCTTCACATTCTGTACCTGTGTTTCTTTTTGGAGAAGAGTTTCGTTCAAGGCTCCTCACTTTCCATTTCTCTTGTTGTGGCTTTGTGCTGCTCGCGGGAAGCCTGCTTTAGCGCCGGCATAATACGCGAGCGTCTGGTCCCCATCCCCCGGCGCTTGCGCTCATGGCAAGGGCGCGCCGCCGGCTCTGCCACCGAAGGCACTCGGCCACCACACGGCACCACACGTTACCTGACACACGCGCTCCAGCTACGGATGGCAATGGTATTCTTTCTCTCTCAGAGCATTTTTTTCGGTTAAAGACGCCATAAGCATGCGCTGTCTAAGCCCAGAGTTGTGGCCCCTTGTTTTACAAACTACATTGCTGACCCCCTTTTGCATTTAACTTCTTTATTTACACGTGGCATATTTTACTCATAAATAAATAAAGCATACTAAAAGATTAACTAAATTATAGCTTTAATCACATAATTAATTAATAAATTTGATTTTATAATGAACTCCTTACAAGGTTGGCAGATGCCTTGCAGAGTCTCATCCCCAAATATCGTATAATAATTCCTCAATTTGTTCAAGGAGAGGAAAATTAGGGTTTGAATACATTTACGTAAATGTGATGTTTTGTTATGCAAGTCTATGGAGCTTCAAAAATTTTCACGTGCTGTGCCTCCTCCACCCCCTCCTTTAGCATATGCCTTCAATGGCATTCACTCACCAACTAGAAGTTAGGCAGTGAATAACACTCTTGCGGGCTTCTATGATTTGGATGCAGCAGAACGTGAGACACGAAAGACAACGGAGGAACATCCACGTGCAGGGCGAAATTCGCCCCAACGACTCTTCGCGTCGAAATGCTCAGTTGATAGATAACACCTTGCGCCTTGGCCATTCAGTTTGCAGCTGCTATGACAATGATAAACTCCTCCTTTTTTCTTTCTAAAATCCGATATTTTCCTTTCACTATATCTGAGTGTAGCTATGTAATCTATATTATGTTATGATTATCTGGAGCTAAGCCTTTTACCGGACGTATTTGAGGATGAGATGGATGGGTTACATGCTTTGAATGACGGTAAGCAATAGTGGAATGAGAGGTAGGGAAAACGGGAGAACCCCGAGAAAGTCTATCGCGAACCTCCTTTATTCACCAAAAATCCACATGGATGGAGCATGTGTAAGAATACATACAGTCCGTTTCAGTGTTGCAATATATGGAAAAATAATTTGTATTTAATTAAAAACTATTCTACGAAATCCATTTCAGGCGTACATTTATTTATAACTTAAATACGATCGTGCAATTTTTTTTCTCCTTGTGAAACAAGTCAATTACATCGTTTCTTTGATCTTCAATACAGTATGTTTTTATGTGTATGTCGTAGTGAAATGAGATATAATATTTTATTTTGTTTCCTTACTGGGTGAGAAAGAAGTTGCAAATGGAATCTGGTGTTTAAAAAGTAAGTTGGTTTCGCGTATCCATTCGCCAGTTTGAGTTGGAACGCTGAACGGAGCGACAGCCGCCGCAACGCCCTGACCTCTTGTGACCGTTGCTCACCTCCTTACATAAGGAGTAGCTTCTATTTGAGTCGATGGTTATTTATCACTTCGGTTTGTCTTATCCCCCTCGAATTGCTTTGAATATTGCATACGTATGAATCGCCGGCCAGGGCCGAACGTTGTCGCTGGGGCACGTCCAAAGGGGTGGGTCGAATGTTAAGTGCGGTAGCCCTTGGAAAATGAGGTGACAGCTTCCTGCTTTACCAGTTGACCAATGGGGAATTTGTTTTCAAATGTTTGATAAATTAATTTTTTAAATGGGTTTTAAATGGGTTGCAGTGATGGTTTTGATGGTGTAAATGAATTGGTTATTGATCAAGTAATTGAGAGCCAGCCGATACCACTGAATAAATGAAAGAGACCGAATAATTGAACAGCCATATCAATACGAAATTTCAAGCTATTTACTTCTGTATTCTCTTCCAATTATATAAAGATGCCTTACTTACTTTCTCAAGTTTATCAGTAATTTTATCAGAAGGAACCAAAATTGTTTTCTTTCATTCTTTCTTTCTTTCTTTCTTTCTTTCTTTCTTTATTTATTTATTTATTTAACGTCAAAAATATTTAAAAAACTGCTTATGACGTGCTACAGGGAAAAGTGATAACTGAAATGGTGAAACTGAAACTATGGTGAACTGAAACTGGACTAAGGTAACTTACGATGGTAACTATGGTAACTGAAACTATGGTGAAAAGTGATAAATTCTTTCAGGTGATAACTTCATAACATTTTATTTAGGTAGTATATATTTAGTATTAATATTGTATTTTGCGTTATTAGTTTGTTTTAAATGTTTGAGTAATTCTAATTTTCATTCTTTTTTCTTTTGCAGGTAAGTGGCGGATATATATTTCACTCATCTTAGAACTTCCGTGAATAGTCCTTCAGCCATGATTGTGAGTTTCAAGAAACGCTGTTATAATACAAAACCTACGGCGTGGTCGAAAGCCACCCTGCGTGTGAGTGTGGGCGCGCCGCGGGTGGCCCGCTCTCGGAGCGAGCCTGCGTGCAGCGCGTGCTGGGCGCGTGATGACCCGTGCGGCGCGACGCACGCGTAAACGCATGTGCGAAGCCGGCCGCCGGCCCCGAGGGAGCGCTCCCTCGCCTCGCCGGACGCGTCGGAGGCAGAGGCAGTTCCGCCCCACGCGGTGGCCCTGCCGCGATGGGCAAGTGGGGCACGATATGAGGAGCAAACGCTCAAAACGTGACACGCCCACTTCACATTTTGCTCATAAAAATGAAAAATGTAGCCCAAATAGTACACTTCTCAATGCTGTTTTTAACTCAACGAATAGAAGACTACTTAATCTATTGTAAGAACTAGGTAAAAACAACAGAAGAACTGAATTTCTGTCAAATGGGCATGTCACCTTTTGGATGTTTGCTCCTCAATTGTTTTGGCAAAAATAAATGCGGATGTATATTTATATTATCATTGTTATGATTTAAGTTAATAAAATAGGATTTTAAGAAAAAATGCATGGTTCGGTGTACAAAAGCGGAATAATAAATGATAATAGGGTATCAGTAATATTGGCGACACATAATCGGGGACTATCAGGAAAAGAAGATTCGATGTCATATTTTAGAAAATGAACAATGCATGACAGAAGGATACTCAATCGTGAATTATCAATCAAAATGAAGAATAACTATTCATTGAAATGAAAATACTAAGGACAGTATTAATTTGATTTTTTTTTGTCAGAAAACAGTCAAACTCTATGTGATATATGGGGGGAAAATGTGATCTGAGCAGCTTTTGTTGAGCTCCAAATCCCTACACCACCCTTTAACTATACATATGTTACGAAACATATCTAGCCGTAGCTGAATACGGGATGAAACATTTTCGTGTTAATTCCCGTTTATGAAGTATTAAATACTTTGTTTTTCCGTTCGCTTGTATTTTAAGCAAAGAATAGTTTTCATCGTTGGACTGTGAATTATACAATTATGACATTCAAGTCACGGGTCATTGCAGAGACATTATACATTAAGTTAAATTGATGAATTTCGTAAAAGTATTGGTTTAATAACAAAATGATAAGGTAACAGATGATGTTAAAGGGGGAAATGGCATTTGAGACATCACACAGACTCATCGCACTTCACACATTGTTGGCAGAAAAATAGAGATTAACAAAAACAGTGCAGCTTCATTGAAGGATTTTTTGTGGGCGAATTGCGAGGAAGTTCCGGGAACTTCTTTATCTGTAAATGGATATAAGTCTGAATGAATGAAATTCGCTGGAGATGGCATTTGCTTCAATTTGCTTGAATATGGCATGGCCACACTTTCTTTTATAACACTTCATGTCCTTCAGGAAAGTTTATCTCAAAGGCAATTAAAATGTCAAATTGTTTTGAGATAATGGGGGAAATGATGCAGTCTCTTTCTTATTCGTTTCTTTATATAGCTTTAAACTGTATTTGATTTAGTCACTTTCATCTACACTATTATTCATTAGTCTCGTCACTAGTTTTGAAAGATGATTTATTTGTTGCTCATTGGCACTGACACAGTGAAAGACAATGTAATGCTAACTACAGTAAGCGGATTATAGTAGAAGCAGAGATTGCTTCAGGAATATGCTAAACTTGACCTTTTGACAGGAGCATCTGGCCATTAATCTGAACGCAATAAAAGTGTATTTTGCATATTGAGGAACACGAATACTGATACTAAATACAAATTCAATGTCTATTGTAAACTTTTGAAACTATATTTTGAAAAATTCTTCAACTCCAATTTTATGTAAGGCCTTTTTGAAAATGTCATTAAAAAGGAATGTGAGCTTAAATCAGATAATAGAAATGCGTAATTAAATGATTAGGGCTATCGTGGTTTTGGAATCACCAAGAGGCAGAGCCCACCACCCAGTTTCTCCATACTCTCTCATTCATTCCTTCTTCGATAGAGGTTGGTTAAGAATTCCGTCATTTGGAATGAACGGTAAGACATTTTGTGCAGAAATAATGCAAATGACATGCATATACGAATTAAGAACAAATGTCGCTATTCACAGACACCTGTTCATATCTTGCTAGTGAATATAAAAATTTTTGGAGTACAGAAAGCAATCCAGGAAGAAATTAAACCAGGAAGAAATCTTTTACGTGTTACATCTGCAACGTCTGGTAGCTGTGTCTGCATCTGTAAATATTTATCTACTAAGCTTGTGCTTAGGGCCTAGTGTGGAGTAGTAGTATGATGATCGTTGATCGAAGTCAGTCTCGTTGTTACTGCTCGAACACCTTCATAAATATCAAGAAGACATATTTGGTAACAAAACAAGCCACACATTCATCAATATCGAGATATTAATTTTTTCGACTAGCAGTAGGTTTGCTTTGATTGATGTAACGTTTCTTACTTCTGTTCCAAGACCATAATTTGTAACTGAACTTCGTAATTCTGAGAATCGTAGCATAAAACAACGAAAGATAATAAACGTTTCGAGAAAATTCAGAGAAATAGTAGTTTCTGTCTATAAATTATTTGGCTCCACTGAATATTGTTTCTGTGCGAGATCGATGTACGTCTTCACGCCCTGCTTCGTTCTTCGCTGTTTCGGGAAACAGGGCCAATTGTGTCAAGGGGAAATAGCCGTCGAAAGGGAAGGTGTCTTTGTTTCCGGATGCAATCCAACCACCAATCTGAAAGGGGAGGGCAAAATCGATCACACTCGCTCATGAGTATTGACAGGAAATTTGCGCCTCCTGCCGTACAGCATACTCTTTCTTGTCCTTGTTCTATCTCTGAATTGTAAGCTCTACTGCACATTTTTTCTGTGAAACAATATGCCAAAAATATGGATTATAGAATCTACTCTGTATATATTTAAGAATTAACTCCATGAACCAAGTGTAGGCATCTCTGCGGAGTATAAACGGTTGATATACTTATTCGTACTACTAAATTCCAAGTTCTTTTACATCTGGCTAATTTTTGCAGTCATTGCTTTTCAGAGATTGAGTACTTATGTGTTTATCTCAGTGGAGTCTCAATACCGTTTGTGTATTGGATATTCAAATTGTATATATAACATTTGAGAAGTATGACTACACCAATATAAAATTTATCCGTTTCAAGTAGATGCAAGCCCCTGATCAGGGTCACAGACACTATTTGCGACGCTTTGTGTAAGCATTACATAGCCATTGTATTGATTAAGGACACATCATTGTTCTGAAAGAATGGTTCTTTGACGGTTCCACTATGTCGATGCAAATCTATTGGTTCGATTGTTTGCGCAGGTGCCACTTCTCTAATTTTACGATGTTTCTTTTCATTGATCAGCGAGGCTTACGTTGTTTTTTAACTTATTTGTTATGGACCTTTGTTAATGGAGCATTGAATACATGGTTAAGAAAAACAAACTATACACTAAATACAAGCGCCATGGAAAATGATTCATAGACCTACTAGCTAGATTCGCGATGTTATTTATCTATTGTCATTGATACGTATTCAAAGCCAATTATAAAAAAGATAATTCACAAGATTGATGTTTTAAACTCTTTTTTACTTGGAGTGCAAGTAAGATCATTTTTTTATTTTGTAGTGTTTGAATTGTGGTCGTGTAATGGAGGTCGTACTCATCCGCAATTCATAATTAATAAGTGAATCCTAACCACGTTTTGTCCAATATATTATGCCTCTACACCCAACTTGATGGAACTACAATCCGTACTTGATGTGGATATTCCATGGGTTTATATTACTCATTTCCAGTGCGTGCAGAAATGGAAAGAAAACTATATCTTCCAGTCTTTTGAGATGTCTTGTATTGTAGAGAGTATTTTATTTGTCGTTCTCGAGCAGTGTGCTTGCTACATTTTAGAAAACGATTTTGTCTGATTTTGGATTCCCATTGCACTGGACGATTGCAAGGATTTCGCTCTTCTTGACGGGGCAAAATCTCGAACGCTCCGTTGGGACGGGGATGAACCGCTAAGTCGAGTGCTGCGAACACCTGGGGGCGGTGCGTCTCGAGGCAGCGAAGCAGCAGCAGCAGCAGCTGCTGCGGATTGCACGCGTCACGCCGTATGCAAATTGCGCTTCAAACACGCCGCCCGGCACGCGTGCACGCAGCGCGCTGGCACGAAGGGCATCGCCGGCACGCCGCCCTCGCGTCTTCTGACGGCGCTGCTTCCTTCCTCCTCGGGTTTGCTTGCCCCTCGACTTGTGTCGTTTAGCTGTTGCTCATCTGCTTGCTTTGTTCGAATTCTGTCTGTTTCTTCTCATTTTCTCTTTGCTTTTCTCCTCTTTCTGTTTTGGCTAGCTATCCATTTTTGTGTATCTGCACTTTCCTTTTCTTTTTTCCTTTTCTTCCCTTTCAGAGCTATAGTTCTTAAACTTGGTCTTCCATGTTCTATATTCTCTATTCATGTTAACCATTTTATTTCTTTCGTCATTTATTATCCTGCTGTAAAGCAGAGAACAACTTCCTTGCTTAAACTCTCCTGTAGCTCATTTCACTTCTTTCGTTTCCTCTTTTTTTTTTCAATTTCTTTCACCTCTCTCCCTCTCCCTCTCCCTCTCCCTCCCTCCCTCTCTCTCTCTCTCTCTCCCTCTCCCCTCTCCCTCTCCCTCTCCCTCCCTCCCTCTCTCTCTCTCTCTCGTTGGCGACAATTCTTAGCGGTCTTCTGCCCACGCGCTGTTCCTGTGTGATTGGGGCCTTGTGCACTCCCCCGGCCCGTGGCCGTGTGGCGCGTAGTCCTGCCTGTTGCGCGTCACCGCCATCTGTGTTTTGCTTTATGCGTGTGATTGGTCCGTGGCGGCGCGGATGGCAGCTAAAGGTGCCCGACGCAGCTTGGTCACCTGTCGCTCGAAGGTAACGTACTCAGCTTAGGACGCTTTCAGCACTCGCGTCATATGTCGTGCTTTCAGTGAATTATTCTCTGAAACATGCCGTCGTTCTCTCAGTGTTATCTACGTTGTTTAAAATGCGATGATAATAGAATTTATGGTATGTATATGTGTAATGATGTAGTACTGATTTTTGTTTTGAAATATCCACCAATCAAAGGAATTTTGGCCATGTTTATTCCTGTATCCGACTAAAAGATCAACTATGAAGTTTGGAGTTTCGTTCCGAGTGATTTTTATTGCACGACAGACAATTTCACTGATTGTGAACCAACTATTGCTTCTTGCAAGGGTGAGTTCATTGATTGAATATGAAAAAACTCGCTGTTATTCCGTTAGCACACTGTTACGCGTTTGCTATGAAAATCAGCGATGGAAAACTTATTTAAGAAGACGATATTCTTTACAAAATGTGTCGAAACCAACTTGGACCAACAAATTCACTTGGATACGGTAGAAGTACTAGTACTAGGTGAAAATAGCCACAACTAGAGAAGCAGGGGACGTATTCAATTCATCGCAGATTAATGGCGTTTTGGTAACACTGTTCTGCTTACGCAACCAGAGAAACGAAAAGCCATACTTAACAGCTGGCATTCGTGAAGAATTTTACTGGTTCGTTAAGAACAATCGAAACAAATGAGTTGTAGCAAAAGATAGCGCCTGAGTACTTAGATTCAATGAAAATTGACTTATTTGTTTGAATTTTTCTTAAACGATGATGGTATTGCGAACACTCGTGAACGAAACATGACCGATTTTACAAAGGACTTGATTGATTATGAACCACAGTTACCGCCTCGGTTTCAAATTTCAACTGCGTCCGTTATTTGTTCTGTGTCGGCCTAAAGACGTTAATAAGCACAGCCATTCAATAACTTCATTGACCAGGAGTGAACATTGTTATCCCTTAGAATTCGAATGGAGGATATCGAAAGAGGAAAGACAAGTTTGTGTCGCTGCAAATCGAAAAGGTTACCGCTATCGTTCGTTCTCATGTGACTCGGACACGATCAGCTTACGAGACGCTGTTACTCGTTCTATTTTCTCTGTCTGGGAAATCACGAGCTTTTGCACCGGTTGAGTGTGGCTCAGAACCAGCGCTGACACTGTTCGAGTCCCGACGGAGCTACATAGCAAGGTCGAATTCAGTCGCTGTTTGGAGGAGAATTGGCTCCTCTGCTCGATAGTTCTTTCGTGGTTTCTTCTATGAATAACGGACAAATGCCAGAGCAGTACCCCAACGGGCCAAGAACCGTGTGCGATCTCTCTGTGGTTTTTCTTGTTCTGTCTTATCCTCTCTCCTTGCACAAACACACTTACAAGTCCTACGTTACATATTTTGGAGAACCTGCAGTTTGTCCCGGCTGGGGAAGCGCCCCGCTGGGGGCTTACCTGTAGGCGGACCCTACGAACCGATGTGAAGGTGGGGGACCGGCGTCGAATTTCACCATCCAGCAGGGAGTCACCACCAGCTTCAGCCATAAATCTACTACACCTTCTGGACTAATGAGCATAGCACTTGCGTGCCCGAAACTCTAAATCAGTCAATCAGTCAACGAGCCTGTGTGCAGACATCCCCTCACGAACAAATCCCCTTGATTGATGTCCGTCATCATGAATGTAGGTGTCGGCTCCTTAATGTTCATACGTGTAAACCTGTTTTAGGTACATTTTTGTTAAATATCTACAAGCAATGTCTGGCAGCGACTGAGGTGGAAATAAGAGACTCAAAAACGAGTACGGGTAATGCACGACATCAGTGGACGATTTCTCGGTGCAGTGCTGCATGAGCCGCGCGAACCTGAGAAGAACCGGTAGAAGTGTCGTGTACATCGGACGTGAATGCACCCCTTATGAGTGAGATTCGTATAGCAGCGTCGCGACAGTGGCGGGGCAATCGACCGATTGCATTCCCGGTCACATATCACTTTAATCATACTCTTTCCCTATTGGTGTCCCCAGAAGCCACGGCACGTTTGCTTCCAGACCGGTGTTACGCGAAGGGAAAGAGGAAACTGTGAAGTTTATTAAGGGTCGTATTTAGGAAGTTCTGCTAGCAGAGCCTTTGGGGGCTTGCCATGAGCTCAAGGGGCGTGTGGAATTGGCTGGGGGCCGTTCATAAATCGCAAAACCGAACACTGGCAGCCTGCTAGGCCTGGCAGGCCCCTGGCAGAGGTTTATAAATACGGCCCTTAGTCTGTATACAAGAGAAAAGAAAATACGATATTCTCGCCATAGTCGAGGAGAACGTCTGAGCGTAGGTGAACGTGGTAGAATGGAAATCAGTATTAATAATTCAATAATATTTAATACCGTGAAATTTCTAAATAACACGCTTTGCTTACTCTTTCGTCCTGGAAGTTACAATACAAGAAAAAGAAGAATATAAACACTACAGGGAAGATTTGTTATTTTCCTCTATTCCTCTGTTCTGTTCTCGTCTCGAAAACCAAAAGTTAAAGGGTGATCTTTGAAGCACTGATGGCTTGATGAGGACTTGTTTCTACTCCAACATGAGGGAATGAAAAAACGCGGAATGCAATCGGGCAGTCACTTCGCGAAAGCGGCATAGGCTGCAATCGGATTGCGCTTTTTTGGATGGGAACAAGTGGCTTAAGAAATGTAGAGTTACGAAGGTCTAGTATATCATCGTCAGGTTATCCTAATGGTTCTCACGTATAAGTTAACCGTCGTTGTTTGGATGGTTTCTCAACATTGTGTCTCATACTAAGAGGAACATCAATTTGCCAAGGCTTAGGAAGTCTTGACCGCTGGGAGCAATCAGGATGCGCCCGGCGGCGTAGCGGGCGCTGGAGCCCTGCTGTCTGGAGCGCGCCCTGCCCGAGTCCCAGGAATCGGGTCAAGGCTGCGACGCGCGCCTCCGAGCCTCGGGACGCGGCGGCGGCGGCGGCGGCGATGGAAACGGCTACGGAGGGCGAAGCACTTCCGTTCGTTGCTTCGTTCGTCCGAACCTTGTGCATCTAGGGTGATGGATTGGTGCGACGCGTAGCGGAAAGGTCACGATACTTTTCCCTTCAGGATTCAAATCCTGATACATCCATGGCACATGTGGAGAACAAAACCTCTCGTTCTTGTGGCCGATTCTCGCGTTTACCTCCCTGGAACTCCCTTTACATCAATTATCACTAATGTGATTTTATTTGTGTTAGGTTTTATCTGAAAAATAATTATCACGTGGAGCGCTGTGAAGGTTTTCGCCGTTCACAATTATACATTATTTGTGAGGTATTTTATTTGTCAATGTAGACATATCAATGATGAAATTAAGGCGTCCTGTCACCAAGTTGCTATTCATAATAGCAGAATCAATAATAAATATAATATACTATAAATTAAGAATTCAAAAATAATAGGAAGTGAAAGTCGAGCATACTTATCTTTTGGCCGGTTGGCCTATGAAAGGATATTTTTGAAGACTGATAATAGGTCGGACGAGGAAAAGTCAGCACATTTTTGGTGATATATTTATTTTACAGACACTAAAGAGGGCCTTACAATTTAGGCCGAAACGTCTGCTTTAAATATATTTAAATTGACTGGAATCATCGTTTTTTCTTGTAATATTTATTTATTTTTATTTTATTTTATGGAGGTGTTTCCCAGTATTCTATTCGTGTATTTGTTCCGGATGTTTTCTTGTCATAACTCTATTAGTTGTCAGTGATAATTCGATCGTTTGCTGCGCAGGATATCCGCTACACTACTGACATATCTTCCTGTAATACCATGTGCGACACATCTAGGAAAAGAGGAAGTCTTGTTGCAAAAGGTCTATACAGGTCACGAAATGGGAAAACAAATTGGAACTACTGTAGGAAAATTTAAACGAACACTTTTCTCGCACATATTCGTTGAACTGCCTGCAAGGAGGAGCTAGAGATTCGCTCTCAACGAAAATAATTTCCTTTCAATATTCACACCGGGTGAAATGGCTCAGGACCCCAGGTGGTGCATTTGCAGGGCCCCTTGACAGGAAAGTCGTTGGGGTTGAGTCCAGACGTAGGCGAATTTTGAACGCGTCTGGGACTGGGAAGAATTCTTGCGGCTGACTGCTCTAATCTGCGGTTTACCATAATTTCTTCGATCTAAATCACGCGAATGTGGGAGCAGTACCCTAACAAATGGGCCACGGACCGCCCACTATATTTAATTTCAAATCCATCCGTCCTCTCGTCTTACACACACCCACACATATACACAATTACATGGACTACATTATAAAACGTCGGAATACCAGTCGGTGGTTTAGATTTTGTCCCGCTAGCGAAGATACCTGGAAAAGGGAAACTTTCCCACACCGACATTTAAGTCGACGCTGAATCTCATGTTCCAGCAGAAGAGAAACACGCGTCACATCGAGGGATTCAACATGCTCTACACTTACTGGACGGCACTTACTACACTTTCTGCTACGGCAATGCCCGTAGCAATTGCCGCACCAGGAAATAAATGATCAATCATTGAATATTCCCACGTGACAGTTTCCATCCGGTAGCTACTCGCCGATGCACTTGGCCACGAGATGCCCCCCGACCTGCGGCCGAGCAGATGGCAACTAACGACTGCGCGCGCGCGCCAAGCGGCCTGCTGTGGTGGTGGTCACCGCGGATCCCTCGAGTACAAAAGGAGCGAACAGCGAGTCACGCCGCGCCGCGCCATGGGGAGCGGGGCGGGGCGGGGCAGGCTTGGGAGGACCCGAGCGAGGGTCGTCGGGGGCCCCCCCGCCCGACAGACTGGCTCGTGTACTCGTCGAGTCGGAACATCGGCCGCCGGCCGGCGTCGGCCCGTGCCGCCCCCGACTCGCAGCTCGTCTTTTTTTCGGCGCGGCTGCGCGGCGACTGCTGCGCGCCAGTCGCCGACTCATTGAGAACTGTTGCTGCGGGACGTCCTGCGAGCGTTGTGAATCGAATCTGCTCCCAGCTTCCGTTTTCGACGGCTACTCGATTCATGAATGAAACACCCGGCTATCTCGTGACTCGGCGAACGAATCGAATCCTCTGTGGCCCTACCGAACTCGTGAATGAAGTGTACAGAGTGTGATCGCGTCTCGATAGACCGATAGATCGAAGCTGAGAGGTGGTGTGTCGTCGACCGGAACGATCGATGGCTCAAGGGAATCGAACCTACGACCGCAGCGGTCTTGGTGGTCCGACCGCAGCCGGAATTACGAATCGTGTAAGTTGAAAATCATAAAAACTACAACTAGGTGAGGAACAGGAACTCGACACTAATATCCGTAGTGGAAAAAGAATTTGCCGCTAAAGCGGTCATCGTTCTGTACTGTGGAACATTCAAACGTATTTGCGGGGTTATCATTTGAAGTGTTACGGAAGTTCGTGTGGTAGAGTTTTCATCTCAGGTATCGTTTGTATTGTGTTTTGTTGGAACCTGAATAGAAAAGGTATACTGCTTGACATAGGAAGAATCGCGTTAGCATCATGAGCGAAGATATGAGAAACGAGACAGACATGTTCATGTGTTTTACTACATCCGAAATAAGTGACTTGTGTGCGCACGTTTCGTTAGCCAGTGTTTCCAGAGAGAGGTGGATTAATAGCTCTTTTTGAAAATTTCTTTAGTGACGCAAAATAACTCGTTTCATTACAGAGTTCAAAGCAACCTGCCTATTACCTCTCATCTGTCAAGTGCTACTCGAGTGCGTTCTCTCTTGAGGAGTTCACGTGGCAATGGAGTCGTGTTGAATTCTCGTAACGAAAAAGCTGCGAGCTTCGCCTTCCTCCGGAGACAGCCTCCCATCCCCCGCACACGGCATCTCCGCGTGGCGCTTCTTCGCGTCCCCGCGCCACGATCTTTGCGACCGCCAAGATAGCAGCGCCTGAACATTGAGTGCCCCACGCGGGCGGGGCCGGGGCCGGGGGCGGGTCAGGGCACTGCCGCCGCCGCCGCTGGGGGCTGCTTCTTCGCCGTGCCCGCCGCCCCGGCCCCCGCCGGCGCCGCCGCCGTCGCTGCAGCGTCCGCCGCCGCCGCCGCCGGGCGGCCCATGCCACGGGCGCGGCGCCCGCCGCCAGCGAGCACAGCAGCAGCGCAGCAGCAGCAGGGGCGGCGATGGGGGTGGCGACGGGCAGCGCGCCCGTTCCCTGCCGCTGGGACGCGGCGTGGGACCTCGGACAGCGCGCCCGTTCCCTGCCGCTGGGACGCGGCGTGGACCTCGGAGCGCCCGCCGGCGCGGTAAGCTCTCCCGCGTGCGCGGCGGCGACGCCACAGAGCGGCCGTTGGGTCTCCTTCCTTCTCGGGGTTCGACATTTTTAGGTATTTAATGTACTCCAACAACTCGTAAGACACGTAGAACACTGGGTGCTGTCTAGTCGCACTTGAACTCTCTTGGCGCCTCAGATCGCCAAGCATTTCTGAATTTTTCGTCATGGACTGAGCAATCCTGTGCCGACGGCCAGCGGTAGACCATTTTTCTCACTATTTAGCACAAATTTTAATTTGCGAATTTGTTTGTCTGGCACTTATCGACTTAAACACATCGTTTAAAAAATTCGAGTGGGATACCTCTCTTCCAAAGAGGTGACGGAGTAAAATTAGTCTTTCTAGCTTCGAGACGGAGCAGTCTCAGTGGATGGCTCCTGCTACCCGCCGATAATGATCCCCCTGGATAGAAGTTGTGATAGTCGTAACAGGATGGGTCCAGTTTCCCCTTTAATCATTCATTCTCTCACCAACATCATCTTTATATTCAACTTTTGCGCCTTCTTCTTTCTCTCATGATATTTGCCCCTTTCGGAGTGTGAGTTTGGACGAAAATGCAGGGAAACATGATAAAGACGTAATCCACTCTCAAGTGAAAAAATAGCCAAATCGAAGAGGAAGCGGTAATGTTACTTTCACCGAGAACATTTTCAGTTTCTTTTTTGGTGTGTAATACGTAGACTACATTGTGGATTTTCATTAATTAGATTAAGTAATGTAAAGCACGATTAAGGTAATGGATAACAAATCTGAATGACTAACGTTAAACATATTAAAAATCATTCGAAACTTAGAACTCATACCAGCGAACATAAAGATGAACAATATGAACTAGACTGTCTTCAGTAAGCAAACTGACCACATCGAAATGGTGATGGAAGAGATGAAATCAGGATGAAACAACTAAATAATGTCGTGTAAAGAATTAAAAGACGTTATATCACGATTTTCTAGACAATATTTTAGGCCTAATTGACGATATCTTTAAATTACACAACTGTATGTGTCCTGTGTACAAATAAATGGCTTTATTGGGAAAGTGTAAGTAATTTAAAAAATGAATATATATTTTTTCTCCGGTGCAACGAATATTCTCGAAGTGACGTCCCTCGTCCGGTTTTCTGCATCCCAATGCGGCGTCTCCCCATCTTTCTTCAACAATGAAGCAATCTTTGTTCACAATGAGACTTTTCTTCACCTTTCTCTTGCAGTTGAAAACTTTTGATTATTTACCTGGTTATAATCGCATCTCAAGTCGGTATCCGTTTTCACAAGGCTGCTTACTATGATGGAATAGTACATACAGTGCCTGATTTCTAAACATGCAGCGCTGTTAAATGAATTTTGAACTTGTTAGCATTTTTAACTTTTGTTTGTTTCAAGTTCGGAACTTAATTAGTAGACTTTCAATTGAAACGTATGTGATATTATTTGTACAGTGACATCATCTCCACAGACCTTCCAGCATATTATGGCAGATTCTTCTTTACTAACATTTATAAATGTTATGCCTATTGTGTTCGTAGGCAGTTAACAACTTTTAACACGACTTTTTAACAACACAACTTTTAAAATGTTCATGTTCTGTGAATACTTTGCGAGGATTATTTCCTTTTAGGTGGCAGACACTTTTATGTTGTTCGACTTTTGAATGAGAGTGAAATTTTCTGCGGAGGAGCTATCCTCCGTTTTGAAGAAATGTAAATGTATTTTGACACCAAGACGTTGGGATGGAAATCAAAGTTCCACTCACGTAAAATATTCCCAAGAGAAAACAAAAGGCCAAATGTCGACCAGGCAAATGTTTTATATCATGCTGCTTTGCTAGTTATTAATTAATGTGTTATTAACTTTACATATATAAAATGGGATTATATCTTTTTATACTTCCTAAGTGATTATTAACAAAAAGTAGAAAGTATTTTTTGATATTATTGTTACTTGTTTCTTATTTTCCTTTCCCAACTAATTCAGAAATTTCACTGTAGTTAAATATAAATACAATGGGGAAACTGCTTTATTGTAAAGTAGGTAACTGTCAGATTCTGAAAGAAAGAAAAATGACCGTAATTAATATGCAGCAGTCTCTAAGATCAACTACGATACCAATATTTCTGCTGCTGTTTCTACTCAATCACTGTCAACTGCGAATTTTTGGCGTGGTAATAAGACACAAAAATTGTGATTGCGAGAGTGAACTTTTCCCTGCTTCTCGAACCCTGTGCAGAAGTATTTTCACGCTAGACTGAGTAAAGAATAAGATATGGATGGATATTTGGATATGTGTTTTCTCTGGATTGTACTGGGTCATGTAGAAATCGTGAGAATTATGTTGTGTTTATCATGACAATGGTCTCAGTATGTTCTGAAAAATATTCTAGACGTACCATAGTTACACCTTCAATAGGCAAGTTGGATTAGTAACTGCCTCTACAAGAAATAAAATCTTTAAATCACAAAAACAAAAAAAACACTAATAATAATAATAATAATAATAATAATAATAATAATAATAACTGCCAGGAGATCATATTTATGATCACTGCCACATATTCTGATAAAAAGGTTGATACATCTTCGCTAATGCTGCTACGCCCTCCACTTCCAAACCCGCCGCAGCCACTACCGCCGCGATCTTAGGCGCCTCCAGCAGCCACTACCGCCGCGATCTTAGGTGCCTCCAGCACCAAACTATTAGTGTGTGTGTGGGGGGGGCGCGATCCAATAGATAAATAAGGAATTTTCGTGAATCCCGTACACACCACGTATACCAAAAGAGTATTGAGGGAGGAGTTATATCCGCCCCTCCTGGGTGGTGACGCCCACAGCTTCCATCTGCGTCGCCACCGCCCCGCTTCGACGCCTCGACGCTGCGCTGTCGCCTCGCTCCCCCTCCCGCAACCACCACCGCCTTCGCCGCCGCCGCCGCCCCTCTTCCAGCACCGTTACCTCCCCAGTGCTTCATTGAAGTGGGCGCAATCGCCCACGCCTCGCCGCCGCCGCCGCCGCCGCCGCTCTGGGACCGCCGCGCTCGCGCGCTCTCACTGCGACATCAGACGCCTCTGGACGCGCCGGGCGCGGCGCGGCACAGCGTCTCGTCTCACGAGAACCCTCGCCCTCCCAGGCCGCCCTGCGCCTCCTCTCTCTTTATCTGCCCTCTGTCAGCATCTCCTCGCGTGCGCTTTGAATCGCGCGTAAATACGTAAGGCTTTCATGTCAAACACACACACACAATCACACGCCGTTCACCCTCATAAAATAGGCTCGTTTCTTTGTTGCCGAGTACTTACTAGTCAGTAAGTTCTCTGTCTTGCGAAAGATCGGGAACTATTTGAAGGATTTGGATGTAAAACGTGATAACTCAAACAGAAAGTTTTCAAAATAAAAAGCGAATGAATTTCAAGGACTTTTTGAGTGGTTTGCATAAGAATTACACCAAACGGGATCCACCTCTGAGTCACGAATTGAAATGTTTGAGAATCATGAAGATGCAACATAGACTTGCAACATCGTAATATTATAGTGACGCAAAAACTAAAATTTTTCAGTGTTATCTTTTATGTCTAAACCCTACAATAATACAATTATTCCGAGACGTTTAGCAACATAATGAACCCCAATTTCACCTGAAACTTCCTACGCGAATTTTCTGAAATAGTAAGCACACTACGCTTGTAGTAACGAAAAAGATTAAAAGGTGGTATTTAAATTATTCCAGTAAAGAAAGTCCTTTTTTATGTGCCAACTTTTCTAAATGTCTCAATTTTCAAGGCGAGTATTTTCCTAAATTCCATGCCTGGGCGATTCCGTAAATGCATATTTTATAATCTTTCCAATTACTGAGGTTATTTGGTTAGGGACAATAATAATCTTTTCATCTCCAGTTAATGTGGTGTATTCGTGTGAAGCCGTACTTTCCCTAGAATCAAATTCGTCAACTGCTAATCGACAAAATGCCGAAGCATCATTCACGAGGGGCTGGGGGATTGAAACCTTGAACATTCCTAAAGCCTCAAACCGCTTTGCAATAATTGCGATAATTGTTGTACTTTCAGACGTGTAATTGACTCACTTTTTCCATTTTCTATTTTTTTACATTTTCTGTTTTTTATGCTTTACCTTATTTCTTTGTACTTGGGATTTATCTTTTCTGAACTTAATAATCAAGTTCAGTAGAAAACTCTTTCTTGTGATGCAAGTGAAGCACATTCCTTGTCCGTGAAGTAATGACGATGTTACTGTCATCTGCTCAGAGTAGTGTCCGTAATTTCGATCGGTTTGTGAAAATATTTAAGAACTTTCACTTCATTCTATAATCTTCGGTTACTTTTTTCGTGTGACGAAGCGGAGCATTGGAAATTGGTGCATTGGTGTGATCGGGACTAACTCCAGCTCGCCCCATCCTTTCGGTCGTCCTGTGCGTCCCAAATGACACATCGCCCGTGATCGCGACCACCCATTATCCTCCCGCCTGTTCAACAGCCTTCGCGGAGCACAGTACCCTACTGACGTTGCCGACCGCTGGGCGGCGAGCGCCTTAGCATTTAGTATTTCTCTCCCGCGAGAGTCGGACCAATGACGGCGGTGGCGGCTTTGGGCCGGATACGGCCCAGACCGGACGCAGCGGCGTCGGGCCGCGCTGCCAGCGGTCCGGGGCTCCTGCCCGGTCGAGGGCGCTCATTCCACAAGCGGCACCCGCTGCCCGAATGTCGGACACGCGCGCGCGGCCGCGCCATGCAAAGCAAAAGCGGTGCACGCTGTTGCAATTCAATGCGCGCGCATGCACTCGGTCGCCTCGTCCGCGCCCCCCGACCGCCGCGCCGCCGCCTCGTGCGTGCGCGCACTGCACCGCCAGCGCTCTCATTGGTGCGTGGCACCGGGGGGGGTGACGCGCCTAATATGGCGAGTGGAGCGCGATGTGCTCGACGACTGGGATTGGGTTGCTGGCTCGGGTGCGTTTTCATTCATTAGATGTTCTTTGGCTCTTTCGAGATGGTGGGGGTTCTATTCATAGGTGGAAGATACTGGTTTTGGTTGGCTGAAGGTGATTCAGAGAGAGGTTTCCTTTACACCAGATTAGTAATGCAGTCTGTAAAAATGATTTTACTAGTGTGTACCATAAAACCTCGAATTCAAGTGTTCTTTATTAGTCCGAGTAACGTCATCCTCCTCATAAAAGTGGAAATGTTACCAAGGCTAACGTAAATTTTCTCCTTTTATTTTCTTTACCATTTATAATCAGAGGTCTTTCTGCAACTGCTACTGAATAAGATTGCAGTGAATTGCTCATGACTATTTGAACATTTGTAGAGCAGTATTTGACGTACTTACCAGCAATTTGAATACTGCTAGTTGTCATACTTCAAGACGGTTCGTTGAAGAGACAAATAGAAGTAGCATTCTTATTTGGCGAGAGAGAGGGTAAAACGTTCAGGAGACCTTGATCGAAGGTGTGTTCGCCGTGCTGTGTACGTAATGCTCACGACGGTTTTTCATATGCTTGTTGCTATGCGGCAACCTTTCCCTTTCTTCCTTCGTGTCGTTCCACCTCTTCCTCTCTTGATTTCATCCCACTTATCGTATATCTGTTTGCATCGTTTTCCTTTCCACTTCATTTATGAATTTCCCTCCTCCCCCCTTCCCCACTTCTTGTATTTCCTGCCTTAGTATTTTTCACCTGTGTCTGTCATTGACATTCCAATTCTCCTCCATTTTTCTGTCCGAATCAACCATCCTTTTGTTCCCTTTCGTCCACTCGTTCTACCCAGCGACTGCGGAGTCTGTAGAGAGAAAAAGAAGAAAAAAAAACTGGTATGAAATATTCGCTCTCCTTGCACCTGGGCGCCTGCTCAAAATGCCATGCCTCATGTTTGATGGAACGTATGAGCTGTGGGCATGCGGCTTCGCCGGGCGCACACCCTGCTCGTGGCTGCTGCTCATGAAAATTTTGCCGGGGAGGGAACGCATCGGAGGGGGCATGCAATCCTTCACTCCGCCGCCGCCGCCGCCGCCCTCGCATTGATAGACCCGGCGCGCGGGATGTGCTCGTGCCGGTATATATTATCCGGGCGCTGCAATTTTTGTATTCACTCGTGTAGGGCGGACGCGGGAGGGTGGCACGGCTGCGGACGCTGCGTGCGGGAGTCCCGGACATCTCGCTGGTAAGGTAAGCGGTGGCTGGGTGGAGAGGAATGGGTCAGCCGGTCTGGTCGATGGATGGAAATGAAATGCTTTTTAATCACAATATAGTTTTATCCTTCCCAATTGTATGGCGCAAATGGTTTCGGTGCATTTCATGGGAAATGCGCGGAGATTATGTCCCCATCGAAGAACGATGTAATTAAAAGCATACATTGGGGTATAACAATTTCATGTAATTTTTTTTTATGATTGAATTGGTTATCAACGAATTTTATGTAAAGGAGTAATAAATTTCAACTGCCTCTGGCTCCTTGTAGACTGAGCCTAGAGGGCTCGATTGAGTATTTTGGGGTCGATAATGCTTCAGTTGAAATTTGATTGAATTGTGTACCCAACACAAGGAGCAATAGGAAGAACTACTGTATTGAGGAGTCATTGGGACTTCCAGCACTCTTGTGACTTGGCACACATATACATGCCGCCTGCCTCAAAGATGAGAAGTTAATTCGCGTAATTATTTCAAGCAGATGGGCTATTACTCAAATTAAGCTTTTACAATGTTCGTTTTATTATCGTACATCTCATGCAAGAACACAGTTTGAGTTTTCAGAATTCACTGCAAACTTGATCAAAGAAATTATAATATTTTGCTTTTAATTTCACAGAATAATACCTCAAATCTTTCCTCAGTGACTTTATGAACATGGCATCTTCTCCTACAGTACGATGAATATTTAAGGCAAATAGTTCGTATTTAATATTGCCTCTAGTCATTATTTCAAACTTTGTTTTTATTTACTATGTTTTAAAGCAGTTTCACCATGCTCTTTACGGCTATTAATTCTTAAAACAGGATTTCCAACGCGTTTCACGCGCAAATTTAAAACCGTGCACACTCTTACACGATGGAGCAATATTACGATCTCCTAAGGGAACATTGTTTCGACAGGCGTGTCCAGCATTGTCGTAGCCAGTCTCCCCCCGTCTTTGGACCAGTTTCTCCGGATGCTTCGTGCTTTGGATGTATTCTCTTAGTGAATTATGGATGCAAATGCGTCATGTGCGACCTACTTGCGCAAGCACTTGCTCACTTGCGCTGTGTTCCGGCATTGTCCAGCCACCGTTGCAAAGCATGTCGTTCGTGTATAACTGCGTCGGCAGTAGTAGTACCAAGCAGGAACAGGATATGTATGTGTGAAAAGAAAAGGAATGTCCCGACAGTCATGATTCGTAGATGTTGAGACGGGGAGCAGAGATATTACATAACGCTCTTTCTTTAATATTTTAACGGAGACTTGGCATTTAACAGTTTATATTATATTCATAGAAATGTCTATAGTGTTAACTGCTAACTTTTGCCTCCCATGTATCAGCTATCTACGATCTTTTGTAAGATGTGCGCAGATAAGATTAATATTTCATTTTAGTATCCAGAATGTGTACTTCCCAGATAATAACCTATTGTGGTTTTTTGAGAACATCTAAATTGATCCCGTTCAGTTATTGCCTGTTATTAAAACTTAATTGTCATCACAATGAAAGCATATTGGCATATTGGATTTGTATATTGGACGGCCAAATACACGGAAGAAATTTCCGTGGTGTAAATGTAATTTCCTTTCCGAAAAGGCGTCAGGGTGGTGACAATAGAGTATTCGGTTGCAAAGCATTGCGACATTGCCGCACTGAACTGCTCTAATGCTACAAGCCTCCGCCTCCAACGCCTTCACTTCACCCCGGGAGGAGTGATATGTGCTTAGATTGCCTTGTGTCTCTTAGTTTACGTTCTTTTTAAATGAAGACTGTGCTGGTATTGGCTAACGACAGATTTTGCAGGTTGCTCGAAGTTGCATTGGCTTCGTTTTGTCTTTCTCAGATCATTTCCACATTGTTACTTCTTATCATTTTTCATCTTTCGACGTTATCTCGTTCCACCTTCGTAAATTTTATTGGTTTTTCAACTCGCGTACTTTTGGAATCCACGTCAGTACAATAGTTGTATTAGTTTTCTGCAATTAATCAATTTCACTTTTGGTTGAGCAATCTGAAGCAGAATTTTTATTATTACTAGTCCGATGTTATTTAATGTTTTTCAATGGTTACGTTCAGTCTTGTAATTGCGTTTCATGTATTTTACTGCTGACTCTCATACACAAGCATTCAAGTAAATGTCATGATCATCTTCATCATCATTATTATTGGTTGCTGGAGTCACTCGCTCCTGACTTCACGCCCGTTGCCGCCTGGCCATTTGGCACCCCCTCGACGATGCCAGTGCCCCTGCAGGCGGTGAAATGCAACGTCCTGTGCAACTCTAGTGACAGCGGAAGACGACAGAATCCTCCTTTCGCTCCCTGCTCAAGGGGACGCGAAGAATTTCCGCAAGGGCTCATATTAGAGTTCCGTAATGCTTCTAGAGTTTCGTGTCCTGACTTTTTATCCTGGAAAAAACGTTTCGTGACCTACAAACTTAATAGGGGTCGTGAAAATGAATTGCGGTGAGATGGTGAGATCATTAGAATATTTAGTTATATAAATGTTTTCTTAGAATACCAAAAGTAAAACGAACACTTATATATTGCGTATACCTATGTTAGAAATATCTAGTGAAAATTCGAAGTGAATAAACGCAATTACTTAATATTTAATGTCTGAAAAAATACGAAGATACACAATTCAAATATTTCATTTACACGATATCCTGTTTCAGATCCATTATTAATTAACACTATAATTGAGCTTCGTTAAAAATCTCTAGTTTCTTTACATTAAAACAATTGCTCTTATTAAAATAGATCTACCGTCACATTTGGACGTTAAATAAGAACCGAGAGGCACGGTAGCTATCACAGTTTTCGACCCCTTCCAAGGAAGGAAAAAGATATTTTAAACGTTTGTTCATGGCGTGTTGCAACAAAAGTTTATGATCACTGCCTTAAAGACTCGTGAAGATGTCACACTGAGAACCATCACTGCGCACATAGCTCTAGGATTGGACAGAGATATGATTATATAACGTCACCTGATCGCGCGCAGGCCAGCTCGGCTTCTCGGCTCGATCGCAGGTCGTAAACTGCTATCGCGTGCGCTCTGGAGAATGGAGGAGTCGTGTTCGTGATAAGCTACTAATCATGCATGACGTGACAATGGTTTCCAAAAGACCTCCTCGGACATCAAAGATGGGGAAGCGTAGAAGGTGTGACAGTAGCTCTTTCACTTCGTACCACCAGGAACTTGTCATCATTTACGGTTTTCATGTCAGACAGTTGTCGTCGTAGGTAGCGGCTGCGTTTAGCACAGAGTCAGTATTGCTGCTAACTCTGCAGCGATTCTCGGGAGGTTCTCGGGTTCGAGTCTCGAGGTTGGAGCATTTTCGCCCACCTAGATAGCTAGGTTGAATTGAGCCGCTTTGGGGAGGAGACTCCTGGCGGCTGGCTGCTCTCGTTACCGATACCTTTTTACTATTATACCGGTATTCTCTCATCAAAATACCGGTATTTTCATAAGAAAATACCGGTATTTCAGTAGAATCATACAGGTATTTGGGGGAAATTCATTGTGATATTTTCCGCTGAAATGACTCAGAGGAAACAACTACACACGGCTGAGTTTCTGACCGGGAGGTCCTAGGGTTCGAGTCCCGAGGGTGGCGGATTTTCGTCACTTATTATAGCTAGGTCGAGTTCTGCCGTTGACTGGGTAGTCGAGTTACTATGTCGTCAGACGGAGGGACCAGCCAACGGTCTTTCGCAGACGTCAACACGAGCTCGTTCGCTGACCTTGGACCTCACGTCCGGGCGCAGAGCTTGGCAACACGTGATAGAGTGTTGAAAATTTATCGAATTTCTCCGTATAAATCTTGTCCTTTCTAGTAGCGATAAAAAATGGAGAAACATGTCTTCTTATCCATAAATGAGTCTTCCCACGCATACCAAACTTCCTTCTTGCATGACTGTGTTTATCACTAAATACGATTATTTGCTTAAAATTGATCGTATCACTAACATTCCGAAAATAATTTTTCAGTTGGCCCAGTTTCCTTATTCTGCACCATAATTATAACTAAAACAATATTAAAAATTACATTGAACCTAATAGACATATTAACTATTCTTACGCGAGGAAACAGATGCGTTATGTTTAATTCAAAATTAATGATTGAAGCATGTTTAATTTACACCCATGTATTATTTAAGAAATTTCATTAAGAAAAATTATTAATAGTACTATATAATATTAATTAATTTTAATAAATATTTTAAAATATTAATACTAATTAAATTTTAAATGTTTGCATTAAATTTGTGTAAATTAATTTATCATTTTGTTTGTTAATTTATAAATTTAATTAATTAAATAATTTTATTATAAATTTTTTATTAATTAATAATGTTAGTATATATTTCTTATTATTAGGAAGAAACACTCTTCTCGAAGTGGGCTCCTCCAGATGCATTTTACAATGTAAGCTACCCGCGTAGAAGGGAACCCTTGCCCACATGCAATGTTAATAGCTAATAATAATAGTAATAAAAGTAATAAAAGTAATAATAATAATAATAATAATAATAATAATAGTAATAATAACATAATAATTTACTTTTATTACAAATTTCTCAATATTTGCAGTTAATGTCAAAATATATTAACCCTTAATATAAACTAGGAAAATAACATTTTATTTTAGCCCTATTTATTAATGTATAATTAAGATTTAATTGTGAAATGAAGTAAAAGGAAGTCATTTTTAACAAAAACAAAACTGGACCTGAAAGCCTGAGCGTTCGTGATTATCTCAAGGTGTCAACGCTTCCTCAGTTCGCCGAAGGAGGGGTCGGGGAGGGAAGAAACGGTCCTACGCCTACGGCACGGCGCATACGTTGACAGCCTCTCCATGGCGAAATACAAAGACAGACTTAGGTCATCTCTCAGGTCAGATGGGAAATAGCTCGATGAAGGACACTAAGAAAAGGTTCTCTTCAATGGAACCAATATTTATTATTTCATATTTCAACTTTTCCGAAGTTTAAATTAAGGGAGGTTTCCAATACATACAACGTATGCAAACGTAAACGCCCGAACACAAAACATTTAATAAAATATAAATAATAATTTAAACAATAAATATCAGTTATGAAATGATATTTGATTAATAAACATTTTGTGAGATATTATTAACTAAATCAACCTATTTTGTCAACATGTATGAATGGAAAGCTATATTTCTTCATTGAAAATACCGGTATAATACCGGTATAACCTTTATGGACGTCCATACCGGTATAGACGTCCTATAGAGGTATTTTACCGGTATAAATGAATAAAGGTATTTGAAAAAGGTATGGAAAAATACCGGTATTATACCGGTATTTTTACCGGTATTCAATACCTTTTCGGTCCCTGATTTCCGTGGTTTCTCCGATCATTATCAGGCAAATGACAGAGTAGTATTCGTTACATACGGGCGACGGACCGCGCGCGATCTTTCTATCATCTTCCTTGTTCTATTGTCTCCACTCACGCAAACACTTACACTACCGCATACATCGGGAGTCCTGTCGGGAGCTTACGTTTAGTGCTTGTTCCGACTGTGGGGTGCTCTAAAGAAGGAGATACCTGGAGGTGGAATCTCTTGCAAGCTGACGTGTCGGCATTACCATGTCCTTTCCTAATTCGGGGGCCCCTGGCCGCTCTCGGCGCTGGAGCAGAGTGCGCAGCGGTGGCGGGCTTCCGCTGCGTGGGTGTGGGCGGGGCATGGCGGGGTGTGGTGGGGCGACGGGGCGTGCGGGGCGTGCAGATGCGGGCGCGGACGCGGGCCGGACGCGACGCCGCGCGCAAGACACTTGGAGCCGGCGGATACACGCGCCGCGCCGCGCCGGTCGTTGGCGACACAGAGGAGCACCCGGCGCTGTTGCGTCGGAGATAGACTGCGTGACTCACCACACAACGCGTGCTTGGCACTGTTGTGTTGTTTCGGAGATCAACAACTATGGTCATTAGTCCCGTAAATGTAATTCTGTGTCATAGCGGGAAGGTGGTGGGTTCCTCCCCAGCTGGAAAGTCCATGAGCTCCCGCGCCGCCCTGCACGAAGACTTGCTCCTCGGTGGATGGTGCACAGCCTCAGCCAAGACAAGCTCTGAGCTGCTCCCAACTGGTCTTCCAATGTTTGGTAGTATAGTGCCTGCAAGTTTAAAAGTGTGAATGTGTAAGGGACAGCGATGAGAACGGTAAGATTCCGTGCGGTTCGTGTCCAGTTTTTTTTAGAACCGTTCCAGTATTCACTTTGTATTGATCTGAAGAACCGTGGAAAACTTATCAATAAGAACATCTGGTCGACAGAATTCTACTCCAGACAGTGGTTGAGTGTGTTCTGCCTAAGAAAGTGGTATGGAAAATCCGCTACCGTCATACCTCGACCCCTAGGACGCTGCACAGGCAACGGCATTGCAGTCACTGAGCCATCACAGCCTCTTTGGGGTGGGTGATCTTCTTCTGCCTGAAGAGATTAGACATTCGCCTGTTCCGGCTTCTTCACCCATCTTCTTGATCGACCAGAGTCTCTCTTACCTCCAGGTTTATAACTTAAAGATAATTTTCGCATTCTGGCAATTGTCATTCTTTCGACATGTTTATGCCATTTGCCTTTATCTTCGATCCGGGATGTTACGGAGAAAATATTTCGTTCTTTCCTTATGTCGTCGCTCTTTATCTTGTCTGGTCTTGAACATACTTTTGCTCTCCTGAGAAAGGCCATTCCCGAGGCGTGTGCTCTTTACCAGTGTGGGTTGTAATGAAAATCTTCAATACTTCAAACAACCGTCCGGTATAGTTAGTATAAGACCACTCTGGATTTCGCCCGCTGCAACTTATATCAGCGACAAGTGTTATTTCCTGCGGGTAAAGTAATTAAAAACTAATTTGTTGATGATGTATATTTATGCATGTTTCCATTCGTATATATTTTTTACACATATTGGTATCACTTAAGTTTAAGGCAAAAAGTAGTACGTAATTCTGTTTCAAAATGAATTGAACCTAATCTATCGAATAACCTGCATATCGGAAACCTGCAAATTTCTGCCGAGATGCAAATTCTATAGGATCTTTTGAACCCAATTCAGCGTTGATTACTTTCGGAGTGGTATGTATGCGCTACTGTCATGAAACATTTCTATTCTGTATGCCATTGCCATGAAGACAACTTGTTTGCCCATTTTTTTCAGTTTTCCAGCTAGTCGGAAGGGATGACCATTTATAAATGTCTTCCAGCGCTGTCTTGCATTGTCAAATTTTCACAGATATTTTGTTAAATGTTAATCGGTGCAGAGAAAACTTTGCAGGTATTCGTTTCTATCAGAATCTTACTTGCTTCACATTGTATGTGTGTGTTTCATTTCCAAGTCATGTGATATAATGAGGAAACATATTTATTATTTGGCGACTGTTGTAACACCGTCGTATTATTATTATTATTATTATTATTATTATTATTATTATTATTATTATTATTACTTACTTATGCACTTATCATTTTAGTGACTCAATGTTCGCCAAGTTTCTTAATGACTCTCGTATCTGCGAATTGGAATTGATCGGTATTTCAGATATGGTTGTGCGCATTGCGTGAAAAAGCATCAGCGAGAATCGCTAGGAGTCGATGCTGGGGGATAGCAGCGAGACTGAAAACCTCTGCTCGGAGCCATCTCCAAGGCAAATGGGCTTCAGTCTTCCTTTCCTCCTTCCCCCCCCCCCCCGTTCTTGCTCCTTCCTGTGCGTAACTGCTTCTCGCGAGGGCGCGTGCAATCGGGACGGTGCGTCGTTTGTTGCAAATCTTTCCTCCGCCACTGCCATAGAGATCCTCTTGGCTGACGATGCAGGAGTTTTCTTTACCGGTTGGCTGTCGCCGACACTTTCGTATAATTGATGTAGGAAAATATCAAACAATACATTGCTCCTCAAAATACACTTTCATTATATGATCATCAGTTCAAAACAAATTAAGGTCAAATATGAATATAATAGCGAATTTCATATGAAATTAGCCTATATTGGTAAAAATTATTTTAGAAGCCCTTTTCACCTTTGTAAGTTTTTCGTCCACTTTATAGTATGACGGATTATCAGCAGTAGATGTAATTTCCAATACGTTACTTACGTTCTGTTTGGTTACGCTGATTTTGTATTCCTATTTAGGGAGACTGGACACGTTTACGCCCGCGACATTTTTGTTTTATTCATGAATTGATCAATCTCTTGACTCCAGTGCGATTATTTGCTCTAAAATCTCCTACTTCGGCGCCTAAAAGAAAACAAATTGTTGTATAATTTCTATAAAAATAGTGTTCATTGTCATGAAAATAAATTCGTACCTTTTACTATACTCCAGACTTAAAACCATAAGTAAGAAAAAAAACAACACAGAAACGAAAATACTTATCCAGCCTTATTTCACTTTTACCTTTATACTCTGAACATTTTACTTCGTCACTGGTGAATATTTTGGTGCTTGAATAATATTAAGTTTAAAGTATCTTTCTTTTCAGAGGCCTAATTCTTAATTCTACCGAACAGACATTTTTAGCACACTCCGTAGGGATTTTAGACACTATTAGCGAAATATGCGATTTCTTCACCTATGCCAAAAAAAAAACGAAGTTATCTGATCACTTATTACGTAAAAGAGGAGTATAATCCATATAATAACGTGTATTAGATATAGAGAAGACGTAATGTGCCCATTTTGCAATTTTTTTTCCATTCCTCTGTTGGCCGCTGAGAGCTTTAAGAGTAATGTCGAATGAAGTCGGTAAACAACCGCGAACCCAACGCACACCAAGGAGAGAGGGCCGAGAAACAAACGAGTAGGTAACATTGGTACCGCGGATTAGTCTTTGCTGCCGACGCCGCTCTTATTTGAAATGAAATAATCACCCTAAGAGATGCAGCACTAGAGTGGTGACTCCCACATGAGCTGCACGCGCAACGCTGCTCGGCTGCACCGGTTGCCGAGCTCTTGCGTATGTTAGATATTCGGCGGCTTCTTTAACTGTTTCCTGTGATTTGTTTGGTCAACTTCCAAGCGAAGGCGTTTAGTATTTCTTTGTAATATTCTCAGAAACAGTTGCTGGAACAACTGGCTCAGAATGGGGAGTAGTGGAGGCGTTTAATTGGAGTTCAGGAGAATGCTTATGTACAAATTGATGAAGCTGTTTGAAAGAATTGTGACGTATTTTACAAAGAAATGTTACATACACGCACGAAAGAAAATTAAAAATAATATTGATGCATGTGATTATAGCATGGTTATAACTTGATACACCTGTAATTGTTTACAACCACGCCTGTTTATTGACTGGAAAGTAAAATACATAAAAACATTAAATGTCTTACATTCTTGAAGATGATTAGTTATTGCTTTGTTTTTGTTACCATTTCCTTTGGGGTGTACCTTATTGGCCACCACATCACAGTGGAAATAATATACTGGCATTTCTCTCAGAAATACTCTTACACGAAACCTTAACTGACAGTTCTCCTGCTGTGGTCTCGCAACTATAAAAATACTATTATTTTTTCTTTGGCGTAATGTAAAAAGACACGTCGTATATTTATTTACTTATTTTTATGTAGACAATCGATCACTAAGAATGCAACGATTGGACTTGTATTTTTAAAGCTAGACTTTTCTTAATTGATTTGATAGTAGAGCAACGCGTGAGCCCCGCCTCGCGAGTGCCCACTGAAGGAAAGCGTGTGCGTGCGACGCCGGCGACCTGCGCACCCACGGAGTTGTCGCTGGCGCCGCCCACGCGCTCTTCCGAGAAGCGCGGCCGCCCCCGCGCCTCACGCGGCGCCCCGGCGCGGCGGAGCAGGCGCGCGTCGGCTCCGGGGGCCTTCATCGACTTTTGTTAAAAAATAAACATTGGTTATTATATTGCCTGCTATATTTCAGTAGTATACATTCCTTTTGCGGCTCTGACACGCAGCCAATCTTCATTCTCTGAAATTCTCTAAAGAAAGAGAATTTCACGGAGACGTGACAAATTGCACTTTAGATTAAAAAAAATATGAAGGATTTGGTTAAAAACCGCATCTAAATATTCCTTTCAAATGCAACCCGCAACACTCTCGTATTTTTTACTCTGTACCGTAAAATAACTCCTAAACAAACCATTTTAGGGCCCTAAAATCTAAAATTTTGAGGTCGAAGACCTCAAACGTTCCTCATACCGTAATCTACAAGATGAGATCTTCTTGAACATTCTATTACATTTTTGCTGTTTCGTCGCTTCTTGATTCTACCCCACCTGTTCAGGGCTTGAATGTGAAAATAAATTAATTTTTTGATATTAAACGCGATTGAATTACAAGGGGTGTACGTCTCTGATCAGTAATAACGTTAGATAAGAATGGTTTCTATTGACAAGGGTGTCATGTGTTGTTATCAATTACAAAGAGACATATATAACACGTGACGTAGGTTAAGAGGGTCTTGAAGAAAAAGATATATTACAGGCTTAACACGGAAATGGAAAAAATAGGGAAGAGGGTGAGGTTTAACATGCGAGAGTTCTCGCACGGGTAGTTAGTTGTATATTATTTTGGTAGAGTGTATATACCTGGATACTTGTATCGCCTTCCATGCGCGACCGGTTCTATCTGATCGGGAGATTATGTTTGAATGTCCAATATGCGTACGAAGAAAACTCTTCGGTTACAAGACCAGAACACGGCGGATTGTGCCTTCCATGACGCGACCCTGGTCTCTAATCTGATCGGGAAAGATTATAGTGTGCGATCTTTCATGCAGTTGCAATGTCCAGTATATGTTCCTGGGTGACGAAAGCAAAACTCGCTTCGATCAGGTTGCAAGACCAGAACACGGCGTGGATGTGTTCGTGCTATACTTGGATTTATTCACAGCTCCCTCTGATGTAAATCAGCCATTAAGGTGTCATCCAATCGGAAAGTTGACCCCCACCATAATGATGTCACTGTAGTGACGTGTAAGGTCCCGATTGGATGACGCCGTAACAGCTGACTATGAGAGGCAGCTCTGGATAAATCGCAGTATTACCACACGTACCCCGTAACCCATGGCCCCAAGGCTAGGCCCCCCGTTGGTAGGCCAGGCTTCGTCAGAGGCAATGATACTATACAATATTTTTTTGTAAATTACATGATTCTAACATAAGTATTTAAGTTAATTTTGCTCGATGAAAGAAGGTAACAAACGAAAACTCTAGGCCTTTTTTTGGGGGGGGCGGTCTGATGCTCTGATCAGATTAGTTTTCCGTGGTTTCTCCGATCGATGCGAGGCGAATGCTGGAGCAGTCCCTAACGAGCCACGGACCGGTCGAGAATTTTCGTTTCTCTTTCTTGTCCAGTCTTCATCTCTTTCTTACGTACACTACACTCACATGCCCTACACTACCACACATGTTGGGAGACGAGTTGGACTGTAGAGCTTGTTCCGTCTGCACCAGTGCCCCGGTGGCGGAGATACCTGGGCGATATACCCCAGAAGCCGGCGTGAAGGTCGGCGCCGCATCTCACCTTACGGCGGGGGAGGAACACCGCCACCTCTGGAGATCTAGGGTCTATTGACCTAAATGGTTGAAGCGCCCGGAAACAATATTCACTCTCCCGGAATCACAAAATTGATGGGGACGGTTGATGATGATGCTGATGGAAAAACTTATTTTTGGAGAACAGGCAAGCGTTACGCCTGTGTAAAATTTTCCTTTTTCTATCGGTTGACGAAAGTAATGTTTTGTCGTTGCCTTTCACTGTGGTGAATAAGGTAGGTGATGATGATGATGATGATGATGATAGTGATAGTGATGGTTGTGGAGATTTCTGGTAGTCTGACGAATTGACGATGCTTCAGTTGGGATACGTAGTGGTACGAGAACTCACTTCAGACCCACAACGTGAAAACTCTCACGCCTCACACCGGACTCAAACCCGCAGTCTTCTTCATCGCTTGTTCGGACGGGCACACATACACACACATCGATACAAAGTAATGTAAAGAAAAATGTTTTATCATATCCAAGCAGTTTGTAATACCCCGTTGGAAATCTATCGATTTTTTCTTACTTCCCAACTGTATTTATTGCTTCTAATGCCTGACTTACTATTCTACTTAATGAAAATCTCTTTTGAGTATGAAGACGTGCACGTTACAGATCGTCAACGAAAAAGAGGGAATGAAAAAGAGGGAACTATTAAATTATGAAGAATTCCCTCTCTATTGCGCTTGGATTGATAATTAATTAGCCATCAACGGTTTGATCTGCCCGGGAAAGGCATCAGATGATGCCATATGTACCGCAGTGGGAAAATTAGCAGCTAAGATGGGTTCTCTAAAGAGCGGAAAATGTGAACAGGGACAAAAAAACATACAAACATAGAACAAAAAACAACAAACAAACAAAACAAGCACAATCTATTTGAATATCTCATTCAAAGAGGAAAGGCACCGTCTCCGAAATTGAGACAATCGCATCCTTGTGCACATCCAAAGAAATGACAGTGTATTCCTGGGCCCTATCTTGTGTAGTTTGCGTAGCGACGTGTCTCAGAGAAAGGGTTTAACAGAGCTTGAGAACTTCCGCGTAACGCACTACGGCCTCATCTTCTGGTAGTCGCCGCATCTTCTGGAATATTCTTCCGTCCGCTGCTGCCACATTTACCTGTCTCCCACATTCTCTGTCATTCGAGAGCCGCCCTTGGATCTTCAGTCAAGACAGAGATGACGGTATCTTGAATATACGTAAAATGTTCAAACAGTTGGCTTAATCTTCACGGTCACTTCTGTGCTTTGATGCTGAATTCTAGGTGACTAAAAGTTTTTATTATTTTGTCATTCTAATTTAAGATTCCTCCTATTAATTTCTCTTTCGAGATTCATGACTCGCTACATACAGGTTATGCATCTATCAATCTCATGTCTGCAATTTTCTGGTGGTTTTGTTGATTTGTGTGTCGTTTATATGATAATAGTTGAAGACAGAACTGTGGCGATTATTATTCATTTGTATTAAATAAAATGATTGTACTATCTCTCTCTCGTCAGTCATAAGACATTCTGATCTGAAACTCAAACTTGCGAGAATGTGAAGCACTGTTACCCAGGATTTCACCGGAGCTACTTTTAACGTTCTTCAAATGTCTGTCCAGCGACTGACGTAGATCCGGGAATCTTTATGTGGCGGCGGGGCGCTCTCTTTGGATTCGCGTCACGCGGTGTTTGGCGCGGAGAGGTTTATGGGCGGAGCGAGTGCCCGCCTGCCTACGTGTGCGGTGCGCCGCGCCGGCTGCGAGGGAGGGCGTGGGCGGCGCTGCTTATCTCAGGGTAATATCGCGTGATTGTTACTCTGCCCTCCCGAGATGTACGGCCAGCGAGCGTGTCGCTCCGTACCGGCTCTCCTGATTTACTGCACCTGACTCACTCGATCTTACTCCTTCCAGAAGTACACAAGGACCCTTCCTGCACTGCAACTATATGCAGCGAAACCAGTTTGGTTCTTGTGAAACATCTTTCAGCACTCACGACATGGAAATGGAAAAAGGAAATTGTGAAAAACGGAAAAATTTGCTTTGTATCTGGATAAATTGATGCTTTAAATGTAATGCTTAAATGGAATGAAAACGAATTTGAACTTTTAAAAATGAATGATAGCTAAAACAAAGAATTTCAAAAATCACGAATTTATCGTATGAATAATGTAAACTAATTTTATATGAAATTTATGCCTGTTTTTTTTAACGTTGTTTCTATAATTAAGAATTGTGGTAGTGAATTTGTGACTACCGGGGGCGGGGAAGGGGAATGGAGGTCGAGAAAGACGGCAAGTGATATTTTTAAGATAATAAATTTTTTAATTAATCATAAAATTGAAAGTAGGAAGTTCGCGTGCTCCTGGAACTTGTAACGTGAGTGACAAAATTATGTTTGCCCCAAACTGCATCCTAGGTATCTAAAGAGAAAAGGATTTCATTGCATTCTTCACTCCCTTAAGTTGGCGATCTCTATTGACTATAAAATGTTGGGAAGCATGGAGTAAAAGAGAGAAGCTGCGCGACGCGCCGGAGCGCTTGCCTCTCGGACGCGACAGCGAGGCGCGACCGCCTGCCCCAGTGACACGCGATGGCACAGCCGGCGGCCGACGCTCGCGCGATATCTCGGAGACTCACGCACAAGTTCTCTTCAGCGCGACACGTTGACACCGCTGTCAGGCAGGAGGAGGATAATTCAGGTTCAGGACCGTCCACAACTTTCTGAAGGTACACCAAGGTTTGCGACACAATTATCATTGGCTTCGTTTAATTTCATTGGGATAGTGAAGTCGTTCATCTTTACTTCAAGATAAGGTTCGAAATGTATTATTTCTGTTCAACGATAGTTTGATGTTCAGAAAGTGAAAGATGTTTTAGCAGAATGTTTCCTCTTCGTATTTACATTTTTTGAAAATCTGTCTGCTACGGTTTATAAAAAATACCGTTTTCTGTTCCATGAATCTGTGCAGATATTTGACATTTCATGCCCTCTCTTTTCACAATGTCTTATGACCCATTATATGTCTGTAATATATTTCATTTAAATTAGCGTTGTGAATTGAGATGTATTGGACAACCGTGTTCAAATAATATGAGGGCGTGTTTGGACTCTATAATTTCAAGAATAGCTGCCGAGTCCATGTAAAGTAAATATTGGGAGTTGAGGGTATTACCCTTTTTCTACTCCCAGTTTCTAGAGTCTAACTAAAATCTTAAAATTACAAATTTACACTACTTCACGTACAACTAATTCATATATTCACTGTTCTCCGTGATACCTCATACCAGTATCATTTAATGTACAGTTTATTACGATCCTCAGTCCTTTGCCATTTGGGCCATACCTAACATGAATTGTTTTGTTCGGCGATGATGATAATGGAAGCAATGATGAAATGAGAGGCAGGGGAACGGAGGAAACTCAACCCAACCTCTTTATCCATCAGATTCCTTATCGATCGACCTGGATTTGATTTGCTGCATCCACAGGTGGGAACTGCAATTGAAATCCAGGTCGATCAATATCAGTATAGTACCACGATCTATGAACCATCAAGAAGAAGGTGAGCTCTCTGGCTACTATCTGACCACGGATCGCCATATAGTTTAAAAGCAGAGAATGTTCTACACGGTGAAATAGTTGCGAAGGATTAAAACGACGGCTGGTCTTTTGGCCATTGTCAGCAAACATGAAGCAGGCAAGATGACGCCGCCTAATTTCTCGTACAGGACGGATTTCAAGGCGGTATTACTGGGCCTGGTGTGTCCAGTTGCGTTGCCGGCCGTCGCGTGCTTCTCTCCCAAACCGAATCGCGTCCACGCATCGCACGCCCCCGCCGCGGCCACCCTCGCACGCCGTCGAGCAGCGTCCACGCCCCGCTGCTCACTCCACACCCTTCCACCGCGCGGCTGTTTGTTTGCACAAAAACGCAACCCGGCGTCCCCACGCTTCTCCTTAGGGCGTTTGATTTTCGCGATGGAAAATTTTCATTCCCCCCAACGATGTTTTCTAATTTCGCGCGTGTTTGCTCGTGGCCGCGGCGTTTGCGCGTGTTTTCGCGTGTCGCGCGCGCGCGCGTATTGTCCACACGGGCAGAGGCTTCGCTTTGCAGCGCCGCGCTGCGCCGTGTTTACGCGGCCGTCCGCCAGTGCTCACTTTTTAGCGGTTCCTCCCGCCGCCGCACGCCGCGCTGCGAGCTCACGCGCGGACCGAGATTGGAAAAATCGCGGGAGGCATGCGAATGTTGTTACCCGATGTTTGTGATGGACGTAAAACTAATCGTGGATCAGTGGGAGGGGATCTGGAATGCGGAACTGAAAACTACTCGCCAAGTACATCCATTGGATAGATCTGCTACTATCTGACAGTTGGACATCTGACTATTGGACAGTTTGAGGTAATAACCCCATTTGTCTGTTATTGAATTTAAGGGCGTGGTATGAATTTTACATATTCGAAGTATTTGCTGCATTTTAATGAGGTTTAAGTGACGTTCTCGTTGATATTTTTGCCCGTGAAATTTAAAAGAACCAAAACTATTACTAATGCCATAAGCAGTGTTTAGAAATTTGTTCCAAACTATTTGAAACACATTATACATATTTAAAAATTGTTATTATGAATCTTTTGGCAGTTTTCCAGCAAAATTGCGCGAATATATCAAAGAAGCATGAATACAGATTCTCCATTTTGATAATAATTTTCTCTAGATCAAAAATTTATTAAATACTTACGTGCGAGTAAGAAAGGAGGAAAAAATGTTTCCTGTTTTTGCAAACGGAAGAAAATCTGTGACCTGTGCGTGGGGCTCCGTCCCGCTCGCAGTTGCGTTCGTATTTAGACGTTCGCGCCGCTGGAACGCAGGGCGAGTGTCAACAAGGGGCGAACGGCGAAGGGACTGGCGTAGATCCGGAGGGCACCTGTTTGTGACGAAGGGCGCCCAGCATTTTCAAGAGCAAATGGAACGGATCCTCCATTCAGTTTCCATCTCGATTACAAATACCAGTCAGCGATGCGTAAGCGAATCCAACAGTGGCCCTGCCCATGTGACTTGCAGATCCGATCCCCAACGTAGATATTTCGATACCCGATGTTTGTAGGCATCGGATCTTGCACTATTGCACACATGTCAAAAAAAGGATACTTGTTGTTTACATAATGAATATTCTTCATTAGCGAATTTATTTTGTTTTGAATTTTTTCAGTCGCTCTCTTTATTCTCTTACTGTATCTCAGCCTTCATTCTTTCGATCGTTCCTCTACTTTTCCTTTCTTAGCACCCTTCGAAATATATATCATTACACAGTATTATGGGTTTTAGAGGATATATTTAGCTCTCTTATAAAAGAACGCAGACTGGGAGCAACTGCTCAGTAGCAAGTGACTCACATTGCTACAGGCTACACGACCTACTTCAGGTCCCTGCTTGTGCTTAGTCCAAAAAAGTTGGTAGATCTGGCTGAACTCGAAGTCAATCAGGTTGATCTGGTTCATCGGTAGCGAAACTGTTTCATGACTCCAACTACCTCCACATTGCTCCTAAGAAAGTTTCAATATATATTCACACCTCATTTTTTTACATTTTTGTAGTGAATGTATAACGAGATGTAAAAAAGTTATTCTTTTATTAATATGTTTATATAATGTTAATTCAGATAAACCTAAAGTTTTCTGCTTTGAAAAAGTGAGTGACAAATATCAACAGAAAGGCAGGTGTGGTCTCTACTGTTACCGTTCTTTTCCATTGATATATTGTCAGAATTTCCAATATTAAAAAAAAGTTACTTAAACTGTAGGCTGCCGCAGACGTTGATCAAATGTAGGAAGATTCTAATCACATTGTAAAATGGATATTACCAAAAACTTTAATTCAACATTTATGTTTACTGTCCCCACGGAAGACACTAAGCTTTTTATTAAACGCTCTATCCTCACTGAATGGCAAACAGAGTGGCAGAACTCAGATTTTAAGCTCACGAGAATGGTCTTTCTCGTGTCATAATACTAGGCGCGAGGAGATCATTCTAACACGCCTTCGGATCGGTCACTGCCATTTCTCCCACGGATATCTCCTCCGCGACAACCCACCCTCTATATGCGAATACTGCAAAATAGATCTTTCCGTGGATCATGTTCTTTTGCACCCTAGTAAAATAAGAGAGAGCCGCCGAAAGCACCACCTTGTGCACCATCGTAGCGAAGATTCGTAGAAATGACGAATCTTCTCTCTGCAAACTTTTTAGCTTTTTACGAGCGACTAACTTCTACAGCCTTACTTGTGAGAAGATGATAATGACAATTATTTGGCTTTTAGTCCGAGATTTTAAAGTAATTATCTGGCTCTTTTTTGCCTAAACCTGTTTTATTAGGATACGTTCCTTTTGAGTGTTGCTTTGATTTCCATTTAAAATTTTAATTTTTTTAACTTGGCACTGCAACATTACGTACTGATCTTAAAATAATTTGACACGGGCGCCAATGATCTTAGATGTTGAAGCGCCCTTAAACTCAATCAATCAATATTTTTTTATTTAAAAAGAAAGGGATTGTGTAGGCCTATTCTATCTCAATACAAGTACTGTGTAGAATAACTAAAATGCATGTAGAAATTAAGATACCATTTGTATAGAACAGACCGAAGCTGGGAGAATTCCCAAGTGTGAGAGAGGGTTTAACTTATCCGTGTGTCTCACCTGTCGCTGAACCAATTGAAACAATACTAAGAATGTTACCAATCGAGGTACTTTTAAACATTAAATTTCAAACGTGAAATATTCAAATTACCTTTCATTTAGTTCGTTCAATATTGATTGACACTCCTCCTATAACGTCTGCAAAGTAGCAGTTTGAAATGTTCGTCTATGTATATGTATGCGTGAAGATATACTATAGGACTATATACCGCTACCAAATGGTGTTGCTGCTTCCCATAGGTAACTCATTGCATCAGCAATTGTCCCGGTTTGTCGGTAAGTTGAAGGGCATCGATAAGACAACATGGAAATAGACAAGCATGGGCAACAGTGGAAAGGGTGGATTCTCAGGAGGGAAGGAGGATTGCTTCATACATCCACAAAAGCTTAGTAGCCATATGTGGAAAGTCATCACAAAGTCATAGATCCATTTTTCGTTGGGTATCAGAGTTCAGAGATGACAGGGACTGTGCTGAAAACGCGAAAGCGTTGAGCGTTCACCAAGTGAACGCCAACCAAAGAATGCCCAGCGTCCATCACGTGATCAATGACTTGTTAATGACGAACAGGCGCATCACGTTTGAATTAGAGAAGGCTCCAGGTCTATCGCGGGACCCTCCACACCATAATCTATGAGGATCTGAAGGTGAAGGTGTGTGCTCGACGGGTGGTCCACATTCTCACATTTGCGCAGAAACAGAAGCGTATGGAGATGTGCCAACAATTGCTTAAACAGTACAGTAAAGATCCAGCGGAATTCTTTCAGCGTCTGGTCATCTCAACGAGACATGGTTCTTCCACGATTCTCCATATCCTCCATATTCGCCGGATTTGACTCCTAACGACTATGCTCTAGTCGACGCAATGAAAAAGCTCATGTAGGGTAAGAAGTTCATTACCAATGACGAACTTCATCCAGTTGCCCAACAGAGGCGCCGAGATACACCCAATGAATGGTTTGCTATAGAAATACGGAAGGTGCCAGAATGATGGCAAAAGTACATAGATATTGTCGGAGAATACTTGTAATACACTCGGTATTCGTTTGTTACAGTAAATTGTTTCTGTGAACATAAAATAATTGTTGTGGCAATCATTCTTGAACGCCCCAAGTATATTAATAATCGGTGAGAGTAAAATGCGTTGTAATTTTTGTTTATACAGTACACAATGACGGTTATTGCAACGATATATTAATGATGGTGATTTATTTCGCTGTGATCATATGGTGACATTCATTGGAGTTCATAAAACATCTGATGTGTGCGTAGGATATACCTGCGACTCTAGCTATAAAGCTGGGTGGAATTGAACTTTTATCTGGAGAAAAATTCTAGCGTCAGGCTGCTTTGTTTGTGGTTTTCCGTGATTTCTCCGACCAACGCCAGGCAAATTCGGAAGCAGTTCCTTAACAAACAGGACACGGACCTCACGCCCTTTCCTTCATCGTTCTCTTTCTTGTCTTCACCCCTTGCTTACACTAAAATGCACGACACTACTACACATGCTGGGAGTCCAGTCAGGAGATTAGAGCTTGTCTCGGCTGGAACTTGTTCCTCTGTGGGAGATAAATGGCGGAGGAAATACCCGCTTGCCGACCTGTAGGTGGACACCGGATCCTAAGTCTCAACGGGGGAGGAACACCGCCACCTGGCGTCTGTGCATGCCCTCCGTTCGCGGGACTTCTGACCAAGCTAGTGGATGCGCCCGGGAACCTGAAGTCCTCGCTCGCTTCCGACATGCCTGCGCGAGAGGTGGGGTGCGCCTGATGGTATGCGGCTGCCAGTTGCGCTGGTCGGTGCTGCGCTGACCGCGAGTGGCGGGCGGGGCGGGCGGGGCGGGCCGGGCGGGGCGGGCGGGGCGGGCGGGGCGGGCGGGGCGGGCGGGGCGGGCGGGGCGGGCGGGGCGGGCGGGTATCGGCGCCCGGGGCGAGCGCGAGCCGAGCAGGAAGCTGCGAACGCGGCCACCGCCCGCCCCGCCCCGCCCGCAGGATGCTCCACCGGTCGGACGGGCTAGGCACGGGGCGCGCCCCGGGCCGGCCATGGCCGGACGTGTTTACACTAAAGCGCGACGAGGAAAGAAGCCTCGCGCTGACGACTATTTAGTGGGTTAAAGTACATGAAAAATAACCAGAAAAATTAGTTTCATTATTCCAGTTAGGAATAAATTGAAGGCGTCGGGCGATGTAGTAATAACGCTCAGCCGGAAGAAAATTGAAGTTAGTCTTCGTTTTCTCCGGCTTTGTGGTCATTGGAAGTTTATTACAGCTAAAGTTATGTCCGAAATATGGCTAAGTTGAAGAGTAGCCAGTTTATTCGCACATTAGTCACACGGTGGAAAGAGCGCTGGCTAAAGTAAAGTCCGAAGGTGAGGTATTACTAAAAGTATTTTGGCCTAAAAATGCGATGGAAATTATGCGTTGCAGAGACTCAAAATTGTTCTAAGTAGTTCATGAAGGCTAAACGTCGGAGCCTCGGTGCCAAATCGAAGTGTCAACCGAGGCACTTAGGTTGGGCTTGGTGGTATCGTGTAAGTAATGAGAGTTTACGACTGACACTCCTAATCTCACTAGCCTTATAAACTTCCCACCAGCAGACTGATCCGTGTTTCCCTTTTTACATGCTATTCGCCGTCACCTAACGTTCTTCACCTACCCTAGCCCAACTTCTCCCTTCGTGTTGGCTAAAGTCAGAAGTTTGTTTAGAAGCTGTTGCTAATCCGGGCTTTCCTACCTATTTTCGATAAGGTGATCAACTACCTGCTAATTTGGGAAATAGCCACATTCAAACTTCGGTCAACTCATCATATTGACACTATCTGGTGCATTTTTTCACATATTGTATTTTTTTGAACACATTTGTATAACGTCTTATAATTGTTTTGAGAGAATTATTTTACATATGTAAAATATGGATTGTTGTCAGAGATGAGCTATGTACTTAAATATGCGATTTTCAGTGATTAGAGAATACATTTTGGTTTTGGTTTTCTTTTTGTTATTTTCTGGTACGTCGTAAACCCATTAAATTTGTAATAGTTCGCTATTAATTGTCAAAATTCTTATGATTCTTCAAACAAAAAAAGGAGAACAAATAAATGCTTTAATAGTCAACACACTTCTCATTTTCTGAGGGTGAATTTCGTTTCTTCTCCAACTTGAAGGTGTTGCTTGAGGTGGAGGAGTTGCTGTTCACCATCAGCACTCCACCCTGTGGACGCCTTGCTCGCCGTGGCGTGACGACGCACAGTTCGCCCCTTCCGCTGTCTAACACGTGGTCTACACGCCCGGCGTCATAAGGAAACTTGTTCGTGCGGTTGAGTAGTTGCGCTAGTTTTTGGTTGAACTTATACAACGACCAAGAGAGCAAAGTATGATAGTTATGTTACGCTGTTGTTGTTATGCATCATTGCACACTTTTGTTAGAAAGAATAATGATATAGATGGATATTAATTTTTCTTCTTCTGCGGTTGTGGTTTGTGAAGTAATTCGTATACCCGTTTACAGGATGAAATACGGTGAATATAATGCTTGCCTCGAATAAGGCAGGCCACTGCTGATCCTTTGCAGATTGTGCCAATTGCAAGAAATAAGTGTAATTGTGCAACGCTGCAATATGTGATGTCTACAAGATGTTCACTCCGTCTCTTTACTAGCGGACGTTCCCGCTTACAAGCGTTTCTGTAATATTGCCTTCTCACACACAAGACTTCCTGTTTCGATGAAGGCGAGTGATTTATAAAATTTATTAGTGGCTTTATTCTGCTGTTCCGCTTCCACCTCTTAAGCAGACGCACATAAGAAGCTTTTAGCGGAGAGCGCATTATGCTGTTGAGCGGCAGCCCGCTCGCATCCGCTGGAGTGCTGATGCCGCTCTGCTTGCAAGGCGAAGCTCACGTACTGCGACTGGCGTAAGATGTAGGAAAGGTACCCGCAAAGCGCCAGCGTGGCACTTTGCGATCTGGAGGACGTAGCCGAGTCCTTCGCTAGAGTGAGCTTGGAAGAAAATTCTTTGAAGTGGAATGATACGGATTAGCGAGGAATTATGGATAATTTTCGTGTTTTTATTTGTTGAATACCAATGAAAAAATAATGTCTTTGCGTTCACTAAATTGACCCAATGTTATGAAAATGACCACGTAGATAAATTTGACATCCGCACGCGGACGTAATAATGATGGGATGCTTATCTATTTAAATGTTGATAAAGATGACAACAATCTTTGTGATTTTTAACAACGCCCATAACTCATCATCAGTATATGAATACGTGAATAAAAGTACAAAACTTCGAATTCTCGAAATAACAATATATATTCGATTTATAATATGTTGTTCGTTGTAGTGATGAAGATCACAATTATTCAGTTTTAGAAACCATTGATGGGATGTGGGCCAAACAAACACACGAAGATAAAAACTTATTATTTCTGAAAGTCTGTCTAACCTATATTACTAGAGATGCCTTATGTACACAGAGTTCAGAGACCTGCAGTCAGGTTCTTGGCATTAGTACACTATATTCTGATGTAACCTTTTTAACGGCCTGCCCGTTCTTCCTCTAAAAGACATAATTCGGTGATAAAGTGGCTTCCTTTGAATCTATCCTCCATGAATCAGCAGTATTCTCAAGGGTTGAGATGAATTTGTTCATTGATTCACCACGGTAAACTGCACACTGCAGTCTACACATTGCAAAGAACGGTATTGTTCTTGGAGAGTTTGCATTCTGCTCAACAGGTTAAGGCTAAATGCACCGGTACTAAGTTCAGTTTGTGTCCACCACGTGGTCGCTCCAAAATAAGCAACATATTTATGATACGCGAGGTAAAGGTGGCATTTTATTTTGCGAGTAGGAGAGTTTGTTACATGAGGCCGGTAGACCGAGGCACGAAATACTACGAACAAAATAAAATCACTTTTGGCACGTGTCATACACTAGTTTTTAGACAGCCTTGCTGACTTCCATTTTATTTTAATTCAAATATTCAAATCACTAAGTGTGTACTACATTACTTTAAAATCAATACTAGGTGATGCATTCAATCTAAAGTATGTTGTTTTCTTTGCTTTATTCACAGTTTTATCTCAACATTGAGCATAGTCTTAGTGCCAAAAATTGAACTTTTAGTGCGCTGTGCATGCCCTAAAAGAAACCCCATTTTACAAGTGGCTGTCCAAAAACTTTATTACTAATAACGTCTGAACAGATAGCCTGATTTTCGATACGTAAATGGCACTTAACTAGTTTTTACTATAGAATTCACTTTTCGAAGCTCTTTTCCTAATGAAATAGGCAAATTTCATTTTTCAAATTGTATTTTGTACTTTCTGTAAGAATTTAAAAAATGACGCCATCGCGCTATTATCCCACTTTTTTTATGAATTCTAGCCGAAAGTACGAGAAACAATTTGGAAAATTAGTTTTGGCTATTTAATTTGGAATATTCGGAATAATTCGTAGAGTAAATTGTATTTTTTTTTAAAAGGAAATGCCGTTTACAAATCGAAAATCGAGCCACTCATTCTGTTGTAATGTTGGTAATGTAAATTCCATTCTGATAGTGCTGTTGTTATCTAATTTTTCGACAAGGATTTTTGATGCATTAACCCTTAAGCTGTTTGACAGATTTGCAAACGTGGGTTAACGTTGCATTCATTAATTTTTATGCCTCGATTGACATTGTGAAGATGTAAATTGAGATTGTAAATTATTAAAATTAATATTCTTTCGATTAAAAAGTGTCCACATTTTTGCCAGAGCGTATCACGTGTTCACGACCGTATCACGTGTTTTAGGCCACAAGGTAAACGGTTCGCTTGCAGTTATGGTATCAATATCAATGAATAAAATTGCGAGAAATATGCGACTTATAAATTACGACAGCTATATTATTGGGATGACTGGTAAAAGTCGCCGTATTTTCAATAGCTGTAACAGTCGCAAAGCTTATAAACTGCATTTGCAGAGGTGCGCTAATAAAAATGCACCACCCTCCCATTTATGTTTTTCCAGTATTCTTATTTGCTTGTTACTCGAGCGATGATCTCGACTGAAACAGATCGTCCGCCTCCTGCCAGGCGGCTGGAGCGGCGTCGGGCCGGGCAGCGTTGCGTCGCGTTGAGGCGTGTGGGGAGAACAAATCGCGTCGGCGGATAGCATCTGCGGGGGCGGGTCACGACCAGGCGCGCGCTCGCCCACCCACAGGCGGCTGCCAGGAGACGGCGCGTCGCGCGCGCGTCCGCCCCCCTCATTGCTCGTCTGGTTTTGTTGCTTTGCAATATTTTGTTTAAAAATCTGAAAAAAAATGTTATAGAATGTTATAGGACCCATTTTAGAGGAAAAATTGAGACAGAACTCCAACGTTATCACGTTGAAAATGAATTTTAATTTTTTTTATATATATGAATTTGGCGTGAAAATTCGCTGACAAAAATACCTTAAATTTAAACTATGTTTCCCCGTCTCTACAATTTTTTACGCTCTGATACACACAATATAGGCTGAGAAAAAAAATAAAACGTACAAAACACGTTTGTCGTATCTCTGCAACAGATTGCCCTAGGAGGCTGATTTTTTGTGAATCTACGTCATTTTGCATTCTCTTTCATATGAGCATCGCGATTATCGATTTGGTTTGGGGGCACTTTTCACCGCCTTATTCGGCTATACCCTTTACGAAATTAGGCACTGTTCGGCACGAAAAGTGACCATTTAGGCACCTAACGTCACTCCCCCCCCCCCCCCCAAAAAAAAAAAAATTGTGCCACACGATTCCTTTATCCATTGGACCGTATTTTGTAAGCTTCGCCTTTCCGACAGTAGGCCTGACATGTCTTTCCTCGCCTGGTTTACGAAGACGCCGCGCTGCGGCGATAAGCCAAAACCTGTCAGTGCGTGCTGATCGGAGACCAGTATGAAACATCCTTTTTATTTTGTCTTTCAGAGCTCCTCGCGTTCGGTGTATTGGATGAGAAATTTCGATGCGTAATCGATTGCGTATTCGATTAGATAAGTTTTGCGTTCGGGAAAGTATTTCCGATAGCGTTTCCGTAAAGCAAATTACAAAAATTAGAAATTAAAATATGATCATTCTTGAAAAGTACTGTTTTTTTGGCAAAACCATATTAAAATAGCCATTAATCGCCCTTTTGAAACATTTTAGGAACTACTAGGTGCTTTCAATGTATTTCTTCATGATTCTAAAAATCTGCAATTATTTCCCGCAATATCATAAAGGAACTAAATAGGCATTTGTCCTAAAATCCTAGGTCTAGTCATTAGTAATATACCTTTCTAATGCAATTCCAGGATTGAACCTGAATTAGTTGCTTTTCTCAATCTCTCGGACGATTAAGGTTTTTATAACTGTAAAATTGAATGTGAAATATGCAAAACATGAAAAACCAATCTTTTGAAATATAAGAGACTTACAAAATGGCTAGTTCTCAATACTTCCGCGGGCTTTCTAGAAAGGCCGGGAGGTATTCATCTTGCCGGCTTTGTCACTTACTCCTCCTCTTACAGTTAATTATACTCATTACTCTACTGATACTATCATTATCATATTACATTTTATTTCTTGAGTGCTGGTTATATCATGATATGACCTCATTGAATCGTAACTTTCCTCATAGGAGCTCGCGCCCTTACCAGTAGTCCAGTTGGCCTTATTGTAGCTTCAGCCTTGCTTAAATGATAACGCACCCACAAAAAAACAACAACAAAAAAAAAAAGTAGATTCCTTGAGGGGAGTGAATCTTAACTCCAGTGTTGCCAACATATTGTAGTAAGGTCGCATTGACGAAGTGACTGGTAGGGACTCCTTGGATGACGCCCCAAAGCCTACAAAAGTCTATCGCGACCGATTTGACTGTTTTTGCTCCTTCTTTTAATTATTAAATGTCTATTGTTTAATATCTCGTTGCTTCTTAGTCGTTTTTTATTAATGAGTAGTAAAGCATGTGTCGTTCTGAAAGATCTCTACCTTTCTGAATTAAGAAATGTATTTAAATTTGGAACTTCTTTCTTGCAAAAAACATTTCTGAGCAAGTTTTATTTAATTAAAAGAAGAGATAGCGTTTATGAAGAACAATCCTAAAACGCTCTGCAGATTGTAAAAAATGTTGGTCTCCATTTAGTACTAATGAATTTTTAATGTAAAGATTTTTAATTTACTAATTAAAAATGTTCATTCCGCCTGAGATATGGAATAATATTATGGGGAAATACATCTTATAGCTCCCAGACTTTTAGATTACAAAAACGAATTGTACGAATAATAACCAAATCCCACCCACGTGATTCATGTAAGCTTCTCTTCATTAATCTAGGAATTCTACCATTACCGTGTCTTTTTATTTACGAATCAGTGGTTTTGTAAAAATGACTTGCTCAAGGGCGGAATATATTTTCAGAAAATGCCGAAGTCTATTACTATAACACTCGACGTAGAAATCACATCGAAGTAACATTTATTTTATTCAATAATACAATGTTTCTATACAATTAGAGACTATACTGAGCATCACAAGAAAAGTAACATTAATTTTAACAATGATACATAATGCATTATTTACCATTTGGACTGTATAAATGAGTATAAACAACCTGTAACAACTATTGTACTACAGCTTCCGGGTCAACGACCCCCATCTCGATCAGGTTTTTCGTCCAGTTTCCCTGATCCATTGAGCAAATGCTGAGATGGCCCTTGTTTTGCTTCTGGACATAAATGTAACTTCATTTTCTGTGCACGTCTTCTAGAATTCAGTGGGAAATACAATTATTCAAATTATCGTTTCCATGTTGTCGCGGCAGGAAGTAATAAGAGCCAAAATTTATTGCTTATTTATCATTGAAAATAGATTTTTTTACATGGGAGTTTTTTTTTGTTTTTTTTCTCCCTTTCAAAATTCAAAATTTATTGCTTATTTATCCTTGAAAATAGATTTTATTACATGGGAGTTTTTGTTTTTTCTCCTTTCAAAATTCAAAATTTATTGCTTGTTTATCCTTGAAAATAGATTTTATTACATGGGAGTTTTTGTTTTTTTTCCCTCCCTTTCAAAATTCAAAATTTAAGTAGTATATGACTTAGTGTAGGGATCACAGAATTTTGAAAATGTGCACACAATTCACTTTTCCCCATAGCACGTCATACGCAGTTTATAACTGTTTTTTGACATAAAAATAAATAAATAAAAAGTGTTCATTTATGTTGATACTTTAATATGACTAAGTAAAAGACCATTGTTATATTATATCTGTTACGTATGTAAACACCCATTTGAAAAAGTGTCCATTTATTGTAATGTATTGACTGCTCTTAAATAGTGTACTTGCAAAATAGGATTATATTCCTGAATATACGTGTTGCACTAATACACATATTATTATTATTGTATTTTGATGAGAATTATTTTTATTGTTTTAATAATTTGTGCAATAAAATATAATAACAACAATAATAATGACAACAATAATACTATCATTAGTAAAATGGTTGGCAGTGGAACAAGACAATGCCAGACCAGAAGCTTGGGGGTTGTAGGTCCAACTGGATGCACGTTGTAGGACGACTCAAACGTTGTCGTTGAAAGTAGCAAGCACTGGAGAAGTGGACGTGAGTACATGCAATTGGTAGGTAGCTCAATAGCCTGCAGTGAAGTGAACAAAGAGAATGGGAGGAAGCAAGACAATGAACAAATTGCTGCTCTTTATGTACCCTGACGTACGTGTGTGCTTTAGCACGTACGGTTGCGTGCAGTGGAAAACAGAGGGTTTCGCTCTTGACTTTGCACATGTGTATGCTTTTGCGTACGAAGACCTTCATCTTTTTGTTCTCTTTTGTTCTTTATCCCATCATGTCTCTTTTCTGAAACCTTGTATTCTCTGCACATTCCTTCTGATTCTTCCTACTTTCCTTGTCTCCATTCATCGGTTTCCGTTTTCCTCTCTACGGGCCGCTGCGTCAGCACCATCTATGTGTACCATAAGTACCTCAATGGGACTAGGCGCTATAGGATCACGAGATACGCGTGTGCAAGAATGTGGACAAGCAGGGGCCTGCAACAACAGAAATGCTGCTAAACAATACCTGACAAAATGGTTTTCCAAACAGTTGCATGCCTGTTGCTCAAGATAAAATAAATAAATATGTATCGTAAAACATTGCAATAAAATAAATATTTTAACAAATCAGTATTCACGAACAGTGTAAAGTATATATAATATACGCGCACACGATTCAACAGATTTTTACGCACCAACAGTATCATAAAAGTTGCTATTGCTTGGCACAATACGTGAATAGTCAATATTTAATGGTAGGCGGCCTCTTCCCTATAACTTTGCCATGTTGTATGCAGTGACGCACTGAGCATGAGAATTCAGTGGGTAAGCGTCTTATGAGAATATGCGGAATATCACAATCAAATATTTGCATTTGTAAGTCAAAATCAAAACTCATTGTTTTGGATTTTTGCCGAGTTCCTGGGCATTTCCCAGGCCGGACGCTGCAGTTTTCTTTAAATTTCTGCGCGCATTTTAAATTATTATTACATAATTCGGTTTATTGTATTTTTCGAATGAAACTGTAGACACATTTCAAATGGCCGGAGGCCGGATTTTTCTTTGAATTTCTGGGCGCACTGGAAATGAATAATGTAGATGGCTGATATGGGCTCACGAGACATGTCGGCATGATTGAGGAAGGAGGAGGCTGGTAGGTACCACGGTGGCTGCACCCGGAGTAATGTCATCCGGGGGAAGGGGCGCCAAAAGGCACTGAAAGGTATAAACGAAGAATGTCAACCCCGGTGTAAACATCCATGGGATTCGAACCCATGACCGCAGTACTGTACGGTACCTGCTGCGCTAGACGCCTAGGTTAGTAAACAGTGGAGACGGCTTTGTGGCAGAAGGGTCCGCTGCAGTTGCAGCCCAATGGTGTTAAACGGGAATGCATGCATTGTTTTGCACAGGCCGCGGCCGCCTTGACCTTGCGGCGCAGCTCCTGTCTCGCGTCGCGTCGCGTCGCGCCGCTGCGCGCTCGCTGCTGCCAGGGATCGCGAATCGATTCGCGCGCGGCGCGGCCTTGCGGGATTCGCGCGAGAGCGGGTGGCGCGGGTGCCACCGCGGCGCACGCTCATCTCTTCGCCCCGCGGACACCCACCTGCGTCTCGCCCGGAGCGGCGAGGATTGGAGGATTTTCGACACTAGCTTTCAGCAGGTCGAATTCAGTCGCGCCTGGAAGAGAATTGTAGCGGCCGGCTGCTGTGATCGGTAGTTTTCCGTGGTTTCTCCGATCAACACCAGGCGAATGCCGGAGCAGTACCCTCCCAAGCGGGCCACGGACCGCGCGCGATCTGTCCTTCCTCCTCCCGTGTCCTATCCTCTCCCCTTACTTACACACACGTATACTAACATGCACTACACTACCACATATTCCGGGAGACCGGTCGGGAGCTTAGAACTTGTCCGGCTGGGGCGGTGCCCCGCTGGTGGAGAGTCCTGGTTTGGGGGAAACCTCACTAGCCCACGGTAGGTCGGCGCCGGATGTCGCCATCCGTCGGGGGAAGACCACCGCCATCTCCCGCGAAAAAACATGCACTACACTAACGGGACTAATGACCAAAGCAGTTGACGCGTCCGGAAACACGAAAAATCAGTCAATCAACCGGAGCGGCGGCGTATCGTCTGCACCTCTTGCTCAACTTTTCCTAAGCCGTTTACCTATCTACCCCCAAAAGGCAAAACCGACTGCATCCCGGTCCGTTTTCCTTAGTGTGAGAATTGATTTCTACGTTTACCGCGGTCTGCGTGGGGTTATTTTGATAGCTTATAATTGTTTTTGTCTGTTTTCAATAAACATTTGCATGTCCTGACAGCGTTGAAAACCACCACTTAAAAGTTTGTGGAACTGAAACAGAAACCTATATTCTTACCTCGCTGACGTAACCGATTTCCGAAGATTCTGCCAATATCATCTGCGTTTGAGATTTTCTGTGCAATGATGCGTTATGCACTACTTATGAATGCAAACCTAGGTGACATTTTGACTCCTTCCGAAACACCGGATCAACGAAACGGGTAAGCATTCGGGCTGTGCCCTCACATATAACGAAAAGTGAACGGGGATTAGCGGGGTTCAGAGAAAATTGACCTCGGGATGCAGTCGGGCGAATCCGGTCGCCCGCCAGGGAAATGGCTTGGCGGTTGGAAGACCTTTGATAGTTGGATTTGCAACGGTCGTAATCGAACACGGATGTGAACAATTCAGTGACATGCGTGGTCTCTTTATGACCGTTTTCTTCGCTTGTGACAAGTCTCCTTTTCTTACCGGTAGCGGTAGCTCAGTGCATCAACTGATGTCACTGCAGCGCCTCTGTCCGGGAGGTCCTAGGTTCGAGTCCTGACGGCGGCAGGATTTTCGACACTAGCTTTCTGCTAGGTCGAATTCAGTTGCTGTCTGGAGGTAGATTCTAACGGCCGGCTGCTCTGATCGGTAGTTTTCCGTGGTTTCTCCGATCAACACCAGGTGAATGCCGGAGCAGTACCCTACCAAACGGGCCACGGACTGCGCGCGATCTGTCCTTCCTCTTCCTTATCCTATCCTCTCCCTTACACACACACTTACACTAACATGCACCACACTATCACATATTCCGGGAACCGGTCGGGAGTTTAGAGCTTGTCCTGGCTGGGGCGGTGCCCCGCTGGTGGGAGAGTCCTGGTTAGGGGTATCCCAGTAGCCCTCGGTAGATCGGTGCCGGATCTCTCCATCCAGCGAGGGAAAATCACCACCATCTCCCGAGAAAAAACATGCACTACACTAACGGGTCTAATGACCGAAGCAGTTGCGCCCGGAAACACGAAAAAATCAATCAATCAATCTCCTTTTCTTCTCGCGCCGTATTCCTGGTGAGTTGTGGCGATCAGATTTCCTTCGATCGAAAAATTATGAAATAGTGTATAATGATTTAGATGACGTCCAGCAGTGCATTGTGATTTGACTTTAGTTCTTATTACAGAATCATTAGATATTCTTTCTTATCATGGAGTTCGAGCCCAAAACCTCAGCGCGGAGTCGTTGCCTGCTGCAGTCGCCTGCATTAAAGCAGAGTGAAGATGTTTTTCTGGCAGAAGTGGTCGATGCAGTTACAGGAGAAACGGTGATTTAACGTTGAACGAGAAATTCTCTTAATTTTAATTTGGCAATTTGCTCGAATGCGAAACCATAGTTACGACAAGAGTATACTACTCTTTAGCTTATTTCAAGAGTGCGAAAAATTAGCATTTGACTACTTATGTTAACATTTCATGTTGGATTGATGATGCGGACTGTGATAAAATGATAGATTACATAAGACGTGTGAGATAGATCCCACGGATGTGAAGACTCGACACAGAGAATGTTGACGTAGTGACGCTAACATTACTCCATATCTCTTGCTGATTAAGTTGATTCTATCATTAGAACCCTTTTAAGTGGAGGATTTCTGAAGTGGTATTTCCTCATTTTTTCTTTCTAGTATTTTTCAAGGTAAATAATTAAGATGTAGTGACTCTAAATGTTTACTGTGACTTAATGTTTAGACCGAATTGCGTATGTTTATGAGAAAAAGAAGTCCGTCTGTAAATGGGAATCACAAGCATGCTCATATTGTTTACTTCGTTTTCCCGTCAAAATAGTTAAAACGCGAACTGTTTTTTTTTTCGATTATAATAAGAACAGTATTAATCGTAATTAATTGTAACATTCAAGGCGCCCTATTCCATCTCAAAAGTGGTCGCCCACCTTCTCGGCCATTGAGACGAGGGATTCCATTCAAATGCCTGCTCATCTTGCAAAACTCAATAACATGCATGTTTTAATTGAGCTATGTGTGCCTTGGGAGGGAGATGTAGCAGTTAGTTGGTTCCAGCTAATGGGAATTACCGGCGCCTCGGGCGAGGCGGGGCGGGTGGGCGGGGCAGCAGCGGAGGGCGCGCACGGGCGCCTGAAGTCACAGCCCGAAATACCGCCCGAGCTTCGCGTTGTCGCGCGTCGCATCGCAGCAATTGGAGTGAGCGACGCGGGCGCTCGAGGTTCGCGATGTGTCATATGGAGGGAGGGGGAGAGGACTGGAGCAGAGGGCGGGGCGGGAAATGTTGTGGGGAGGGGGCGGGGTTAGGCACGGCGCCTCTGCGCTTATGGGCGTTTGTCATCGTTCTGGTTCCATCTCATGACGTCCCTGGTTTCCCTCTGTAGAGGTTGAGACCACTCATCCGGGGGAATCTAGCGAACGAGTAGTCTGACAACGGGGCAGAGGTTGGTAGCGCTGATGGTTCTTCATTGTCTGAAATTTTCTATGTAGAAACTAGGAATAATTAATTATAGTTTAATTCTCTGATCCAGAATAGTTTTTGCAATTGTGTATCAATCTGACTGTTTGCATCCTGACATCTGACGTGAACCCAATGAACACTGCTCCCTAACTGATAGAATAATTCGATGAACCATTTAATCCAATTCACCAATTAATGCTGACAAATTATTTTTTCCTTTCACACCGTTGATAAGAAGGCATTCGTGGGAATTCGTTCGTTGTTCACTGTTGAATACTGGTAGTTTTCCTTCTCGGATGGAAAAATAACTTATAGGGCGATTTAATATACCTTAGGAGCACAATAGACAGTAGCAAATAATTATCTCGATGTAAACATATATTAATAAATATACTGAAATAAATCTTTATATGATGGGCCTCGCCCTGAAAGCAAATAAATTGTAACATTCTGTTTCATGATATCGCGTAGAAATTCGAACTAATTTTATTCCCAAAGAGAACGATTTGTCATTGCGTAACATTTCATTCTTTCTTTTGAGTTACTCGCTGCCAGGTGAGCGGCAGTCCCTTGCAGAGTGACTACCCCATTTTTTAACCTTTGTGTGCGTCTGGGTAGATCCTGTAGGCGCTTTCGGTTTGTGTTCATGTTGGAGGGTACGCTTGATTGATTGTCGCTTCCGATTAATGTAATGACTCAACACCTAATTAAGTTAATGACTACCCCCAACGCCCTTTTTCTTCCCCTTTCGGAGGGAACAGACGGGGAACGATGCTCACTCACGCGAACACCTGGCTTTGCGGGTTTGTAGATGAATGGTTGATAGTGTGATAAAAAGAATATTTCGGGAATGGAGGATCGGTAGAAAGAACAAGGATTAAGCGGGATCTTGATATGCAAACGGGGATGATTCGAAGTTTGACCTCTTGATTTGTGTGTTGTGGAAAATGTGTAAATATTGTAGCTGCAAAATTTATTTGAATACATTTGGGATAGCATACAAAGATTCGTTTCGAATAACAAAAAAATGTTACCATTATTCGTGAGAGATTGATGGCGGACTGGCAAGTAAGGAAACTATAACAGATGAATAGTCTTAATTTATATCTATAAAACTCAAAAATCACTACTTCGCAACTCTTAATGCAGTTCTAATACAGTGTCGGAATAACCGATGCTCGTAGGAAAGAGTTGAGTCAGTGTGGTGGAACGAGGGGAATAATTAGGGGTGTAAATGGACCTTCCCTGCCTAGATAGTAATTCAGTGTTCCTTAAAGACGAAAATCTTCTTACAAGAAACTGAATATTTTGAAAACAATAGATAATAATTTTAAAAAAATGTTGCAATAAAGTAATAAATACAGAAATAAATACGCGAATTAATGTAAAGGTGTTGTTTTAATCATTATGTATGATGTATTAATCTTTGTCATGGAAGTCTCCCTGCTCGTTACTCTTCCGAGTACTTGCCCCCTCTTACAAAGGAACGCATCTTGGTTATACTGCGATTTATTCGGAGCTGCATCTGACAGGTCATCAGCTGTTACGGTGCCATCCAATCGGGACCTTACTCGTCACTACAGTGACGTCACTATGGTGGCGTTCAACCATCCGATTGGATGACAGCGTAACAGCTGAGTCAGCTCCGAAAAAATCAAAATATAGCTCCAAACCGCCGATATCGTGCTCAATGGCGGGTCGCCTCGCTTCGGCAGGCCGTGCGCTCGTGGGATGACCTCAGGCGCCGCGTACGGCGCGGGGCATGCGCTCCCGCATGAGGCCCGCGAGGCGCGGCGCGGCGCGGCGCGGCGCGGCACGGCACGGAGCGCTGAGGCGGGGGCGAGGGTGAGGGTGGGCGACGGGTGCGGGGGCGGTGGGCGCGCGCGCGCCGCCGCGGTCCCAGGGCAATTTAAAGGGCCGCCCGCCAAATGAGACACAATCCAATTTGCGTGGCGCTCAATTGGTGGAACCCGAGGAGGAGGCGGCGGCGTGGGGGAGGACGAGGCGCTGCTGGGCGACGCGACGCGACGCGACGCGACGCGACGCGACGCGACGCGACGCGACGCGACGCGACGCGACGCGACGCGACGCGACGCGACGCGACGCGGCGTGCGGGCGGAGCCATGAGCCATGTGCTGAGCGGTATGCATGGCTGTGTACAGAACGGGGAGGCGGGATGGGTTGGTGAGGTGAGCGATATGAAGGGTAGGTGCAGGTTGGTGTCTTGGATGATGTATATGATAGTGTGCAGAGCGGTATAGGAGATTGTGTACGTGTTGGTGCCTTGAGCCATGTGCTGAGCGGTATGCATGGCTGTGTACAGAACAGTGTAATGGGGAGCTAGGGGCAAAGTACAGAGCGGTGTATGGGGGCGGTGTGCGAGGCGTCGAACAAGGCTGTGTACAAAGAGGCGTAATCGGCACTGCATTATGTGGTGAGAGGGGCGGTGGACAGGCTGGCATCTGAGCGGTGTGCATTAATATGCATATAGATAGTGAGGGAACCGCTTGTGGCGAGGGGTGCATGGCAGCGTGTCGCCTTCACCTAGGCTTCAAGAGTCCTGCCATGGAAGGGTATGGCAGTTCGGAGAGTAAACCAGTGCTGTTACGATCCACCATATACGAATACCCGGATCGTTCTCTTTTCTCCACTGTAGGAAAGGGTCTATTCCGCATCACGTGATGTGGAATTTGTAATTGCCAAATCGTGATATTGGGAGGATTTCTTGAGTTCACCTTTTAACTCTATCTCGCATTGTATAAGAAAACCGTAGTTATTCATTTCTTGTGGCATATCTTTGGTGTATGTTCATAAATTTAAAAAAGATGAAGAATTTGCTTGAAATTAAATTGAAATGAATTGTGGACAGTGGCGCACCTGAGGGAGCTAAGGGAGGAGGGGCTCATGGGGCTTCCCCCCTCAAGCTAATTTTACACATTCAAAACTAAAGAGTTTTCTAATTTTCTGTACTGGCAAAAGTTATCCAGTATATCAATTGTTAACATTATAAATATTTACCCTAGGTCAACAAATTAAAATACTGTGGGAATTCTGATTGGATGTTGTTGATGTTTTATAAGAAGAAATAAAGAAGTCATCTTCGTCAACATATGATATGTTGACGAAGATGACTTCTTTTATTTCTTCTTAAATTAAAATACATTATATTCAGCATAAAGGAAAACTTCTTTATAAAAAAAACTTGTCGGCTGTACTTTTAGTACCCCCGTCCCCAAGAAAAATCCGGGGTGCGACCCTGAATGTGGAGTTTATATTTTTGATATGTTGCTCCACAAATAAAGGGCTTGGGTTTGAAATCACCTTGAATGTCGTAATTAAACAGCCAAAACACTGAAAAATATACTTGGGCCACGGCGTCTCTCGGACTGTCAGGGCTAATAATGAAGCAGAGGTCTCCTAAAGTATACAATGCAAATGTTTTGCGGTATCTGAATCCAGTAATTAATGTGCGTTTCTGTGTCTGCCGTCACGTGTGTCTACTCGTTTCGCCCGCATCCGTGGTGGTGGTGGTGCGCGTGCGTTCCCTACAGCGCCGCGCAGCTCCGGAGGGCGTCTGAAGGTGGCGGGCCCCGGCCGGCCACGCCCTCTGGACCAAGTTTCGTTAATTGGCCCTCGAGGAAAATGTCTTGGGGCCCCGACGCTAATTGCAGGGGGATCTCTATGTGTTGGAACCCTTAGAGGCCCACACAGGGCGCATGGTGTTGGTTATCAGAAGATCACTCGATAGATTGCTGTCTGTAATGTCTGGCTGATGTGATTAGTAAAATCTTTGTTTTTTGTCTCCTTCGTTTTGTCGGTGTGGAGATTTGAGAGACGAGGCCAGTCATTCCTGAGGAAATAAGTATGATGCACTTGTACAAATTTTGGTGATGTTTTCGAGCCTCTTAATTCGGTTAAGCAAGCAGCTTTTTTAAACTGAAATGTTTATATTCAAAATCCAAATAGGATTTGTATTCAACTTTGATGAAGAAAAGAATAACAATTTTTTCGAGAATGTTTCTAATTAGATGTCTGATGATGTAATTATACCAGTCGGCGCAGCTGCCTTCAGCCTTCACTGCTGATTTCAAGTCAATAGTAAACCAGACATATTCGCCAAAAAAAACAACTTGAAAACGTTTATCCTTACATTTATTGATTAAATTCATTTTAATAAATTTAACTTTTAATTTTGCTATATTCGTTTGATCAGATGTGGTTCGTTGTAGCTAAAATTATTTTCCAGCATCTAAATTATGAGTGATATTTAATAGGAAAATCACGATCGGTTCGAGTTTAACGTCCCATTCAAGTCCATCTTGAAAATCTTGTAACGCCGGTAAAACTGAAGAACTAAGACATGTGACTTCAACACCTACAAGTCACGTTGGGGACTTCCTCTTCAAATTTGGGCGAAGCAGGATGAGGAAAAGGAACTAACTTCACTGTTCAAGGTATGAAAATGATTGCTACGGGGGTCTGGTTATTGTATTTTAATGTGATTCCAAAACTAATTGTTAAGCCATTTTAGCGCCAAAAATTTGCTTCCTTTGCCTAGCTCACACTCAGTAGTTATCAATTGGCTCGATACATAATCTGTATAAATCAATATTTTTTAATCTATTGCTCGTCGTTCTATTATAAAATATAAATCTCATAAAATATATGATTTATTGACACAAAGCAGGAGTTTTTGGAACGTACCGAACGGGCGTGATAAATACAGTTTTTTTAAAAAATTTCTTTCTTCTCATTCAACATTTATGTCTCTCGAGGAGTTTGAAAATAGTACATTTTATAACATTTTGGATATGGCCATCCTTAGCAAGAAGTACTCATTCCTACTCGTGAACATGGTTTAAGTTTCGAAGGTTTGTTCAGGCTTCAAGGTTTGGTCTGAGGTGAAACGTTGTAAGTTAAGGTAGCATAGGAAGGGTGTAAAAAAAGTTACGGTGGTCTCAGTCAATCCTTAGGGAACCTTGATTTAATACAGGGCCATAAAGCACGACGACCCAGATTAAATATTGTGGAACAGGGTGAAGAGTAAATATTTTGATAGAAATGGTCGGCTATATTACTTATGTGTTCGTCTAGTGGCAATATATTTAACTCGTGATGAATTTGGGAATTTGGAATAAACCATGGTGACTTGAGGATCTTTCTTAGGAACTTATTTTGGAATGCAACTAACTTTTGGAGGTTACTGGTTCCTACGCCACCACATACTGGACATGCATAGGTTAGAGTGGGTTGAATAATTAATTTGTATTGTAATATTCGGCTTTCTATATTATTGGCAGATCGAGAGTTAAGTAAGGGGAACATTTTTTATGTTTCGACCACGGCTTCATTAGCAATTGCGTGTATGTGGGTTTTCCACGTTAGTCTTTTGTCAAATAATACTCCTAGGTAATTCACCGGTGGAGAAGTCCATGGGATGAGATTCCCCTGATGAGAAACGGGATGCGGTTTGAAGGTGTTCTCTAGATGTACAGCAAATATTTCTGATTTTTCTTTGTCAGAATAAATTCTTTCCGATCCATGTCCTAAAGGAGGAATTTTTACTTTTTCTTTGGTAATCCTTTTAACACTTGACCAAAGGTGCCTTGAGTTAGGGTGAATTTCCGCAATAAATTTATTATAGTTCTATAGACGTTCTATAGACTATAGACTATTGCTATAAGGTACTTGACACTTATTTGAAAGTTGACGTTAAGGATGTTGTTTCTCTCTGTGAGCTTGCTTGTTCCGGAAATACCATTCCGGAGTCTACGGCAGTATTCGTTCTGCCAAACTCGAGAAGTACACTACTAAAGGCCGAAACGGCCTAACCACCGGGAACTACCTTTAACCGGGCCGAATTGACAGGTTCGCTGCTAGGGTGAAAATAAGTAATTATCGGGGGAAAATAAGTAATTATCTTTGCGGTGGTGAAATATGCGGAACCGCGTGTGTGTTGGTAGAGGGCGGAGCAATCCTCCGCCGCGCATTGCTGGCAACAAAGCGGCCGTAGAAATCTTCGTCTAATAGAACGGAGGAATTAACTGTCCCCACCTTCCTTGGGTTCTTCAAAATTTCTAATAACTCATGTTCTTTCCTAAAACTAAAGTTTGGGATTTTACAAATAAAGGAAAAATAAACGTAACTTTTCTCATGAATATGTTTTTGAATTTTTGTACAGTCTCAACAAGTAATTGGTAAAAATGGAACTTCGCAATCTTATATTTCTCCTTGCCAGCCCATCTATTATCTCAGTAAGATTTTTAAATCCAAGATGAAAAATATAGAAATAGTTTCAAGACACGCGTCCAATAATGATGAGAAGATGATGAAAGATGATAACATTCTAAATCAAGTTCGTATTCTTCCGTGGACATCTTTTAATTTTTGTGTGAAACCTTTTTTCGTCTACTTGCAACGTGGCGTGTGAGATATTATTAGGAAAGCTCTCGGACGTCCTGGTGACGCCGTGTCATCCCATCATATCGTGGTCTTCTTCAGCTCAGGAGGATGAAGATATTTTCTTTAAATAGGGTGAAAACTGTACAAATCTTATCGAAAAAAGCTGTGGAAAACCGGAAAAATTGAGGAAAATTAATTTCAAGAAATGAGTGGCCACCCTCGGATATGAACCGCGAATTATTTGAAGGGCTCAGTAGAGTAAGAGGCTATCCCACTTTGGCATAGTTCTGAGGTAATGAGGGTTTTACCTAAACTTACCTCGTATAACTCAGTACATATTTAAACTCTTAAACACAATACACTTGCATATAAGTCCATGGTGGATTTAAGTAACCTTTTTTTTTCACTAAAAGCTCAATATTTGAAGTTTCGGAATGCTAATAAGTAAATTTCACAAAAAATATGGGATAGACCCTTTTTTCTCCTGAGCCCTTCATTTGTCCCTCGTTTTCGTTTTCGCGGGCCTCCCTCGGCGCACGCGGCGCGCGCTTTCTCGCTAACCTGGCTCGGGCCGCGCGGCCGCCCGAGCGGATGTGCTTCTAATTGGCGCGCGGCGCGGCGCGGTGCCTCGCCTCGCATCGGCGCCACTTAGCGCTCGTGCGGCGGCGGGCAGGTGTCAGCCGCGCGGCCGCCCGCCCCCCCGCGCCCGCGTTCCCGGCCAGCCTCCTGCCGCCCGCAGCTGCGACATCTATTGGACCTGGCCGTCCAATGGCCTGCCATGTCGGAGGGGAGGTGGGTGTTGAATTATCGGATGGATTAACACCTTCGGCGGGTCATGGCGTAATGGTACCTGCCACCGCCTCTGTCCAGAGGCCTGGAGGGGGTCGATCGGAGAGGCGTTTGTCAGTGAAACTCGAATCTAATAATCATCATAAATATTTAATATATTGTCGCTGTGATTCAATACATTTTGCGTCTCCGAGCGATACGAACTTCTAAGAATATATATAACTCACTAGATAGTGGCACCACCTCTACCAAGATTGAACATTATTATTGACTTGGATTTTTATTTTAGTATCAACTTGAAGATCTGGACATTTCACCTTTGGGTTCTGCCGTCACTGTCTGGCGGAATAGACGTCCTACGGAATAGACTTGACCATCAATTCGATTTTAATAATTTCAGTTTCCTTCGTGTAGTGATTCTGATTTTGTTTCTCATTGACCTCCATCCCCTAAAATGAAATACTTGAAATTTGATTGAAATAGTCATTTTAGTTGCCATTTTTTACCAGTAGTATACCAGTTAGTGTATAATTATATTTATTTTTTCTCCAATATTTTCGACAATCAGTGTATCAGTCATGATAGTACAGATAAAATAGGTACGCGCAACGGCAAAGGAGATTTGGAATAATGACATTTATATGTCATTTTTCTCCTCAGACCCTGTTCATTCATCGTTTATGAATTGTCAGATCTATCATGCAAACGAGAACACTATTATACAGTGTAATCGGCTGTTCTCGGGAAGACGGCACTAATTGACGACCGCGCGACCTCCCGCGGGCGATAGTGCGAGTGCCGGCCGATGAATGAATGGGCAGCGACTCTGACAGATGTGCCCCGCCCCTCTGCCCCTCTTTCTCTTCGGCCGATGGGACGAAGGTTGGCAGCAGTGGCTCGATGATCGTTGCGACGCCTGTCGATAGCCGGTCTGTCGGAAGCATATAAATGAATTCGGGGCTCGCGTTGGGTGCTGTCGGCTCGGGCTTTGCCACGCATCAATACGATTGACGGCTGTGGATTGTGACATTTTTGGGCTTCCGATCTCCGAGCCGCGGTCCTGTCCCTATTTCGAATTCCCGCGAAATTTGTTTCAATCCGTGAACACATCTCTTACATTTCTCAATTTTTTATGTGCTCGTGAAAATGTACTGAATAGATAAAATAATGTGGAATTCAATTAAAATTTATATTTTTAAGGGTAAAAGTTAAATGTGTTTACATGTTTTATAATATAACATATTTATATTCTCGTAGTTATGAGCATTTAATTAAATTTTATCATTTGAAAACTGCTGTTTTAGAGACAGTGTCACAAATACGTTAAATTTCGAATTCTATACGAGATAAATTCTGTAAGCTATTGCTGAAAAAGGTTGAAAGTTCATATTTAAAAGACGAAGGTTTCATTGATAAGTATTGCTGGTATTTCTCATATCAATTACGGAAATTCTTATAGTTGCGCGTATTGTCATGACAACGGATATCTCATTGTCAAAAAAGCTCACGAGTGTGTTCTGTTTCCACATTCCTCTGAAATTAGATCTAAATTTAACTTTTTCAAATAAACGATTTGAAACCTTTTCTGTAATATATACTATGTATAGTTGTTTACATACCCACCTTTTATCTCATTTCGAAAATATTCTGCGCAATCATTTTCTCGCTATTGATAACAAAAGATTGATAAATATGATCACTTTCCAATTCTTCATCGTATTGACACTTCCCTTAAATAATTAATATGAAGAAAAGTAATGTTTATTCTCAACGTCAATTTTAAAGGACATGAAATTTAAAGCATTGGAGCGTTATCACGTGTATCTTTTAAACTACGCGATCAAATGGCAATGGCGATGGCGATGGCATCGCCAATCAAATGAAATAAATTGGCACCAAGCGGCGGCGATGGTGTAACGGTTATCGTTTCTGACGGTTATACCCAAGTTCGCGGATTCAAACCCGATCTCAAGCCGTTGATTTTTAAGGCGAAAAAATCCTTCGTATGCCTTCCTTCGGAGGGGAAGTAAAGCCGGATGTCCCATGTTAGTACATTTACTGCATGTAAAAGATCCTCAAGCCTAAATGAAGCCTCTGAGCTCAATTCAAATTGCCTGTTTCGTCGCCCAAGTAATATCTTCTTTCTCTCCTTGTAGGTGAAAGGAGCGTAACGAAATTTGCGTGGTCAGACGGAAGAACAGGCCTCATGGCCATAGTCTCGCCACGTAAAATAAGGCATTCATTCATTCATCAAATGAAATAAATTGGCACCAAGCACACGCACTTAATTGGCACCAAGTTTCCACAATTAATTGCACTATTAATAAAAGACCTAAATATGAAAATCTAAGATGCTGGTTGAAAATAATGATGAAAGAAAATGCTGGACTTGGTGTCCATCGCCGCGTCGGGCGGTCAGCGAGCAGGCGGGCGGCGGCGGCGGCGGGGGCGGCGGCGGGGGCGGTGGCAGCAGAGCCCGTTCTGCCGGTCGATTGCAACGGCGCGGCGTGGAGCAGCCCTGCACAGCGCGCCTCTGTTTTTGCCGCGCCATTGTCGGTGCCTCGCCAAAGCCGCCGCTCGCCACTTCGTCACAGGAGCCACTGTTTCTCTCTTCTCCACCCCCCTCCCCGACGCGCCACCAGCGGCTCCAGCCAATGCTCCTCTGTGCTACCTCCAGGCTCTCCCGCTGATTCGTGGTCCTTCACAGTTAGCGAAACCCGAATCATCTTTTGACGTGTCCTTTGTCACTTTTAATATTCTAATATGTAGTTATTATTTCATCTTTTTATTTAACATTTTCCGATCTGAGTGCTTTCGATTCAAATTAGTCTGTCTTTATATTGTAAAATATCTCACTTTCCTGTACATCGTCCTATTTCGATCCTTACCACTAGCAGTACGTGTTAGAGGTCCTTTATTCTATATCTTTCCTATATTTCTCTCTTTTTCATTTTATTTCTCTACTTTTTCTCGCTTCTCACTTTCTTCCTTTTTTCGTTCGCATCCTCTTCCTTTGCGTTTGCACCTAGGTGACTCCCAGATTCCCGTCTGTGCGTTGACAATGCAACACGTTATTCGCGCGTCTATGTGGCGGCGGAGGTAGCGCCGCGGGGAACTGGTTTGGCGGCGCGGAGGGTGACCGGTCCGGCGGGTCGCGCGGGGGCGGGGTCGCACGCGGTGACCCTGGGGTTGGCGGTGTTGGCTGGGGCGGCCGCGCGCGCGCGCGATGATCGGAGACCCCCCGTCCGGATTTAGATTTTCCCTCGTGCGCAGCCCCGCGGCTGAGCGCCGCTCTCTCGGAAGCACAAGGAGGGCGGAAGCGCGTTTGCGCCCGCAGCACGGCCTCCTACACTACACAAGTTATGGACGCGATGCAGTTGGAACTCCTGCCCCAAAAGTGGTTTTATTTGCGCGAAGATTTGGAAGGAAAGCTAGCTTTGCAGTCCCAAAAATGTGTCAATCCAAGCCCGAATTCGCATTTTCAGTTTACAGAAGCAAATGAACTTCGGTCACCTCAAGGTAGACAATTATTATAATTAATAAGTAGTACGTATAAAATGCATTTACGTTAAAATAGGTAAAAAAAGCAAAATAAAACTCGATATGTTTCATTACACGGTACATGTACTTAAAGCATTTAAATATCTTGATTAGCATTGACATCCCATATCTACTCATCATCCTTCACGGAGATCACGCATTCGCTTTTTGCCCAGAAACGATTCATATTTCTGTGAAAATCATTGCAAGGTTTATTTTCGGATGAAAGGAAAGCTGATAATCACGTGTCATGTTCTGTGAGAAAGTAATCGGCGTAAATCACAGAAGTTATAAAAGATTCATTTGAAAGTTAACTTTTGGAGATTCAAACGAATTCAGAAGTAAATTATTCGTCCACCAATTGGATGTAATTAAACTCGAGGGATTCAATTTTAAGCGTTTGATTAATGATGATAACAAACTATCAAAATAGCAACGAATGTTACCGACTAGCGCATTTGGTTTGAATGTTTTCATTATTGATATATTTATGTTCAATATTCTCATCATGATGTGATAACTTCACTTGTTAATATCGGAATGTTAAAGAATTGGCATTGTAAATAACCATGCCTAACCATTTATAGAAACATTTTATTCCCTTTTTAAATAGTCTACGACCCTCGTACCTGCATGTATGCAAGACCTTGCCAATGACACTAAGGACGCACGCAACTGTGCGCAGCCCCTCCTCCCAGTCTCCCACGGCGGATCTCTCGTTGTGCGGAGCCCCGCGCCCCTCCTCCTTCCTCCAGCTGTGGCGCCGCCCACGGTCGCGATAAGCTCTCTCGCTGGTTATGAATGAACGCTGAAGGCCGGCGGGGCGGGGCGGGGCGGGGGGGGGCGGCGCGCGTGGGGGTCGCGGACCGCGCGCTCCCCGCTCGCCGCCCGACAACAAACCGCGCTCGCCGCCATCCAGTCACCGCGGCGCGGCCCCCGCGTGGCTGCTTGCCAGCCGCCGCCGCCGCTCCCGCTGGTGCTGTACTCGCCGCGGAGAAAACGTCCGCTCGCTCACGCTTCCCATTCACGAGAGACACCGCCGCACTGGAGCTCAAATCTCTCCCCACTCGCTTTTATCGTCACCTTATCCTGATTTCGCTCACTCTTCTCTTCTTTCATTTTCCGATTTTCTTTCCCCTTCTGTCTCCTGGCAATTTCATATTTGTGTTGCTCTTCCTACCCCGCCGTTCTCTTCCTCCCCCGCCGCTTTTTACAAACCTCTCGTTCTCTTCCTCGGACGTTCCTTTTCTCCTCCTTATTTTCCTCCTCTTCCGTTCTCTTCTTGTGGAACTGTTGAAATGCCGTTATGCAAACATGTATTCCGTTGTAACTGATCTCCACAGCACTACATTGTGATATGATTGAACGGTTTCCTTCAGTTGTCAAAGTCAACAGTTACTCCACCTCGAAACAAAGAATTCAACAATTCTGAAATTCGTATCTTCAGAAGTTTATAAAATGTGTACTTCTTTCAATGAAAGAGAACAGAAAATGAACCATTCACCAATATCTCACCGTCTTCGTTGGGAATCAAATGGATTCGTATGGATTGATAAATTGAAGAAGGTTCTTCCTGAGTTGCGGAAAACCTTGACGGGTCCCCCTATCTTAAATAAACTCATTAAACAATCCATAAACTGAAACACGGAAATAATATGATGTGTAAGCTGTGTGACTTCTTTAGATAGTGATTCATTAAGCGACGCAACTTGGAAAAGATGCGCTGATAATGAAGAGATAATTTTGAAACTTTGCATTTCCGGAGGACATCCTAGCTGCGAGTTCACCTAGCAATAAAATCCCATTTTGCGAGATCCGAAGAAGGAAGTGTTTGTGATTCTTTGGATTTCTTTAACAAACCAAAATAAGTTCCAAGGGTGGTGTAGGATTTCTCGAACGAGAACGGAATGGTGGTGTGAAACGCATTGCAGCCCCCTCGCTGCAGGGCCATCTTCAGGGCTTTGCGTTGCGTCTCCCGCGCGAGCGATACATTTAGTTAATGGTCTTTTGAAACGCCGGGATATGGGGACGACGTGGTCCATGTCTAAACTCCAGCGTGTTAAATAGGTTTCATAACACCATCGCTTTTTCACCGTTCCAGAGATATTTTCGTTGGCGTTCTCCCTTTGATGCATGGTTTAAAAGAATGTGTATTCGAGTACACTAAGTTTCAGAATGTCGGCCAAGAACGCAGCAATACGTCTTCTAAGAGGCACTAAAAAAGGACTAGTAAGTACCAGGAGTCTTCTCGGCTATATCGAAGTGATGCATTCCCCCTTTAATGACGTGTCGAACAACATCCTCAGAAATATACCATGCCATGCGTGTTCTTGTTGATGTACGTCTGACATGAAACAAACTGGAAGTGATGAAGAGAGTGTGAAGTTAACGAATGTTTGCAAAAGGATCTGCGATCTGCAATTCATTGGCACTTAGTATCGGTAGTTCATTGAAAGCGATAACTGTGAGATGTTTCGCAGGAAGTGAAAGTTATTTATGTGCGAGAAATGACGTCATGGTCGTATAGCTGTAGTAGATGATGCCGGGTGCATACGTTCTTGCTTTCTTTCATCTGTGGTTATCAGTTTCTTCGGCGTCAATGAACATTCGAAGAAGGGAAATAATATACTCCCGCACAGTTACTAAGGTCATCAATGAACTTCAGATATTTGGACTCTCATACCTCCATTGTAATTTATTGTAATTTGAGACATTCGGTAGCACTAGGAATCTCTGATGCAGCTTGCAATAATGTTCGCAGCTCATAAATAATTATCTTTCCTTGAAATGATTCGATTACGAAACAAGTTTATAAAAAGCAAAGATAAGAAAATCTGAAAGTGAGATAATTAATTGGCGAACAGGGAGTTTTTATCTATAATTCTGAATACGCACTTTAACTACTGGAAAAATTAGTTCCTGTAATGTAAAATTATGGAAAGTGGATATAATGAATTAATTAATTTTGAAAGCATTCGTAAAAAAAACGCATAATAACTTTAAGAATTCGATATCTAGTCATCAGGGAGAGAAATATATACTCAAGTTCTATTAAGTGATTTCTTTCTGGTTTTCATCAAGATAGAATGGTCATTTATTCAACCGTATTTTGCTGAAAAGTGCCAATTGAGTTACAAACTTCTAAAGTATTTGTATAGATGCCGGAAATTGTGTAAAATCATTTCCCTCCTAGGAATGAGATAAAACGTTGTCACGATAAAATGTTTATTCCCTCAGATATAAAATATATTTAAAAATTACTTCATTTCACAAAAACTGGTGGAATTTCCTAAGTTAATTTATAATATCAGATCATATATTAATCCATAACGCGTTCTTCCTGAATTGTCAAATTGGAAAAATATTTTTTTAAGTCATCTCCAGACACCGCAATACCTGGCTTTGAAAAAGTGTAACATTTTTTATTCCATGATACACAAATTTAAAAACATTATTAGTTAGGAAAGGCATGAAGAATGTTTTGTATAGTTTCCGAGAATGTCGTCTCTAACACAGTGGGCGCATATTTATTGCGGACAATGAGATTCATTGGGTTAAGAATTTGTGCCTGACTTACTTTTCGAAGATCCCACAGAAAATTCAATTCGATGTGAATGATTGATTCTTTAATTCATTTCCACTGAGCCCTTTTAGTATATATTAAGTACACCACAATAATTAAGAAACCTTCATTTGATTCAAGATAAAGATTTATTTGAACTTTTAATAATTTATTGAAATTTCCATGTTTATGAAACTTTCGCTATTTGGAATATAATCTCCGTTGGAATTAATTTGTCTTAACGCCCGATTTGCACCCGACAATTTTTGTGAGTTCCGTATTGACAGCTAGGAATGGCCACTACAAGTAGGTATAAAACGGTTACAGTCCACAGGTTGGGTTGAACGGCCAGTGAACTGACCGTTCACCACCGAGTTGCACGCCTGAATAAAAGCAACTGGCCCTGCAGCTGTGCCTATTCCTGGGCTGGGCGTGATCGTGTGTGTTCGCTCGCGGTGGCGCCTTCAGCCACTGTGATGCCCCCCCCCCCCCGCCCCCCCCCCCCGCCAACCGCGCGCCGCTGCGTTGGCCCGCGACGACCTGCGGACGGCTTCGCCCATTCATTCAGCAGATAGCCTCCTGCCGCCCGGCCCGGCCCGGCCCCGCCCCGCCTCCCCGCTCCGCCCCGCCCCGCGTCCGCCTCGCTTCGCCCCGCTCCGCCCCGCCCCGTCCCGCTCCGCCCTCCACCCTACCCACCCCGCCCGCTCCCCTCCCCTGCCCCGCACCCCTCCCGCCCTGCACCCCGCGCTGGACCCCGGCCAGGCTCGCGTATATTTAACCCCAGATCACCGCGCGGGAAAAAAAACTCCGGTTATATCATCTGTCGGGATTCCGATAGCGGCGCCATGCAAATGGACTGCGCTGGCTACCAGAGCATTGCCGCTGCGAAAGCGATTGTGCCGTTGGCGGAGGGAAGTTCAATTCACGGGCGTCGCAGAGAAGGGTTCATGCCCCTTTTTTCTGTTAATTCTTCTTCTTTCCGCAACGGGAAATTTCATGCCGGTTTTTACAGAAAATGGAAGTTCGGGATGTATTCGTGGGTTTTCGTCGGAGAGCTGCTTTCAATGCCACCACAATTACAACAGCTAAGAAAATTGTTAAAATATCAGTATCAACATTTAAAAAATATCCCGGAAGAAGAATCTTATTATACCAACGGCTATTTCCTTGCAATTCATGACCCAACATGTACATACTATTTAAAGATATGCGAAAGGTTTTATTTTCTCAATGTGCATCAGATGAAAAGTCTTGTGATAAGAGGTTTGAAGTTTTCTAAAAAAATAATTTCTTACTTATAAATAGCATCTCCAATATGAAGGATCTATGTAGAAAAATATGTAGGTAATCTATGTAGGTAAATGAAAATTAAAATACACTCCACTCTGTAAGACGAAACAAACTAACATAAAATCGGATTATGTCCATAAGCACATTACAATTATTGCTTTAACAGCGAAATGTCAATACTCAGTATATGTATTATCCGCGCACGTTTTCTTAAGCATTCGCTTCTGAGGTTGCGAGAGGAGTGGGGACTTTGGCTATTTTCACAAAAGGAATTTTATATCAAGTGTGTAGTTGTTTTTCCGATGCAAAATAGTTTCTATTATACAGGAGCCAACATTTCTAGTTGTCAGATTTTGTCTACAACGCTCGTTCGTATCATTTATTCTTAATTCAACTGATGTTGGCAAAAGAGTTGGGGTAGGTATTCTGGGGTTCAAGAAAACATGCGCGTATAATACTACAATTTTTGTTTGCTGGACAGTTTCATTTTTATAAAACTTGCACCCACTTAGTACGAATATCTCAATGGTTTGAGAAGGTCAGCGTCGTTATCTTTATTATTGTTTTTTCTCATCTTCACGCATAAACAAGATGGTTCATCGTCCCCAGCGATCTGTCAGTATACGTTGATTCTATAAGAAAATTTATCTCAATTGACTTTAAATTTCGGTGTGATGCGCGAAGACAAAAAACTTACCGCTTTAAAAGTAACGGTACATTGCGTAGGGTGAAAGCTCTAGAGGGAAAATAATACACATGGAACGAACACTGAGTCAGATTCCGTATACGACTCCGATAGTGGACATAAGTTAACTGATGAACGAACTTAAAACTATGAAGTTCTTTGAGCGCTTGCAGAAGGAGTCGTTCCGTGCGATGACGGAACTGTTTATTCTGGACCGTTCTCGGAAGACTTGGACGAAATGTCTGTGCAGAGGTTGTTTCAACAATCAAATGAAGACGAGGATCATAGGAATGAAAGCAATTGACAAAGAAATTGATTCGAAAATTTTGTGTAGGCCTATACCTAACAGACGCATTACTTGGAGAAATTCCTCTTGAATCACCTTGTCAAGCTCGACATCGTGGCATTCATTAGTCGTGACAGGTTGCCAACGGCGACACAGCTTTCAAATCCCAGAGGTCGTTTTTCGAAAATGTGTAATTTAGTCGCATTATTGAAAATCTGTGAAAATAGAAACACCATTTAAAATTTAGTCGTTCATTTTTCTGAAAAACAAAACAAAAAACGTTTGCATTATTTGGACGTGAGCTTCAAAACCTCTCTGAAAACCTGTTTTACGACTAGCCACATCCACTTCCCGAGGAATGTCAGCTGCGAATTGCTTTATTGCAAATGGTATATCAGATTCTCCTTCTCTGTTTACGTATTGTATTTTCGGTTCTGTAGAGAAAGATAATGATTGTAGTTATTCAACTCTTGTCATGAAATTTTAATTTCATGTTTCTGAGAGCAAAAACGCATGCACTATACCAAAATAAAAAAAGAAGTCTTTACGGACTGCAGTGTATATTATTTATATGATGTAAAAAACGCACCAAATAAAAATATTGACAAATTATATTGATGTGTAACTGAATATACTGGCGAGAGGAAATGTGTTTTGCCGCATTCGCAATCGTATTTTTATTTTTAGACGCGATTTGGTGATTTAAAAATACTATTTCATCTTAGAAATTTATAAACCTAATTTTTCCCTTTACTTGCGCCATTTCTTTTAAGTAACAAATGCTTGGAAAATTTTGTCTTTTCGTCCTGTAAGCAACTTGCAAGACCGCATCCAAATGGACCTCACCCCTGCTTTAAACCGAAATCTCGTGGCGATCGGAAAAAGGAGTGCTTTGATGCCGCGCAGGTCCAATGAGAATAACCTTGCGGAAATGAACTGTTTAGGGCAGTAAGAAAGCTTCGCAGAGTGTGTTGCAGAGCCCTTTGCGTTGCTTGATCCACCGCCCCAGTTGCCAGAGCAGCTCGAAGGCTGTCCTCGCGTGGGAGCCCGCGTGCGCCGCAGCGGCGGGAGGCGTGGTCTCGGGCGCCGGCGCGAGGGTGACTCACGTCGTGGCATTCGCGCACTTGAGGCAATTTCTCCGAGCAGCAGCAGCGGCGCCGCGCCGCGCAGGTTTTGTTCGTCCGGGCGAGCGGCGTCTGGGCGCGCGCATATCCCTCCTCCCGCACGGCGATTCCCAGAGCCGCGTGGCGTCCAGTGAGTCAGCGCGAGCGGGGGCCGCGGAGGGGACGGGTTTTGGCAGCGGGCCGCGTGTTTGTCCCGCCCGCCACCTGCGCTCGCTGCGCCGACGGGGAAGAAGCGCGTTTGTCCAAGAGCTGAGGGAGTTGGGTGTCAAACGCACTCTTTCGGGGGTATTGGTGGGGATACGGATGGCAGTGGCAGCTCGCCAGAACATCTACATAGTTCAGTGTGTAATCTCCATGAATGCGTTTGCTATCTTCATACTTTTCTTTCAGTTTCTTATTAATAGAGCGTAGGTATAAGATATTCTGTTTTCTACTGAAAGAACTGTTCGGAAGCAAATTTTTAACGGACATACTGATTTTAAACCTTCGAAATTTACTTTTATTTAATAATTAAAGTACTCAATTTAGCGATTTTCTGAACTTTTTAGAGTTCTACTTGATTATTTACATCACGGGAGAAACAAAGTTCTATCATTTTCTAGAATAATGATTGAGAAGTAATTGAGTAGGTCCATCAGCTGTTTGGGTTTTACGAGCTCGTATTTATGTGAGAGAGTAGCGTTAGCCAATAATGCAGGCAGGTGCGGCAACAACCATTCCTTTCTAAATCTGTAAGTACATTTATCAGCATAGTTTTCACTTTGTGGTACGAGGTACGTGGAAACACCATGTACGAGTATCTCTATAATATTTCTGGGACTTGATTGAAACAGTGCGTCGAAAACGAATATTTATTCAATTCGATCGTACATTATTTCGATTATGTATTCTGAAAGAACGTACTAGACTCCAGGCCGTGTATCATGCCGCACTAAATTCGCAATATGGCAGCTTGAAAGATTTCCTGTCGGAATAGCCAACTTATGAAACTATAACTCTGATCAAGTCTCTCGCTTTTGTTTTGTTTGTTGTCTCTCTCATTCACAATCCTCGCGCGGTCTCGAATCTTGACCACTGTTCAATAATACATGTTTCGTTTTTCGGTAGAATTAAAAAGAGATGTTCATCTATAAACGAATATTAACTCTGTGAATAATTATTAAGTTATTTAAGAATTATCATTATCAACTATTCGAGCTTAAGAAGTGTTAAAAAGTGTCAAGTGCAAATGAAAAATACAACCTCAAAAGTTATCTGCGGTCATACTTCTATGTTATTAATGCTTTTGAGATGTGTGTCAACAGTTCCTTCACGTTTTGAAGTGGTAGTAATGAGTTTTATTGAACGCAAATAAATACCACAATTATTGAAGTTAGTTAACGTGATAAACATGGTAGTTTTGAGTGATCTAATGAAATGTTCCTAATAGTCCAGTTATGTCAATATCAATGCAAATACATCCATTTAATTTATCTGTTCAATTATTCATTAGTTTTTAAAAGTAAGTTCAAAAAATTAATGAAAATCATCATTAGTGTAAGTAAGTTTTCAATAACTTATCCATTGTTACCAGAGACAGTCTTTGAAAACGTGTTATCTTCAAAGGTTCAGTATTAAGTATAGACCCAGATGTTGTTAGGCTTACCATTATTTTCCAGTTATAATTAAAATGAATTCAGAAAAAATAATAATACATATAATATAATTAATTTAAAACAAGAAATACTAAAGGGACACTTAACAACAAATAATAAACTACTATAACTATTTCAATTAACTTTATTATTATTACTAAAGAAAACAATTGGAAAATAATAAATAAAACTCAAAAACGCCTAGTACTACTAAATAAATAAATTGAACGATAAAACGCAAAGAACGAAGAGCACCAAAACGCAAAATGCAAATCTTTAGCAACACTCGTAAACTAACACAATTTCACTTGGATGGCTTTGAATGTTGGCGGTATCTACGGAAGTAGTCATTGTTTCATTGCAAACTTAAATTTTAAAAAATGTCCCTACCGCTTGAAGGTAATATTTTCAGGGTATTTGTGTGACGGTTGGCAACAACTTTAGCCAACATAAAACGAATCGAAACTACCTAAATCGAGTATAAATGTATGTTCTCATCCGACAGTGACATTTTCAAAAGTTGTCCCGTTAGTTCGGCTTTTAGCTGGCCAGCAGTCTACGTCGCGTTCAGATTCACAAAGGACCATCTAACACCAGTCGCTGTCATTTCAACACTTCCCACACACATCGAAGGGAAGTTATTTCTCGGGTTACAAGGAGCGCTCTGTGCCAATTCCTCGAACGAAAGCTAATCACTCGGGCCGGGCGGCCGAATTGTCGCGCCCGCCCACAGTTTCAGAGCTTTGACGCTCGAGATGTTGCAGCGCAGTGCCGCCTCCGCTGCTCCCACGGTTCGGCTGGCGTTTCGCTTCTGAGAAACGGTCAAGATCTTGGTCCTGTATGAGTAGGGGACATTGTATTATTTATTATAACACAATTCTGTTTAAATGGTTTAAACGATTTCCACGAATATTTTAATTTCTATTAACACACATTAATACGTAATGTTTAAACATTTTACGTAATTCTGAAAAAATGGGGGGAGGGACGTCTGTCGTCCCCCTTCCTTTAAGCTACACTTACGGTTTTAATGAAGAACGCTCAAGTGGGCCTCACGTTTGCCTTACGTCAAACGTTACCCGCTTGCTTCGACGTCGATTCAGCCCATCGGCTGTACACTAGTGAAAAGCTAGTGGTATTATCACGCGTGTTACAGCAGAGGGCCACCGCAGGCAGTCTGGCTTAATTGTTTTATTACAACAGCTCTTGAACTAAATCATACTTCATTTCCTGGTGGAAACCACATATTCGTTCTCTGTAACTTTTTCTTAATTTTAAGATCGTATTGTAACGTCTTTGGTCGAGTAGCGACCACTATATTTTTTTAAACATTGGTTTACATCTTTCGCGGTAACGCTATGGGGAACCTGCATACGGATAACAAGAACACACGAACATCCATGCCAGGGGCGGGAATCGAGCCCACTTCAGCCTCGACTATCCAGGCCGGCCTCTGCGACAGTCTGGTGACAGCGACTGCCTAGTGACAGTCGCGTGTGGTGGCAGTGTCTTCGCGTCCGCCGGGGTTGATTCGCGCGCTATGACGCTGCGCATGCGTGGAAGCCTCGGGGTGGCTGCGAGCGCTCGGTGCTTCCGCGTCCCCTCAATGGCCTCATTAGCACCGGCTGCTGCCGCCCCTGCCAGCTCCGGGAAATGGCGCGTCAGTGTAAGAATTGTTGCCCTGCGAGAGCTTCTCAGAAGTAGCACTCGGGGCCCTTCGCCGCTTTCTCTTCCGCGCTCATCCCCACCCTACCGGCGACGTGCCGCTTCTGGGAGGCGCGATTTGCAGGGTGGTGCTGACCTACTACGTTGTTCAGGCACAAGGATTTATTACTATCTTTACTCCATGGTACACAGTTCTTGCCGATTCGATCCACGGTACGCGTATCGAATCGTGCGACACAGTCGACAACATATCGAAGTTACCAAACATCGATGTTAACTAATCCATAGATGTTCTAAAACTGGTTTAGTAAACATTTAATTCGTGCGCGACAAAACGTAATTTGGCGGGTTTATTAACTTACAATTAAGATTTAACTGAAATCAAAGTTTAAAAAGTAGTAAAAAAGAAAGGAGAAAACTGAGCCTGCAAGTCAGAGGGCCCAAGGTCACCTCAAAGGGTGTCTTTAGTTTTCCGAATAAGGGTACGATAAAAAGTCGCGCGTCGTACGCCCATAGCGCGCATGCGTTGACCGTCTCTCCGTGTGCAAAATGAAGAAAGACGTACAGGACATCGGGGTCAGTTCGGGTGAGGGATAATTCCTCGAAGGTACTACAAACAGCGTTCATTTGGTTCGAGCACATTAACTAACCGCGTTACGTCAGTTATTATTTAGTCTTTTAGCTTTTACAATATTGTGATTCCAGGAATTTTTCATATACTTCAAACAAAACATCCAAAACAAAAACATCGATCTCAAAACATCGATGTTAAAAAACGCATCGGCTTTAATATATCGACGTTTAATCATCGACATCGACATCGATATCGAATTCTCAGGCGTGGGTTCAAAAGAAATTTGGGGGGAGGCGAAAGGGAAACTCCACTGTTAGAGAAATTAGATTTCACGCAACTTTTTTTATGTTAATGGAAAATTAAAAATTGCGCAACAGTTAAGAAAGGATATGGAGTTTACAAATGATACACAAATGATGACAATAGGGAGATCTTGCACGCCATAGCGAACAGCACTATCGATCTTCTGCGCATGCGCAGTTAAAGTTTCGCATCACTTTTGTACGTCTGCGCTTGCGCAGAAGATCGATAGTGGCGTCCTCTATGGCGTGTAAAAACCCACTAAATTCAAAATTCAGTTAGACCAGGGCCGTCAAATGGAGCACGCTTGCGCTCGGCAAGGGCACGCAGTGCCAGCGGCGAAGCGAGGCCCGCGCTCCGATTCTCAGGGATGCACAGTAGTTGGTTATGGCGGATCGCAAGAAGTTTGAAGTTTGTCCGAGTGGACTCTTGATATCTTGTGCAGTGAGCGGGGAGGTGATGCACTTTGTTTAATATGCAGAAAGTATCTAATAACAAAAAAAGAGTCGTGTTAAAAGGCATTACAAAATCTTCCATGGAGACGACAAAAATGTTCGTTAAGACGCGATCGAACGTTCCTAGAGACCGGCGCGCCTGCTTCAGCTATCTCAGTGGCGGGAAGTGCACGTCGGCGACCGAGATCCTTTAAACCTTTAGGTGTGAAAACAATCTCTGACGCGATATTCGTGATCTATAACCTTAATTTCCGAGAAACTTTGGTTATCGCCGACGTGTAACACTTTCGATGAGAATGCTGCACGCTGCAGTGATTGTTTGCTGGTCGTAGATACCGCCAGTTTGTACGCTTTGCTAGCTTTTTTTTTTTTAATTGGTTTATTTAAGGTCGCTTCAACATCTAAGGTCATTAGCGACCACAATTGCTGTTAACGGTATGGTAACTATGTGGATGAAACGATATGGAGATTGATGATAAGGGGTGAAAGGACGAACACAAATACAACCATGCCCGAGGCGGGACTCGAACCCGCGACCCTTCGGTCCGAGATCACTACGACACTACTGCCTTAGCGATCTCGGCCACCGGGCCGGCGCTTTGCTAGCTTTTCAACTACGGTTCTGGATAACAATAGATGAAGCTTTTATTACTGACGAGAAAGTTGTATGGTGCAAAAAGTGCATCAATTTATGCTCTCCAAATTATTTTGAAAATTTTGTATTATGTTTAAACAGTTTTAAATTTTTTTCTGAAATTTGAGTTATGTAAATGTGTTTTATAGAGTTTTATATTTATTACACATTTATTACATATTCTCACCGTTTCAATTACATTTATGTACTTATTTTGACGTTTCAAACTACACATTTTTTCTGTCTCCCTTGATCATTACAATTTGTGAAGTGTTTTTATTATGCTGAAACATGCCTGATGATCTGTGCTGTCCGGGTGACGCCGCGTCGAAGGCTGGGGTGCCGACGTTTCGACCGACATATCGCGGTCCTCTTCAGGGCTGTACTGCGCCAGGATGTTGGGCGCTCTGGTTTATATAGAGAAAGGCCGACTGTGAAGGCCGATGTGAGCCAATCGGGCGTGACTAGGTGAAAGGAGGCGGGGGCAGCGGACGGACGGAAGCGGTCCGTGGTGCCTTATTTCTCTGTTCTGGGCTTTTCTCGTGGCTTATGGTGGCGTTACGGGTTTGTATAATCCCGTGACGTCACAATATGTATTTTTTTCTTAAAAAATTTGATTTGAGTTGTTTGTAATTAGTGTTAATGGTTCTCATATACTGCATTCGCTAAGTAGAAATATGCGTTGTTTCTTTGGTGTATTGATCAGTGCTTTTATAACTGCAATTTCTGTTTACATGTCATTCCATTAAACGTTGGTAAAATTTAATAAATATCTCTTAATGATATACCAACCCGTGTGCTTGACACACCTCGCCGTATTCGCACGAAGTTTTCTCATCCCTGCTTCCCGTCTGTGACACGAGTGACTTCGGGAAGCTGATATCGCTGCATGCCCCAAACCTTTGCGAAGTGCATTCGCATGCTCGTTCGTCTGACGGCCCTGAGTTAGACCTTTCTGTAATCTCTCTCTCTCTCTCTCTCTCTCTCTCTCTCTATATATATATATATATATATATATATATATATATATATATATATATATTTATATTTATATATATTTCTTATGTAATATATGAAATGTCTAACCTCTTGTGGGGCAGGATCGCTTCAGTGGGTCACCTTTCATTCACAGTAATCTTTCGTTTGGGTATCTCCTCTTCCTTTCCTCGCTAGCTGGTCTTTGCCCTCGTCGCTTCCTGGAAACGCAAAAGCTTAGCGATCGACGAAGTTGCTCGGCGACTTGTGAGGCGTAGCTTTGCCTTAGGGGTGTCAAGCGTTTGCATGCGATCCGCCTACGTAAGAGTTTATTTTTAGGTGATCCATTACAACATCCTACAATGATTAACACTTAATTGGTGAAGTGACTTTCTTTTGTCTCGCAATTGTGAGCAAGGAGACTTGTGTCAGATATGTGAGATTAAAAAAAAATGTAATTGACCCCATTGCAAATATTAAACATGGGAATCGGTGTAATAAGATTATTTAAAATACATTCAATAACAAGAAAATACGATTTTTACGTTTGCTATTTCTAATGCATTTCCACCTTTATTAGTGCAGCAATTGATGTGAAACAAAATTTTAAAAACTTCAGAATTTCATTTGATAGAGAAAAATCATGCGTATTATTATTATTATTATTATTATTATTATTATTATTATTATTATTATTATTATGATAACAACAACAACGCTTTGTAAAAGAAACAAATTTGGAAGACTAACATTGACAAACATTTTTTAATATACTAGTTATGTTACTTCGAAAGTAAATTCCTTGTCTTTTATTACTAATATCTAGGTAAACAGATGCAGATAATAGGCGTTTGTCGATTGCCTGCCAAAGAAATAAAAAAAAATACATACTAAATGTGACGTACTAAGAAGAAATAACTAATACTTGATAGGTACTTTTTTAAGAATATGTAATAATATGTACTCTTTTAAGGAGCACGATTTGAAATAATACTTTAAATATTTGTTTCCGTGATGTAAAAGTGATTATCATATCTCTCTCATTTTGAAATTCTTTCATTAAATTTGACGTATCCAGCGCCTGAAGCTTACTGGCTGAAAGCAAATAGAATGCATGTACTACCTTCCTGTTATTCTACCATGCTGTAGGATTCAATCACATCTGCTCTTACCCAATACCGACGTAATTGTTGTTTATGAATTTGTTACGTGTGAAATGCTTACTGAACATCAGTCTGAACAAATCTGAGAGCGGTATTGCATCCATGGTGAAGAATCGTTCGCAAATTTCCTCTTACTTGAAAATAAAATAGTTCGAGGAAACAGTTGAAGGTTGGCTTTCGTCAGGTCGATTGCCGCAACCCTGGGGGGAAACTTCCCCAACCCCGCGCCCTCCCCACACCAGGCGGCGGGCGACGGCTTATCCACGCTCCAACGGCGATGGCGCAATCTTATCTTGGGCTTCGTGAAGGGCGCGTGGGCCGGCCCGACTGAATCGGTCCGCGGCGCCTCCTCGCTCCAGCAGCTTCATTCCGCTCTCGACACGGGTGCACCTCTCCTCTGCCGTGCGCAAGATGGCGCGCGCTGCCTTCCCCGCACGTGTGCAGCGGTTTGCTTTGCGTGGAGTGTTTTCGTTCGCATTTGACTCGGTGGCAGTGCCTTTCATTATGGGTGACTGTGACAAAGTGCTCGATCTGACGATGCCACCTCCCGTCTCGAGGCAGTGTTTGAATTCGGGTGATGTGGCCAAAAGCAATCGTGCCCGAATTCGACGTGTATTGAGCATCCAGGTTGAGGTAAGGTTATTTTCAGTTATCTATGTAGTTAATTATGTGATCATAGAATTGGGAACAGAGGAGTTCTTTAAAATTGTCCAAACAATAACAGTTAATAAAACAATGTAGGCTTTCACGGCCGAGTTGTAGTCAGGATTTTCCGGGCTGAAGGCCGTGGTCCATTGGAAACATATTTCCAGACGTTTCGTCTAACTACGGCAGACATCCTCAGTGGCGATGTGGTTTCGGACGAAGACCACATCGCCACTGAGGATGTCTGCCGTAGTTGCGGACGAAACGTCTGGAAATATGTTTCCAATGGACCACGGCCCTTCAGCGCGGAAAAATCCTTGACAGTAATGTATAAATGAAGAGGTTGGAAAATCACAATGGCGAAGATACAATAACAGTTAAATTTATTAGGTGTAATAATCTTCAGTTACCAATAGTGTGCCTACTCAATAGTTGTGTTGCAAGTAAATGGAAATTCATTGTATCAATATTTTTAAAGTAACGTATATTCATGTATAAATGAAGAAGCGTTGGAAAATCACAAGGACGATTCACAGTGAATTTAATTTTACAGCGAGTTAATGTTGAGTCTTAATTGGAAATTAGGCGAATAAAGTGCAGGAACAATTTGCGCTAATTAAATGGAGTATACTAATTGACAAAGCTTTTTTGATTTAATTTAGCATAGTTGTTACTGGAGGGAGCGAACCAATGCGTCAAACTTTCACAACTTAATCTGTTGTTTAGAAACCACATGATATATTGAGAGCGTTCCCGAGCCCTGGTTTTAATAAAAAAAGATTAAATGAATAATTTCGGGAAAGATGTGAACAATTATGAACTAAAGAAGTATTGAAGTACAGGAATCGAGAGAGTTGGAAATCATATTTTCGTCACAGATGGCGCAACACAAGTAGAATCCAGAAATTTGGCAAATTCGAAATGTCTATTGTTATTATGATACAAAAACTTGCATTAAGAATCATTTAATAATATTTCTGGAATTATTTTGAAGTTTGTAATTTATTTTTCTATGCCTTATTTTGAGATTTTTCTTCAAGTTCTTTTTTTGTGGCACCAAACTTGACCAAACTGAAAAAGTATCTGAAAGCTTGATAACATGTGGACACGTTTGCGGTTTGTTTCTCAGCTAGGCACATCAAGGAAGAAGTGTTGAATTTGGGGTTTAGGGACAGGAAGTGCTAAAACAAGACCAAAAAGGGAGACAATATCACTAAAGATTCTCGAATTTCTTTCATTGCCGCCGATAGACTTCCTTCGACCACAAGGAATCTCATTCGATTTTGAATGTAGCTTTTGATCCGTTAGCACAGAGCTCTCTGTACTTGATCGATTGGGCTCAGTGCCGACGATTATACAAGTTCGAAGAACAAAAGCAATGGTAGTTTTAACAAATGTCTTTCTAAGTATTTTTATCTCTTATTAGGTTAGTACACACATTGCTTGCTAGTATTACTGCTCAATCTTTTAACACGCAAAAATAACTAATTATGCTGAATAAAGTACACAGGAAACGAGCTAAAGGGAGTCAAACTGCGTGTTCTAAGAAGTACTTGACTTTCAGTATGAAAAAATTCTGTGTGTCAAAATTCTGTTTGAGTCAAATGAAATACTTGTATTAGATCTGCTTAGGCCTTGCTCCAATCAGCCTTAGACACAAATTCGCTGGCTTCTATGGCTCGGCACCTTGGTGGGTAGTTGGTGGCAGAGTCTCACGGGTGAGATCAGAGAGAATACAGAGAGTGAGGCAGAACTTCGAATATTTTTGTGTCCGCGGGTTTGAAATATCCCCTCCCCTAAAGAAACTCGATTCCTTAAAATCACTTCAGTGAAATCTTGTAAAATAGATACAAAAAACACACGCAAAAGAAACTCCAAGACGAGCTCAGAAATACTGCAATTGAACCAGTGTCGCAACCTGAAGGTTGGTGTGTCGAGTCGGCAGGTCGCAAAGGAATCGCTGGGCCCCGCGGCGCGGTGCCTTCTCCGAGAGGGCGCGCGACCTCACGGGTGACTGAGTGGCGTGCCGGCGACCGCGCGACGGGTGGACGTGCAATTATCCCATCGAGGCGGCGCGCGAGACGCCCACGCACGCTCTCCACTCGCACTTCGCACGCGTGGCCCGAGACGGAGCGCCCTCTCCGTCGCGGGCACCTCTTCTTGTCCCCTCAGCCCACGGCACGACATCATTTTCATGGTCTACTACAGATTGTCATGACTAGAGGGCGGTTTCGATGACCTCAAACATAACCAAAAAGTGATCAATAAAATGCTCTTATAATTATTTTAAAATATCGTAAAAGCAAAGAAAAATGACGTAAGAAAAATTGATGAAAACAGTCCAGATGAACAAGTCAAGCTGTTGGATAAGTTTCTGATGTAATGGAGGCTTCTTCCTTTCGTTCAAGGGATCTCAACTTGCAAATTTTTGGACCATTTACCAGGGAAAATTATACATTTAGCAGGTGATATCGCGCAGCCACCTCGCATTTTTTAGGGATATCCCTTGACCTTGATATCCTTTACCAAAAACTAGATGCACCAGCTCAAGAAGCACCGTTCTTGTTGTTACGGAGAGCGCTGTAAATGATGGGAGTATGAAGAGAATAATGTTTAATTTTGGTCTTTTTGCTAATGAAACAGAACAATGTACACTAAGATAAAATTATTTTAATAAAATAGAATTATATAACATAAATTTCTTACTTTTCAGTACACATTTCTGTATATTATAATACATACATATATATGTATATATTTTTCCTCTTTTTAGTACATAATTATCCAGGCTCTAGTGATGAACTGTGGTCACCATTTTCGCAGAAAAATCAAAACTCCCTAACTCACTTTCGTTCCCCGAAATATCACTACTACGCCATCCATCGAAAGGAAGTTGGTATCTCTCGGACCGTGATGAGCGCTGTGTCCTTGCGAAATGGAAACACTTGAGCAGAACTGTCAACTCCTACGGGTGGAGACGCTGGCCCTAAGACTTTCCCTCGCCCCGTGGCTCGGCGCCAATGCGTGGCACTTCAGCGAAATGTTACAGATAATTTCTTAAAATGGAAATTAGGCGCTTTCCATTATATTTTCTTTACTTTATTTATTTATTTATTTATTTTCTATTTAAGCAGCAGTTGCTAACATTCTGGCTTTAAAACTTTTTTTGCCTCAAATATGGGATAAATGTTTTCTGTTATGTATATTACTAGAGCTGGGATAATGCCCTTTTTGCCTATTTATTTCTTTATATTTTCAGGGAACTTACCCCATTATCAATGTTTACCTCAGAAATGGCTGTTGCGAGCTTTTTAAAATGCCTATAATTGTCTAATTGTGCGTTAAGAGACTAAGTGCTTATATTTAATTTGACGCATTTTTAATATTTTTCCCCTATATTTTATTTTCTACAATCATTTTTTGAGAAATCACTGTAATTTTTTACCAAACGAGTAACAACCGCATAAAATCTGTCAGGATGTTCTGATCGAGAAGCTCTATGCCCTGTGTTCTTTGCCTGTAACGCATTGTGCAGGGCCAGCGCTTAGCGACGTATGAGAGTTTTGCCACCATGCGTGTTACCTTATGTATTTCGCCGAGTCGGGCGCTCCAGAGTACAGGAAATTGCTCTCGTTTTTTCGATCTTCGCATTGATTACTGAGCTCTCTATTCCTTGCCAAGAACACAACTCTTTTCAAAAATAGCGGTTCCGGCATCCTTCGAGTTTTGAAAGGTAGAATTACACAATACAGGGGAGTTTTCTTCGATAATTTTGTGTTGGTTTTGAAGTTTCGTGCATGTCAAATCAGTAAATTTCCAGTTCCTGTTAAGCATGGTTGCTACAATACCAAAAGAGAAAGTTTCAAGAAGAGCATTGCTAAAAGAGTGGATTTATGGAGAAGATTCACGGCGGACTGGAAATGTATTCTTTTGCCAGTGTGGAGAAAAGATGGTAAACTGTGAAAAAAAAAAACCTCTTACGGCATCAAAACATTGAAACTCGTGCAGAAAAATGCGAAAAAGTGAGAAAAACTATTCAAAACTTCTTCAGCAAGTGCAGTGAAAAGATGAAAACAAGAAAGAAATTCAACACACACTTGTGCCATGCCACAAACATTTCATTTTCAAAAATTTTACTTCCTAAGTGCCTGCCTATTGTCAACTACAATGACTATTTCCCTACCTATTTTAAGTTGTAAGTGCCTATTTGCCTGCCTATTTTCGACCTATTTAATTTCTACATGTCCGAACTTTATATATTACTTTTCGTTCTTTGGCGTACGGGAATATGAATACAGTTTTGTATTTATTTCCTCTTATTATAATTCTCTCGATTGTTGTACAGATATTTGAAGATGTTCAATGTGTTGTATTTATGTTGAATTGACCATTATTGACTTATACTTCCGTACACCTTTTGGGTTTGAGTGTTCGAGCTTAACTGAGGTACCGAAGTTACGTCTTTGCCTTCCCTAGTTCCCCGGTGTTGAATACAGTTGCGGAAATCGTGGCGTAGTATCTAGCCTTCCTCTGAAACCCTCTAGTTGGATCCCCAGCTCCATGATAAATTGTGTGATGAATAAAGAAATGTGTGTGTGTGTGTGTGTGTGTGCTGTCTGTCTGTCTGTCTGTCTGTCTGTCTGTCTGTCTGTCTGTCTGTCTGGCTGTCTGTCTGTCTGTCTGTCTGTCTGTCTGTCTCTCTGTCTCTGTCTGTCTGTCTTTTCTCTGTCTGTCTCTTTCTCTGTCTGTCTCTTTCTCTGTCTCTTCCCCCCCTTGTCTCTCTGTCTGTCTCTCTCCCTCAGTCGCTCTCTCCATGTCTCTCTCCCCCCTCTGAGGTTATCCCGTTCCCCTTACCTCTCATTCCGTCATCATTCATTTCATTACCGCTGTCATTTACTCATTAAATCACTCACGGGTCTTAATGATCCCGGTTCCTGAAGGAGGTTTTATAAATACTATAAGAAAGCGCGCGCCAAAACCTGTGCCCGCTCTTTGACTACATCCTAGAGAAGCTAGGTACTTTATCGTTTCTCTATGACGAACGCCAACAAAACAATGCCCTCCGCCCTCGTGGGAGCTGCGCCTTCGGAGGAACCGCTCGCCGCGAAGGTATGCGCGCTTATCTGTGACGCCATTGGCCTAGTGACATCGAAGGACGGCTGACAGGCGCACGCGATAAGCAGGGACGGGGAGAGCACGGAGGGAGAAAACTCGGTCGAGCCGCTGCGGAAGACTTATTCCTCTCTCCATTCGCGTCGGCGACGAGTGGGTGCTCAGAAACAGAGCTGTCAAGGATGCGGATATTGCAAATTTGAATGTTTTGAGCTGCCCGCTTCAGAAGAAAATGTAACATCTTTCATCAGGGAGGCGTTCGATTCAGTGTGAAAGAATAATGGGCCAATTCGTATCAGAAAACGAAATTGGTGTATTTAAATTTGTGCATATTTTTTCGTTTTAAGTGCATATTTTCCCATTTTTTAGCATATTTGCTTGTACATTTTCAAGATTTTATTGTATATAAATCCGCACCCTAAGTCGTACGTCGAAATGTGAAGAATTGCTCCTCACGATGGATTTTGCCACACAAGAAAATAGTATATTATTGTAGTGTGTTTAAAATGGTCAATTGATCTTCCAAAATACTTCAACGATTGCATAGTTTATAGATTGACTTCGAGAGTAAAATTATATGTCCTTTTATCCATGAATTCGGGCCACAATAGACTCTTGGTTAACACGTACGGTGTGAAGGCAAATGCTTAGCGTATAAATGTCTTGTTTTGTCAGCGACGCGAAACAAGAGATTTGGGGAACTAACATACTACTGCGTACCCTCATTATACAATTACCTAAGCACCCTATTCTTCTGGGTTTGTATTGGGCATGTAATCTGAGTTAAAATGAGTTGGTCTATTTGATTATCTTATTCGACGATTTATTTACATTGCCTTCGACAGATCATCAGTAGGGCTGTGATTTATATGCAATAAAAATAGCGATATATATTTAATATATGCAATTAAAAAGGAAAATAAACGAAACAGTGTAATGTAATGTGTAACAGTAAAAATAAATAAAAAGTTTAATGTGGAAAATTTGTTTACAGCAAAACAAGATGCAGAAATCATATAAATTGTTACATGCGACAAGCATTAAGTCAAGGGCTTAATTTTGAAGAACCATCATTTCTTTGGAAAATAATGTGAGATGCAGTTAATGTACATTTCACAAAATGAAAAATAAAGGTATTGTAACAAAAACAAGATTTCCTTTCAATTATAATAAAAATCTAGTGACCACATAGCGCGTGACAGAGAACCGTCAGAGCCGCTTACACACTGACGGAACTGGAACTGTTGGGCTTCTTTTGCGAATGAGGAGTGAATATGCAACAAAAATATGGAAATATGACCCAAATATGCAAAAATATGCAATTATGTGATATATGCAAAGTATGTGTAATAAAAGTAGCTTAAATTGACTTTAAATGCCTCAAAACATATACAATTTATTGAAACAGGATGTTTTAGTTAACAGAAAATATGCAAACGCATATAAATCACAGCCCTAATCATCAGCTGTTACGGTGTCACCCAATCAGGAGCTTAAACGTCACTAATGTAGGTGTCATCAACCCCGATTGGATGATACTGTAATAACTGATTTACGTCAACAAACCTTACGTTTAAATCGAAGTATAGGGTCGTGAATTAAAGGAGACTACAGAAAGAGAGTGAATTAAAGGAGCATTCGAAGGGTTTTGGGAGGCAGTTCATTGGTTAGGATGCAATTTTCTCATGATTAGATCAATGCGTTGTCTTCAGTGAACGTATTTTGTTTCTGGGCCATTGTCCAGGGGTCGAGGTGAAATGTTTGGTTGTCAGTGATACTTGTAAAAACGTTAATTACTTCGAGGCTTGAGGAGAATGCGTATTGGTGAGTCTCGGTGCTGCGATCCATAACTTCGGATATATTTCACCACATAGATAGTTCTGCATCGTCGCATGTCTTTCATTCTTTAAGCTAATTTAGCCATTGAGTATGGCGAAACGCAGTGATACGTTACCCTCGATTGACTTTCACTAATTTACGCCGTGCCCTCTTTTTCTTAGAAGGATAATTTTTGATGGTAGAGATCTTAACCATTCACATTCAAAAGCAACTAACATTTGATTTTGGAATGATGAGTTTCACCCACCTTGATATTTCAGTCCATTGATTCCTGCCACCGTTGGCGTAGAATTCACCAGTGAAGTATATATCGGCAATTGGAGAAGACAAAGCAATAGACGGATGAATGCCGATGTGTGATTGTCTATGCAGGTCTCAAGTTGCCAAAATCGTGTATCTGTGTGTTACTTGAGGTAGCTCATAGCGTACAAAATTGTGGCAGCGGCTATGCGATGCTGTCAGTTAGTGTATCTTCATGCTGAAGCTCGTAGGACCGAAGGTCAAGTTGGTGCGCGAAGAGTTCTTGAGATTTCTAGCGATTCCTTAGCCTGGTGGTGCTTTTGTGAGTATTCTTCGTGGTAAAAAATCTTCATACTTATGTAATGGTCGTTTCGTTTTTTTGGTTTTGTCTCGCAATAACTGGGTGATATATCAAAGAGTCTTGGTGATATTAATGAGTGTCAATGAGGGATCCCCTTCGTTATACAAAAGGGGGGTTTTGGGAGGCAGATGAAACTTATCAATCATACTTTGTTTCTTCTGTATTCATCATACTTCAGTGACTCTCTCTCTCTAGTCTCATCTCTGCGTACTCTTCTGATAAAAATCACAAACAAAATAAGTCATTTTTATCTGTATAATAAATAATACATCAATACATTTATATATATATATATATATATATATATATATATATATATATATATATATATTCTTTTGAATTTCGAAAGAGCATTCGAAGAAAGCAGCATTTCATTCATCACAAACAAAATAAGTCATTTTTATCTGTATAATAAATAATACATCAATACATTATGCACATATTTTCACGATTGAAATACACAATCAAAATTTGATGTTCGGTGCCTCCTGCAACGTTCGGCAATATGAACAATCGTAACAATTGCTCAACCGCCAGTCATCCGTCTATTTGTGTGTCCTGTGCAACAGTCGAAGTGACTGCGTGATCCGTCGCGTCGCGTCGGCGGCTGTCTCTTCTCCTGACTCGGCGCCAGGACGGCGCTCATCGGTCCGCCGGCCAGGCCAGGCTGAGCGGTTTCCTCATTCGCCTGCTGCTCACCGGATGCACAAGGCCGCGCATGCACTTCTCCGCGACCCTGCGCTCGCTCGCGCGCGCTCCTCCGCCTTTGGCCCCCTCCCAATTCGGCTTTTGCCCTCGAATTTCCTCCGCCTTGCGTCAGCGCCGTGCCGGTGACGTCGCTGGCGCGCGCGCCGATGCACTTCCCGCGCCGGGAGATGGCGCGACGCGACGCCACGCGACGGGGCGTGGGGCGGGCGGCCCGGCCGCCTTCCAGATTCATGCAACCCCAAAGCATAGCGGTGAAACGCCATACACATTCTTCGTTCTACGTGCTTTAACGTAGTTTTCAGTGAGAAGTAATAATACGTTTCATTAACTTAACAGATCTGAACTCCCTTTATTCTTTTTAACAATCTCGATTCGAGGCAAGCATGCCCCTCCCCTGTCAGTATCCCAAAACAAACACACGTAACAGTGGGATACTGAATTTATGTTTTCTCCAATGGGCAAGGGAGGTGTATTGAATGTACTATTTTGCGAGCATTGTTGATTGATTTGTTAGTGTTTCTGGGCGCATCAATTACTTTGGGGATTAGTCACACAAATATAGTAAATATTATACGCGCTAAGTGCGATCCAGCGCAGATCTTCAGCTGGTGGGATTTTTCAGGCTCATCCAATGGCGTCTGAATATATCTATTCTGCGACGAAAGCCTAGGTTGGAGGATTTTAAAACTTTTTTCTAAATTTTCTTATTTAAGGTCGCATTAACTAGAGGTCATTAGCAACCTCTATTGCTTTTACATTATGGGTATCTATATACTGAGTGAAGTGATATGGTGAGATGAGTGAAAGGACGAACAAACATGCCCGAGGCGGGACACGAACCCGCTATCCTTCATCCTTTTCATAGTGGTCAGGCGGAAGAGCAGGCTAAATTGCCGGAGCCTCGCCACCAATAAAGACATTTATTTATTTATTTATTTATTTATTTATTTATTTATTTATTTATTTATTTATTTATTTGTTTATTTATTTATTTGTTTCATCCCTATATCGCAACGGCACTACTGTCTTAGCGAGTAGTACCTCATTGTAGTAATGTGTAATGGTTGTTGTTTGTGTGTTGCAGGAGGGCGGCGGGGGCGGGAGCGGCAGCGGGGGCGGCGGGGGCGGGGGCGGCGCGATGCCCAGCGTGAAGCAGGAGCGCGCCGACGACTCGTGCGTGCCCGGCGCCGCGCGCTCGCTCGGCTCCATGCAGAAGGTGCCTTCGCTCTCCGACCTCTCCGACCCCGAGAGCTCCCTAGGTAAGTACCCGCCACGCCCACTCGAGGCACTTCCTCCGAGGGTTTCGAAACATCCATGTTTTAAAAAAATCTTCGATGAATTTAGCAGCGGTCTTTTAATTTCGATGTTTTTATCTTGGCCCATATTTTTTAAATAAGAAAAGTCCATCACAATAAAATTTTATAACTATTTGTAGATATTCATAAATTCAATATTCTTCAGACAAAAGTGACCAAGGGTGGAAAAGAAAGAAAATCGAATTTTCCTCAATAAAAAAGCCTAAAATATTTTTGAATAATTGAATCAGATATACCAAGTTTTATTAATTGTCCTGAATTTTTTGTCTTTGTTGTGGCAGTTTAAAAAAATTCATTTTCAAATGAGGAGCAAACATTCAAAACGTGAAACGTCCACTTTACACCTTTCCGACAAAAATGAAATATATAGCACTAATTTTATACTTTTAAACACCGTCATTATCTCAACGAATAGAGTACTTAATGTGTTGTAAAATATCTCAATGTGTTCCCTGGAAATAAAATTCTAGGTAAATAAAACAGAAGAACTCAATTTTTGCCGAATGGACAGGTCGCCTTTTGAATATTTGCTCCTCAAATTAGATACCCTCGCGTGAATTTCAATTGTTACCAATCCATTTTAAAAATCTTTTGGATCGATATTTTGTTAACATCGATGTTTTAATATTGAGCGCCGATTTTTAGAAACATGGATGTTTTGTGGGCGATGTCTTATCCCTATCTCAAATGAATTATATTGCAAATTTTATACCCTCCACAGACTTTTGACTCAATTTACACGCTTCCTTTTGACGAACGATTTCGGGAGTTTTAACGAATGTCTTCAGCATTCTGAACGGAAGACAAGCAAGTTGGGAATTCCTAACTGCTAGATGTTGATTTATCCGAGACCGCTAAAGCATCGCGCGAGAGAGGCACATGGCGAAACTAGGAGCTTGCGCGAGGTGTAGGAAAATCAATTCGCACGTAAATGGATTATAGAATTGAGGGGATGTTGGCCATGGACAGTCCAAGGTTGGCCGCGAAAAAGAATCTTGAAAGAAAGATAAGAAAAGAAAAAGTTGTAACCTTCCCTGATCCATATTTTATCAAGTCAATACATTTACTTGTTCTCATATATGAACAGATTGTAAATAAACCTTTAATAAAAAGCAATATTCGCCGTTACTCACCATCATTAACTTGAAATATCTTAGGTTCATTGTCTACTTATATTACAATGTACCCATCTATTATAGGTATCGAGTGAATGTTAATAAAATAAAATATTGCATAGGATGAAAATAATGTAACGAAAAAAGTGGTGGTTCACAAAATCGTATTTCTTTTAAATGTTCCTTAGTTTTGTCAAAACGGAAGAGAAGAACAGTATTACATTTTCAGCATGGATGTTATTGGTAGGTTGGAGTACATTTCATCACTTCTTCGTTATCCCTAACACACATCTGATGATTTCCCAATCGTCTCAATTTTCGTGGCCATTTCACTAGTGACTGAGTCGCACACTTCCTGCAATGCGCCATCAAGACTAGCCACTCCGCAATAAAATGAAGCAGCACTTGTTCATTTGCAAGGTAGTTTTCCAGCCGCAGCCCAAACCACAAGTGAAGAGGAGGAAAGAAATGCGCCAAAAAATTACATTTTTGGTTCTTAGCTGTATTAAATTATGTATTCTTAGCTGTATTAATATATTAAAATAAAATATAGCTGTACAAAATTAGCTGTATTAAATCGTTGCAAAAATGCACTCTCGGTATGTAAAAGGTATTAATGAACGTAATTGTTCTGGGATGATTATTGAAATGGTGCATTACTTTCTTCAATGTTCGTATTATTTATTCATTATTATTTCGTTATTATTTCTGAGTAAATGTTTTTAAAAAATAGTTCTTTAGCGAATTAATTTTTAAGTTGAGATCTACATTTCCCTGAGAAAGGAAATTTTGTTCATAATTTGTCATAATTTTTCTTAAACGAATTTTAAAAATTAGCTATCCACACGCCTGTATAGAGTGGTGTTTAAAATCAAATTTATTATTCCGAATAGGTCACATCTCCAATCTTTGCAAAAATGAGTCAAATTCACTATTTGATTCACATGCTATTAACTTAACATCATGCAAAAACGACTAATATCCGCTGTTCATTTCTGTAATCGAAGCACAAATTTACTTCCTATACCCTGTTCTCCAGAATTGTGACCTTGGCACCAACGTGCGCACGTCGGGCAGCTGACGGCCATATCGCAGTTACAGCGTCAATCGTGCTCTGAGACTTTCATTGCAACAATTGGGATGTTGGGTGTCCCCCGTCCGCCGCGTGGCATGTCATCCGCAGGCAGGGAAGCCGTCGCCTGCGCTGATCCGGTCGCACTGGTTCGGGCGCCACCGCCTCCCGCTGCGCGAGCTCCGCAGCACCACTCCCTCCCTCTGGCGTCGCACAGTGGTCTGATGCGAGGCGCGCGACGCCAACGGTCTTTTTTGCAACTACAATTTTGCTACAGAACATTTTCATTTCAAAACATTTTGGATTCCACTTATAGCACATGTATCATACTTTATTATACTTATGAGGCAACATTTGTGCTATTCTTTCACTTCGTATAACATTAACTTCAAAGAAGGACAGATGGTGACATTTGATCCCATGGTATTGTTATAGTTTATTAGAACATATTTCCGGAAAGTGCTTTTTTGGTAAGGTATCAAAGCTTACAAGAACCACGTCATAACTCCTTTTCAAAGTTGAAATACATTTTACAAGGTACACAAAATGACAATTCATTTACAAAAATTAAAATTTTTATTAGACAAACCAAGTTGTTAACAATATGTAATATTAGTATCATTCATAGTTATCATAGTTTTCATTCTTATTGGGGTGTTTTATTTCGCTTAAATTTACAACACTGAAGGCAGCTCCTAGAAGTATACATTTATATAGTTTTTTAAAGTTTGCAGTTTCTTAATCGATATTTATTAAAAACACCTATGTGCGCGTTTGAACCCGGTTCATACCAGTGTGCGCCAGCCATGAGCGAAGTGCTCGGGAGTCGCGGTGAATACCCGCGCGACCGGTCCTTCGATATGTTTTGCTTTCGTGTGGCAGTAATAGCAGCGGCAGCAACGACCATCTTTATTTTCGTTTTGCGTCTGTTCGGCGGGTTTTCTACCTCGTTCTCCGCGACGCCGCCAAGGTCTCCGTCTTCGGACGCCGCCTCGCCTCGCCCCCTCTCGCTCGCCCGGGGCGGCGGCCCGGATCAACGCTCTGGACCCCGAGCACGCCCCCCGCGCGGCGAAAGGAATTCGGTGCAGTTGCGGAAATCAGACACATTGGACGAGTCCGTTTTGCTTTTTCTGAAGAGCGTAACGGTATTCAGTTTTGAAAAATCGTGATACGTTGACGATTTTGAAAAATCGTGGCTTCGGTGGTGTAATGGTTAACATACAGGGCTGTTGTACTCAAGTTGGCAGGTTCAAACCCGATTGAAGCCATGGATTTAAGGACGAGATAAAACTTTCGGAAGGGAAGTAAAGCCAGCTGTCACATGTAGATTACTGCGTGTAAAAATCCTCGCCACAGCAAGCACGCTGTCCTTGCGCCACCCGAAGGGTGTCGGGCATCACCGGAAGGGCCCAAAGATTAAAAGTAGACCTAAAATACAAACGATATTTTGAACAATGCGTGAAATCAGGTGCCAAAATCAGTCCCAAATTTGACGCAGTAAATATCGGGAGCTACTGTGGCCTCTCATCACGTGCTTACCTTGTTTCTGTTGTTGTATACACTTGGTTTACATTTGACACTTATTGTAGGTCATTGATAAATCAACTTGACGTTTTCATAAGAATCCTGACAGATCGGGGTTAAATGTAAACAAGATAAGGAAATATTTATTTTTTTCTTGATATTGTTTTATTATTGCCGCTGTTGATTTTAATATCAGGTGTTGTACAAAAATCACGTTAGATTCGCGTGGTGAATAATTTCCTTAAAAAATACGTTAGATGCTATCAAGTGCTAAAAAACCCTTTGTAAGAAAACTGCAAGAAAGACAACTAGCCATTTTATTCGCTTGTTCACGGTCGTTTCGCCATTCAATCCACGAGGACAGTTCCCCTCGGCCAGAACGTTTCCCTCCACCACGTGCCACGAACGTCTCCATAATGACCCGAATTACATTTCTGCCCGTGGGCCGAAGCAGTTTTTTTTAACGAGATGTAACAGCAAACTGTGCCGGGCTCTTCGCACCAGCTCCAGTGGCGCCCACGCGGGCTTCACAGGGGGGGGGCGGAGAGGGGAGAGTCGGAGGTCGTGCGTGCAATTTGGGATTCTCTCACAAACGACAGACGCGGGGGTAACATTTATTTTTAATATTCCCGAACGGGCGTCGCGGAGCGCTTGAGCGGAACGAAATGGTCCGCATCCGCCGGGGGGGGGGGCGCTCGATGAATTGGCCGTAAGGGCTCGTTAGGCGTCGCTCGCGCGCGGGAAAATGTGCCGAAGGCGGCAGGGCGCGCGTTCATCTCCATTAGGCGCTGCTAAGTGCTTCCGTCGCCGCCTTCGATGCGGGGCGGCTGCTGGAAGGGCCGGCCCAGAAAAAAATGGCCCCCTCTGGATGTTCCTGCTGAAAAAAGTGTTAATTTCTCTTTGCCGATGGTACAATCTGTCCACATCCGTTGACGATTTCCACCTTATGAAATGTTGAAATTGAGGAATTCTAATCAAGGAAATGCGGAAATTTTCGTAGAAATATTTTTAGGTTTTATTCAGAATGTGCAGTGTGAGTGAAGTTTGTTTCAATTCCCAACCATCTTCTCAAGTATTTAGCACCGCCTTCTGAATAAAATTGCAAGAAAAATCATGAATAACTAATATTTCAAACATCAAAGATAGACTGGGATGTTAATGGCATGGAAATTAAAGAGATGGGGGGAAGTTGTTAGGTTAATAAGTAATTGTGGACAGCCAGAGGAAGACTTCAGTTACGTAAATACAGAATTGTTTTAGTTTTTATAAAAGCTTCTTGCTGTTGTGTTCACAACACATTTATGTGTAGTTCTATGAATACATTTGGACAGTTGGACGTTTGGACATTTGGATATTTCGATGATGTTTGTTTGTTTGTGAAAGCCATTTAATATCTTTATTTTGGATTTATGAAATGAGGTTTAGCACTATTTTCCTCCTATCCCTACGATTATCGAATATGTTCTGTAAACTATAGATGAAAGTGGAAACAAAATTATAAGTTCCATGACTAAATATATTTGTCAGAAGAAGTAAACTGCAGAATTAATGATGATAAAAATCCCCAAACGTGTAGTAAATGTGATCTTATAGATGCAAATTTCAAAAGTCTGGGGATTTCACTTCCTGCATTTTCAATGATTCCGAAAGATGCAATGCATGTGTAATACATTTACGGAGGAGTTGAGAGCTATTTAGCGTACATCCCAATTGCTCTATTTTATAGGTGACTCAGTGTTTCCCGTGAATGTTCCCAATCGTACCATTCTTCCCAATTCGTGCAGGCCACACACCTCCGGAACCTCGTTCAGTCTGGTTCGAGGTGATGCGAGGTTCTGGCACGTACATATTCTGGTTGCGTTGGGCGTGTGCAGGAGCGCGTGCAGAGGAGAATGATCGATGGGCGGCGACGGAGCGTGCTCATGTTAGCGGGATGGCGTTCATCTGGGTGCGTGACATCAGAAGTCCACTAACGACATGACGACTGTTACTTCATGTTACTTCATACAGTTAATTCAGAAAGCCTAACGGTTTAGTTTAGCTGATGATGAAAACCTTGGATATTCAGTAGCTGATGGGATGCATTTATGCTAGTAGCTATGTAGACGCGCCAACTGATAAAAAAGTGTCATTTCAAAAAATGCAAATACATTAGGGAAAAAATCTATCGTGAAAACGAAGTAGTGTAATTTATTTTGTAAAATGCTGATACGTAGGAGCCAAATGGATCTATTTTCGTTATAAGTCACAAGATATCGAATTTTGGAACGTGGGAATTCCAAATCTCGCGAATGAGTGTTTTTATCTCGGCCTTATGCCAAGTCACCTTTCGGAGTTGTCATAATCAATTGCTGAAACAAGTTTATCATCGAAGAACAGTAACATGGTATCATGGGTCGAGCGTGGGAGTTAAATGAAATGTTCACGTATGTAATCTTGATCAAAACAGATTGGAACAGATCGAAACGACAAAGACCTGAATTATATTAAATATTGATTGATTTGCGATCGTCAACTTTGGAGCCCCGGAGTTGGGGATCAAGACGAAGAATGCGGAGCCGAATGCTTGAGTTAGAGTTCGGCGTAAGTCAACTCATTATTTACTCCCAGTTGTTGAGGTGCGATTGGATATCTCATACAGCAATGCAGTCCATCGATAATCGTCCATGCGTTCTCATTCATCTTTCGTGACCACCCTATTTGTCGTCGTAGAAGTCAAAGACACAACACAACTATTATTTTCTGGCCGGGAAAGGGAAGGACATAGAGGAGTAAGACTCGTCTTTCGCCTATAAGCTCGGAAGTGAGTATGAGATTCATCACACAATTCTGCTGCGGGGTTTTCGCCGTCCATTCCGTTTACCTCAACCGTCCGCACCAGGAGCGTGAACACCCGGGATGCCGTGTCTCGGGCATTAGCGGCCGCCGTAAAGAGCGCGACAGACGACGGCTGGCGGGCGCTGATAAACGGGCGACGGTGCTCGCGTGACGCCGCGGCGATGGCGCCGGCGATAGCGCCGCGCTGGCATCGAACCGAGGCTCCGCAGGCCGCCGCAGCGGAGGGCGGAGGCACACGGGAACCAGTCCAGACGTCAGGTGCAGAAACTCGAAGTGAACTTCAACACTTGTGACAGCGATGGCCATCCCAGTCTATGAGCCTGTGTCCGAAACAGAGAATGTAACAAATACACGCTGTTAATAAGATGTTGGAATCAATGAAAGGCAAGGAAAGGATGATTTGTTTAATTATCGTCAATTGATCAACAAATCAAGTAGCGATTTATGAATACCGGAAAGGGAAAATAATTCTGGGCTTCGTTATTCGTCACTTTGAAACCCCAAATAACGATTTTACAGGTTTTTTTTTTTTCAGGATATTGTAGGATTATCTGGTTTGAAAACGCGATTATATATTCGTCTTGTCGCGAGAATTCGAACGAATTATTGTTCAGCTTTGTAGATGCCCGAATTCCCCCCACCCCAGAAAAAATCGCGTTTAAAGTTCTTAACCACTCCAAAAACATTTTTTTTTCGAGAATTGTGTGATTAAAAAGACATTATTACATTTCAAGAGGTTTACATGGTTCAGTTATTACAATTTTGTCACATGTATTAGTGGCTTAAAAACTAACTATAACTAATTTCTTACAGCTAATATATTGGTTGAAGAAACCTATTAAGGCATCTCTGTTTATTCCATTTGGGAAAACAATTTAAGAACTACATGGAATGGATACTTCTTTTTGATTCTTGTGTTGTGGGTTGGATTTCTACACGGCGTGAATTCGGGTAGAGATGGTATTTGCATGAGATTTGTATTAAAGTTGGAGGAGAGAGATATGTGATGTGGTGGGCCAATTGCTTTAGATTAAATTCAGGTAGCTGATTGTAACATACCGTAGTGCAATTTGTTATTGTGGTTAGATATTGATTTTGGATGATTTGCGTTTTATGAATGTTTGTTTTGAATGCGTTTACCCGTATTGGACAGGTGTACAACAAAAGGGAGTGAAGACCTTATTGTTTTGAATAATATCAGAGGAGTGTTGTATGGCAGATGGCTATTTCTGTTTACAGGAGGTTCGAGTTGATGTACTTTATTTTTGGCTTGGTTAATTTTTATTTGATTGATTATGTTTCCAGTTAAGGCGTGCGTCAATGTTTAATTCAAGATATCTTATTGGTTTGTTTGGAGGGTACTCTTATTTGCGCATTGTTTATGATTAAGGGGGGAAGGCGGCGTGTACGGTCTGAGAGTGAAAATGTTTGCTGGAGTTTTAGTTGGATTCAGGAGAATTTTAGATTTGCAAGCCCAGCTTTCGATTTGGTGTAGGTACAGTTGAATTTTTTATTTTTATGTCTGTTAATGTAGTTCCGAATGAGAACATGGCTGTATCGTCTGCAAACATGTGCATAATGAACTCCATTTTGTTTTGGGATGTCGGCTACGTATAGAGTGAACGAAAGGGGAGATCCTGGAGGGAAATCAACCTTTATAATTTTGGGATTGGATTGATGATTGTTTACTGTAACTGAAAATAATCGGTCATTTAGGAATTTTTTTATTATTTTAGCGATGAAGTGAGGGGTCCCAGCTTTCCGGATATTGTAATATAATCCATTGTGCCAGACTCTATCGAATGCTTGGATTATGTCTTGAATTGTCTGACAGTGATAGTGAAAGATAGTGATGATAGCGATCTGATAGTGAAAGATCCAGGAGAAAATTATCAAATCTCCTCCAGTAGAGGGAGTCAAATAATACCGCGTTTACCTCCAATGTTGGACCGGAGGGAGGCGCGAACGGGCTCATGGACACATGCAGGTCATCCAATTACCATAAGTAGGATATACTATTAGAGAGCAAACTTTGAATGATTGATTTGCGATTAAATGCTTTTTTGACTCGGGATGTTTACCTCGCACTTCCACACTCATCCCATTCACGAAAGTAACATTTCCTCGGCTTCATGGTTAGCGATTGCGACTGTCGGCGACTGCGACGATCAGCATAGTGACTTAGAATGCACTTTGGAGTACGGGCGAATTCAGTCCAACATTCAGATAATTTTTTTATTCCGCGAATCTCTCAGAGGAGCAAGGTCCTTCGCACTACTCACAGTACTCATCGGCACGAGAATATACATCACACAGTGGGTCGAAACACAATCGGTGTTGCATGTTTTCCCAACAAATAACTCAGCGAAAAGTAAATAAATGAAAAATAGATTTTGTTGTGGAAATGAAAACGATATAATTTAAAATGAACACACACTGTTTTTCAGGATGTTTTTTACGATTGCACTTTACATTACTGTACAGATTTCACTTTACAATTTACTTAACGTATAACCAACGCCGAAGAATAAAATCTTGATTCCCAAAAGTTAAATTTAAACCGCCCTGAATAGAATTGCATGATTTCCCAAACTTACTTTCTGTAACTTTTTTCTTCCTGTAATTGTAACATATACCTCTATTTTCGCATTTTAATCGCATTCAGTAACTATTGATTATTGTGGTCTCCAGTGGGAGTATCCTCGCTCTCATGTTTTTGACTATTGACTTCACTTGCATTTCTATTCATTCTTATAAAGCGCTTGCCTCGCTCTATGAGAAAATATAAAATTAAATTTTAAAAAAACTTTACAGTAAACGACTCTTTGTGAGCGAGATATTTCTGAATGCCCATTGCAGATACATTTTCCATTTACACGCAAAATAAGGAATATGCCAAAAATTGAAATAGTGTCGTGATGAACGTTAATTGTGTGCTGAAAAGCAATTTTTTCTTTCAGGATTAATGGTTTGCATTAAATCACTTAAGAATTGCAGTAACACGATGAAAATTGCTTAATATTAACTGCGTCATTTTACGAGATCATTTTTTATCGCACGACCGACGGAAGAAGGGACTCGCACTGATGCAGTTTTTCTTCGCGCGCCGTTCCTCCCACCGTGCGGCGCGGCGCGGCGGGGTCTGTGGCGGGGCGGTGGTGGGCAGCGACCTGCGATGCCGCCGCCGTCGCGGCGCAGGCTAATGAGGATGCTGGTGATTATTCCATCAGGCGGCGGCGGCGGCCGCGCTCACAGCCCACGCGCCCTCATCCCCCCTCCCCCCTCCGCCCCCTCCCCCTCGCGGACGTCATCGGCGCCGAACGAACCCCGCGCCGTTCCTCCCCGCCCCACCCCGACACACGATGTGCGGAGGACAGGGGCAGGACGGGTGCGGGGGCGCGGCCCGATTCTCAGAACGCTTGCCCTTCTCGCTCGTGGACGAGGGGGCGGGGCGCTGGGGTTCATTTCCCTGAAAGAAGTGCGACAGAGCGGGATGCTTTTCACAATGCAGGAGGGTCCTCAGGCTGCGACATCGTAATGGCGGTCAGCTGTTCATTTCTACGATCGGTAGTTGGCTGCAACGTGACACAGTTCACGACACTGAGACACTAGACGAAATGGGACACAAGAATAAATCTAAAACGTAAAGTTCGACACATCAATTTTAGTTTCAAATAACTAACATTCCACCTGAGTTCAGTACAGCAAGTTAACGTCATTTAGGAACCGAAAATACAATTGCAATATAAAAGAGTGGTAGATCTTATGATAAATACACAATCGAGTTTTTTTTATCTAAGATTTTATTGATCTGTGAGTTGGACTGAAAAGAGCTCTGCCAAGTGTCATCGTACCAAAAATTGACGAAATCTTGTTGGGCGTCTTTACTATTGTCATAAACTATTCTGACATCTTTGCAGAATTCAATATTCAGAGTTTCACGTAATCGTTATCCATTTTTTTCCATTCGTTCCTATTACTCGCATACAGTTTAACAAATATTCTTTCACTTTTTCGTGAATTTCTATGCCCCAATCGGGAGCAGTCGCTCAGTGCATCAACTGATGTCACTCCAGTGCCTGTGACCGAGAGGTCCTAGGTTCGATTTCCGACGGGGGCAGGATTTTTTACACTAGCTTTTCAGCTAGGTCGAATTCAGTCGCTGTCTGAAGGAGAATTCTAGTGGCCGGCCGCTCTGATCGGTAGTTTTCCGTGGATTCTCCGATCAACGCCTGGTGAATGCCGGAGCAGTACCCTAACAAACGGGCCTCGGACCGCGCGCGATCTTTCCCGCCTCTTCCTTGTTCTATCCTCTCCTTCCTTACACACACACACACACACACACACACACACACACTAACACGCACTACACTAGCACACATGCCGAGAGACCGGTCGGGAACTTAGAACTTCTCCCGGCTGGGGCGGTGCCTTGCTGATGGGAAATACCTGGTTGGGGAAAGACCCGCTAGTCGACGGTAGGTCTGCGTCGGATCTCGCCATCCAGAGGAGGATGATCACTGCCATCTCCCGATAAAAAAAAACATTCCATACACCTACGGAACTAATGACCTCGGTTGTTGACACATCCGGAATCGCTAACCATTAATCTATGCCCCATGTCCATTTTTGTGATTTAGGTTTATAATTAACTGTTTACATCTGTTAGCCGTTAGCTTGGCAATTAGCAAACATGGCAAGGTCCAAATTGAATCCACCACCCGATTCACGTCCACGTAGCTTCCACTTCAGTTTCACTTCGCTTCCACTTCCGCTTTACGTCCCTTAGCTTTTAATTCCACCTCTACTTTCATGCCACTTTGTATAGTTGCGGATGTGAATATTTATTACTATGCTTGTGATATGTGCTTGATATATGCTTGCAGATGTGAATATTTATTAGTATGCTTGAGAGCAGTGTGTGAACAAATTTCTTTACTTTTATAAAAATGTCTTATCGAAGATCACACACTTGATAATTCGAGGCGATTTTTAGAGTGTTCGATATAACAACATAGTAAAATGATTGTTGCATTTACTGCACAATTGAATGCTTTATTTCTGAAAAGTGCAAATTACTTTCGAGTCTCTGCGCATGCACCTGCTCGAAGTGGAAGTGATTGCGGAGACCGCTATTCCAACAGATTTCGCGAGCAATTCCAATCAACTATCGAATGCATCGCGGTTTGCTATTACAGTCATGTAATAGAAGATCAGAAGATATACAGATCAAAGGTTGGTGGCCAGCTTTAGACGAATCCTTGTAGCTGGATATCTCTATTGTCACGAAGTTATCGTCAACTGGGTCGAGGCCGAATTGCGTAGTTACTACCATCATGGAGATAAATGCCGGAAATAAAATTTGAAGACTAATACACTTATTGTTTTGCTTGGACGTTCCCCATGTTAACTGATCTTGGATTGTAATTGTAAGAAAAAAAATAAAAAATTAAAATGTGAATTTAAGCAAACACTTGTGATTCCAAAATACTTTGCATTTAATGATTTGATGACTAAATGAGATCTACAGCTTTATATCTCTCGATTATCCATTTTCTTCTCGTGGACATGCTGTTTAATCTTCATTATCTGTCGATTCGTGATTTTGCCCCTTCCTATAAAAGTTCTCGCGTCGCACGCAGCAGCAGGCGGTGGGCGTGCCAGCGCGAGCACTTCCTGGTGCGGGCGTTGCCACTTTGCGTCTGCGGCCGGCAGCTGCCAACCGCTGCTGTCTCGGCGCGGCGCCTCCGCGGCCAAGTACCTGCGGTTAGGGCGCCGCTCGCGTAGGGCCCTCAGCGCCGCGTGACTTCCACCGCCGCCGCCGGGCGAACCCGCTCTTACCTGTGGAATATCCTCCTTGTTGCATACGGTGCCTCGGAAATGACTTTCTTCTGAAATGGCTTGGGGTCGCAAGAGATGCTACTGCTGCGTCTTTGACCGGGAGGGCTCCTAGGGTTCGAGCCCCGACGATGGCGGAGTTTTGACGATAGCTACATAGTTAGTAGATGAGCAATCTTTTCTTCCTCATCCTTGTACCTTCCTTTCCTCTTACACACACACTTGCCTGCTCTACACTATCACACACCTCGGGAGCTTAGACCTGGTCCCTGGCTGGGGCGGTGCCCCACTAGAGGCAGGATCTTGAAGGTGGAATCCACAAACGGACGTATGTATATTGGCGCCTGATCCCTCGTTTCAGCGGGGAAGGATCCTGGGATTTACGGGACTAATGACCATAGATGCCACGCTCGGAAACCAAACGATCAGTCGAAAATGTTTGTACGGTGGAGAGCATGACACTCAGTATTTGTAAAATTCTGATATTACGAAAAAGTATCTTTAAATAGAAATTGTAAACGTGCTTACTGATTTTTACATTTTAAATGAATCTAGAAAGAATTATCCCAAAAGAGAAAATGAGAGGGGCGTTCCTATTCAGATCGCATATTCAGTATGCGTTCAACTTTCCCGATCAATCTGTATCCGTACAGATCCTCTTGGTAAGAGAAAGAGGCGTTTGTGAGAACTATTTAAACTCCTTGGGGAGGTGGTGCTCCGCTCGAGTGCCCGCGTCGATCGAGAGGCTCCAGAGCTTCGAGGAAACGCCGTTGCGATCTCCTGCGATGCTCTCTCGGAGTGTTTGCGGAATCTTCACCCCGTCCGGGCGGGCCCGTAGTGGAGCACAATGGGCAGGTCGCCGAGAAAACTGTAAAGCGATTTGTGGTGAAGAGGGAAGAAAATGTAGCAGACCCCCGCTTCCTTAATACTAGCTAGCTGTCTGGTAACGAAGAGGAGGGGATATGCTCATAGTAAAACATTTGACAGGACGATCAGTTAGGATTATTTTACTTTACATTTATTTGAACTGCAATTGGGTATGACCGGTGGTTTATTATTATTATTATTATTATTATTATTATTATTATATAACAACAACAATATGTAAATTAATTTTGATACTCTAGATCAAGAGGCGAAAATCTCAACTAATATCCACATACATTGTCAATGCTTCTTGTCCAGAACACCATGTACAAATGAAGCTGGAAAAATTACAATAAAGAAGAGGAAAACGATACATGATAATAGCGTAGTAAAATATTTGAATGTTTCAAAATCAGCAAACACAAGAATGTTTGAGTTGTGCCCCTAGTAACATTGACACGGCAATATTCAACATCACTGAGTATATCGGCGAATAGTAATTTACCAACAATTTTCGGATGTGTTTCGTGTACAGAGTACCCCAGCCAATTTTGTCGCATTTATCTTCGTCAGTGAATTGTCCTGTGTGTGTGTGCTGTTATTTATACTCGTATGGAATATAGATTTTCTGGATTTACACCCATTCCCTTTTGTTCCACAATACAATCATACATCATTCTATGAGGTAAAACGCCAATTCCAAGAACAAACAAGATCGCAGTAAATGCTGTTATCTCAGTGATCGATGAAGATAGCTACGGACGGACTTCGCTTCTTTGGTGAGCTTATCTTGAGACGTCAAAACAAACGTCTCAGAACAGGTGGCTTGGAGGACAAGCGTGGGTGAGGCATTATGCCTGTCAACGTTCTGGAGGAGGAGGAGGGGAAGATGGAGAAGGAGAAGGCGAAGGCGACAAGCGGGGACAGACACCGGGGACGGTTAAGTCGCTTTTGCGTCCTCAAAACAGTCCTTTCAAAAGAAATACATTTATACATGGAGGAATTTATATCAAGTTTTGAAAATTGACCAATTAAAATATGGAAAAGGGTATCAATGTCATTAAAATATTGATAATGTTTAAAAAAATATATAATGTATAAAATGATTTGCAATTGTTAACTAGAATTGAATTGAAACATTTCGGATGTTTAACTATTGTCACTCACTGCTGTCACTCACTGGGGAACAATCCAATCAACAAATCCATACCCGAGTCTTTCTCCTTTTTAATCATTGCTTTTTGTATATTTACAAGCTTAAACACTTCACAATCATAATTTGCATCTGGAAAGTGAATTTCTATGTAGTTTGGTAAAGAATTGACGTTACAGAAACAAGATTGTAGACGTATTAAAATGTGCTGGAAACATGGATATGAACGGACGAAATTTTGCGGTGTGCTCCCAGTTTTCACCTTCGTTTCAACAGTTCAATAAGAATTGTTTTGAGGGTCAGCGTCTACTGCTGATCTGACCCTGAGGTATCATTGCCCCGAGGCGCTCACGAATCCTCTTACGCAATCACCACACGTTGCGGTGTGAAAGCGTCGACACGTGTGGTATATTCACATGCGTGTGGTACATTCACATTGCGGTGCGTGTTCGCCGCTTGAACTTCTTTGTCCTCTGAGCTCTCTCTGCTCCGTATTCTCTGTATTGATGTCCTCTCTACGTCCAGTCGGATCAAACGACCCCGCCAATTTCTCCTATATTTGCTAAACCATATCGAAGGTCGCCTAGCACATTCCTACTACTGTTGCTATCGCAGAGAATGTTATTCTGTGATCTCCTACCAATGTTCCTGAATTCCTGATTGTATTCCCTTTTTAGCTATCGGAGTATTTTCTTATTACTCGACCTTCGTCATCGTCAACTTTAAATTATTGTCGTTGCACGGTCGTACCAACCATTGCAGTAGCACCCCGCCAACGCAGACTATGATGTGCGTTTTCATTATGTCGTTCGTAGGCGACTTTATGGCGCTGCAGTTGCCACCGCTGCCTCTTCTCCTGGAGATATATGTAATGTCACATAGGTTACTTAAATTGACGTCGTACAGCAGTAAAATGTTAAATAAAGGAAGACGCTCGCTTCGCTCTCCGGCCTTACTGCTTACACGAACAGCCATAAATTAATCTTCGAGGACGCGGAATGCTTTTGCAGGAAACGATATTTATGAATAGTACGACGAATATGATTGGTACATGTATAAATACATATGTTCGTTCAGGTGTACGACGAATGAACGATGCTTGTGAAGCAATTCGGACGTATAGTCTGCTTCGATCATCGAGTATTCAAACAGTTACCAGCACGTCGCAGTGCGGCAAGTGTTAGAGTCCCTAAACAGGAGAGCTGAACGTCGTTAAACTCTTCAAGGTTCTTGAGTGTATCGCCAATCATCGCCGCTCGTGCAGCCCCCATGATCTGCGTACTGAACTCATCTGCCATATTAAGATAATGACGCAATATCTGCAGTCGGCCGTGCAGAGTAGGTGTTTCTGTATGTGCAACGCTGATCTATGGTAGTTAGTGGTCTCACAGGACCCTGTTGTAAGGATCATCTTCGTAATTTAAAGAATGAAAAGGCAATATTCAGCATGGTGAACTTTTAATGACCGTGAGTTGTGAAGGATATAAATATCGAACGTTGAGTAGAACTATTTCACATTCTGTAGTTTACTCCATTTTACCACTTAGCTCTTCTTATTATCTGTTTAGAACTGATGTTAAATTTTAAAAATCGTTCATTGCTCATTACGCCCTACCACATTCGCACTTAAAACTCCCAACTGCTCATTTTATGCCGTGTGGAAAAGTGAACGACATGAAAATGACAAGTTTGTGATTTCGTTTCCGCAAATTGAGAGATATCGTATTTACCGGTGTACAAGACGCACTTTTTTTCCTGCAGTAACTCGTCAGAAAAGGGATGCGCCTTATGCAACGGATAGGAATATCTGTAACTGTTTCAATTTTTAGTATATAGCATTACAAAAATCTAATTGTTTGCGCACTGAAAAATAGTAATTTTGTATTTCTACAAAATTGATATTACAGAAGCTAAAAGTATTGCAAGAAGAAAAAATTCTCAAAATTTCGTTGTGTCAACGTCATGATGTAGAACGAAAAGGCACGGTCTTTCCATCCGTACTAGAAAAATATCATAAAGACTCCCGGCGGAATATGAAGAAAAGATCATTGCTTTTCGCAGGTCACAATTCCCATTCCTTTCATAAGAATGAAAATCAAGTATAAAATTAAACACTAAAGAATGAAATCCTTCTTGAACTTCGGGGTGCGCCTTATACACCGGCAAATACGGCATATTCGATTTTTGTGACAAGTTGCGCGGCCTTAAACGATCTGCATGTTTGCTTCAAGAACTTGTATTTAGAAAGAATTAAATAGTAGGTTTTTTGAATGCTACTTTTCTTGCGTTCATTTGCGCATTAACATGCGTATGGTGGAACGTTCTACAGAGGAGATGTAGCCTCTGTTGCGAGCCCCTGGCTGTGGCAGCTGCTGCAGGGAGGCGACGGCGGAGACAGACGTAGCAGTCTCGCCATTTCCAAGGCAAATGGGCACCGCTCGTCCAGACAGCCAGCGAACCAGCCACCTCCCTTCCCTTGCGTAACTACCCTCGTCCCCCAAGCAGTCCGCATGATCCGATCTCCAGAGGTCGCACGGTTTCCTTTCGCAGCAGATGACAAATTCTTATATTGCGATAGGAATTTACAAGATTGCCAATTAAAAAAAGGTTTCGAAAGTGTGACTTTAAAAAAAATTAAAATTTGAATGATTGTGGAGGTGAGAAAAGTACCCAAATATTGGATGTCGACTCATGACTAGACAAGATTTTTAGGTAAATTCCCGTTTTACTTTTTTTAGCGTAGGCACTGTAATTAATTTTAAACACTTTCCATTATTTGAGAAGAATGTTACAGAAACCAGTGCCAACAATGCTTATTTCAGCATTGGAGCGTAAGATACCTATTCGTCCGTTCATAATCCCATTTTCGAATATTTTTTTTATCTCGGCTGTTTACAAAATTCATCGGCAGTTGAATCACCTCCGATAAACCCTTATTTTATTTATGTATCAGTTTCAGGTCTTCTTATCGTTAGCAATACTCTCAATTTATACTCCGATTTTAACACAGAGACACTTCAAGGTCACGAGCTAGAAGAAGAGGGGTACATTGACATCCAATCGCGATCTCTAATACCAAATCTTTAAGTCATATAAAAATTGTGCGTTGAGCAGCGCTTCCAACGCATCTATGGTTGCTACACGCTTTACTGAAAAAAATATTTCTACAATTTTTTTTGTAGTTAGTATTGTGTGCATTTTTCTTTAGAGCTGTATGGCGGGGGAGACCCTAACACTGATGTTGCCTTCATGCAGTCCCGCTCTTCGATGTGTCTGCGTGTCCCACAAACTTTGGGGCGGCGCGTGGCGGGCGCTGGGCTGGGGGGGGCGCAGGGCGCGGTTCGCTCCGGGGAGTTGATAAGCGCGGCGCGGGCCTCGCGGGGGAAATGAAAATGCTAAGCAGCGCGCCCGCGCCCGCGGGGTCACCGCCTCGCCCTGCGCCCCGCCCCCCGCGCCCCGGCGGCGCTGACGGCGACTTGCATTCCAAGATGATGCGCTGACGGCGACTTGCATTCCAAGATGATTTCCGTCGTGCCTAACGCGCTCCTGGTTACAAAATAATAAATTGTGTAAAGGGCGTTCCGGAATCATATGGTTAAGGTGGAATAGTTGTTAATTGTTATCATTGTCTTTGGCACAAATTATTCTGCTCTTGTGTTGTATGCTTCGAGATTGGTGATTTCTTCTGATTGTCTGAAAATCCTAGTTGTTTTTTTAAAGTTATTTAATGTCATATTATAAACAACTAAAAACTCTTACGTGTTTTCACAGGTTTTCGAATTAGACAGTTATTTCCTCTGCCGTCTCCCCCTCTCCCTTCTTGCAGCATAGTGCAAAGACACCACGTGCTCAAATATAAGTTTTCATTCGAAGGATAGTCAGTAATTAAAATGATGAGTTTTCAACGAATTCACGAAGAACTCTTAAATATTCCCAGAATCATTAGTGTGTAATAAGTAAAATTGGTTGTTATCTGCACCGAAATGATTTTCTCGAAATTATCTTATTCCTTGTTTTGAGATCCGTACCTTTCAAAATTCTAAACGAATATATTCCTATACGAATATCTTGTGAATCTTCCATTTTCTGTTGCAAGTACAGCTTCATATAACGTTCTAGTCGCTCAAACCTCTCCACACACCTATCCTGTATTGTCTTTTGGGAGAACATTTCATGCGAGGATATCTCTCTTGCTGAGAAATGATATTTATCGAGTGAAAGTTATTACCGAATAAGATCGAATAATCATTTATGACAAAAGTAAACGAGAAAGCATACCTGAATGAATACTAGATAATTTTCCGGTTATTCAGAAATAATTTTTTACTGTCTATAATGCGTACGTTTGTGATATTCAAACTATTTAACCCTAGTTGTAGATTGATTTTTCCTGACTTTTCAAAAGAGAGACACAATTTTGATCCAGTTCATATCCCGATTTACCCTGGTTGTGATACATTTAATTATTTAAACTGAGTTGTTTATTTTATTGCACGTAGGAATAGACGGTTATCTCAACAGGAACAAATCGAAATATGACAATTTTGGACCTTGGCGATTTCATTTAATGGTGGTTTCTCGCGGGGCATGTGACCTACGGTGCTAGTGGAGGTCATCAACTACAGCGCACGAAACAGCACGGCTGCCGAGACTCGTGTGCTGGCGTGGAGGGCGGGCGGGGCGCGGTGGGCGAGTGGACGCGGCAGCAGACACGCCCAGGGGCGGGTCGCCAACTAGCCGCACCTCGCCCCGCCCCGCCCCGCCCGCTCCGCCCCGCTCCGCCGCAATGCCTGTCTTCTCTCCCGCGCTAAGCACATGAAGACTCCACGGGGCGGTACCCGCTCCACCAACCCTCCCTGCTTTTCTATTGGTTTCAATCCTCTCTATAAGTTGTGTATCTAAAACGCGAATGAGAGATAACAGGTGTGTGATTTGTAACTATCGACACCATCGACATAACATACTCCGTAACTGTTTCTGCTGAATAAGGAATTATCCCCAGTCCGGCATCAAGCAGATTTAAGACGAGAAAAAAATAGTTCGCAGACGATGGTACAAGAGAAACAGCAAGCACACGTGCAACGAACATCGTTGCTTCAGACGTCAACCCGTACGAGGGACACGAGGTACGGTTTTACTTGGTTACCTACAAAATGTGAAATTGAATATTCTCTTACATATTTGGAAGGTTCCCAAGAGTTGTAAGAAACTTTCAAAGATGGGGTCCTATATGAAGCTCTTTCCGCTTGTTTTGTTTAAAAAGCGAAATGTTAGCACGGACGCTAGTAACAACTGTAACAACCCTCTCGAATTTCGGACGAGTGTCAGTAATTTTCAAGACTGGGCTTTGCTCTATTCAGAACACCCTTACACCCTTTCGACTTTTTCTTGTTGGTACGAACAATAGAGTGAGGATCGCATGGAAATACCGCCGAATATCACCCATGACAGGAATCCCGTTTACATCGAGCTATTCGTGTACGCATAAGTGCCTCGACTGCCTATGCTAATTCTGCAGTGTCTAAAGTATTTATTTTCAAACCCCGTTACAACGTATTTTCTTCTTGTATTTTGTTTTTGATTGTAATCCTCGTTCTTGATTATCATTCTTTCTACATATTTATTATATTTTTCATTTTCATGCTGTACTCCTTCCTTTTTGTCTCATTTTTCATACAGCGCTTCTTTCTTTTTTATTCCGTTTGACTTTTTAATCTTTGTGTTCTTCTTTCCTGTCTGCCATCTTTTATTTGCTCTTTCTTTAGTTTGATTCCGCCCTCTTACATCGATGTCCGTATTTTTTCTAGAGCATTTTCCCTTCATATTGTGTGTGTGTGTGTGTGAGTGAGAGTGCCGACTAGAGCTGAAATTTTAGCAAAAAATCGATATTTCAATACATTGATACAGTACCAATAAGGTTTCGATGTCGATGAAAACACCGACAAATCCATCGATGTTCAAACTAACGATGTCTTAAGCATGATGATGTATCTCGAAGTAAAACATCCTGGTTCAAATAGGATACATTATACGTCGTCATTAGTTTAAAGTCTATACTGCCTTAAATTTGACTGTCATCTTAATTTTCTAATCAATGTTCAAAGTAGTCAAGGTCCAAAATGCAATTTTACGATATTACCTCGTATTAAATAATCAAAACAGGTAAGGTGACAACACTGGAGGAATATTGCTACTAGCAAAGGGTTTCGTGCCGCCTGGGGATCGACAACACAGATAGTAATTGTCACTGACTGTAACTTACTGTCATTGGCAACAGTGACAGTTACTGTCAATGGCTGTTGATTGCGAGCAATCCACAAAAAATTGAAATGTTTATTTATATCATGAGATTCCTTTAAAATATCGATGCTTATGGACAAATACATCGATGTTAAGAAAACCTGGAAATTAAAATATCGCTGTTGTAATATGGATGTTTTGAAAACGTGGATGCCTTTGTGCCATCGCTGGTGCCGGCGCGCGTCGCGAATGAGGGCAGCGCAGCGCTGGCGTTTATTAGCGCGTGCGTGGGAATGTACCGCGCCGCTCGGCCGGGCTTCGCGCACGCGCGCCGCCCCCGCCCCCGCCCCCGCCCCCGCCCCCGCTCGCTTGCGGCTCATTTGTCTCCGCTCCCTCGACTAATATTACCCGTGTATAATTCTTTGGAGGAATGTTTTACAGTGTTTAACTCTCTTTTGCGTGACTGCGAAGGAACTCTCGACGGAAAAATTTTCCCGATTCTTTAAGATTAGCTTTTTATTGTGTGCCTAGGAATGGTATTTTGACGATTTAATGGATGATGAACACATGTTACATGTTTGATAAGGGTGGTATCTGGGATACGAAACGGCGTTTTTAACAGGTGTGAAAGGCCATGGATGACCTCCTTTGTGAGTGCCCTCATTGATCTTTCACAATTTACAATTCTTGCATACTTCATTGTCCAGGTACACCTTACTAACTAAGAACACTTATAAAATGCATAGAGCCAATTCTCCTGTAATAAATACCTGTAAATGGGAGATTTTGAAACACTGATAGCTTCCGGTTGAGCACGCTTCTTTATATTCGATAAATCTTTGGGTTCACATACGTCAATTCTTATTATTATTATTATTATTATTATTATTATTATTATTATTATTACATTTCTGAAGAACTAGACGTTCGTGTACTGAAGTGCAACTTGTGGCTTTGTTGAGTTGTGTTTAGTTTTCTAGGAAGACAAAAGTTTTTACCAGTCAAGGAAAAACATAATTTAATGGGATAAGAGTTGGGAGAAGATGAGTCTAAAAGTTCCTAAGGTGGCAAACCAACATTCGTCTGAGGTAGGCACGAGAACCCTTAGAAAACCTCTTGTTGCATCAGGAAAAGAGCTTCGTTCTTTCGAGTGCACTGTTCGAGTTAGATCGTCGGGGAAGGCACGAGGCAGAACCAAGTATGGATCCTTCCAAGCACGACAAGAGAATGAGCGACCCTCCACAAGGAAACTGACAAAAACAAGCAGTACCAAGTAAACAAAGAGGTGCCTGCACCTGGTCTTCGCGACAGCGATGTCTGGTGACCGCCACTTCCACTTTTCCGTCGTCCCCATAGGAAGGTGTGCGCAGAGCAAGACCATCCATCAATGCCACTCTCACACACGGCGCCTGCTTATCAAAGCTGACCTGCGTTGCTTAAGGATTAGCCGAAGCGCTTTTGTGGTAGTTCTGTCTCTCCTAGGCGTCCTCCTTCACGACGCGTTCGTGGTAATTACATTATCCTGCCTTTTTACTGTCGGCCATCCTACACTGAAACTGTTCTGTTGTGCAAACACTGGCAGGCAGTATACTGTAGTGACATTGTAGATTCACGTACAATGATTCACCTCCGGTCAGGGATGGTTGATTTGTCCGGAGATGTAGAGCAGGGACGCTATTTGCTTTCTGGTAATGAGTACGAAAAATCCTCAGGTCTAGGATATTTTTTTCTGATTCGACTCCTGGAGCCACTACGACTACACCATTGGTTGTGACTTGCGCCCCATGGAAATGGATAAAGGGGGCGAGAAAGAAGAGAGCAAGCAACCGAAGAAATGTGTGGTTGTCGAGTCATGAGACGTGATGTTCGATCGTCGCCCGTTGGCAGTCCTGGCGACAACCGGTTGAATGCAGACTGCGGTTGTTTTTTCGTTTAAAAGAAATATCGATTGTTATCTACAGAGTCAATTTGTTTCCTAATCGTTGAACTTTGGAATTCCAAGCAGGGTTTATATTTTGTAAATGTATTGTAACGAAATAAAGAAAATGGGTATATGCACTTTATTTTCTGTCAGTTACATGCTAGTGTTTAACCCTTACGATATCAAGGTATAAAGGATTCTGTGCATTACCAGGGGAGGGGATCCCTGTTCCAACGTCTTGATTTTGATTTTGAGGATTTTGATAAATTAATAAATTGATAACTACTAATATATTAGCGCATTCATTTAAACAACAAAATAAATTGCTTAAATATTTTCATTAAATGACACAACCTTTTACAGTATTTTGTCAAATAATGGCGTATGTTTCTATATGGCATAGTGATGTATTAAAATATATTTTACAAAGACTTAAAATACTACAATTATTTACTAAAAGGTTTCTGAAATTTGAGTTTTCGAGTGAATAGTTATATTTTTTATCTACTGTGAACAATTACAAACATTTGTTGCAAAATGCACAGTCTTTTAATAAAAATCATATTAAGAATATCAATTATTCTTAACTTCCTAAACAATTTAAACCTTTAAAAAGCTTACAAAAAATAATCGGCGGGCCTTAGAGCCCCCCTCCTAGTAAAAATGCTAGAAATAATGCGTTGATGAAATGTGACCATTGTTCATTACATTTTGCGACGTGACCTTTTTCGACCATAATAAGTGATTCTCGGGTACTCTGGTTTGAAGAACATTACGGCCTTTTGTAACTCGTGACTAGAAACTTGAAAAAATATAGAATCTATTTTGGAAGTAAACAAATTTATAATAGGAATAACCGCTGATAGTTCACCAGTGAACAGAACTGGGGAAGCTGAATAAACGAGTAAAAATGCGTATTCCAGTTGTTCCCCATTTCATATTTCACGTGAATAATCGAAATTTCGTGATTAGTTGCAGCTTGTATTAAAGTGCCCGTGAGCGATGCAAGTGTCCTTCCGTACCTGGCCCCAGAGCCAATGGCCGTGCCCAGCCTTTTTGCCGCGGGGGCTGCGCGTTCTTGCGCGCGCTGCAGTCGGGGCCGCACGTGCTGCGGCCGCAGGCGCATCGGCGCGCGGGACCACACTCTTAGACCTCGCAAGCTGAGACTACCCTTTCTCACAAGTCTTCCGTGGGCGACTTCTTTGCAGCTAGGGGCGCAGCGTGAGGCCTAGTATCATGATAACAAATTTGAAGTATATAATTACGTATCAATTACAGAATACGCTATTTATTGTATTTACGCATGACAGCTATTTTATAAGATTTCTTAAAATTAAATACTTTTGATTTGGCAGTTATTCAACTATTAAGGAACTACTATTTACTTTAATTTTATAGTATTTCTCTGACAAAAATGTAATTGCTGCTTTGTGTAAACGGCAGTTTTCCAATTCGCAATTTTGTGGAATGAAACATTAAGTACAAAATGGAAAATCATGTGCAAAGAAATTAAATTATATTGTGCAACTCTCAGAAGAAATACACAGAAACTTCCAGCAAAACTCAGCACAAAGCTCCCGGGAACAGTCGAGAATTGGTGATATCGATTGTTCCGATCACTGACTGAGACCTACGGAGAGATTTCACAGATTGGAGCGCGCTCACCGTCCCAGAGACAGCGAAAGCAAGCCAGCGAGGGCGATGGGCAATACAATGCGTTTCGCCTGGCTCTATGCGCATGGATGTTTTGGGATTTCGAGGGAATGGTTCTCATAGGCATATGTGCGGGTGATTTTTCTGATTGATGCGCATGTCTCGTAATCAACGAACCTTTAACGTGGCGCAGCTAATTCTTGTCTCGCCTGATTATCACGTGACGCGGCACCTGCAATTTTCGACAGTTCTCCGTCTCTCCTCCTTTGCTCCTCGCGGAGGTCTCGCGCCCGCGGACTGGAATGAGGGACAGAGGTCTCTGACAAAAAAATAAATATAAATAAAATTAAAAAATCAATATCAACAACAACAACACACGTTCTTGCCAGCAACGAGGGAAGTGGTTTCCCGAGGTACCTTGAGTCCATACAGTGGCTTGTGCTGGCCCAGAGGGCGCTCGCCTCGCATGGCCTGCCCCAGTGCCCTACTCCTGTGTAGCGTGATTTATTGGCGCCCTTTGCCTCCCTCGCCCCTCCGACGGAGAGCGCCTCCCAATCGCTCTTATTGCCTGTGGTCAGCGCGGGGACAGCTGAATCCATCCAATCCGCTGAGCGACGACGGCGCTCGGAGGCCGGGCTGAAGCTAAGGAATGATTCTCGTTTCACTACTTGCCATTCATAATATTGCATGAAATAACTCTGATATAATATAGTATTTGCAGGTGTTAATGTGATATGTGCAACATAGATTCTCTCTTGCATATTCCAGTGCAAACAATTTCGTTTTCAGTTAATAAGAAATCAGGGAAATGGATAGACATATTAAAAATCTCTCTTTATTGTTAATAAAATGTTTGTTGTACATGTGATAGATCGCGATTTTCAATATGTAATATATCACGTTTAATTTGCCGAACATATGATTCGAACTTCACAATATATCAGTCGATAAAACATTTCAACAAATTGCAATTGCTGACCTATTTGTATTTGGGATCGCGCTTCTCGAAACACCAGAAGACAAACTTAATCGCATAACAAGGTAAACGTCTGTAAACATTTCTGCAAAACACTAGAAGGTATTAAAGTTTTCTTATTTCAGATAGCGTTCTATGTATTAAGACAAATTTTGGTGAAAAGTAACATTTACATTTTTTAGAACCGCGAAAGCATTAAATATTACAATCTCGTGTGTGGTAATCCTTGTGTAACTTCACCGTGTGTGCCCAGGGAGATGCATGGGAATTTGTCGCGTTGCGTGCAGGTCACCGTGACGCGGGGTGCGTGCGCATGCGTGAGTGCGGACGTGCGTTTTACTCGCTGCGCGTTGTGTCGCGTGACATCAACGGTTGCCTTTTGTGCCCCCGCTGCTTTCGTTCCGTTCTCGTTGCCTTTGCGTGCTGCGTTTGCCTGTACCGTGCCCTTGGCCGTACTACAATATCTCGAGGATCCGACACCAATGGGCTAATATGTATTGGGAGAGTATAGTAAGTTTTTGCGTAGTGTGAATTGGTTCTTGGTCAGCTGTACGGTTTGATGTTCGTTAGTGTTATGAATAAGTTCTCGAAAACGTACAGTTATTCCTAATATGCTAAAGAAGGTTAAATGTCAATACACGTGCTAAAATACTATTTGCTAACTTAAGCAACAGTGAAATTGCGCAAATTAATATACAAATAAGTGTGGTCCAAATAAAAATTATACATTTCTTTAGGATGTTGTTTCTACTTTGTTCTAGATATATAGCAAATGTAGTATTCGAGCTACAAGATAGAAAGTCTCAATAGGATTCTTACTTTGGAATAACCATCTAAGAGAGGTTGCCAGAGACGTCACGATTAAAGTTGGAGTGTACTACACAGATCGAGTAGAATTAATCCATGCGCCTTCATGCTCCAAAGACGTTCCTGGTGCGAAATGCGTCGTTGCATTGACCCATTTTCCCGATTCATATATTCGAGAGAGAGTCCCAACACAGTACTATTCCGCTGCACTAAAATGGCGGGTAAGAGTTCAACATAGATTTCAGAGCCGTTCAGGATCGTATCGTTCCAAATTGCACGCAATGGAATGGCGTCACCTAGCCCCCTTCGTGACTCGCTCTTGTTTGCGATTGCCGTTATATACCACTGTTCAGCTCAAATAAAGGTCTCTCCGTGCAAGGTGCTTACTTTAATACATTTTAAGAACACGTTTTCTACATTTTTGCACCATAAAATGTTGCATCTGTCTTCGGTGGTTTCAACTCATTTTAACTATTTTATTACATACTGTAAATTACGTGTTCTTTTATAATAACTAGGTCTTACGTTTTTTATGTTTTTTATAATACGTGTTTTTTATAATAACTAGGTGAAAATAAATAATTAGCTCCTGTTGAAGTTCAAGACATTTTCTTATTTACAACTTTTCAGATGAAACTTTTCAGAATCCGTAAACTAAAAATAAATTTTTAAACAAATCATAAAATTCTAGTTGTGCTCATATATGCGGCCATACTAGAGCGTTATCTGTTATAGAAATAGGACCCAAGGTACATCTAACGTGTGCTGGCCCTTGTATACAAGCTCTCCGCTTCAGACAGTCATGTAACAAGGACTTTACTATTCCCTTTCATTGGTGCTACGTTCCTTTTATCTAAGAGCCGTCCAATTAACCATCGATAATAGGTCGTCCTAAGAGGCTTATAACCTTTTCAAATATGGGAAATTAAAGGGTGATGATCCATCTACAGCGAGAGCCACTGGGGTAGGCGGCGTTCTCCCACCTGCCACTCCAGAGGCGGGGAGGGCGAGGTCGTTGAGGTGGGACTGGGCAGAGAGTGGCGAGGGTAATGAGACTGGGGGCGGGTACCCGTTGTCGGTGAGAGGCCACCGTCTGGGGCAGTGGGAGCAGAGAGGGACGAGAGAACGGGGTGTGGCGGGGCGAAGCGAGGCGTAGGCGGGGAGAGCCAAGAGGTGGCGAGGGCGGGGCGGGCGGGCGGGGGGGCGGAACGGGCGGGACGAGACGGGACGGGACGTGGGGGGAGCGAGCCTTGCGTGCGCCGGGCGCCGCTATCACGGCATCGCGTGCGCTTGCGTGCTCGCTCGCCGTGCCTCATTCGGCCAGGGAGTAAATGACGATCGCATATCAATTATTGCTAATTCGGCCGCGCGGAGATAGCGCTTGCAGGGAGGGCGGGCGGCGGGCGGGGCGCGGTTGCTGTTGCGGTCGTCTTGTGAGCGGTCAGCCAGCTTTCCAATCGGCGGTTCGCCGCTGTTAACGTGGGTGTGAAGCTTAGCGTTCAGGGTTCCCGACTCCGACACGAATTTCTCGAATCGGTCACATCAGTACGTGACTACTGGCGAAAGATTGTCCCATAGCATTCCTTTAAAAAAAAACTTGATGAGCGTGCGTTGTAAATATTAATAAGATTTTGTATTACACTGGAGAGTTAAGTTCTATTATTTTTATTGGAGAAACATTTTAATATTTTGTATTGGTAGTTTGTTTGTGTTGTTTTCTATTTTATATATTAACGACGATTTATTATTTTTCAGTTATCGAGTATGTTAGAAAACGTGTATCTTATGATCTGATTGTACCCACTTGCAATAACTTCTGTTCACGATCGTTTGACTCACTTCTTAACGTTCCATCATACAGTATTACCTGAAGGTGTTTCTTACAGCTACTATTTTGTTTCCCTCTTATATTTGTTGTCTTATAGTTTTTTTTTATTGTACAGTTTCTTATAGCTACTGTTTTCTTTAGCTTATATATTGTCTTGATTTTACTTTGGTGATTTTACAAATTTCAATCTACTGCAACCTTGCTAAAGCAGGAGGCCTTTTCCCGTTACTGGATGTTGTATAATAATAATAATAATATAATAATAATATAATAATAATAGTAATAATTGTAGATTCATTTGTTTAAGTTTTACTTTTGTTACTTTGCAGATCTTATGTTTTAAATTTTAACTGTAGAAAAAAACAAAAGTGAAGCCAATTATATGTTATGTACCTCATTAATTGTAATTAACTTAAAGGTTCTTATCACGATTGTGTTCATGCCACCTCGTGTTGCCTTCTGTCAACGCTACGCAACATATAGCCCCGATAGCATCACTTACTCACTGGCATCATCTACTGCGAGTACTGTAGTGAGAAAATGCTTTGGTAAATAAGGTTCTCTTTGATTAGCAAATTTACCGCCTGACTAGTTGTTTTTCTGTATAATTGATGATGAGAAAAACGTTACAGAGTAATGCGTCTCGCGCGTTATTTTGATGGGAAATGTCTACACTTTTGTGATTAACAAAAGTAATTTGTGACCTGGGTCACATTTATTTATAGAGGAGTAAAGAAATACTAATACTCAAATCATTTATAAATAGTGTGCGTTGATTCATTTGGTGGGATAATAATTTCAGTTTAATGGCTGCTACCTCAGTTGCTTTCGGAATTTCGTTTTTTCTATACCTACTGAATATGTATCCACAACCTGTAGACATTTCATTACATAATGTGAGGAAAGAGGAGCCAATTATAAATATTTTGAACGAGCGGGCGTAAGGCAACATATGGGTGAAGTTTGTTGCTCTTGCAAATTCGACGAGGAGAGATCCAATATTTGTGTGAAAAAATAGGTTGCGTTGTGCTCACACGGCTCCTGTCGGTTTTTCTTAGTCCGATGTCTTTGTCCGATTAGTCCGGGATCGCTCTTTGACACAGCTGTAATTTATTAGTACCAGTATAATACCCTTTCCTTAATATTGCGGATTTTATGCTTTTTCGACCCCAATACAAAAATTTCCAATATTAGAGACGAAGTAATATGAAGCATGTAATTATAAAAATAGTGTTGAAAATTCGTTATACCTGCAATAAATGAGTTAGGAACTACGTTGTATAAATTAGAATTAGTAATAAATAAATAAATTATTAAACTAACATAAATTTTAAAACTAAGAATTAGTGAATGAATAGTTAGAGACTTCAAATGAATCTCTGTGAAAATGATACAATGTAGTATGCTACAATTAGCATAAATTTAAAATAAATAACCGTAATACGCCAAAAGAGTTTTGGACGTGACTAGGTCGCATTTTGCCCATTTCATCAGAGGCGGCGCCGGCGCGGTGCTGGCGGTGCGCGTCGTGGCTCGTACGGCGCGGAGTGGCGCTGCCGCCTCAGCGGAATGCGACCTCGCGGCGCGCGGATTTTGCGTAGCCCTGCGCCGCTGCCCGGCGCCCCGCCCACTGCCGCTCCGCCAAGTAGGCCGGCACACCGCCCGCCGTTTTATAGCATTGGTATTATATCCGAGCGGGTAGTTGCTCGGGTGGGGGTCCCCCCCTCCATCTCACACAGAAAATGTATATGAAGGGGAAAGTACAAGACAAAATTGGTTTAAATTATGTCTTGTTTAGCATTAAATTGTTTGATATTTTAAGCTTAATTAACTTCAGTAGTTCATTTTTGCAAAGCAAAACAGCGCTAAGCTTTGCATTTTTTATGTACACACGTGTAACAATTGTTGTAAATCGATTTTGTCGGTCATGTCGCTGTAAACATGGGGGTATTTTACCCACTCGGAATTTTTCGTGTGGATGTAGCTGCCCATCCGCCGGGTCTGGCTGGAAAATTTTAACATCCATTTGTTAACATCCATTTGTCAGCTTCGAGGAGTTGCGGTTCAATAAAAATTTTTCTAGTTACGAATCACAAATATTTGCCTAATGTGGCAATATTTTAAACTAGTAGTAACTAAAGGGAATTACCTGGTTCCTTGTTTTTCTTGAATATGGTTATTAATTTAATACATTAATAGTTTAAACGACTAGGGGGTACACAAAGCACTCTTATGAATCGACTAACTTCCCTTATCTAGAATTTAAAAAACCTATAAAACCATGTACTACATCAAATGTGTGTGCCAAATAAGAATACTTACATATATTTCTCTCAAAACGGACTCGTTTTCTTCATACAAGTTTATTACTATTTTCTCGTGACATTTCTTTGCCAGTTAAAGCGCTTACTTTGTTTTTTACTACGCCTTCAGCCTGCTCTTTTGACAGGTGCTCCTGCAATGGCGTCGCAGGCTGCTCTCTCCTGGAATGAATTGTAGCAATGCTTTTTTATGCGCATGCCATGGGGTAAATGGGTCGGGGGCGTTCGGATGAGTCAGAAGGTGCTTGCATTATTCCTTGGTGCTGGCACAAAGGATAAATCCTCGTCTGTAGCAGCGTGGGTAGTTCATAGCCGCGATAAGAAGCAGCGGTGGTTACGTAGTTATCCATAGTATTTTCTGCTTTGATTTTAGCATTGTAATGAGCACTCTAGTTTCTTTTACCACTGATTTTCATTAATTTCATTCATTTCATGAAGTAAAGGTATTTGCAAGGCGATGAGTTTTGCTTCGGTTCGTTAAATAGCAAGCTCCTTCGGGTTACTCATTTTGCAATATTTTATAATTGCGTCTTGAACAAGTAGAAAACACCTTACAAATTGTGAAAAAAATACTAGAAAATTATTCTAAATTAATAATACTTCCAATATTGAATAACTTTTTACAAATCTTATTGTAAATATTTGATTAATAATAGTTATCCTATATCTGTGGAAAACAGGATTAGAATTTCAGGTTTGTTCGTTCATTTCTTTTTCCTTCAATTCTTTCTTTGTTCAAAAATTAAGTTTTAGGTTCTGCCGCTTTTTTATGCAGCAGATCGTTGCGATACTGCTTCTGGCACCAGTTGGGCTGCGCCTGTCAGGTAGGCAGCCCGCCTAACTCTTGTGTGTTGCGGGTGTATCTAAGTGGCAGGCGCTCGCCCTCCGCGCGTTGCGGGCGCCGCCGCATGTTTAGTAAAAGCTTCTCATCATGCGTGACGAGGCGCCCGTGCGTGCGCGGATTCCTCGAAGCACGCGTTGGAGGAGCGAGGCGCCGGGGCTGTACATTCGCTAATAGGAAAAACGATGTTTTATATTGAAAAAAATGATACGCGGATTCTTGGCACGAGTAAATCTCATGGTGTAGTTATGTAATGTAATGTTTCTATTATGTTTCGTCTTTGTCATAATAGATGATAAAATAAATATTTAGGATGCCAAGTGTTAAATAAAAACTTAAAAATCATTTGATTTGGCCAATTTTTAGTGAGAACAGCAGTCAAGTATGCAATTAATTTGTGAATGCTTCCTAAAATGAACAAACATATATCATTATGTTAGAAAATGACAATAATGGTGACGTTGTGAAAATACTTTACGCTCTTTTGTAGAAAATGTCTGCAAGATTTGTTGGTTGATTGTTGCAACATAAATCTTTAAATTCGTAAACATTACACCAGTCCACAAAACTGCTTGAATAAATCAGTGAGTAACAATTGTGTACAAGTAGCAATACGAATTGTAAAATATTCTTTTCTGATAGAAACACGGGAAATGAGACCTCAAAATAATCCATTACCTAATAATTATATATTCCATATAAATGATTCAAGGACAATGAGCAAATACATAGGTAACAAGTATTGCGGCATTTTCAATCGCTCGTGAGCCGACAAATCTTCGCCTAGTGTTATGATACTGATAGTTACACGAGGACATCGGGACAGCGAACTGTTGCATCTTGGTCTATGCGACAGTGATAGGTTTTATTGCATCAACTGGACCCTAATAATCACAATTATACCTAACAGTGATATGGTTATTCTTGGAAGTATTCTAACCATGTTACACCAAAACAAAATGGAATGTTGAAACACCTTGTTTCCCTGCCCTATCGCGGACTTCACGGATGTAGTTGACTATATGAATGACATGAAGTATGCTGTTCGTATAAGTAAGTTAATTGTGCATTCTGGGCGACTCCTTCGGAATCCTCTTCTCTTGTGGGCGTTTTCCCTTTCGCGTGTCGAAGCATCGGCCGCGAGGTCGACGCCTCGTAGACTCCCCGCCTGCCCACATGCTGACGCACCCAAGCCCACCTCCGGCAGACACTTGAGGCAGTTATACACGCTCCCCTTACATCCCTCCCCCATATCATTTCACCCCATCTCATCGCAAAAGCTTTTCTTAGTATATTCTGCTTCTTTTGGCAGTTGGTGTTTTCCTGCATTCGTGTTTTTCCTAATAGATTATTTTTCTTCGTCGTTTTAATCTAGCATGAACGTAACTTTGGTAATTGCATGTTATACAGACGTCATTATGATATCTGGCTTTAGTTCACACCATTTCCGTTTTTTGTCGATTTAACTTCTAATTTACAATCATTGTTCTTCCATACTTGTGTTTTCTGGCCATTAAACAGATATATTTTTTATTTCTGCCCATTGGATTTTGGAAACTTGGCGGGAGGACTCTATAACTTGCCTACAATGAAGATTTATTAATGTAACTTAAAATTATTTAGAAATAATAATAATAATAATAATAATAATAATAAAAATAATAATAATAAAAATAATAATAATAATAAAAAATTCAACAATAACATTGTTTATCTTCGTTTCGCACATCTCTTTCGTTTTTCGTAAATTCGTAGTTTCTCGTTTGTTGTTTTTCTTGTGTGCTCGCGTCCTGCCTCGTCGGGCTTTGGCGTGGCGATTCGGCGCTGCATTTCCTCGCCGCCGCCGCCGCCTCCTCCTGGCGGAGACAATGCCCCAAGACGCGCGACGCACTTGCGCATGCGCGGCGGCGCGCGCACGGCCGCGCACTCATCTCCATGCGACGCACCGCTCGCGTCCCTCCCCCTCGCCCCCGCCCCCCGTGGCCGTGGCCGCCCCCGCAGCTTCCCATTCGCCCTCCGCGGGCCCTGCGCCGACGCCCGCGCCCGCGCCCCGCCTCGCTGTGCCACGGCCAGCGGACCGCCTTGCCTATCGAGCTTCGTTGGAGAAAGTTCGTGGAGAGATCTGTACGATGAAAATGATGTAATAAAATAATAAATAAGAAATGTTGCACTTCTGAATTGAATAATCTGTTTGCTACTCGAGTACCGACTAGTCTAACTTTGAGCGTGAAACCTAGATCAGTTACGTCCAGGAGCGCTGCTATGTCTGGGATAATTGGTAATATTAATAGTAATAATAATAATAATAATAATAATAAATTTTTATTCGGTTTGTGCTTCTGTTTAAACGCTACCAAAAAAAAAAAAAAAAAAAAAAATTTTTTAAAATTTTCCTTTTTAAAAGATAGTTTTTTCGATTTTGTTTTATTACTTGTTTTCATTTTCTTTTAATGCAGTTTAATTGGTTATTTTAATAAACATAATTAAATTTCTTTGGATTTCATTTCACGATGCTTTTACCCTCTTAAACATCAGACATCTCTTTAAGTATTTTTTGTACTTATTTTCGCGTCTGCCGATGTGTAAGCCATATACTCACGGCAAGATCACGGTTTATTATTACGAGTTGTGCATCATTCTATGAAATTTTGACGCATTTACACTCAACTTTGTATTGTCTTTTGTGTATCGGTCAATTTTTGTATCCATCTCCTTCTCTTTGGCAAACCTCTCACTCTCTAGCAAACTCTCTTTTCCTTCAATTCAAATACAATTTTTTTTTCTGTATCTGTGTCCCCCGTTCGGTTTCGTAATTCCATTCTGACCCACTTCCATTTCTTGGAATCGGCCCTTGGTTTCGATCTCCTCCTCACGGCGGCGCCTGCGACGCTCTCACCTCTGGGAGGGCGCATCGGTGACGGCGGCAGCCACCTTCTTATGCGGCTTCTTCGTAATCTAAATATAATGTTCGCTAGAAATAGGCTGAGGGGCGCTCCCCCGCATCTCCCGCACGGGGAGGAGCGCTGCTGGGTCTCCGGAAATGACAAATTACGGCGCCCGCCAGCGGCAGACCGCATCGCGCGACGCCCCGAACCTTCCTTCCCCCCCACGTCTTCCCTTCCCCCCCTCTCCTTCCCTTTCCTCCCTTTCCTTCCTCCCTCCATCTCTCTTGCTCTCTATCCCTTTCCACTTACTCCTCATTTCTATAGTTTTTCTTGGACTTTTTCATAATCATTTTCTTCCAACAATATAAATGATGATTATCAATTCATCAATATTATAATGTGTGAAATACGTTTCTGATAATAAATATGCACTTTGAACTACAGTCCCGGTCATTTATTTTAGTCCCTCTCTACGTAAAGTGGCGCTATAACACCAAACACTTTCTGGCATCATTTGTAATTTTCGCAATTTTGGCAATTGTCGCAATTTTCGAAAATTCAGTGTTCAACAAAAGCAACAGCTGAGTTCTCTCCGATGAATAATTTTAAAGAAAAGATTTTGATCCCTTTTGATAAAATCTTTTTTAAAATGGCCTATATTTCAAGCAAAATTACTAAAACAAAAAATACTAACATTTTTGAAAAATTGTCCATGACCTTATTTCAAGATACATCTTTGAAAAATAGGTGTCATTATGAAAAGAACGTTTACTTTCAGTATTGTAGTTTCAGAAAGACGCCGAAAAAAAATTCTAAATTTTCCAATTTTCTTAAATTCAGAGAACTCAACGAAAATGAGACATGCGTCATTTTTATAAGTGTTTTTTGCTTTATGGAAAAAAATTAAACAAGAAATTTTTAGTTATTTTTGAGAAATTTGGAAAGTGTTAAAGGGCCTCCAAAAATGCAAATTATTTGTTTCAAATCCAAGCGGCTGCGATCGAGGAATATTGGTTTTCGTAAAAATTTTGCCAATGGTTTGGCAGCTATTGTTGTTTTACTATAAACAGATTTTTCGGTATCAAGGACCAACAAATTGCGGACTCTGACTAAACAAGGTTTTAGAGGAAAGTATTTACTACATACAGCAATAATAATCTTCTTCTTCTTCTTCTTCTTCTTCTTCTTCTTCTTCTTCTTAGGAACTGAATCCGACTCAAGGGATCTTATTATACATTAACGCACACACTATGTCCCAGTAATTACAGAATTCTTTAACGTATGTGTCGTTTCAAACAGCTTAATTTAATTTATTTTCGTAAAATAAGTAAAGCTACATCCTGGATATACCGTACTGACAATTTACGATTTCCTGTACTCTCACTTCATCTTGTTAATGTCCGTGGACCAATTACTCGGTATGCCATCTAATTGACTACTAATTTGTAGGTGGTCAGAAGGGCTATTGCACGTGCCATTAGTCACGAAGTAGAGCGTGCCATCCATTAGTGCCTTCTGAGACAGTCATTCCTTGGCAAGAGAAGTGGAGAATCTCCCAGTGTCGCTTGGCCCGACAAGCATTTTGCTGTCAAAGTAAAAAACGCGTTGTTTTCACATTGAAGCAATCAAATTGCAGACTGAAAGCACTGGCACATGTTGAAACATCTCAGGTGTGTTTTTGAAATCGTGGAAACGTTGAAAATGAATTTACGATAAGGTATGTCTGTCTATACATTACCTTTGAGAAGAATTCCTCAAACTAGTAATTCCAAAATTACTTTCCAAGTGACCATAAATGTATATGTAGTTACTGTCTCGACAGGTTTATATATTTTTTTCAGTTCAGATACTATTCATCGTTTCGGCGACAAGTACAGGATACTTGCCCATTAATAGGGATTTTTCGTCTAAGTATTCGGCAATTATACCAAAAATTCGTTCACAAAGATCATATCTGTTAATCTAATGTTAGTGAGATTAAATGCCTTCTAACAAGTAAGTCGAATTTACTAAAGTAATTTTTCCTATACCACTAGGCACAATAGGTACTGCATCGGGTATCACTTCCGCATGTTTACAACAGTGCGCTTATATTATTTAAAAAAATGATATTGGTATATAGTAATCTGCAAATCTCTAACTTGACACTTTTCAAAAAAGCTTTGCCTAATCAATATCTATCTGCCTATCTGCATATTTTTTATTTACCAAACGCCGGGACTATATTCTGTGATCCTTAGAACTGTCGGGTACTACCTCCTCGTCAACAATGTGACCGTTTTTACTTCTGTCTTTATCCCTCTCTTTCGTTAAATATTTAGCTTTTTTGACTTACGTTGTTTGTATAGTTGTTCTAGTTAACAGTTATTTAGTCTTAATGACTGCTTTTGTGCCCTTCTTTCGTTAGCCCACTTAAAAGTCGAATTGTAATTCAAACATTGCAGCTTCCCACTGCGAGGGCGTGTCAATTGAGCATTTCAGTCATAAACGAATCGTTCTTCTGCAGCTCTCAAGCGGCATTTTTTTTGCAACCGTAAACGTTTTTGTTTATTTTAGTTATGTTTTCGCGTGCAGAAGAGCGGACCTCTGGAAGTTGCAGCCAGTTGCCAACAGAGCGCAGTAACAGGCGGTTTCGTGTGACGGAGGTAGTTGTCGACATGACCGCTAGGGGGAGAGTGGAGCTGACTTCGTAGTTGCGGCTAACGATGCTAGGTGCGGTAGTAGCCAGATCCTTTTTTTATCGCAGTGTGATGTGAATACTGACTCACGTAGTTCCACGCGCGTGTTCTAGAAGTGAACATCAGAGCCCTGTTTACATGTAATGTTCTTCTCTCCAATTTCTCACGAAATATTGCTGTTGACGTTAGATTTATGTTAATAATTGCTCTTAAGAATCATTGAGTTGCGGGAGCTTATATACGTTTCGTTATATTGTTTTTTTGATTTTTTAATCTGCGAAATTAGTGGTATTATAGAAAATATGCTCTTATTCCAGACAGTCCTGTCTTTCCTCCCTGAACCATATTAAATCGTTATATCCGTAAGTTTTAAAAGAAATTCAAATTTGACACAAGACAACTTTGAAAAACAACCTGATAATGATAGCGACTTGAAACAATCCTTTTAATTTACACAATGTGTTATGTTTAGTTGTTTGTCAAGGGGCAAACTACGTGCCTACTCTTTAGGTGCAGGGTGACAAAACTTTCCAATCTATCTTCCAACTTTTTTATACGTTCCAAAGGAGGAACGAATGGATAGCCAATATCTTGTCATGTTATTAACTTTCGATCGACTAATGAATTCTAAAGTTGCTCCTTCCGATTACAAAAAAGTCGATGATTCTTTATAAAGCAACAGGGAAAGGAATATTGAAAAACCGAACCGTTATTCCCATAATCTCAACAACCTGGAAGTCCACTAAACGTGAGATCAAGGCATGTGAATGTATAGTAAATACGCAATTAAAATTAATTATTAAAAAAGTCTCTAGAATTAACAAAAAAAGATGAATTTTTAATTTTAATATAAGCGTTTTTATTAATCGTATCTAAAACGCTAGAGCAGAAGAGGACTGGGGCGCAAGGAGAGAACAGTGCGCTGAAGAGGTTCTTGGAACGACGATGACGACCTGGAAGACTTAGGCAAAAACCCCTAGCCTACATGTCTACCTAGGGATGAAGGACACGGGTAAGATCGCGCCAACGGAACTAGGAGATTCCTAAAGAGATCTGGGCAGGATGAGCTCAAAGGCGCGGTGAAGCCAGCCTCAAAGGGGAGTAAACCCTAAAATAAATCCTGGTCCTTCTAGTAGGGGGTTGGGACATGGGCCAGCTCCTCATCGTCCATGTAAAAAACTATAAATGCTAAAAGGCCCAATCATGAGAAAACGGACGACAACCGGAGACGAACTAGGCAAAGGAAATGGATAATGAATATTGGAACATGGATTACTCAAGGTTTGGGGAATAAGGTACAGGAGGTAATTAAGGAACTTCAAGATTTAAATATGGATATTGCAAATTTAAGTGAGACAAACAAAAAGGTCTCGGGTATTAGAAGAGATTGATTTCTTATGTTCATTTATGGGGCGGAGTACCAAAAGATCAGAGGGGTAGTAAAGGGATTTCCATAGTCATAAAAATACGTTCAGAAACCTTATTAAAATTGGGAAGATATAAATGAGAGACTGATTAAAGTAAATTTAGAAAGTTTTAGATACAAAATGACGATTCTTGAAGTGTATGCACCGGGAGCAGTAGCTCAGTGTATTAACTGATGTCCTGCAGCGCCTCTGACCGGGAGGTCATAGGTTCGAGTCCTGACCGCGGCAGGATTTTCGACACTAGCTTATCAGCTAGGTCGAATTCAGTCGCTGTCTGGAGGAGAATTCTAGCGGCCGGCTGCTCTGATCGGTAGTTTTCCGAGGTTTCTCCGATCAACACCAGGCAAATGACGGAGCAGTACCCTACCAAACGGGCCACGGACCGCGCGCGATCTGTCCTTCCTCTCCCTTTACACACACACTTACACTAACATACACCACACTACCACATATTCCGGGAGACCGGTCGAGAACTTAGAGCTTGTCCCGGCTGGGGCGGTGCCACGCTGGTGGGAGAGTCCTGATTACGGGGAAACCCCACTAGCCGACGGTAGGTCGGCGCCGGATCTCGCCATCCAGCGGGGAAAGATCACCGCCATCTCCCGAGAAAAAAACATGCACTACACTAACGGGATTAATGACCGAAGCAGTTGACGTGCCCGGAAACACGAAAAAAATAAATCAGTCATTCAATTGAAGTGTATGCACCGAATGAAAACGAAGATACTAGGATTTTAGAGAAATTGTATTAAAAAATAGATGGGGTAATCAGTGAATGTGGGGTAAATAGAGAACTTATTTTATTGGACGACTTTAATGCTAGATTGGGAAAATCTGAGTACTCAAAAGTCGTTCTCGTTGGACAACATGGAGAAGAGGTGGAAAACTCGAATGGAAGAAGATTAATTCTTCTATGTGAACAGCGTGAACTTACAATTAGAAACAATCACTTTCAACCTAAAGATTAGCATATGTCCTTGGGAATAAGGTAAGAGGAAGGAGGTCTGCAATCGATTACTTAATCACTAGACAGTATTTGTAAAGTAATAGATGTCGGGCCACAGAGAGGCTCAGAATGTAGATCTAACTATTATCTAGTGAAGGCTAAAATTATGTTTCCACCTACCAGATAAAAAGAAATGGAGATCAGAGATAATATGGAAGACAAAAATGTAAATAGTGAGAGTAGAAAATATAATATAGAGGGTCTATCACAACGCAGTATAAGATATTTATTTCAAAACAGATTGGATAATTTACTGAATGAAGACATAGTTGGATCAAATAAAGAGATATATGAACACCTTTAAGATAGTCTACATCAAGCGGCTAAAGAAGCTCTTGGAGAAATACCTCTAAATAAGAAAAAGAGAGGGAGGAGCTATTGGATTACTCAAAACCTTGGGCGGGAAATGGAGGTAAAGAAAATAAAGTATGAAAAATGGTTGAGTACCAAGAAAGCGGAGAGTAAGGAGTAACATAAAATCCAACGAAATAGAGTTAGAAACGTGATAAGGAAAGAAAAACAACAATCATGGGAGCGTAAATGTCGAGAAGTAAAATGTAATAGGTGGAACAAGCAAATTTGGAAGTTCATAAACAGGTCAAATCTCTCCAAATGGAAAAAGTCCGCAGACAAAGTATATCTGTAAGTAAATAGGACGAGATAGGACGAGTACTTTACTAAATTATTAAATGAAGGAAGTTCAGATTTATTGGAACCAGAGAGAGGGAAAAAATATCTCCGGCCAGAGAAATGACAGTAACAGAAGGGTGGGTTAAGAGATGAATCAAAGAAATGAAAGGCTGTAAGGCTCCGCGTCCAGGAGATATCCCAAGCGAATTGATCAAGAATTGAACACCAAAACTAGTGCAGATAATGATGAAGCTAATTAATAGGTGTATAAATAAAGGCGATATGCCAGAAGACTGGAAAATAGCTTATATAACACCAATATATACGAAAGGAAGGAAAGATATGTGTGAAAATTATAGAGGGATTGCAGTGAAAAACACATTCAGGAGTAAGGTATATGGAAGAATGTTAGGAGAATTAATAGAAGAGGAATGCTAGGAATACGAAGAAGAAGAACAAAGTGGTTTTAGGGCGGGTCGATCGTATATAGATAACCTGTTTTGTCTGTCGCAGATGATGCAAAAGAAATGGCAAACAGGGGGAAAACTTCATATGATCTTCCCTGAAATAGCAAAGGCCTATGATAGTATGCCAATCATAAAGTTATGGGAAGTTATAAATAATATTATTGTAAATAAAATCTTAATAAATGCGGTAAAGGAACTGTATATAGATCAAAACGGAAAAGTGAAAGTTGGAAAACAGATGACCCAAACATTTCCTACATCAGAAGTGCTACGTCAAGGATGCTGTTTGTCACCTACCCTCTTTAAAATATATGTTAATGCGGTGGTACAGGTATGGAAAAGAAAATGTGCTGGGATGGGAATACAACTTGATGATAACACAACACTCTATACCCTACAATTCGCTGATGATCAGGTGCTGATTGCGCAAGAACAGGAAGATATTGAATATATGACTAGGAACATAAAAAAGAGTATGAGAAATGGGGACTAAACCAACCAAAAAACATAAACTGGACACGGCAATACACATGACTATTGCATTGAAACCGGGAAAAATATGAACAGCAGAGGACAAAAGTACTAGGGAACAACAATAGGGAAACAAGGTTTTTATGGAAAAATAATGTGAAACCAGACTCATTAAAGGAAGAAAAATGTAAGGAGCCCTAAATCCAGTGATCTGGGATCCAAATATAAGCAAGAAAACGAAAATTAGAATATATAAATGTATGATTGAAAGTGTGACATTATATGTAGCGGAAATATGGCAACTTCCAGAACAACTGAAAAGAAAATTGGGAGCCTTGAAAATGGATTTCCTCAGAAGAGCGGCAGCAGTATGTAGAAGGGAAAGAATTAGAAATGAACGGGTTAAAGTGATAATGAATCTGCAACAAGATATTTTAAAGGAACTTGAAAAGAAACAACTCACTTGGTATGGACATGTTTAACTAATGAATGAGAAAAGACTCTCCAAAAGATCATTTGAATGGCAACCAAGTGAAAGGAGAAAACGAAGACCAAGATCAGGGTGGAACGACCAGATCAGAAAGCTAATCGAGAAGTGGAAATTACCTCCTGATTTCTGGAAGAACAGAGAAGACTGAAAAAGAAGATTAGGTGCCGGGAGACCGAAGTAGTGGTTAAAAAACCGGCAAGAAGAAGCTAAAAACGCTTTATAGCTGCTAGGTCAGAGAGGGTGTAATATATAAGGAATCTGCCATAATATCAGTGTAGGTTTCGGGAGGTCTTGGAGCTTTCGTGCTTCTTGGGTCCACTCATCTGCTATTCGCGTGGATTCATTAGTGCCCAACGAGGCTTGCGCGGAAGGCGTCCGTCAGAGAAGAAACCCGCCGCGCGGGATGCGCGCGTGGCCCGCGGCGCCGAGAGCGGCCAGGCACAGAGATTCATTAGAGGTGGCGCGTGTTCGCCGTGCAAGAGCGCGCGCGCCTTCGCCCAGGCGCCGCGTAAATCGCCTCTTCCGATGGCCTGCGCCCGCCCGCCTCACCGCCCACTTGCACGCTCTTGCCATTCCTTTTCACTACCCTCTTTTCAGCCCTCTGCCCTGCTCTCTTGTCAGCCTTCTGGCCTCCCTTCCTGCCTCTTCTTGCCTGCCTTCTTGTCTACCATTTTGCAGATCGCGTTTCCGACCGTCTGTGTATTCAGTCTGCTGGCCTGATTGCTCTTTTGCCTGCCCTCTGGCCTACTCTCGCACCTGCCCTCTCCTCAGCCCTCGCCTACGCTTTCGCCAGCCCTCCCGCCTGCCCTTGTACAACTTTTGTCCTAAGCGTCCCATTTAGAAATCAGTGGTGATTAGAAATCTTATGAACTATAAATTATGAATTTAAATTTAGATACATTTTAGAGCAGATCTGGAGATTTAGCCCACATCATCATAAGGATGATGTGGGCTAAATCCCGTGTAGATTCCCAGTGTTTGTTGTTTGCGAGATGTGGGACTCATGCTAATGTGGTTCTCGCAAAGTGCTCTAAATTCACATTTTCCTCTTTCTTCCTCCGTCTCCCTCGTTTCTCCTACAAAATTCCTACGTGACGACGGAATCCTCTCAAATTCTCCTCTGGAGCGAAATGTTCCCTATATTGCTGACAGGGCAATCATATGGCAATTCAACTCTTTGCCTTTTTTCTGCACTTTAGAATAAAAGTGATTTCTCAATTTTATTTTTATTTTAGACTCAAAAGCAATTGCACTTATTAGAAACCTGTGTGCCATATATTCAATTTGAATGAGAGGAGAATAAATAATAATGTCTCACAAGGTTACAAACATATCTTTGAATTAAATTAAACTTAATTTAATTCCTATGCACATCCTACCTCCTCTTCTAAGATTCCATTACTTTTTACCTAAAAAATGTAAGATAAAGGTACCCTGAGAGAATTTCCAGGTATTCACTTACCCGGAGGCTGATGCGAGGGCTGAAGGGAATGCTTCGATTCGTATTATGTTGTTATATTATGCTATTAGTTTGTTTGGTTAACCATTCGAACAGGTCGTAAATTTGGTAGGGCTGCTATCCTTGGCATCTGCGGCACACTAGAGTGGCGACAAGATTTATGATCCTCCTTTTAACTTCACCGCTGCCGACCTGCATCGTAATTTCCCAGGAACGTGAAATATTTTTTAGGCTGTTCGAAAGTTGTATGTTATTAAATGCTGCATTTTGTGCTACGTAACTGCCAATAATTTTCCCTAAACGTTAAATGACGAAAATAAGTCTTTGGAGCAATGTTGTAAAACAGTCTTTTTAACGAATGAAATGGGCCTTCTTTGATATTTAAGATGCGGAGGCGGAGTGTAATTGTCGTTGGGATGGGGTAGAATTGATTTCGGAGATTCGTACTGAGGGAAAAAAAACTAACATTACGTATCAGCATTTGGATTACTGTCTTATCTGGGCTGCTACGATGAAATAACTATATTAACAATATCATTTATCCATTATTTATTGCAAATTACTTTTTTTCACTCGTGAGAGGTATAGCGTGTGAGCACCAGATGCATTTGCGTTCATGGGTTTTACGGGAATTTTTAGGTACCATAATTATTATTTACTAATCATTTTTTCTAATCAAACAACTTTACAATTATACATTATTAGAAAATATATTATGAAAGTAATATTCCTACAAACGTGTCAAATGCTTAATCAGAAACATGATAGTTGTAGAATTTTATGCAGTCTAAAAATAGACTGACGTGTCCTGTTGGGGTAAATACGAATATAGAAGTAGGCAAGCAAAAAATCCTGCTAATATAACATTATTATTATTATTATTATTATTATTATTATTATTATTATTATTTTATTTTTTGTATAATATTTTATGTTGAACGATATTCTACTCCTTCCATTCGAATATAGCATCTCTCTTATGGAGTTGCGAGAAGTGAATTGTTCAGATTCAGTGATGCGTTTTATTTTCCAACACATTTTGGAATGTTTACAACACATGGTTTGGTCTTTATTCTTTTCTTATTTACGTTTACCGTTATAATGTGTTCATTCCATACTTTTCATATACCATTAAATGCGCATCCTTCGATTCCTCGTTTTACTTTCTTGGTTTCTGTTCGGCAATAATTCTCGAAGATTATATAATTCATGTCTTTTCTTCTAGAGAACTACTAGACATGAGTCCTATTACTTGGTGTGTCTTTTGAGGGGCACTTCGCTAGCATCTAACCTTATGTTTACAACTCTATTCTTGTGAAATGGCAGGAGGAAAACTTTCGAAAAGGAAAGAAACAAGTGGATCAATTATTGAAAATTCCTCCTTTTGGGTTAGAATGATAGGGAATCGCAAATTATAAAGTAATAATGTAGTGAAAATGTTGAGACGAGGTCAAACAGAAAGTAAGTAAAATAAATAGAAAAGACAAACAAACGGAAGAGAGCATATAAGAATGTAGAAGGAAAGAAATCGGAAAATTAGAAAGGAGAAAGATGAGAAAGAAAGAAATTAGGCAATAATTTATTGCCAGGCCATAAATTAATTTTAAATCAGGTGATGTGGAGAATGTTCATGTTAACAAAAACTGAAAGCAAAGAGGAGGGCGAGGAAGAATCGAAGTCGTCGATGCTCTCTCTAGGGTAAAAAGAGAGCCAAAAAAGTGGATGGTGCCGGGAGGGCGGGCGTCGCCGCGACACGTGGCCCGCGAGGCACCGGAAGCGACGGGGAGGGGCGGAGAGGGGGGCGTCGGTGCCAGTGATCACCCCCCCCATCCCCGCCCCTCCTCTTCGCCCTCTGCCCGGCGCCACACCCGTCTTCCGGATCACGCTGCCTCCGTTCATTAACGAACAGAGAAGAGAGCGCGCAAAGTGATGGCGCCTCCGGGAGGCATCGCCACGCGCGGGGAACCCCCGCGCCCCCAACGCACTCACTGCCTGGACCCCTCACTAGGAGTTTCGGATTATATTTTTAAGTAGCAACAGTTAGTCATGGAAAAATTGTATGTGGATTAGGACGGAGGAATTTTTTATTTCCTCGTTCTTCCTTATCCTAACACCTATACATTACATGCACCTTTCCTGTTCCCTTGCATCAAGCACGCACTTGCCCTTCTCTGCCATATATATCGGGAAACCAGTCGGGCGCTTAGAGCTTATTTCTGGTGGGGCAATGCGGGGGAGGTACTTGGAAGAAGGCAAACACCCACGTCGATGTGTTCGATAGGCACCAGATCCCACGTTTCAGTGGTGGGAAAGAGGACCGCCACCACCGGGGATACGATATACACTACATATACGGGGTAAGGACCAGTAGCAGTTGTCGCGCCGGGCAACACCAAATAATGCCTCGAACTGCGGGGCTCTTGCGCGCGCGCCTACCGCGGCGGCCGCGAGGCTCTCGCGGCGCAGCGCCACGCGAAACGAAGCGAAGCGGCGCCCGTAAATCACGCGTTTATTAAACGGAAGTCGTAAACCAGGGGGTTGCAAGAGCTCCGGCGGCGGCGGTGTTTAGTCGTCAAGTGCGGGCGCAGAGAGGCGATTCTGTGCGGCGACAGGTAGCGAAGGGGCGGCCAGCGAGCCCCCGATGTATTGGCAGGATGCGTGGGTGGGGGTGCGGGTGGGGAGGGGAGGTGGAGGTGGGAGGCAGAGGGAGCGCACATATCCTGTCTCGAACGTCTCCGTGGCCTCCCCGGAGGAATACGCAGCTGGCTGCTGTAAGAATATTGCAGTTGCCCGTGGTCACAATGGGGGATTTGTCAGTGGGCGCGTTCCAGGAGAATACGATGGATTGTGTTAGTGCTCTTGGATCGGGATTAGTTGTTCGAAGTATGTGTGACGCAAGTACGATATGCCGGTGGAACAGGCGGGAATGCGCTTCTCTAAAAATAGGAAAATCTGAACAGAAATTAGAATATGGAGTAAAAAAAAACAGCTTCCTAAAACAGGTTTTTTCTACAGAACATCTATTACATTGAAAATTGACTTATAAATAACTATGAATGTTCCCCAAGAAGAGTTTGAATTTCTATGATGAATTTCGAAACTTTTTGGCCATTTTCACTGATTTTACGATTCCTCATCGCTAATGTTTCTTGTACGTTTTCCGGCACCACGTGGGCTGTTCAACTGTAAACTAAAAATGGTAATAAAATGAGCTTTTTGTGCGGCCGTGCTGCAGCGCAGCGCCGGGGCGCGAAAGTAGCCCAGTGGGCCGCGAGGAAATCGCAGCGACTCTTTCATGCGCGTCGCAGCCGCGCGCTTCCTGCGGCGAGACGCGCCCTTCCCCGGGCCCGCGGGCGCGTCTATTTTTAAGGCCCGCGACGCGACGCGGCGCGACGCGACGCGATGCGATGCCGCTTCTCTGCATCTTTCGCGCGCGGGGCAAAGAGAGAAGCGCGACTTGCGGCCCCCGCCCCCTCCCCTCCCGCTGCCCCTCCCTGCCGGCGCTCGCTCCTCTCCCACTCGTCGTCGCCTCTCGTGCTATGTGCCTCTCGACGCTTTTCTGTGGACGAAGCGGCTCCACAGCTACGAGTAGTGTTGCTGTGAATGATGGAGGTGCTGCTGAGTTGTACTTGTCAGTAATCTCGTCATTTTTTTAAATATGCTCGCTTCTGTTGATGCGAGACCTCGCGTGGCATTATTAGGACGCGAGAATGTTCTAAATGCAAATTAGCTCTTGGAAGAGTTTGTGAAATGTTTTATCGTTCAATTTTTCACGTTTTGCGGTTTTTTTTTTCAAATTATATTTTTTAGAACGAGCTGTTTACGTTCAAGTCTCATTTTCTTAGTACTGTGGAGTTTTAACACTTCAAGAATACGATAAATTTATTAAATGAAAAAGAGCAAATTCTTGTTAGAAGTTTAACATAGTGTAAATTATTTCTTCATTGTTGTTTCGAATTTAAGCACGTTCTGTCATCACAGAAAGATTAACCTCCTTGATGGTCTCCTTTATATCTTAAGTACTATACTATGTTGTTATTTACTGTGTTAACATTTGAAGAAATGCTCCTGAATATATTCAAAACTTAGCAGAATTGAAAATTGTAGTGTAATTGTACGGAAAGGAAAACTGGCTCAATAAAAATCCCAATAGTTCCTGTGAGAAAGTTCAAACGTATTTCACTACTTAGCTAGCGGAACAGCAGCGCCACCTCCGGAATTCCGCCAAGTGCACTAACGCTGTCCTGTAGTGCTGGCTTCCAAATCGGTAGTCCAGTCGACTGCGCTGGACGTGCCCTGGGGGCGGGGCGGTGTGAGGGGGAAGGAAACGGTTAATGAATTAATTGAACCCGTTCCTGTCGCCTGCGGCGCCCGGCGTCCCAGCCCAGGCGCTCTATAAAACGGGTTTCGACTTGCGCTTTGGTTTCTCACGGTTGTTGACTGGGCACGGCGCGGGCGGGCGAGCGGGGCGGCGCGGCGCACAGTGGGCGAAAAGACAACAAATACGGGCATAACGGATTCTCCTCAAATTTTCAAGCAGATCAACCATCGGAAAAAATGTATAAAGTATATAAAAACAATTGTGAGAGTAAAATTGCGTAGCTTTTCCATGGATGTTAGTCCGGGTATTATGTAAGTTGTTTTCAAGAGGAGCAATATCTCAATGTCACGTACAGCAATATTTCATTTTGAAACATGCAGTGTTTAAATTTCAAAACGGTTCAATGCACCTTTCATGAAATTGGATTCAAAATTACAATTTCTTTTTAAGGATTGGCTTTCAATTGTCGATCCATGAGGAGCCAGAAAGAAATATCTAATTGTTTGATCGGGAATAATAACACGATTTTCTGAAGCAGGGATGCTGAATTGCAAGAAGTGGGACCAGAATGCCCGCAAAGGTTCGCTATAGTGTCCCGCATACAACTCGCCGCTTTCTAGACTAATAGACGATCTCATCCTAGCAACACCACCCTTCCCTCTTGCCAAATTGATACAGCAAGCAACGGGCCACGCCCGGTTAAAAGCTGATAGCACTGGGCCAGGGTATGGCTAGTGGGCCACCGTCCCGAGCAAACGAGTTCTCAAGCATTCATTACTTATTTACCTCCCAGAGTTACACAGTTTGAGTTAATGGTAGTTTGAAGTGAGGTTATGAGTTTAAGGTAATGGTTTTTACCGTATGTGAAAATTACCGTGAGCGGCCCATTAATCACAGTACGGTGACATCATTTCAAACGCATTATTTGTTTATTTGTTTTATTTATTTTTAATTCGGCGCCGGTGGCCCGTTTCGGCCCAGTGTGCTCGGCGCGGGAGGGGCGTGGGGCAGGGCGCGGCGCCGCGCCAGGTGCCGGCGGGAGGCCTGGTGGGATTACGGCGGCGGCGCGCGGCGCCGTATTTTTCTCGCGCGCGTTATTGGGTTTGGTTGCCGTGTTTTTCGGCGTTGCGCCCTGCGGTGCGTCCGTCCGGCTGACCCTGTCGCCCCGCTCGCCTCTGTCTCGACCGTCGCCCGTCTCGCCCCGTCTCGCCCGTCTCGCCCCGTCTCGCCCCTTTCCCGCCCCGTCTCGCCCCTGTCTCGCCCCGTCCGCCCCGTCTCGCCCCGTCTCCCGCTCTCCTGTCTCGCCCCGTCTCGCCCCGTCTCGCCCGTCTCGCCCTGTCTCGCCCTCGTCTCGCCCGTCTCGCCGTCTCGCCCCTGTCTCGCCCCGTCTCGCCCCGTCTCGCCCCGTCTCGCCCCTGTCTCGCCCCGTCTCGCCCTCGTCTCGCCCCTGCCCCCCCGTCTCGCCCCGTCTCGCCCCGTCTCGCCCCATTTGTTTTTTTAATTTCCTTTTCACGCAATTTCGTAAACCATATCGCAAACGCTAAAATACGATTATAAACTCTCGGATGAGACTGTTGTTCCTGAAACTGTTCACAGCGTATTGGGAAGTGCATCTGAACCTTTGGATTGGTTAATAGTTAGAACGTGGTGGGGATGATGTTTTTCTAATTTCTTGAGAATTTGCTAGTTTCGTAGTCTGGTGGTGCTCCTCAGTTGTTTCTATAAATAGGACATTTACCGTCTTATTCCCAATCTCATCTATCCATTACATTTTAATTTCCAATTACAATACATTTTTATGCGATATCCAACATTTCTGTAATCGTAATATAAACGCTTCTCTTTGCTGCCAGAAACTGCAGAATCGCTCTTCAATAAGGTACATGCAGTGGTCATTTCTTGAGCTTGGGCAAAGGATATTATGTTGCGCCTTTATTATGCTCTCCTTTACCGGCACAGCGTTAGTATGTCTTTGACCTCCACTGTATGATGGTTGAAATGATGAGTGGATGATGATTATGATGATGCTGGATGGGCGAGGATGGAGTAAAGCTTCAGGTGTGGTTCGCAGGTATTTACTCACTGAAAACACTGTCCCTTATAACATTCTCCGCTCAGTACGAACTCAGCAAAATGTTGATATGGCGAACGTATGTACATGAACAAAAAGCGGAGTCGAAGTCCACTTATTATGACTTTGAGCACGTTGGTCACTGGCGTACTTGACGTGTATGCTTGTATTGAAATATGACGCAAGATTGAGTTCCTGGTATTATCCCGAACACCCCCGTGTGCTCTCGTTTTAAATAGGTCTTTGAATCTCTATCTGGTTGGTTGGTTGGTTGGTTGGTTGGTGATTCCTGGCGCGTCAACAGCTTAGGTCATTAGTCCTGTAAGTGTAGTGCGTGTGTTTCCTCGGGAGATGGTAGTGATCTTTCCCCGCTGGATGGCGAGATCCGGCGCCGACCTACCGCCGGCTAGTGGGGTTTCCCCCTAACCACGGCTCTCCCACCAGCGGGACACCGCCCCAACCGGGACAAGCTCAAAGCTCCCGATCGGTCTCCCGGAATATGTGCTAGTGTAGTGCATGTTAGTGTAAGTGTGTGTGTGTAAAGGGGAGAGGATAGGACAAGGAATGGGAAGGACAGATCGCGCGCGGTCCGTGGCCCTTTGGTAGGGTATTGCTCCGGCATTCGCCGGTGTTGACGACGAAGGTGAATGAAACCGACCCGCCCGGCCTCTAGAATTCTCCTCCAGACAGCGACTAAGTTCGACGCAGCTGAAAAGCTGGTGTCGAAAATATTGGCGCCGTCAGGACCCGAACCTAGGACCTCCCGCTCAGCGGCGCTGCAGTGACATCCGTTGATGCACTGACCTACCGCTCCCGGTGAACCTCTATCTGCCGTAGCTTCGGCCTGGTTGCGGCGCGAGGCTGCACTGCCTCCGCCTCGTGCGAATGGCGCCGCGCGGGAGGTGGCCTCGGGCGGGCGTGCGCCGCGCCGTGTCGCGCTGTGCTGCGCGAAGCTGCGACTGCGAAGCCACGCGTGCGAAGCCACCTCGCGCAGTCGGCGCGCCGCTCGGCGTCACCACTTCCGCTGCGCGCCACGCGGAAACGCTACGCCGACGTCCGCTGTGAACCAAGTCTTCCGCCCGCCCCGGCCAGCCCCGCCCCGCCCCGCTCCGCCCCGCCGCTCCCCGCCCCGCCCTGCCCCGCCCCGCCCGCTCCTCCCGCCCGCCCTGCCCTGCCCCGCCCCGCCCCGCCCGCCCCGGCCGCCTGCGGTGGCGCCTTCGGAGGAACGTTTCTTCACCCCCTCCCCCCGCGTGTTGCAAAGGTGCTGTAATTGTGCTGGGACGAGGGATTGGTGGTTTTCGATTCGGAGAAGTTATCGTAATGCCTTTTACGTCTTAACGTATGGTCAGTGTCATTCCATAAACGTCAGGAAGTTGGTAGCTTAGACTTTGTCCCGGATAGGGCGGGGAAACGCTAGTGGAGATACCTGGTTTGTCAAAACCGTGTAAGCTGACGTACATCAGTGCCGGATCCTGTCAGCCAGTGGGGGAAGGTCCCCGCAACTTCTTCGCGATAAAATACATTCACTACAGTTAAGGGACTAATGGTCTTAGGAGTTGACGCTGTAGAATCATAAATCTATCAAGCAGTAATGATCAGAAGAATTAACTTCAAAGTTCCTTTACATTTATATAATAAATAAAACCTTTATTTAAAATTCTCAAGAATTACTTATTGCATATGCTTTTATTCAAGAGGAACACAATAGTGTATTTTATTGATCTATCGTACTATTTTTTTCTTTGGATGCCTGATTTAAATTATAAATAACAATTGTCTGAATTTTGAAATAATCAAATCAACATAATATGCAAGTTCATGATACACCGTTAAACGTATATTTCGTGGAAACCACGGAGATTCGTGTGTGCCCAACTTTTTAGTGAACCGGAGCACCACATTCTGAGTCTGGCTGGCCCGTGGATGTCGTTCCAGGCTGCGAGGAAACAAACTGCATGTTATACAACGTGGCTTCTTTTTCTCTTATTGGCAGTAATCCCGGGAGTTCCTAGTAGTCGTCGCTGTTCAACAAGAGCAATATGTTCTGGCGATGATGTGCTGATTTTATCGGTGGCGTAATGGGCGTGGAGTTAGGGGTCCTGCGAGAGGCAGGGACTGTGTGGCCTTCCCGCTGGCGGTGAGGGCGATGAGCAACAGGGGTGAGGGATGAGCGCAGTTCGTTCGAGATGTCATCCCGACATTTTTACTACTCTCGACGTGGTGGAAAATCGAAATGGATATGGAGTTATGCTGGCTAGGTTATATATAACTTTTCTGTAGCTTCGGATAACTAGAGGAAAAATAAGTCTCTAATTCAACGTTTCTTGCATTTCGCATACATTTTCTTCATTCCATCTTCATTTCTGGTATAAAAATTGCCAGTGAAAGATATACTACAAAATGCAGAGGATGAAGTATCACGACGTATAAATTTTTAAGATTTTGGTGTTATCGCTTTCGGCGCATTCTTGGTAGATTTGTTTATCTTATTTTTCAGTATTTATTTATTTAGTCAAAAACTGTATGTGACGTATGGAGGGAGAAAATCATCTGCGCACGCTTTCTTAAGTTTCAGAATCCCTTCCCAATAATTTAACTATTAATAGTTGAAAAATAATAGTAATAATTATAATATTAATACATTTAAAAAGTGAGAGATTAACATTTCAAAAACTAGATATTCTCGTTGCCAAATTATAGAAAACTTATTTTTAACGGTAAAGGAACGAACATATTCGATTTTTCTGTATTGTTAACAAAATAGAAACTCAACCTAAGCTCTACTACCACTACAAGCAAAGGAAAGTTCAACAAAACGTGCGCATAGTGAAGCTACATTTACGTCCAGAAGCAAATCAAGGGGCCATCTCAGCATTTGCTCAATGGACCAGGGAAACTGGACAAAATCCCGATCGAGATGGGTGTCATTTACCCGGAAGCTGAATTACATTATTTGTTACAGGCATATGGAGTCTTTTTTTTAATTATACAATGCAAATGTAAACTAATTCATTATACTATATCTTGTTTTTGTTAAAGTAAACATTATTTTTCTTTTTGACGATCAGTATAGTCTCTAACATAGCATATAGAAACAGGTTTGCAGCAGAAAAGTTTTTACTTTTAACTTAAATTTGTGTACCAATTTTGTTTCTCACCTTGAACTTCAAAACGTATGCCAGAGTTGATTACTATTCAGTAATACTGATTCACATTTTCTGAATCTTTTAGTGTGATCTCGTTACATTTTCTGGCCACTCTGTACAAGGCTGTGCAAGTTTCTTGGCACTTGTGTATCCTTTGTACATTGTAAGTTTAAAAATTCAAACAATTAGTAATAAGCAGCCTTACATCGTGATATTTTTGTTCCTGCATCAACCGGTTGAGGTGGCTCAAGCTGTCAACTGATGTCACTGCTGAGGGGCACTGACCGGGAGGGCCTAGGGTCTGAGTCCCGACGTTGGCAGAACTTGCAGATCTAGCAAGATAGCTAGGTGGAATTCAGTTGCTGTATGGAGAAGAATTTTTGCGGCCAGCTGGTCTGATAAGTAGTTTTCCGAAGTCTCCCCGGTCAACACCAGGCGAATGCCGGAGCAGAACCATAAGAAACGGGCCATGGACCATACACAATCGTTCCTTCAGCTTCCTTATTCTGCCCTCATCCCGTACAAGCACGTACATGCAGTACGTGTCGCAATGTACTGTGTCCGTACATGCAGTACACTGTCACTCATGTCGGGAGAACAGTCTGGGGGTTAGAGCTCGTCCCGGCGGGGAGGGGCGCTGTGGGGAGATACTGCTAAAACCCACGTAAGCCGACGTGTAGGGTGGTGTTGGATCTCACCTTCCAGCAGGGGAAGAACACCAGTTCCCGAAATAAAACATTTACTAAACTTATGGTTACTATCGCAGTTGCCACGTTCGGAAACCCGCAATCTTCCTGCATCAGCGAACGTTTTATATTTACTTCTAGGAGATTCATTTTCATTAAGGATCGTCGTTTCGTTCGATGCAAGCAAAATTAATTAGTAACTTAAAGTGACAGTATCCAGAAAAACTTCGTGAATTGTGGCAAGTGTTTGGACACGGTGTGAATAAAGTAGAGACTATTGAGTACAGACTTGTGGCCCATGGACGCAGAGAGGTATGCTTGCCAGGCCCAAAGGAACTCGTTGACTCTTTAGTAGCTCAGACGCGTCGCCCGCTGTGCAGGATGTGGCAGAACTTTTGTTTGCTGTCTGCAGATAGGGCGTTGCATATTTATTTCCATAATCGGGAACGTGCGGGAAGTCCCTAACCATCGGTTGAGCAGTGGAGAGCCGGGCACTCGTACAATAGTAGAACCTCTCGAAGTATTTTTAAAGCTTTCGACGGAAGCTGTAGATACGAATTTATAGATGTACTACTCAGTATATTGCACTAAGCTTCATGTGTCAGTTCGCACATTGTTAGATAATTGAAATCTCCGAAAACTGTAAAGGATGGTTCCTTACATTTGGTTTTTGAACGAGGGGAAACGATATTTATCTGCATATCGTTAATTTTATACTGTAACTTTCACTTTATATATGGTTGCACACAAAATTATACTTCCTTTTGTGAGAATGGATGTGATGATGCTATGAGGTATTGCTGGGAGGGGTAACATACATCCACACACCCATCCGAGAGATTGCACTATATAATACTTCAGTAATTGAGCTGTGGAGATCGGGTAGATTTTGATATTGTATTTGATATTTCTACTGACATAAATTATTATTAATGATGCTATGTAGGTATTATTACTTTACAGATTCATTATTGTAACAGAGTTCATGACATATAATACTGCCTTGAATTGCAAGTGCATTTGCTAGAAGATAATTTATCAAGTTATTGTTTCTTTAATGGAGCAAAAACACCCATTTCATCCTCTTGCCCTCGTACCGCTGGGTGTGTCCACTGTCGATGTAAGAGGACCACACTGCTGATATCTACTCGACAGCTCGGGTTGCAAGGCATGTGGCGCCATTGGTGGAGTGGGAGACAATGCTGCAAGAGGCAGCGCGAGATCACTCCTTTCCTCATGCCCTCGTCCTCAACCATAATAGCACCCACTCTCTCCCTATGCTCACATCGTCGTTGCCGCTCACGCACGTGTCCACTCTCAAGCCAATGCTTTCATCCACCCTATAAGCCCAGGCCCTTGAAATTGATCACTTAATATATTTTCAAGTGTGACTTACGAACTGGAGTTCTCTTCCACTTCCACTTCTACTTATTTCTTAGTCCTATATTTGTACGGACTGGTCAATGTGACTCATGTGACCCGAAAAATATCGGAGGAATTACCGGACATTCCATTTTGCAGCGAACGAAGAATCGGCGAGTGATCGGTGAATTAATGTGTGTGGAAGCTACGCCAAGAAGAGTCGCAATGCACAAATTCTACATACATTCATCCATATTCGAAACGTATTTCCAGAAACGGAAGGCCATCAGTCTGAACCACGAGTTATCCCCAAATGTGGCAATTTATAATTTTCTTTCGCGGATTGAAGGCACCGTTGTTGTCCAGGATCGAATTGTTTTTTTCGGTTCAGTTCAAATCGCGCCGCTCAGTTGTAACACACAATGCCCGCTGACCCCAGCTAGATCTACCGCAGCTCGGAGAGGCTTCTAATGGCCCTAGCGAGAAAGTTAAACGCACTTCCGTTGGGAACATGGGCGACTACACGTAGTGCTTTCAGCGGATCTTTGTTGCCCTTGTTATATACATAAATGCCCCGTCCATTGTCCACGACCGGATACACTGACTTACAGTGAATGGATTATGTACTTTCGTTTCTAGACGGCCTTTGAAAGAGATGCCTAGTAGTATACTCGCGCATTGTTTTGATTGGCGTCAAAACTATGTTGCTGATACGTACTTGGTACGTAAGGAACTGACCTGGTAGCATTAATATTGCTGCTTATCGGAGACACAACATGTGGCTCGTTATCTACTCAAAGATAGCCTTGGAACTTACCTTCCAACAATAGTGGCAGCAACGTCTCTGTCAGGCTACATGAAAAGATATTCTGGAAAGGTGGATTGTGAAAGCAAAGTCAATTTTATATTTCAAACTATTAATTAATCTGTTTTAAAAACTACTCATTGTTATGTTGTCAAAAGAATTTCCCTTTTTTCATCTGTAACTAAACCGTGAAAGTTCCATTTCTGGTGCATACTAACAGAAACCGGCAGACGTTGTCCTACTCTCTCTTTCCCTTCTCTCTCATTTTCCCTTTCTGTTTATCTCTCCTTTTTCTCTTTCCCTCTCCCCTTTCTTTTTCCCTTTCTCCTTTACCCTCTCTTTTTCTTTCTTTTTCATCTATTTTTACCTCTCCCTTATTCCCTCTTTTTTCCGGCTCTCGTGTTTCCTCTTTTTTTCTCTCTCTCTCTCTCTCTCTCTCTCTCTCTCTCTCTCTCTCTGCTACATACTAACATCAATTTTTATAAACAGAAATAAATGAGAAAGTTACGTTCATAAAATTCCTCTTATCTGCTTTTGGGTTTCGGAAAATCATATTCATGAGTCAATATTTTAATGTGCATTGTTAATATAATTTTACATTTCATAATGATATTTTCCTGATTACCTGACTCCCCCCCCCCGCCGGAAAATAAATCGGAGCATAACCACGGATGTCCGTTCTTGAGATGGTGGTGGAGGGGGTGGAAACATCTTTTTAAAACAAAATGGGACATGAAGTCAGGGGCCAGAAATTAAAAGAAGTGTACGTGTTAATGGGCGACTTCCAAAAAAATAAATACAGCAAGCTTCCGCAATGTTACCGTAGTTTACCTTTTATATGTACAATTTTTTTAGATCGTTGGTGATAATAGGACTAACTAGTATATAAATTATGTTAGACTCATGTCCTTTATTGTAGCAGATAAATGTTCAACCATTTTAATTGTCTCCATTAAAATTAGGTATTAGATTTCATGGATTAGGTCTCCATTAAAAAGATGTCCTTATCGCTGTGAGAATAAATGCCTTTCCTTCATTCTTATTCACATTTCCTGGTCGATTATTCCCCCAGCACATCGCTCAACGGCCTTTGTTGTCTATCTCCCGCCTCACGCCCGTCATCCGGATGTTCTCCGCATCGCCTGTCGGCTCTCTCCCACTCTTAATAAGAACTTGTTTACACTAGCGTTTTCGCCTGTCACGCTCCTAATGGCCTAATTTGATGGAAAAATTACAAATCTTGATTTAACTTAATAATCATTCCGGCGCCTACCTGCCTACGCGCCGCTACCTGCTACCTGACCTGCACCATCTCCTCCCCCTCTTAACTCTCGGCTATCCTGGCGGAACTTCGCCTTGTTCTCGTGCAGAGAGTGGCCGACAACTAAGAAGGTTGGGGAGTCGTGGAATTGTCAAAGAATTATGATATTTCTGGGAGTATACAGTTTTATGTAGAATCATCTGGGGAATCATATCTTACTGTTATAATACAGTTCTGTAGCCTTGGACATGAAGGCAAGTGAGTTAGCACACGAAGTGAGGATACCTATTGAGAGATTGTATTACACGTTCAACTGATATATCCTCACGCTTGGTTTTCTTTTAATATGTGCAATATTTTATTTTCCAATATTGTTTGGTTAAAAAAAAACTTACGCGTACAAAATTAATTACAAAATTTCCAAATGTATAATCCAAATTCAAAAAAATTCATAAATTTTATCAAAATGTGTTAGCAGATTAGAGGCCGAATTTTTTGACCACTGTGCTTGAACTGCGAACCAGTGCCTTGGTGTCGAGGGCGGTAGCTGCAGGCACACTGGCGATGACAGTGGTCGATCGATTCGCCTCGTCCGAAAGCCTTAGAGCTTGAGGGGCTGATCTCATGGAGGACTCCGGCAAGATTCTTTCGCGGCATGTGGAAAAAGGTTAATAAAATAAACATAGGAAGTGTGGTTTCACGTGATTTACGAGGAGTCTGTGCGAGAACGGGCGTTGATTGCGGTTCGGTAGTTGTGCGTTAAATGCGGTGAGAGTCGAGAAAGCGAATTAAGTTGCTATGTGGGCAGTTGACGTGAGTTATGGCTACGGAGCGAGAGGAATGATGTGGTGAAGAGGTGATCAGGTCGCCTGAAGCGTCTTTCTTGGAACGTGGGGAAAACTTATAAATTTTAGGGTCAAGGTCATACAGGGACTCATAATGACAAAATACAGGGATTTGTGCTATCAATGGGTTTGCAGAAAGGTAAAATTAATTTTGTTTTATAGTCCTTTTTAGATAATTCTTTTTCATTTTAATTTAATGTGGCCAAATTGCTTGATATTAATTTGTTTACTTCGATCTTTTCCACTCGACTTCCATATTGCAGTTTTTCGCTTTATACTGCAATCCAGTCTTTTTCCATCCCAAATCCACTCTGGTCTTCTGTGTTGTCTCGAAGGCCTAGTTCCCTTCCCGAGAAATAGGTTTATATTGTTCATTAACGACTTTTACCAGCTTAGTCTTTACTCTTCCGCCCACTCTTTAAAATGTTACAAACTTCTCCTTTTCTTACGTTCCAACATCACTATCTATATGCTCCTATTGGGTATTGTAATTCGAATGTAAATTGGAAACCCTTTTAACGTGTAGGCATGAGTTGACTGTCTTTAATTTGCTATGATTTATTTAGTCAATGAACAGTAAAAACTGTGTATGGCGTTAGCTTCACGATAAATATACCAACTACACAAGAAGAGTGACCAATATTTTCGTTCTCAAAGCCACTTAAAGTTTACATGTTCCCGTCAAGAATCCTTCCAAGTCAATGAAAAACTGTTTGGGAACTTTTAACTGGGAAATTTTAATCGTGCTATAGTTTGTTCGCAGGAAAGTCAGACTCTGATGATATGCTTAGTAGGGTGCCGCTTTAATTCACTTTCACGAATCGCAAGATTATGGAGCGTAGTCATTCATTTATTAATTGACTCATAAACAACAACAACAACAACAACAACCTGACGCCTCTTAACCAAAACTCACAAATAACACCCTTAAATATTTCATACACAGAAGCCAGACAAGTTGTCTCCTAAATATGAGTAAGACGTGATAGTGATGGCGCCTTACTGCCTTATCGATCGGTTCCAACGTTGTTGGTTGAGGGCTGCCTGCACCACAATGCGCGCCCGTGAATGGAACCCGGGGGCGCGATTCGCGGGCGGCGGAGGCGGAGGCGCAGGCGAGCGGACAGGTAGCCGGCGCGGGGCGAGGGGGGGGGGGGGGGGCGGCGCGGATCACCTGCTCCTCGGTCCAGGCGGCGCAGGAGGCTGTGCCGCGCCGCGCCGCTCGCTCCGTTCTCACGGAGGACGCTCCGCGCTGTTGCCACATGCGCCACGCCCGCCCGCTGCCACCGCCGCCACGGCCGCCACCGCTCTTGATTGTGTTTGCGATGCTTTTTCGTGGTTCTCACGCCCGCGAAGGCCCAAGTCTAATATATTGGCTCGTAAACACTGTCGTTTGTTATTTTGATTTGGCGATTTCCTTTGACGAGATACATCTGAAGAAGGACCACAGAAATAGTTTTTACAATTTGGTCATTTTTAGGTTTATTGAGTCGAAACTGGGTATCGTCGGCCAATTTCGAAATTTTTCATACTACAAGCAGAGTGACGTCCAAGCGAGGAGCGCTTTCTCGGTCATACGTTTTTCTGTAAAACCACTGGTTTGGTTGTGATGGAACTCGAAACGTTCAAACCTCGTGATTGTCCAATAAATGGACTTTAGTACGTGTCAGCTGCCTATTATAAAAAACTGTTCTTAGGGCGATGTAAATGATAAGAACTACTTTAGCATTTCTATCCGAAAGTGTCAAATACTAGTAGTATCATACGAACTAACATTTGGGTTGTAGAAAATTTAAATATCTCACCATGAGTGTTTGTAAGTGGAGAGGGAGACTTAATATTCGTTGTCAGTGTTGGTGTAAGAATAGACTTCGTCTTAACTCTTCGAACGTCATACATAGATCCGTTTCGGAGAAATTGAGTCAATTTGCTTGGATATGACTTGCATTCTAAATCGCCAAAATTAATGCTGGTCACGTCTCGCAACTTTTGTGGGAACATCCTTTCCCAAAGAACGCCTCCCGGCATTCATTGCAGCTGCGATTCCCACGCGACAGAAGTAGGTGATCCAAATACTGGCGTATCGGCCGGTCTGTCACTGGGCCCATTTGGGCTCCGCAGCTTCCTTTTGTGCGACGCCGAGGCATCCGCGGGCGCCGAAGGATTCGCCTGAAAGGCGCGGCCATTCAGATCGCTCCGGGAGGACGCGCGGCGCGACAGGCAATGTGCCGAAACCCACGGAACGAATGGATGGTAGTATGTTTCAGCTGAAGCATACTGCAACAAAATTAGAACTAAAGTGATTTTAAAGTCATTAATTTGAAAAAAGAGAAAATAAATACATCATTTTTCTGAGAGCGAGGTATACATATATTGTATAAAATAATTTTGGAATCCAGTCACTACAGTGAAGATTTTATAACCCAGTCATATGGCTCGAATATGACACACGCCTGGGCGCGCGCACACACCTCTAAAGGATAGACATACACCGATGCATTTTTGACTCTCAATATCTTGGAGAATTCAGTTTCTTCACCGCCCCTCTCTTCAGGCTCTATTAATCGCTATTCCGACGAATTTTTATTTCGGTAGAGGAGAAGCATAGAACGTTTGTTCAGGAGGGCGATAGCGCATTTCGGCCCACTGTGTGGCGCGCGGGGGAGGGGGTCGGCGTGGGCTATCGGTACGCGCCCTCACGCGCCGGCGTCGCTGCGTGCGCGGGCTGGGAACGCGCCTGCCGACCCCGGCCCCGGCTCCGGCCGCGGTCCCGTGCCCAGAAACGAAACGAGCAGGCTGCTGCTGCTCCTGCGCCCGCCATTGAGCCACTTCGACGTGGCCGCTAAGTCGCCTGGCAGATTCGACAGGACAGGAGCCCTCGTGCGCAAACGGAAGCCGCTTCTCCCCCCGAGAGGGTTATTGGGTTTGGGTGTTTCTTCTCACGCCTTCTGGAGTGTTGTTGGTAGTCTGCCATGTATGCTGCTTAACGTGTTTCTCACAGAATCATTGACGTTTGGACCGTCTTCAAGTACTGTGAGCTAGTTTTTAGATTTCATTTTAAACATATTGGTAGGTGAAACGAAGAATTGATATTTAATGAGACGTGAAGTGCTATTTAAATTATTTTTCAAGTTAGAAACGTTATTATTGTCTTTCAAAAGTATGCATAGCGTATTTTCTTTTAACTGATCTCCAAAATCCTATCCTTTTTAATTTAAGGTGTTCTAGAAGATAAATTCAGCAAACTACCTTTCAGATGCATATTCTAACAAGAGATGTTTTAACATTACTGTAGTAAGTCACACATGCGAAAGTAATTTTTGATTAGTTTACTGATATGAGCATTGACTGAAGCACCCAAGCCACATCAATCATTTTCATTGCTCTACATCGGATGCGATCCGTTTGCGGAAGCAACGCGTATGGACCAAAGAATATTGGCGGCTGCTTCTGTCCGACGCCGCTGGGGGCGCGCGCTCTGTGCTGCGAGTTCGCAGCACATTCGCGCGTGAGGCTCGCTCCATCTGCGATGCATAACGTCTCTCGGCGGCGCCCCCTCCACCCACCTCACCCCCCACCTCCATTCCCACCCGCAGCCCCCTTCGCCTCCGCCGCCGGCACTTTCACCGCCGGAAGTTGCGTCACGCTGCCGGCAGCAACAGCAGCAGCAGCGCGCCGAAGGAACAGCGCTCCTGCCGCCTGTCTGCCTGTCCGTTCAGCCGACCGCCGGGGCCCTGGGGGCGTGCGGGGGCGGAGACGAGCGCGCGCAGTTCGCGACGTTTATGCGCCGCCGTTGGAGCATGACGCTTGCGTCTCTTCGAGGAAAATCGCTCGTCGGGCGCACACAAAACGTCAAATTGTGCTAAGTTAAAAGATACTGAAAAAATATATAACAAAGGTTGTGTCGTGATGGAAAGTGGATTCATTAATACTACAATATTGTCCATGAACAAGACGCTTAATCTTACAGAAGTTCGAATAAATTTGTACTCCTCTTTATTACAATAACTAGTGCGTAATTGCCAGTATCATGTTTTATTTATTTATTTAACGTAAGAAACAGTTTAAAAATGTGTGCGACGTGCTATGGGGAATGAATTCTGTGCACGTTTTCAAAATTCTGTGATTCCTAAGCTAAGCCATAATTGTACTTGAATTTTAAATACAGAAAGAAAATCAGCGTTTTTTTGCAAGGATTGCTTACGAACTCCGATATAATAAAATCTATTTTCAAGGGTAAATCAGCAAAACATTTGGGCTCGTATTCCTCATCATGCCCTTCGTCAAGGAATAGTAAATACTTCCTGCCGCGACAACATGGAGAATGATCATTTGAATAACTATATTTCCCACTGAATTCTAGAAGACGTCCGCAGATAATGAAGGTACATTAATGCCCAGAAGCAAAAGGGGGTCATCAAAGCAAATGGGCCATCTCAGCATTTGCTCAAAGGATCTTAGGAAACTGGACGAAAAACCTGAGCGAGATGATCATTGATCAGGTCATTGATCCAGAAGCTGCGATACAATACTTCTCACAGGTTGTTTAGAATCATACAGTCCAAATGGTAAATAATACATTAATATAATTGTTAAAATTAATGTTACTTTCCTTTTGATGCTCAGTATAATCTCTAATTGTGTACAAACGGACCCTAAGTTACACTTCATTTTCCGGAACACTTGCACGGAAGGTTGCTATTGATATAAAATCTCGCTTGATCCTTTTTCTTTATATGTGAAATGAAATTGGATTTAAAAATGTCGAGAAACACAGAAGCTAATTGCTGGAAGCGAAAGAAACATCATGTTAATGAATCATAATTCTGCTCTTGTCAATCTACTGGAATTTCCATTGAGCGGTGTCGTCGAGTATATTTGCATTCGTATGTGCTGCACGAAGGGACCTTTTTACGCTGTCTCCATTGCCGCACAATGCTCGCGCCTCCAACAAGAGCTGGCGGAGGAGCACCTAATGGACGTCCAGCTCCCCCTTCACGAACGCCTCGTACTTATTACCCCGGGACATGTCGGTCGTGCAGCGGGAGCGCAGGCGGGCCCAAAGGGGCTTCTCGGAACGCTGCCCCCGCTGTCCTCGACGCTGCCGCCGACCCCTGGCCCAAGGTACACAGTCTTGTACCTCAATGACAGGCGAAATGTACAATCGAGCAGCACACACGCCGAAATGAAGTTGGAAGTATGGAAATCGCTGTGTGCGCTGCTTCCTGAAACACACTACTGTTCGAAATAAGAAATACATTGGAGTTGAGTAAGGATGCGAATACAGAATTTTGCATCCTCGTAGTTCCTTTATTTCGTGTCGAAACACGTACGATTTTTTCAATGACAATACTAGTTGAGTTTTAGAATTAATAGCTTGGTCTTCGTCACCTTACAATAACTTGTCTCTGTTTTGTAAATTAAGTTCTTGTCTTCGGCCTATTCTTTACTGCATTATTGCTTTTGACCCAGATTCTTTTCCGGAAATGGCTTCAGTTTCGCCAGCTACTTTCTAAGATTACTCTTCCGTTGCAGTCACTATTCACGAAGTATCAGCGCCCGCGCAAAGAAACAAAACATTGTTAGAACTCGAATTCACAGCTGGTAGTTAGCACTGGAAAATTAGAATCAAGTTCTACAAACAAAACATGTCAATACGAAATATATGCTAAAGGTAAATATTATAAATCGCTCAATTGTGAAACTCTCCCTTAAAAAAAGGTGACCAGATACAATCCTGGATAATGACGGCTTTTCGGTAGAGCATCAGTTTAGATTTGCAAATTAAATTTCGGGCGTATATTATGTTTCCTTAGTGAGGTACTGATTAAGTGATGGATGCGAATTCATTATAATAAAACAGACATTAAAATTCCTAGAACTTTCGCTCTACTTTATATGTTTTACTTGGCATTAAATGATTGCGACGCTTACACCCGAGCATTCTACATTCGTCCCTGACCGTTTCTCCGTGTACGCCCTGCCAGTCTCACCCGCCCCACCCATAAGACCGGCGCGTCCGCTCCCGTCCCCCCGGCCCCGCGTGTCCCCGCGCTGCAAGTGCACTCGAAATAAACGCGTGTCTTTGGCACGCCAGACATAAACATTAACAAGCGCATTCGGGGAACGCGCGTGTTCAACAAACGGGCACCGCGCAGCGACGCGGCATCCTTCCTCGCCGCTGGGCGCGCAGCCGGCCTGCGGAGTCGGCCCCGGAAAGCAGATGCCAGCGATTTCGCCCTTTAAGTTTGGTAGATTGATTTTTTCGTGTTTCCGGGCGCATCAACTGCTTTGGTCATTAGTCCCGTTAGTGTAGTGGATGTTTTTTTCGCGGGAGATGGCGGTGAGCTTCCCTCCGCTGGATGGCGAGATCCGGCGCCGACCTACCGTCGGCTAGTAGGGTTTCCCCCTAACCAGGACTCTCCCACCAACGGGGCACCGCCCCAGCCGGGACAAGCTCTAAGCTCCCGACCGGTCTCCCGGAATATGTGGTAGTGTAGTGCATGATAGTGTGTGAGTAAGGGGAGAGGATAGGACAAGGAAGAGGAAGGTAGATCGCGCGCGGTCCGTGGCCCGTTTGGTAGGGTACTGCTCCGGCATTCGCCTGGTGTTGATCGGAGAAACCACGGAAAACTAGCGATCAGAGCAGCCGCCCACTAGAATTCTCCTCCAGACAGCGACTCAATTCCATCTAGCTGGAAAGCCAGTGTCGAAAATCCTGCCGCCGTCAGGACTCGAACCTTGGACCTCCCGGTCAGAGGCGCTGCAGTGGCATCAATTGATGCACTGAGCATCCTCCCGGTGCCCTTTTATGGATGTCGAGAAATTAGAACATATGAACGTTTGGAATTGGGGGAAAGGCTTACCATTAAACTCGGAATTGAATTGCTGGAAATGTCAGATATTTTCAAATTTAGAGAATTTGACATTTGAGGAAATGTTTGGAAATTATTGGAAATTTTTAAATTTAAAAAGTCAGAGGTTACTCAATTTTGCAGAAGTTAAAAATTGATTGTTTCGTGTGGGAAAAGTATAGTTTTGGAATATCCAGTTCATTCAGAATATTTTGAAATCCAACATTGGTTTCTGTGACAAACAATACTCTTGCCATTTGTGGTGAATGTTTTTAAAATTCTCCAGAACATGTTTAGACAGGCGAATCCGCTTGGTGTTGGACGATTTGATTTAATTATTTTGTCATTCTATACCGTGGACATTCGTGACGATTCGATTTCTTTTTCGACGCGCTTGAAACTTCTATTTGCAGGCGATTAGAAAATAACGGGAAAGTGAAGGTGTTGAAGAGGGTTTTCAATTTGTATCTGACGTTTGGAAATATTACTAGAAACGGTTAATAGGTATCCTGAATATTGTTAAGAGGAAGTTTGTTTCAGAGGTACTTCACATAGAGATGTAATATGTAGGCTAGCTTTCACTGCACTGTTGATGAGATTCAAGGAAAGACAGAGTGTCAGTTAAGTTTCTTGCCAATGTACGAGATAACACGTGTGGCCTTTAGTAGCGCGACGGTATTCTCGCCGACGTTGGGACGATATAACGGCACTGTTTTTACGCGAGGTTTCGTGTCTGGCGGTCATTAGTTCGCTCCTCTGAACATGCGTGATAGTCGATATAATTGCGGTGCAAATCGAACTCTCCCTTGGTGATGCAATGCGCTAGTCTTATGTGCATGGGTTCGATGTGCTCCCTGTAATGTTCTTTTTGTATGAGAACTGTAATGAGCTAGCTCTGATTGATCTAGAATCCGCTATTTTAAAAATTGGTTCTTGCTGTCTTAGTGTGCTCTATTTTTGTATGCCTTCCGCGTTTGTTGTGGCGAAATACAAATATGCGCTTTGTTGTAAATAAAGCCAAACATTTATTTCCGGTTTATAAATAAGCGAACTTCCCTATAATTTGGGGGAGAATTTTACACTTCATATGTTATAATATAAAATAAATTCCAGATGAGAGAAATGCATCTGCAGAACGGGAATATGAAATGCCATTCATGGGTTATTTGTGAAGCAAGTAATATGTATTCTTTTTGGACACTTTCACCTAATTGATTAGAAACTTTAAAAAATCAAACTTTCTTCAAGACTAAATAAGTCCCGGCAATGGAAAGCGGATGCTGGCAAACTAGGAATTTTTTAAACAAAACATTAATTAAAGAGGTGCTAAATTCATTGAGCTGACGCTATTTCTCTACGACAGTTAAAACATGCAAACTCTTCCACCCCGCGGAAGGATTCTGGTTTAGTACCGTTGATCTAAGCATGACTTTCGTTCCACGCAGCCAAACGCTACGTTGCGTGTGTTACATTGGCGAGGCTGTGCGTTGAAGGCCAAACGAAAGAGCAGAGAATCATATGGTTCGCTCGCAAGAAATGAAGAAAGCTGGAACATGAGTGCAACTGCAGGTACAGACGTTCGCTGCAGCAGCAGCAGCGGCATATTCCGCAGGATGCCCTGCGGGGGCTGAGTTCTCTTCCGCAATTTGAACGAAGAGCACGAGGCGGTGCCAGGCGTCGGGCCGCAGGGCTCAGGAGGCCCGGGGCGATTGCCACCAAGGGCGCGCGGGGGCGGAGGTGGAAGGGGCGGGGCGGGGCGGGGCGAGGGGTGGGTGGCAGAACAAGTCGAGCGACCGACGCGAGCAGCTCGGCGCAGGGTACCGCCGCTCCCGCGTGCAGCCGCAGATCATTGTTAGCAGATTGCGCCGCGCGCAAAAACCGGTCACCGGAGGTTCGAAATTAGCGGCGCACAAAAACGCTAAGTGGGCGAGCGGCCGCGAGAGGGCAGCGCTGCTAATGACTCACGCCGCCTCTCCGCCTGCCTCCTCTTTCCTCCTCCTCCTCCTCCTCCTCCTCCTCCTCCTTATCTTTTTTACCCCTTCGTTTTGGCTTTTTCCATCTTCTCCACAAGTTCTCCTTTCCCCCTCATGCTTCTCCAGGCCTCTTTTCCTCTTCCTGATCCTCGTTTTCCTGTTCCCTCCATTGCCAGTCTTCGTTCAGGACTGTGGAAGCGGTAGCGAGACATTGGTACAGCGTGGCCATTGGCGTCGGCATGATGATCACGATTCGATTATGAACTCCCGAGGACGAATGAATGGCGCGATAGCAAAGACAATACTCTAGGATACGACGATGTGCTGTCTCTTGAATCTTCCTATGACAGTACAGGTAAATGGGTCTCCGTGCTAACGCACATTCATTTTCGAGTGTGGTTTATAAAGGAAATTTGTATTATTGAATATATAATTATTTATATTATTAAATTTATTTTATTGAAGAGATTCTAAAAACATTAATAAATTGAGTAGTCTAAGAAAAAGCCATGAGATAAATTTTAATTCCTTGCAATCACGGTCCTTTTATTACTGCTATTAATTTTTTGATGAAATACGCGAAAAGAGACTTATGCCGAAATGATGAAAAAAAAAATTTTGTTTTTCAAACTCACTTGGAGTACTTTGATTATTTCAACAATTCAATTCAGGTGCAGTAAAATGTTGACCTACATCGGGGAACACAGCCCTTTTTATCGTCATTCATTAACCCCCAAAGCATGTTTAATATTGATCTCTCTACTGACGTTTCTTAAAAAAAAATGAAGACATTCAGACGTTAATAATCACAAGACCGTCCAGCCCCTTGTTGTTGTCATCAGGTCGAATGAGGCGTGGGAAAGCTTTCCAACGCCAGTGGCGGAAACGGAGACCTGCTGTGTGACTGGAGAAGAAGCACCGTAAAGTAAAAGTATTAACGCGTATTCCTCGAACGCGGAATCAAGCACTTCCCCTCAATGAACGCTTCCTAGAAGTTGCTGAGTAACTGTTCGATACTACAGAAGCTGCGGAAGTTTGCTTTACCTTTCCATTGAGGGCGGTTGTGATTTTCAATAATTGAATCTGTACTCATTGGTAAAAAGAAGATTCACGTTTTGTACGAGTCTGGTTACATTACAAGCTTAATTAAATTCTTGTTTTTCTCCTTGGAAACGTAGGGGAACGACCATGAACGTGGTTTATTTGTAAAAGTCCGGGGAAGTGTCGTAATACGGATCGCTTTCCTTCTGCGATTCCTGAATTTTAGGCGATAGGTATTTCCCTGCAAGGACAAAGTCCTTGATGTATTGATCACGATTCTTACCGACCAATTAGTATAGTTACGATACCTTGCATGCCTGGAAAGTCATTCGCAAAACCTGAGTTGTGAAAAAATTAGATGGACAAAGTATGAAGTATGAAGATATATACCCATAGGGAAGCAAGTATTTGTATTGATTTGAGAATATAATTATTTTGAGGTACTAGTGTACAACATAAAGAAACTGAACAAAATGACCTGTTCAAGAAAGCGTAAGGGAGAAAAGATTACGTAAGAACATGAATTGTTAATCTTCACACGAAGCGACGGGTAAATAAAAACAGTTTAACATATTGTTTGTTCCAGTAGCAAAAAGTCTTTCGCTTCATAATTACTCTTACACCACGTAAGTATGCACGAAAAGAAGCCGAAGGTGACGTCTCGCACATTTTGACGGTTTCAATAGCGGTGAAAATTGCGGTATGACTATTGCCGCCTTGCGACAAGGCCATCATCTCTTTCCAGAAGCAGGACATTCAATGGGTGTGATTTCCCCAGTCGCCTGAACGTTTGAGTGAGGGAGGCAGCGCGTGCCGGTAGAAGTCCATGGGTCAGTCTCGGACGTTGCTTCGGGTGCATAGGGGGTTCCGGGTTCACTTCCCGTCACGTTGTGCCCGCGGCCACCGCCGAGCGTCATTGCCCTTCAGAGCCGTGGCCACCTGCGGCGTCGTTGTTAGATCTGCTCATGCGCCGTCCGGGCGCTGGGTTCGAGACCCAGCGCACAGCAAGCAGGTCCACGTGGTTTGGCTCTTTTTCATCGACACGTCATTTTGCAACTCTAGGAAAATAACGTTTTTCGAATGGTTTCTGCGATCATGCGATAACATAACTCAATGTTTTATATCATTTTAAATCCTTCAAACATAATCGTCGCGTGTTACCCGAATCTCTTGCCATCAATAAAGACGAATTTTTAAAAACCTTTTTAAAAATGGCTCTCATTTTTTTATTATTTATTCTCAAGGAAAGCACGCTTATAAAAATGGGGCATAAGGAATGAAAAAATGGGGGAAAAAATCAGCGTCTTCCTACAACTAAATTATTGAAGATAGTTTTTTCTTAAATAATAATTTTAAAAACAAGAATTTCTCGAAAGAGGCTGCCATTTTTTTCTATTTTTTTTTTCTTCGGATAGTGCGAAGTACGCTTATAAAAATAGTGCAGGTGCGATTTGCGGTGATCTCTCTGAATTTTCGAAAATTACAAGTACGTAGTAAAAACTTTAAACCGGGTACTATTTTGTAAAAAACGATGATTGACTTGTTGAGTTGTCCAGTTTTTATATACAATGCTGCTTGTTTTAAAGTTTTTACCTAGTCATTTTAACAATGTGAATCTGAGATATTTTTAAAAAGATCCAAATTAGGATCGAATGCCAAAATTATAAAATAATTAGATTAAAAAAAATGTAGTGTCTTTTTTAAGGTAAGAATACTTTTTCAGATTCTTTTAATTAATGCTGTAACTTTTATTACTATCACTTAGTTTTCCGTAATTACTTTTACGGAAAATTCGTGTAACTGTTTTGAGCGTTTAGTGTTTCATTCACGTTGTAGCAATGTCGACATAGTTCTATTGTGTGAAAAGAACGTCAAGAGAGATAAGCAGATCCATTCATAAACTACAGGAGATGCACGCAGCCGTGTAAACGCGTGAATCAATGCTTCTCTTCAAGCCTCCTTTTGTTTTATCTGGATGTTTGTATTTCGAACAATAGCTGATAAAGATTTCTGAGAAATGTTGATGAGTGTGAATTCTTGATTGATTGACTACGACAGATTCTGATGGATTGCTTGAAAAGGCGTCTAATCGTTTTTGTTGTATTGTCACTATTTACTTTCTTTTTCCTCTGGAGAAGAAGCTCGATGATAGAAAACTACGATAGTACAAAGGTGTGTTTCGCCGACATGTTGCTTCGTTTGATGAGAGTTTTGAGAAACGTTGGTTTTGGCTGTGGAAACTTAAGTCAATTCGCCATTTTTCTAAATTATTTTACAAAACCGATTTCTGAATACGTGTTGTCAAGTCTCAGACAGAAAAACTGGACTCTTAGTTATTAAAAGGTAGTATTTTCTTAAATGCACAACGCTACGCGCTGTGACTGAGAACGGCAATAACGAAGCGAAATATTTTGCGTTCCTGCCTTATTAAAATAGATTGTTTATTACGTACACTATATGCTTTACTTGTGCAATGAATGAGTTTTTTGTTGAAATTATTTTGCTGATGCTTTCTTTTTGTTTCAGGTAAGTGACGTGAGCCTCGTTTTGTAACTTAAGGACCTGTCGGTAAGGTAAGTTGAAGGCTGTCGGATGTTCATGTAATTACGTCCAAGAATAAAGAATGTAAAATACTTCTAGAGCTTTAATGTAATAGGTTGTGTATGTACTTGCATGTGCTGAGAAAACGTTCGTACTTTTTGAAAATATCGAAATGTCACGTTTACGACATTGTTGATATGATATTGCCTAGATCTTTTGTTTAAAAATTTTTTTAAGTTTTTTTTGATCGCATTAATAACTTGGTCATTCGCGACTATATCTGTTACAAATACAATACATAAGTAGAAATATACATCAGTATAAATTGCAGTCATCTTACAGTAGTAACAATTCGAAGCAATAGTGACAATTGACATATATCCATTGGAATTAAATGTCCAGAAATATATTGATGGCTTTACAAAATTTAATTATTCTTTCTTACTCTTCTTTAGAATGGAATATTACTTCTTGAATATAACCTGATAAATCTCTTTGACTGTTGTATCTGGGACATACTTTGAAAATGTGATAAAGATTTAGAGAGGTATTGCACTTTTCACTTGTGGGGAGGGATTAAAATTATTGTTTTCAATAAGTTTTATTTTTGTTCTTTAACAAATATTAATTTAGAAAATTGTTCTCAAAGAAAAAGTGTCTTATTAATAGATTGTCAGTCCTGGATACGTACGAACGGAAAACAATTCATTAATACTTTTCAAAATGACTCTGTACAAAGTGAGTTAGCAAAGATTTTCCAGGAGCTCGTGTGGTTTCCGTTTAAACCATTTGGATGCAGAAAACCTTCGTTACGCATTGCTAGTAGTAAAGAGTAGGAATTTTAATTTCATACATGCAAATTCTTTAGGATTCCAAGACAAATTTTCTTGTACCTTTGTTACACATAGGACATATACCGTGATTTTCAGTGTTTCCCTATCCAGTCTCTATAGGTACGTGTAAGTTCAATAGCGTGCGTACCGGGGGGGGCTCATGAAGCTTAAGCCCCTACCCGAGAAGCCAATGGTAAATGTTGAAAATACAGCTTTTACTAATTTTCTATACTAACGAAACTCATTCAATACATCAATTGTTTGCGTTATATATATATATATATATATATATATATATATATATATATATATATAATATATATATATGATTATGTATTACGTTATAAGTCAACAAATAAAAATATACTTTATATTCAGCATAATTAAACAATTTTTTTATTAGAAAACCTCAGGTCGGTTGATCACTATACCTATACACCCCCCACACACAGAAAATTCGTCGGTGCGCCTCACCTCTCGTTATGGGATATTTTTAGATGTTATTCAATATGCGTTTCGTATACGACTTTTCTTTTCGCATCCTCTTTTACACGCACACACCACACCACCCTACCCATACTTACACTACTATACCACACATATTGGGGGACCAATCGGGAGATCGAGTTAGAGCTTGTCCCGTCTGGGGGCGGTGTTCTGTCTGCGGAGATAGCTGGAAGAGGAAAACTCCTCAACCGAGTAGGTCGGCGTCTGATCGCACGTTCCAGCAAGAGAACACCGCTCCACTCGGGATATAACACGCACGACACTTCCAGGACTATTGACCACATCAGTTGCCGCGTGCGGAAGCACTATGGGGGCGCTGGGTGGGCCTGGGCGTGGGTGGGGCCGACGGAGGCGGCGGGCGACGGCGCGCCAGATGGCTCGCCTCGAGGGTGGCGGCGGCGGCGGCGGCGGCGCGCGCACGCTGGCGCAACTGAAACAACAAGGGCGGCGCAGGGCGGAGCGTGCCCGCGAAACGGTAGCCCTGCTCCAGCCCTGCCCTCGCCCTGCCCTTGCGCGCCCACCCACACACCCACAGGTGCAGCCCTGGACCCCACGGTAAATTAGGCACTGGGGTGACCTCGATGCAGGCTCTACTCCACCCATACATGTCGTTTGCTCCCAAATCTGTTCACTGATGTGGCTCTTCCTAATGCGTGTACTTCCTCATTCACTTACTTTCTCGTTTTCACTTTGTGTCTTTATTTATTTGTGAGCCTCGTTACTCGTTTCGTTTCGTGTTTGCGTTCGCCCTCGTTTTCGTCTGTGCCCCCACTTATTTCATTAGTGCTTTACCATTTCCTTTATCAATTGTAAAGTTTCTCTTCCGTCTCCTCGTGCCTCATAAGTTTAATCTTCTTCTGTCTTCGGTGCTTGTTTATTTTTTCTCACTGAATAAACCTTTCCTTTTTATTTCACATTTCATGGGTCTCTTCGTTACTTACCTCCGCTTCCATGAATTTCTCTCCGGGACATTTTTCTTTGCCGCGTGTTCTGTCTCTGTTCTTTGCTCTTCAGAGCTTTTGCACAGCCTCGCTGTCCTCTCTTCCCCAATCTGCATCCGCCGCCAGGGCTACCGCGAGCGCTCCCCGCTGCGCCGCTGGCCGGATATTGTGGAGGTCGCACGTCCCTCCTGATGGGCCGGGCCTTGTTCTTGAATTCGCGGAGTTTCTGGGACGTGGCTCTCGCCAATGAAAAGCTGTCAGAATAATGATTCCGTGCATCCTGCCGAGCATTGCCGACCCAAGATTTATTGGCGACATGGATGTGTTGATGTGCATCTATGATCGAACAAATGGCATTGTAATTAATATTCAGTAAATGATCACTTCGAAATAACTCTTGAGTTCTTATTAGAACTATTAACGGGTAAATAAAATTTTCGTATTCAGGTGGGTTCCTTTAGTGTGCATTATTATTTCTATGATAGATAATTTATTTAATTTGCTTTCAGCATTAATCCCGGAGGCAATTTCTTTACACTTATACTACATCTAATACAATAAAGAATAGTAAAATCCTTACACTTCTACGCAGTACAATTTTATTTCATTTTTGGCATGAGTACTGAAATGCAGAGGCCCATGCTAATAATCCTATTAACAACTAAGCCAAGCAGCGATCTATATACATTTGTTCAAAGATTGTAATGTGAGCAATAGCGCTGATACGGGCTGTTAAACACAATGTGGAGATTGTCTGTAGCGATTGAGAACATAGTTGGCGTATTAGAATAAAAATTATCTTAACCTTAAAAGTATCCCTTTTTTGGCTGGTCTTAAATAATACAAGAAATTGCTTATATACATTTTGTTAAATTTGTACATCGATGCCTTCGTAAAAGAATTTATGAATTTTGGTTTTTCTTTTGTTTTTATTATTTTTTTGTACAACCCGTTCCTTAATATTGCTTGAACATTTTATACTCAAACTTTGAGACTCCACATGCAAAATATTTATCTCTTGCAGTCTATTTCAGGGTAAACAAATATTTTGAAGAAAAAATAACGCTTTCGATAATGGCAACAATAATAATAATAACAACAATCACAAGAAATGTAACGTACTTGTGGTAGCTAACTTACGTTTGGGAACCACATGACATATGGTTTCGGGCGGGCGTGTAGCTCAGTAGCTGAGGGAGAAGGGCGGCTGCTGGGCGCCTGGCGCCGCCGCGCAGCACCTCGCAGTGGCAACTTGGGGACAGCGTCGTCGCCGCCCCCCATCGCAGCACACGCCACACCCGCACGGTGTGCCTAATGGCGAAAACGTGGCGATCGCTTCGCAAATGAAAGTTTCTATTATTGTTGGTAGAGGAATCTTTCGTACGTCAGTTGTGAGAGTCCAAGGCAAACGCTTGCAGGATCTGCTTGTGCAAACAAGACATTGTGAACTTCCCAGTCGCTGTTAGTGCGGTTGTAGCGGTTGAAGACGAAGTATCACGTATTGGATTACGTATTTGTAAATCACTGTAATTTTTCTTCATTTTTTTCTATAATGGATACATCTCCTGGAGGAAGTAAAATTATTTTAAAGAAAGTCCAAAGTAAATTTCGCGATTTTTCATTAAAAGAATAAGATGCATTTCAACTACCTATCATAAAAAATATTTTAAACGCCATAGAGTCAGTCAATATTAGTCTTTAGCTTAATCAATTATATTTGAACTCATTCAATGTTTAGCTGCGGATCGGAATTTCGCGATTAACGTTTTAAGACTTTTCCTTACCCGACTTGTAGAAAAATAAAAAAAAATACGGAATTGTAGCATTCAAAGTAGTTTTATACGTGCTTTGTTGTTTGTCGGAGTTTTAATAACAAATTTGTAATCAGCTACCTGAAAAACTCCTCCGATGTAATTCATGATTGAGGAGTTTCTTACATGAACCAAACAAATCAGAAATTCCATATTTTAAGATATTTCACTATGTTATTCCCTACAACTGGCGCTATCTGTTGCGAAATTTCCTTTCAGCAAGTGCCGAAGACATTGAAAAATATGACGCGGAAAAAAATCATAACGTGATTGCACGTCTACACTATAAAGATTTTGGTACCTCCTGAAAAATCTACAAATTTGGAATAGTGTTTTTTTTTTTGTGGGGGGTGAAGGAATCCTTTAGTTGCATTGATGTCATTCGAGGTTTTGGGCCACGTTTCCGTTCTTTGGTGGCAACGTGCTCCTCGGCCGCCGCCGCGCCGGTCGGGCGGCGCGATCTACGGCGTTGAGGCGTTGCGCCTTCCAGCGCGGCCAGCGCCGCAATTATCGTGATGGAGCACCCCAAAGTGGGGGTTTATAATTTTTGCCTCGGTGGACTCGCGAACGCGCTCCTATGTATCTCTATTTGAAATCTAACAAGCCGCCGCGCCTGCAAGTCGTGCAATGGAATTTAATTATTATTGTGAAGAAAGGAAGGAGAATGTGAACAAAAAGACACAAATGGCATCTGTGAGGAAGGCGTTCTAGAAGAGGTCTTGTGCAAATACAAGATTTCATCGTTTGCGGTTGTGAGACTTCCACGACCATCTAATGCTACTTTCAACTAATTATTTCAAGTACAGATCCTGTCACTCGTACAAAAATGGCGTATCCTGAAAATGTGTTTCTTAAAAATAATAACAATAAAAAGAAGTTCCATCTTGACGTCTGTAAGTCTGACGTACATTCGTTTTTTCAATTTTCTCTTGATAATTACGGAAACTTGCCAGCGAAAAATTTTTGTGAGATCGTTGCATTTTTAGGGAAGATGTACTTCCCATGAAGTTGGTGCTTCTTTGTGAAATGAATGATGCTATTACAGTGTAGACGAATGAATTGTTTTCAGAACACACATGAGACATTTGTCGGGATTCACGGCACTCCTAAGCAATTGTGTGCATCGGTTTTCCCAGTGGGAATAATTGGCGGGGCCGTCTCCGTTTTCATTTGGTGCGGCGAGGGCTTATTAGGGGAATGAAGAACGGGACTTCTCGGCGCGGCAATTGAAAAGCGGAGAGCTCGGAATCAATTTGCCCCGAGCGGCCTCGCGCGCGCGCGGGCGGGCGGCTGGCCGGCCGAGTGGCGGCGGCGGAGGACGCGCTGGAGCGTGACGGCGCCGCGCGCCACGGCCTCCTGCTCGCGGACGCCCTCATGCACGGGCCATGGAATGCACACATTCAACTATTTCTTGTTACTAGAGCCCCGGAGTTTGGCATAGTGTCTTTTTTTTTTTTTTTAAATTATTTGTGCTTGTAGAATCGCTTTAGTTTTTTTTTTATATTTTTGCGTTTTCCCGCCTTTTACATCATTATTTTGCACTTTGTCTCTCCTCGCACCGATCTTAATTAAGCTGGATACATACCTGCAAGCCTAGAGAACACGAAGACACGGTAGTATTTGGTCTGTCTTTGAAAGCAAAGCTTTGTTAAAAATGTAAATGGAAAAGGAATGTGATACGAGTCAACATTTTTTTAATTTTTCATTGATGCCGACAGAGTTTGTTCGCTCACGAAGAATTCCATCCTACTTTTATCCATCCTACTTTTGAGTGTGGTTTCCGATCTCTTTTGAGGACACAGCTCTTTGTGTAAGATATACACTTCTGCTGGCGATTACACAAGTTCGAAGAACGGAAAATACAATTCCGTTTTCACTGATGCTATTTCAAGATACAATTAAGAGTTCACAATATCATTTCAAAGAGACGACCTTGCGAATAAAACAATTTGGTAGCCATCACGCCGGATGGCTACGAAAAAAAGAACGTTTTCTTACAAGTTAAGTGCTAATGCACATTTTAGAGTTAGAATAAAAATGTGAATAATTTTATTTATCAATTTTTTTTACAATTGTATTTAAATGACATTGATTGATTGATTTTTTTCGTGTTTCCGGGCGCATCAACTGCTTCGGTCATTAGTCCCGTTAGTGTAGTGCATGTTTTTCTCGGGAGATGGCGGTGATCTTCCCCCGCTGAATGGCGAGATCAGGCGCCGACCTACCGTCGGCTAGTGGGTTTCCCCCTAACCAGGACTCTCCACCAGCGGGCACCGCCCAGCCAGGACAACTCTAAACTCCGACCGGTCTCCCGGAATATGTGGTAGTGTAGTGCATGTTAGTGTAAGTGTGTGTGTGTGGTAAGGGGAGAGGATAGGACAAGGAAGAGGAAGGACAGATCGCGCGCGGTACGTGGACCCCGTTTCGAAGGGTACTGCTCCGGCATTCGCCTGGTGTTGATCGGAGAAACCACGGAAAATACCGATCAGAGCAGTTGGCCGTTAAATTCTCCTCCGGGTAGCGATTGAACTCGGCCTAGCTGAAAAGCTAGTGTCGAAAATCCTGTCGCCGTCAGGACTCGAACCTAGGACCTCCCGGTCAGAGGCGCTGCAGTGACATCAGTTGATCCCCATCCGCTCCCGGTATTTAAATGAGATTTTTCATTGCTTTCACGCCTTTTTGGCACTCCTACTTTAGCTAAAGTTTTTTTGCTAGCTGCCTCTTGTATGCCTATTTCAGTAACAATAAATACTAGTTTTTGCGTGCATGTCTTGGTAAAAATAAATACCTTTTTTAGTAAAAATAAAAGTCTTTTGTGGGCTATTGTAGTAAATATAAATGCCTTTCGCCTTCTTATTTTAGGTAAAATATATGCCTAAATATCCGGGCTCTTCTCTTGCTTTGTTTGACGTAAAGTTTTTCACTCATGCACATTCTAACATATTTTTATTCATGCATTTATAAATTGCCCTTCAGGCTTTTAACTGTCATGTCCGAAAACCTGATTGAACATTTTATTTGGGTAAAGAAATTCCCAACCGTTGTAGGATTACCTGAACGTAGTTTCTCTGCATGCTTCGCTGCCACACCACATCGCGATGGATATCTTTAGTCAAGTTCGAAATATCACACACACGTTGTGCGAGTGAATCCATAAAATACATCCTTGTTCGTTATCGACATAATGGATTCTGAGAAGAAACCAATGCCTGTAAGATTTATGAATGAAACGGCGATGCTATCTCTGATTCTCGAAAAAAAGTTAGACGACTATGCTTCCCATTGTAATGTGGGCCTCGCGCCTGCTCTGCAGACCATGCCGCGACTATCAAACTCGTTCCCTCACCAATGACTCCTCTTTTCATACACAACGTTGCGGGGCTTCCGTATATCATGGTACTACATCTCATCTGTAATCCTAATTATATAATTATTCTACGGTATATTTTCGTTAATGAGCATTACCCCTTGTAAAATGTTCTTTTTAGTTTGGAGCGAGGACTAGTTCACCTTGTCATGAAGGGCGATGTGAGCGTTGTGAATTTTTATGATCTGGTGGCTAACGTCACTTTTTTGTTTCCTTTGCTTCCTTCGTGCTTTTTTCGTGCCATGTCGAGCGTGTACTTTTTTTCGTGCGGTGGAGTAGCCGAGGAGCGGCGGTGGCAGCAGAGTCTGGGTCGTAAATCCGAGGGTGATGCTGCTGCATGTTTAGATTCCTTCTCGTCAAGCGGGATTGGTTCGTTCGCTCTTAGCGCGCGGTATGTTTCACGCCGGGCTACTGGATTTTCCGATTGCCATTCAATTGTATTTGCACTTTCTACGGCGGACCTGGTTTCTGTTATTGGAATTGTTGAAAAATACAAAAGAATTTAGGATATTACTGACGTTTAAAATAGCGCAATAGGAAATCGCTGTTGAATGAATGTTCGATTTAGCCAGTTGTTTAGCAGTCTAATTAACATATTGTATTTTTGTTTTTTACAGGGTAAATAAATTTGCATAAGTTTCAAAATTGATTCTTTGAGACTTTTAGTTTAATAAAAATAATATGATTTTTCATTCAAAATTTTCAAACTGATTAGTGGGGATATACATAACTGTATATAATATTTTTTTCGATCTCTGGATTAATTTTCTTTTTCACTATAGACACATGAGGAAACAATAGAAGAAAGATGATTCCTCAAAGGAGAAATGATTAGTCCAGCCGAGCGCGGAAATGACAAAGTTTAACTCTGTCACAAGTTCTATAAAGACATTAGGTCTTATTTATTACGGACTTCCTAACATGTAAGAGCAGAGATGATGCATTACAGATAATAAGTTTTGATCTTATCATTTGTGTTGAAGTAGTGGGTGTAACTTACGTAGATTGTAAATGGACATTTTTATTTTTAAGATGTATGATATTTGTTTTAACCTAATTTACTGCATTATCTTGTCTTTGAAGTTGGTTACTGAATATTTTGAATGAAGAAGAGAATAATTCTACCATCCAGAGGGGAGGTTTGCTTCATGAAGCGAGTCTCCAGATGTATCTGATAGGATGTGTAATCACTACATTTACTTGCAACTACGAGTATTCACTCGAATAAACATCGAATAAACATATATACTAGGAAATACTAGGAAACTTGAAATATCTAGGGAATTATTCCTCTCTTATTTACTTTCTCGCCACCGGTTTTGCAATAGAGAGAAAGTTATGCAATGCTGCGCGAAAAAACAGTGAGTTTTTGGCAGAAAAGCTCTTGCTACAGGTCCTGGTTACTAAAAAGTGGATAAATTCAATTGCTAAATTTAGACCAAAAAAATCCTTTAGCACTTGGTGTAGGCAGAATCCCTGTTTTGTAGGTTCTTGACCGAAAAATCGAATGACAGCAAAGCGTTTGTCTGTACATCCGTCCATGTGTCCGTCCGTCTGTCCGTTTACCTGCCTGTCGGTCTGTGAACAACGCTAGCGGTTAAACCGTTCAGTTGATTTTCTCCAAAATTGATAATCCCTAATCGATCTGGCTGATGTCACGACCCCTTGAATTCGAAACCGATATTCTGATAATGGGGAATACTTTACTTGAAGCAACTTGAATATTTTCATTTTTTTTAATGGCTCCATCGCTTTTTTATTAAATTTTGTTGTTGGATAGTGTGAAGAACTTTCAAAAGAATGGAGCAGGCTTCATGTTCTTTAAAAACCCTTATTTTTCAAAAAATTGCAAAAGTTCAATTTTTTTTCGGAGTTTTCCTACAACAAAAATATTAAAAGATACTTTTTTCTCTTAATGAAATCTGTTCCTTAAAGATAGACTTTGAAATAAGGTCACGTACATTTTTTCGAAAATTGAGTACTTTTCGCGTAATTTTGCGTGAAAGTACGGGCTGATAATTACGTGCTGTTTTAGCACCACTAGTTAAATATGTTTCTCTAATTTTGAAAGTTAAAATTTGAATCTCTAATTTTCAAAGTTTTGATATTAATTTTTGGTAATCAACTTTTCTTTTTATTATTTCATCGAAAATTAATCCATTCACTTCAACGAAGAGGCTTCAAGAAACCCATTTTCCCCTTGATGTATGATGTACTGTAGCTGCGTCTTTGCGATAATCTTCCTATATTTTACGACAAACAATTAATAAACAACTTCTGTGTACCAGCAGCATCTCGTTCGTGATTCATTCCCCGTGTAGTTCTAAGTAGCAAATCGTAATTATAGGTATCAGCCTCTGGATTAATCGGGCCGTTTATCTGAGTATTATTTTCCCACCGTTAATCTACAGACTTCTTGCCCTAATCAACCACTTTTTTGAGCGGGTGGTTGGCAGAGTTGACCTCCGTTCCAAGCGGATCCCGCGCTGCATTATGGAGGCTTGTGGTGTTCTCTTTGCGGCGCGGCGGCAGGGGGCGTGGCGGCGGAGGCCGACGCGACGGCGCGGGCGTTGTGAGAACCCGTCAGGTACTCGGGGCGCCTTCGCCACCGCTCATTTGCCGCTGACACAGCCACCCTGCTAGTAGGCTGCCGACACTGTCACGACGCATCTCAACAACTTGATATTTAACACGGTGGCCACTTTCTGGAAAACACGGAAAACTGGGGGAAATGAGGGAATTTCATAGCTCTGGAAAAATCTGAATTTGTAGAAGAGTCCTTAGAAGTCATGGAAAGTTTTTTGTCTGTTATATAAATAGATATTATTCCTGTAAATATATAATTCAGCAAAAAAAAAAAAAAGAAGTGACTCAATTTATATTTATTGAGACTTTTCTTACTTGTACTTTATCACAATGAATTCTGAGAGCTGAAAAATTAGTAGCCTTTCTTTAATGTTTTTTTAATAGTGTGAAAATCTCTACAAATTTTATCCGTGGAAAACATGTTCTGGGAAACAGCAAGAAGTAAGGAAAATTGGTTTCTGGAAAATAATGATCACCCTGTTTAATATCAACATGTGGAATCTGACACACATACACGTTGAGTAGTACGTCATGGCTAAATGTTATGTTCAGTGTTACACACATTGCGTCCACATGTCCACGGAAATTGACGAACAAAATGGATTCAGATAATATTAGAACTGGAATAATTGAACTTGGTTTTATTTGTCTTCTGCAATTACCAAATATAGAAGATCGCATTGGTGTGATTTTCTATTCAGTTGCGTCCCAGGTGCACAGAGTGTAACTTCTACCTCCCGATATGTGTTGCACCCTAGACCTATGCTCACATTCACATTTCCGCCCTAGACCTACGCTCATTTCACATAATATTTAGGCCCACTGTTGTAGTCTGTAAGGGGCCGGTTGTTCCTTCCTTAGATCATTTCATTTTATTTAAATATAGAACACCGAAAATAACAGTTGGAAATACAGGTCCTGGCATAAAAGCTCCCAACCTTACCCGAACTTCAGCCACACAACGAACGATGGACTCTACAGGTTTCCTATTCCTCCTGGAAAACATGCAATTCGTTGAAAATTTGAAGTTCAACGTATTAGGAGTTCACATTTTAATAGTGAAGACGGGACTAACGTAAATTTACCAAGTATACATCTAGTGTAGCTGTTAATGCTAAGGAGTGTGGACACGCCGTTAGGAACATGCCCCTCTTCTAGAGAAGTGACCACGAATGAATGTGATCAGTAATGGTCACTTTGTTGTGGATTACTGATGCTTAGAGAGGGCGACAGGGAAGGTATGACACTAGAGAAGTATTGCAAACTTCAGGGAATTCGAAATTGTTAGGAAAAGGCTTGGCGTTGTCAGTATATTTTGTTACCTGTGAGAGGCGTTGTGCTTTTGCGTTACACGTTTTTAGTGAACCTGATGGGTTTATAATCGTTTCGCTGTTCTCTATCAACTGCGCTCGCAAAAACGGCATGGGTATGGAAAAAATCTCATCTGTCCATATTATCTTTTTGTGCGTCCGACTTTCGGACTTGCAACAATGAATTTGATTTTGTAAATAGTCTACCACTGATGTAAAGCAGTGTGAAATATCTCAATTATTCTGAGCAACTGACATGGATGTGGCCTTCAGAAATTCCGAAATTTAGACTAAGAATTTATTGGCTACATCAAGCAATGCAAATCGCATTGTTTAATTCTTTCTGTACGTTCCATTTATTGTAAAATTGTTTCTGGGAGAATTACTTTCGAAAACCAAATTGTGTATGAACATCGTTACGTAGAACAGTGGGAGAACTTTTCATTTTCAAGTGCATCTTCTCAATATGCCAATAATAGATTTCGAGATCTACAATAAACATATTCTAACGTGCTGGCCTATCATGCCTCCTGAACGCAACGCAGTAAAAATTACATCGGTTCTAGTATGGTCAAATCAAGAACAGTCTTTGTTGAAGCAAAGAAAACTAATTACTGCCTTGCACGTTTCTGTCGTTATTTTCAGGCTTTAACGTCTCAGTTGTAGCATTTATTTTCGAACGTAGCGCTATCGTTTCACTTCCTCTGTGGGATCCTTTTCACTGTCATTTTCAAAGGAATGCTATGTACAGTTTTTTCTTATTCCTTATTGTGCCCACTCTGTGCATCTCAATGTCTTCCTTAACTTCCATCGGCAGTTAAGTATCATCTCGGTTCTTACCCTCTCATCGTTTGCATCTTAACCTCTGCTTCTTGTGGCTTATCTTAGGCACAAGTAGCATTTCTAGTTTCAAAGCTCCGTATGTACTTCAGTATTCTGACACCGATACAAGAGTGTCTAATTGTAAAACTTGAAGAATACAATACAACTCTCCCGTGCATCTGCTGGCAAGTCGAAAAAACGCCCATGTCGAGCTACAACAACGGCTGACAAGTAGCCTCTTGGCAAACAATCGCTGTGGCCTCTTCGATGCCATACCGGTTTCCGCCATAACTCATGCAGTCTCTTTTCCCCCGTACCTCTTTGCGTGTACACGTCTTCTGAAAGGCAGTATATTCCAGTCGAGTATCTGGATGCCAGGGCGCGGCGGGCGGAGCGCGTTGTGGGAGGAGTGTGGTTGGGAAGGGCAAGCAAAGACGCGGAAACTCGGCTGTGTTCGTCTCTGACGAGTAGCGGGGTTGCGGAGACGTCGAAACCAAGGGGCGTGTGGAAGCGTGAATAAACTGCACGTTCATGATGGGGCACGAAATATCATGGGTGTGTGGGCGGACGATGCTGTCGAGGTTTGTGGGGACGGGGAGGTTTGTGGGTGATCGCAGAGGTATGTGGGGACATGGGGGGGGTGTTAGCAGCAGCGAAAGTACTGTGCCCCTGGCGGTCACTCGGTTATTGTGCCATTCGATTGAATTGGCGGCGGTGACGTCCTTCCAGGAAAGCCTCGAAACGCGTCGCGCGAGTTCGGCGAACGAGCGAGAGGGCGAGCGCGCCGGCCCACGGTGCGAAAACGCGGCTTCTGCGAAGGGACGCGTCACTATGCGCGCGAGGGAGCGCGGTTCCAAACGCTCGCTGTGGACTTCGGAGGACGCGCGCGGTTTAACCAGCGTTGCCAACGTGTCGATAACGGAGGCTTCATGAATTGAATTATAAATTGAATATGTAATTTTTGCGCAATATCTTTGTAATTTATCGTGATCCGCCACACAATGATCATTATCTGTATGTACAAATTAATGAGTGTGGAATTTTATTTTCATATTTTAAGAACATACTACGCTATTTCTGGCATTGCATGCAACTCGGAGGTAGCATGTATTAATCACAATATTGTAGAATATTGTAATTGTACGAGTATATATCACTTGTTTACGTTTTGTTCCACTCAAATTTACTTACGAAGAAAGAGCATAAGTAAACCTGTCTTAGAAGCTGTAAAAAGCTTTCTTGACGAGTGCTTATCATATTATTTACCCCCCACTTTGTGTGTGGGAAACTCGTCTGTCGTCCATAATCCAGCGATGTTGTCGCCACTCGAGGCTCATTAAGAGCGCGGCGCAGGGCCGGAGAGGGCGCGCGGCTCGGGGTCAATAAATCCCGAGAGCCAGGCGGGTACGCGTGTCCGGAGGGGCCCGCCCCAAGGAGCCGTGAGGCGACTAATTGCCCCCGGACGGGAGCTGCTCTACCTGCTCCCCGTCTAGATCCAAGCTCCGCCTGCCCCACGGCATCGCAGCAGGCTGGCGATATTGCCATTAATCTGTCTCTACTGAATCTTTTGAATCACTGCCTGTGAATCGAATCTTTGGATATAGGCCGGAGATGGCAATGATTGAATGAATGACGTTGTCGCTAATGAGGTGATTAAGTATAGATACCTATTGTGGAATGTGTAGAAAAAAACTCAATAAAAACGCCGAAGCGGAGCAGTTCTTGACAAGTGACCCATGAACCGAGCGTGTATGTTCGTTCTCCATCTGTGTCACCTCATCCCTGCTTCCGCATTCACACTTCCACTAATATCCACTGCACAACCACACGTTTTGGGACACAAAGTCGGACCTTTAGAGTTGGTTCCAAGCTGTGTCCCGTTGAGGAAGATTCCTGGTGGGGGAAATCTGCAGGTCGCCGTGTAGGTCGGCGCCGGAAATAACGTTCCTTCGGGGAATTAATGTTCTGGCGGGGAAGGCTCCGTCCCTAGAAACAACATGCACCGCAATTTCCGAATTAACGATCTCAGTAGTCGATGCGCCCAGAAGAAATACTCACTCGCTTCCGCACAGTCGCATTGTTCACATCTGAACCGCTTTTCTTTCTTCTAGAATCTAATCAAGTTTAAACCATTTCCATTAAAATTGCTCCATTTAATTTTTCTCCTGTTTATCCAAACCTTGTACGTTCTAAGTAAGTGTAAGTTTATTGTGTTTTAGCTTCTCTGTACCACCGTCTCTTTATTTTAGACAGTAATTGACGCCGATAAATTCACGACTTTCCCTGAGGACGATCAGCTGTCTTTTATGAACCTTTTATGAACCCTCCCTCGTGTACCTAATTTTTTGCTGTGACCACAATGCGTAGACCAGGTTGGTCCGGGAGCAGTGAAAGGATGCTGCAGCAAGGCTTCGGAAATCAGCGCTGTTCGGTTGCCAGCCCTCGCTGGAAGGAAGAGCCAGGCGTGGAGGGGGGCGTGTCTACCGCGTCAGAAGGGCTCCCCGCGTCAGCTCCTGGAACAAAGGGAACGCGTGAGGTGGAACGAACAGGTGGGGACAGCAGGCGAGGGAACGCCCTGCGGTGCCGTGCGGGAGGGACGGGCTCTTGTCTTTCCCATTGGCTGGGATTCCTGTGCGTGGTTTATCGATTTACGACAACATGTAAAGGGATCGCCGGTTGTGTTGCATCGCCTACTACATTCTTACGGGTAGGGTAATGTTGTTCTGCGTCCTATGAACATCTTCGCTGCCCTTGAATCTGAACTGCTTCTTGTTTTTACTGCTTTGTCGCATTTCTTTCCGCGTATTTGGTGTCGAGACACAAAATGTGTATTTTCTAGTTCCAATGCGAGTCGATAATTTCTATTTACACGTCATCACCATAACTTAACATCGCCTCATTTCACGTTCTGCTACGCATTTCTGAGATGGAAACCAGACTCCGGCATTAGCTTTCGCGACTTATTAAAAAAACTTGTCCGTGTAGTGCATCATTTCCAACGCATTTTTATGCCAAAATACTTCTCGCGAACATTCAAGACGACGCAACTCGGTCAATCACGTTACTTTACTATTTCCCTTACTTTGCGACATATGGCGGATACCAACATTACCAGGATGAGGGCATAAATGAAGCTTTTATCGTCAATTATACAGCGAAACTTTCTAGCTACCGCGCAGTTGTCAGCCTGCTAACGTTAGCTATACTTCAGTCTTAGTCGTGACATATTCACTAATTTTGAAAAGAATCGTGGCCGCGCCGCCAGGCAGCCAGCCTAGCGTTCGGAGCGCGGGGGCGGCGGCAGCATCTCCGCGGGGGCGAGCTCATCTCCACGCCCGTCACGCGCGGGCCTCGTGACGTCAGCACTCGTATGAATGAAAACTTCTTATTATGTGGCGGCCGTCAATTGTCGGTTACTCTCCCGCCTCCGCGGCGTTCACCGGCGGCAATGGCTACGCGCGTCCCCCTCATGTGACGTCACTTCCGGCGGCGGCGGCGGCCGCCAGCGGATCCTCCACGCTGCCCCGTCGCGCCGCGACGCGCTGTCCGTGTGACCCCTCCCCCCCCTCCCCACCTCTCTCCTCTCGACGCGGCCGCCGTGGTGCCGCTACTGGCATCTGGCAGGTCCCACGCGAACTTGGGAGGCGCGAGGGCCATCTCGGCGCGGATGGTGGGTGGAATCGTGATACGAAGATTACAGGCTATCCCAAGACGGTGGGCAAATTTTCGCCTGTTTCGCGTAGGACCATCTGCCTCGGGGCTTAAATGGTGGATTGAGACGAACGGTTTTGCTGATTCATAATTATGTAACGTAACAGTGTGAAGTTAGAATAATGTGCCTCATTTCAAACACAGCAGATATCCCAAGGAAGAAGAATTATAGTATGGCCCTTGTGAGCTTCAGTGCTACAGTTAAACCAAATCCATATAGAGGTTTTGTTTAATGATAAGGATTCTCAATATTGTGGGGCAAAATTTCCTCGACGAGCTGTCGAATATCTCTTGTTGTTCAATGACTCTTCGTTCACATCTGGTATAAACACTCCGAAGTTTTTTGTATGTCGCTTCCTTATAATTGGCCGAATCGTACATGTTTACACAGAGTATTTACATTTCATGCGGAAGATAGCTTAAATCTTCACACTCTCTTAGTCGTCATTATTAAACATCCCATTGCTGTTCGATTTCAAGGGCAATGCCAACATTGCGGAGCTTGGTATGAAATGAATTAACACAAAGGTCCTCTGTTCTCTCAGTCACGGGTTACATCTCGCTTTCGGCCATCGAACATCGACGGCGGCATTTTCATTTATCCACTGGAGAGTTGAAGGACTGCTTTTGCATGTGTATTCCGGCACCTTCCGTACCTTTTTGCTCTCCATAGCTCTTATGTGCGAGGACCGATTAACGGCTAACAGTATCCGCCAACGGCACAGCGGACGGCTCTCGCTCCGCCAACAAGGCAGAGCGGTTTCGCCACTGCCTCTAGACGGCCCTCGTCTCTAATGGACTGACTCAGCGCGCTCCGGATTCTAACGCAAAGTGAGCCAGTTGGCTCGAGTCTGATTTCGTTTGTCCGAGGGCCAGGGCAGGACAGGGCAGGGTGAGGAAGGATAAGGATTGGGGGGGAACGAATCGGCGCTCATTAGTCCTCAGTGAGGCGAGAGGAGTCAAAGCGAGAACAGTTTTGGTGCATTGAATAGATCAAACGTTAGAGAACGTTGACAAGTTAGGAGTAATGAATGTTTCAAGTATACTATTGCTCATATCAGTGACTAAATTTTTCAATTTGCTGCTGCAATTGGTTGGTTGTTGATTGTGTTTTAAGACTAGAAAGGCTCTACTCTTCAGAAAAATATTTATCAAATTACTTAACAAAAGAAGTGAAACCTATTGTTGTATGTTCATGTATGTTTTGAGATATTTCACTCTCTCATGTGAAATTTTGTTTGTTAACGGATATTTAGTTCTAAATGACAGGAAGAACAGTGCGCGCTTATGTTATCACTAGTTGAATGTACGTCACCGACGCTGTAAACCTTTTTAAAAGAAATCAGTTTCGTGTGGAAAATTTCTTTCATAGTGAATTTCTTTCATGCATAGCTTTGTTCAAATATGTTCTTACTTTATCTGACATTGGACTTACAAATGAATCGTAGTAGCTGATAATATTATACTCACCTTCAAAAATTTCCAAAACCCCAATGGCCTTGTATATTACTTCCATACGGAATATGAACTGATAATATTGCAATTTCAAAACTATAATCGCCGTAAAAAAAGTATTGATTACGGGAATAATTAGTTTAGTACAGCAACATTTTTTACGAGTTTTGCTAATATGCACATTCACCTGAAAGCTGTTCTTCTGCGTGATTATCTAATTCTATTATAAGATCATTCTCAGTTTGTTCCGAAAATTATGTCGCAAAATCTTATGTAACTAAATTTGATTCTTTCCCCGGATTTGCTTAACACTTTCATATTTTCTTCCCCAATTTTTGAAGCGATTTAAACTCCACAAAATCAGTATTTTGTGTTCACTTTAACTTCTGCAATTGCTCTTTTAATCGTTTTCTATGGGAATCTATATGAACACTAAAGGGCGACTGTTATGTATGTTTATGTAAATAAGGTGGTAGTTAAATTTAGTAAGAATAAGTTCTGGTTTCCATTCATTTGAAAATAGGTATTTCTACACCTAGGAATGTGATAGTGAGAGGTCGAACGTAAGAACGTTACTTGATTGTCTAACACTATTCACAGTTTTGTTTTCACCGCATTCACTTGAAATTGTTCAAAGTTCATAAGTTCCCAGGAATATATATAAGATAAGGTACGGATAAAAATTAAAATTTAATACGGTGCACGATTCACTTGTTCAAATTAACTTCACATGTTCACTGAAAGATGTCAACATCAGTGTTATCTTCGTCATGGAAGAAAATTATTGCATATTGAGCAAAAAATGCCTTTGGGTTGTGGAGTTTAATCAACGCCACCTTCAAATATCTATTTAGGTGGCGTTGGGTCCCGGCATACTCACTAAGCATTAGTGCCACACTCGCAGCGCCAGAAAACACACACACACACACACACAAGTTTTGGTAATTTATTTCAATCTTCTGGCCGGATCCGAAAACAAATGATCAGTTCCACATCAGGAGAACCCCACGTGTAGAATGACCTCTCATACGTTTTGATTGTTGCATGGGGAGTGGTCCAGCCTTGAGTGACGGGACATAACATCCGCACATTTTGGATTTTCCCAAATACTGTAAAGGGATGACGCACTCTTCCTTAGAAATGGCAAGTACGAGAGGCGACCAGCCTGCGGGAAAATCTCTATTTTTGCGACTGGGACTGATGTAGATTTGGGTGAAGCTGTGGCACGTAATATTGGCGCTGTGTGGTCAAAAATAGTATTTGAACATTACGTTTGATTGCATATGATTACATTGACACTGGACGCAACCCTTAGTTTCACTTTGATTAGCAATTTTAGCATTAGCATAACAGAATAAGATACGACAATCGCATTTTTTGTATCATAATGCAGAATATGAAAAAAAATGTTCACGTCTTGAATGAAACGTATTCGGTTGAGATACTGGTGTACTGGTTTTTACTTGGATTTGTAACATACTATTCACACAACGTACATTTCCAAAGTGTCATTATATGTCTATGTTCATTTGAAGGTACATTATTTTTTGTATTCGAGCGTTATAAATTACCTTTTTCACAAGTTCGTTTATAAAAGGGCATCTTTCGGCACAGATTTTAACGTATTTGTTGTTATGGCAAAATAATTGCGTCATCACACATTGAGCCAATCGCAGTGAGAGAATCGTGGGGTGGTAGCGGTAAGCAACAGTCGACCACAGTTTTCGCGCTCGTATGTCAAATTCCCGTGACGTCAAAATAGTTGCTTACCAAAAGTAAGTTAGATTCTCCTACAAATTTACAATGCTGTTTTACAAGCTTCATTTGTACAAATTTGAAATGTCGCACCCAACGTCGCTCGTTTTCAAGACATGTACTCATGCAATACACCTTAACATTATAAACCAATTGCATAAACTACTATTATTGCAAATTTAACCTCCTTGTAAGTGCGTCTTCTAAAATTATGTATAAAATCATATAATTGGCTTTTGGTGGATTTCACTAATCTTCCTTCTATCTGGGCATTGCGGATATGTTTGCAACGAACAACAGACGCCATTAGGAGGTTTACAGAGAACATGAGTTTTAGAATGAACAAGAAACGACCGGATGTTTACAGCGAACAAAAGATATCATGAGAAGTGACGCATTCTGAACCTGTAGTTACTCTCGCATACTCCACCTGCGCCCAACCTTATTAGGCCGTTCGTAGTGCCGTGCGGGGCAGCCTCGCGTTCAACGCCTCCCGTCCAGTGATGAAGAGCGAGCGCGTGACCGCGCGAGGGCGACTGCGCAGCGCGTAACGAGCCAGCGGCCCCCCTCCCCAATGCCCGCGGCGACGCCCACCGCCCACCGCCCGCCCATGGGCTCATCAGGCGCGCGCGACAAAAACCCTCCCGGCTGAGCCCTGCAATTTCAAGGATTTACCGTAATGGAACGGCGCGGCGTGGTGCGGCAGCGGTCGGTTCTCGCGCTGCGGCTGCGTGGCCCAATCGCGCTCAGCACCGGGGACAGCCTTCACACATTAAGCTACGAGGAGAAAGAGGACGTGTTGTATTGGTGTACATTAAGTTATTTGTCTTGGAGAGCTCCTCCTTGATACCAATGGCCGGCAATTGTGTATCGGATTGTTTATGATGCTTAATAAAGAAAAATCGTTCTTAATCCTGCCTTTTGTGTCCTTTGACCTGGTTTTGACATCTGTTCACCGACTTTTTTATAAATATTTTAAATTATTTAGTAGTGTACCTTGAACTGACGCACCCAGGTTTTCCCAGCGAGAAAGCGTATAAACTTACATAAAACACCATTAAAGGTTTAAGCTTTCAAAATTAACTCCGTGTATTCGCAAGTAGAAAATTAGTATTGCATTTATTGTTCTCAAAAATATCGTTAAGTCAAATTCTTCTAGATTTTTCTTATTTTTTTAAATAAAATAAGTAAATTTACTTTCCCTAACCTTTCGTAGGATTCAATTAAAAGCAACTAAATCATATACAGTAATGTAAAAAATTTCTTATTATGTCGTTTCTCACGAAATCGCCACTATTTGCGTCCGCAAGATGACAGACGCCCGTTCTCCGAATCATGAGACAATGTGCATTCAGTTAACGAACCCGGGGGGGCGGGGGGGCCGGGGGGGGCCCGCGCGTGCGCGCTTAGGCAGCCCGCCGAACGACCCTGCGCCGCGGGTTGGCCGCCCTCCACAGGCGCCGCCCGTCTCAGCGCTCTAAAACGGGAGACCGGGAGAGAGTTCGTAGAGGTGTCGAGGAAAAGACGGGAATGGCTCTTCATTTATTTTTGTGTAACTCCACACACTTTATACAGTTATCTTAACTTCACAGAGTATTCTTTTGGAGGATTTACGATGTATTGCGGATTTAGATTTGTCCTTTTACTGGGTGTTGAAGGGTTCCTTTTGAAGTAATGTAGCTAGTTTCTCAGAAAAAAATGATTGAGGTATATTCCATTTAATTTAAAGTCATTGTTCAATGCTTCTATTGATTTGAAGTTAACACTTTTGAGAAACTTCTTGTAGGTTGAATCTCTGTAATAACAAAGCAATGTGCAAGTAAGTTATCTTTTTCTGTGCAGAACTCGTTGGGTTCGAAAGAGATTGTCTCCCATTATGACATAATAATATTTAATTCGTTATATCATTTACAAAGTGCAGAGTTAATAAAAAAGCAAACTAGAATAGTTGCATTTGAAAATTGTTTCATATTTTATTCATTATCTTCATGAACTGACACCACAGCTAGTAAAAATCCATTAGTTTGAAGTAGTTAGTTTCTACGAACGGTACGACATGTTTTTAGTCTGGCTAAGAAGAGTCAGTAATTTCTTCATCGTAGTGTTAGGGTGAGTTATAAATACATTTTTTTTGTTGGCGGACTGCGAGATTAGTCTTAAGCAAGTGTAATTTACTTGAGCAGGAAGGACGTATTAATCAATTTTAATGTTTCCTGCGTTGCAGATATTGAGACCAAGGCTCTCGTTCGCTCGCTTGTTACAGAGGCGTCTTAAATAAGGTTTTCTGTTCATTTTTTGTCGGTCTGACACGTTAACAGTAAATAGTAATACAGCCCGGTCGTAATTACGTGACTTTATGGCTGCTCGTGTCTAAATCTGGTTTATAGAAGCACACGATCCAGTGGTGGAAGATGAAAGAAAGTACGAGGTTCCGAATGCCTTTGCAGCGGAAGTAGTTTGCACGATGTGCATCGTAAGCTGCTGCCACAATTTGTAGGCATTTTGATAAATGCCTATTATCTGATTTCGAAGACGATTCTTTCGAACACGAAAAATAACAAATAAGAATAACAAAATAATAAAATAACAAATAAGAATAACAAATAAGTATTTATAAAATTATGAGTGAATAAAGATTTTAGCATTGTTCTCAGTAAGAAGACTTCAGTGTCCTTTCAACTATTTTCCCAGTCGTCGCTTAACGAGCTGTATGCTCTCTCAAGTCTTGACTGGCTAGAGTGTCCAGTTTCCGGTCTCTAGAGATGGCGAAGTCCACTTCCGAGAACATACCTTGTTACCCGCTCTCCTGTCAATCACACTGGGGCTTTGTAGTGAGACATGGATGTGGTTAATGATGCTCTGGCACAAGAATTGTCACACGGTGCGAAAACTTGTTTCTGGGATATTGATGAAAGAATTTAAAAAATGTTTTGTCAGGCTATCGTCGTACATCATAATTAATAATTCTTGATCTAAGAATGTATCAAACAAAGGGACGAACGATGTACAAAATAATGTACTTTTATATCCATTCTATGTTATTTTGTTGAGATAAGCGTTAATGAATGTCATATGTATCAAATTATGTTAATTCTGTTATTCTCAGAAATCCATTCTTATACTGCTGAAAGAAAGGTAGGTAGTGCTGGAGAGAGAAAATGTCGATTTTTTGTAGAAGAGTGTTTCGTGGGTCCATGGGACCAATACGTGTTTTTTCCTTTAATCTGTATTAGTGTGAAAGTTCTAGCGTGGAAGGTTTCTGCTTCTGAAAAAGTGCTCTCTGAGTGTCTGTAAACAATAATAGCGTCTAAACTGACCAGACTTATTTTCATCAAATTTGGTATTTCTCTATCGATCTGGCTGATGATGCAGCCCCTAGAATTGGAATCGGATCTTTTGATTTTAGGGGATAATCATTTCAGTAATATATTAAGGAGAACTCCCTGAAAATTATTCAGGGATAAAATTTTTTTATTCTGCTGAACGATTTCAAATTACTTTGAGACTCAGAATTTATGTCGAAGAACATCTCGCATTCTCAATGGATCTGAGAGATGGGTTGCACTGGTAATTTTCATTTTCTCATTAATCAAAGTAAATCAAACGTTAAACGTTCTTTTGTGAGTAATTATTGAGTAATTGAAGGAATATTCGAAATTAGAATTTCGAAACGAAGATCAACCAAATTTATCGATCTCTTGATTTCATCTCGAATATTTTAGGTTGCGCGCATCTTGGAGGCGATTGGTTAGCTGACTGCCTTCCAAACCCCTGGTGCGCGGATTTAATTCCCACTGTGGGGCATGGACTTCAGAACGGATGGAAATTCCCTACTTGTCAAATCGTACTTGCAGCGTGTAAAAGAACCTGGTTCAATACTGAGTGAAATTAAATGCCCCGGATGTTCCCAAACTAATCAGACCCTAACCGTGAACGCCTCAAATACAGGATAAAAAGTTACTGTAACATTATTGTGGCGTCCGCTGGAAGTTAGAGCCAGAAACTGCCAATAACGTGGGAAAATACGAGGGTGACGAATAGAAAGTTGGAGGCAATTTCAGACTGTACTACCGTAGGGTAGTCCAATGGATTAACAACCTCAAATGCCCTCATTTAAAAAATTAGTTTTAGATTTAGACACGAATTTTTGCATTTCGAGGCATGTCCGTCCGTAATCGGGAATAATATTCGAAACTAGACGCCCACTCTTGTAAGATTGCGTTGAACCTCTGGCGTCAGCTTTGAGAACTGAAGTTGTAGCGAATGCAAATGTTAGATCATTTTTTCTGCTCTGCCAAACTAGTAGTGTGTGGAAGAGATGTTAATATATCTGAGTATCAAATTGTAATATAAGTGTCTGTTCTTTGCACGTTTCAGTTTATTATTCAAACTATTTATTCCTTCATATTATTTTCAATTAGAATTTCCAATATTTATGGCAAGAAAAAAAGTAATTCCTGAGGTTATTATTTCTACGTGTGAAGAATGTTTTCAGTTGAACTTTAACACCCTCGTAAGTCATTCAATTATTTCTTCTCCTCTCGTTACGAACTTGCACTTCGCGAACACATCTGCTGGCGCTCGGAGCGTTGGCCAGGCGGGGCGGGCCGTGCCACCAATTTCACCTCCGCCCTCTTCCTGGCGCGGAGCGAGCGAGGGGCGGGGTTCGACGCTCGGCGCTGCACGTACGTGGGAGTATATCGGGCGCTGCGCCTGCGCGCCCGGCGGCGGCAGCGGCGCTCCCGAACCGGTTGTCGTTCTCATGGACCGCCGCTCCCGCGCCGCCGCCGCCTCCGCCGCCACGCCTGCAGTTGGCACCTGTCCCGATTTCGACTCGCAGTCTTTCCATATGTCATTGCGCGGACCGGTTGCCGGATCTGGAGAAGCGGCTGGGGGGAGGACGGGCGCCGGCGAGGGCGTTGTACCCCCGCCCGTCCTCCTCGTCCTGCTCGCCCTCCGCCCCGGGGTGAAGGTCTCGGGCGCAGCCTGCGGCCATCGGCCTCGCTGGGCCCGGTTGCACTGGCGGTGCAGCAAGGTCGCCCCCTCCTGCCCCGCTCGACAGAAGCGGCTGCGGCGCACCTCAAGGGCACGGCAGGAGCCATGAGCTGATTGTCAACTCGTCACTTGGTTATTGGGCTTTCCTTTTCTTGTTATTCCAAATATCCGCTATCAATTAAAAATTAGATAATGTTTTGCCTCTCAATTTAATAAAAACTGGCAAAACAACGTTAAACTAAACGCATTACTGGAGAGTGTTGTTTGTAGTGTAAGAATTGAATATCGCAAATTGAATCTTTGCCTGAAATTCGCCCGTTATTGATGAACTTCACGGGATTTATACTATTTTGTGAACATATGTTGTAGGTGAAAGTTCTTTTGCATTCCCATTAATTCCGGTGACAGTAGGGTACAGAATGGTCGCTTTCATATTTGACCATTTGAGTACGAATTTATTAATACGTTATTTGTAATGATTTTCTGTATGTGGTGGTTCTCGTTGAAATTGATGTGGAATATAGATTGTAAATCAACTATTGGCAGACAGACGGTAGAATAGCGTTCCAAAATACATTCTTTTTCCTCAACTTTTTTTTTGTTAAATCATTATGTGAATATCTATCTGTAAGCTGTTCTCAGCGTTTTAATGAAAGTAGTTGTGCGCTTAAGATTCATCAGTAAAATATTTTACCTTCAATTTGAGTTCATTTATATTGGAGGAATATCTCGCCCTTTCCTAGTAATACTAGTTGTCTTCTAAATGAGTAAAGAGAAAATTAGTATACAGATTTTGAGATGGGAAGCAGTCGTGCGCATTGTAACTTGGTGACGTGTTCGCCGTGCGCCGAGGTCGTTAAACAAGCGAGACGGGTGGTCGTTTCTCGGCGGCTCCTCGGAAGCCTGTGGCCGCGGCACGGCGTGGCGGTGTAAACTTCCGTGGCTTGCCGCCTTGCCTTCACTGCTCTTCGCTCGCCCCGACTCAGCTGGCGACCGCATTACGTCATCTACGGCCGCTTGAAATTCAGAGCGCTACCGCGTGCATAACGTCTCCGTGGCGCCGGGGCGGTAACTGCGCCGAACTACGGGATCCCGAGTATTGTGAGATCCAACCCAATGGAAAGACTGGATATTTGTACCGTATGTTTTGGGCGTGGAGAGTGGCTTATACCACTGTCCACTTCCTCCCATCTCTACTCCATCCCATCCGTAATCATACATTCTTCATGATCACCCACCATCCATTGCAATGCAGAGGCAAACCACCAATGATCTTACACCAGCAAACAGGAGTGATCTAAACAATTGCTGTGTACCCTAGTTACCTGACATCGGGAGTGTAATTCTAAGAAAAAGGTTGTTTATGGAAAAAATCTTTGTAAGTGGACGAAAAAGATACTATTTTGAAGGTTTTGGGAGAATATCACAAACAATTGAGAAATTGGGGGGGAGGGGGAATCTTCAAACGAAATGAAAGGCCCTGTCTTTTTTATTTTGCTGAAAAAACTAGGCACCTGTTTCCCTTTGTTACTTTGCCATATACCGGTAAATTACGTTGAGAATGTGCTTCAGTGTTTAACAATACATTTAAAGTTTTCGCTTCATTAGCTACTGAAATTATCAGAAAAGATATCGTTTGGAAGTATTATAACGAATAGGAATATATATATATATATATATATATATATATATATATATATATATATATATATATATATACGAGTAAGAATCATCTACATCTGTTTATTAACATTTCTGTTCTTTGTCATTTCACCCATGCCATAGTGCGTAAACATAAATTTGGAATTGTCATTACCATGAAATATTGACAGTCCTTAAACGTAAGGTCCTTGTGTGACATGGTCCTATTTCTATCGGATGAATCATTCTCGTCGCCGTGTGTGTTTTGGGCTGTATCGATTTCGCCAACCTGCGGGAGGCGGCGGGTGGGAGGACGCGGTACCGCTAGGCGCCTTCCGGTGCTCCACAGCCCCGAGCGGCCCCGCGCCGGCCGCCCTGCGCCGCCCTCCCCGGAGCCGCCTCTTCGGAGTCCCGTAGTGTCGACCCGTCGCCACGACGCCATCGGCACCAGCACTGCCGCATCCGCCATCACAACCGTCCACTGTCAATGGAGACTCACTCGGTCGTTATCGTCACTGGAACGACAAATATGTTCTATTAGCCGCCTCTTTCATTGACAAGCTTCTTGCAGCTATTTCTATAGTCACTGCCGTTGTTAGTCCACACACACACTACGTCATGACTCCACCTTTCCCAGCTTCATCCGTCACCTTCGACCTGTTGCAAATACCAGATACAGCACAAGCGTCTGCACCTGTCTTGCCAACACCACCTCCAGAGCTCTCGCCGTGGCAACATTGTCTCCTTCACCGACTCCTTTCCTACCATTGACTTCTATATCCTTTCACCCCCCGCCCTCCACCTTGGCTCCGTCACCAGCTTCACTTCGATCTCCACCGCCGCCGAGCCGTTTGCCTTCCGGTGTTTGGAGTGCAGCGGCGGGCTGCGCTGGCCGGCGACGGCGCCCTCCGCTCTCTGGGTAATTGGGTTCCGCGGCACGGGAGGGCGCCGCCGGCCGCTTGCGCTTGATGAGATGGAGCCGTCTTCAGACCGGTGTCACTGCCGCGCGGGCGGGTACTCAAGCAGGATCTCTCGCCGACATTGCCTGCCACGCACGCGCACGCACTTGGCATTAGATGAGCATATAATACTCACTTTCATTTGTTGGAATAGAGAGTAACTGCTTAGTCGGGAAAATCATGTAATTTCATTTTTTACATCATGCTGTTCATAGGAAAGAAGGTATTGTGTCAATGTTTTGCTGAAAGGGGATCTTTTAACACTTCTTACAGTTTTATGGCTCTTCCGGGAGGTATTGAGATCTTTAAGACCAAAATACATTAATAAACAAGAAAAAAATAGTTAACAGAAAATCGGGCCTATTTTCAAAAAGTAGTACCAAATGAGTACAAAAACATCTTTAATCTCTCATTTTAACTGTAAAATTTATGTGACTTTCCCAATGTACAGAATTAGGTCCTCCTTTAAAACCTAAGGGCTAATTCCTTCGTTTGTACAAACGACCCCATTCCTCTCATATTCAGATTATTTCATGGCGAATAATTCGGAAACTTCTGTGAACAGACCACTCTCACTAAAAATAAGGACATCGAGTTTGATGACTATGAATTCTGACATCGTGGGAAACGTTTTTAAAATTGGTCCCAAAAAATTGAGATAGACGTTAACTGCCTTTGCATACATCATACCAGTAAGACGCTCGTAACTAAATTTTCATTTCAAATTAAAGAATGGGCGAAAGCGAGCAAGAGGGGCCAGCCGTGAGCCTGGAGCGGCCTCGCCCAAAGGCGAGTGGTCCCCAATTGCAAAAGGAGCAGTGCGCGGCCCAGCGCCCAGCCGCGCTCCAGGAGCAGGTGCGAAGTGCGCCGAGTGGCGCGCTGAGGGCGGGGGAAGGGGCGCAGGGCGTTGAACCGGGCGGCGTTGCCGACCCGCGGCGCCGCGCCGCGCCGCGCCGCGCCTCGCGATGTTCACTCCGCGCGTGTCCTCCACTGCCCGCTCGTTCACCCACAAGCCTTGCACTCGCCCAGCACTTGCCGCCCCCTCTCCCCGCCCGCTCCGGCACGGTGCATTTCCTTTTCCGTCAGCTCTCGACCCGTAGCGCTGGCCGCTTTGTTGTCAAATGCGCCCGCGCCCGTGATTGCCATTTGCTTTCATCCACAAGAGTGGTGTAGTGGTGCATGATCCTGGACATTTCCCTGGGTTCCATAAGATTTGACCGTGTGATAGCTGGGACGGATCTACTTGGTTCGAAATATTTCTGATGTCGAACTATGATGTGATATTTCCTTTCAATGAATAAATATTTAAATGCCGTATGTAAAAAGCGATTGCTCATTAACGTACATACTTGTCATATCAAGTGCACTTCAGTTTAACTTAATATACTTGAGGGTCTGTATGGGTTTTTGTATAATATGCAATTTTTTTCATTGCCATTCTTGTAGATTGTATTTGTCATTCTTCTCCCTACACTCTGGATTTCTTCTGGTCGTCGTCGAGGTTTGTCGTAGACATTTCTTTTTAAAAATGCCGATCATCAGCAATAAAAGTGACACGAAATACTTCTGTTCGACGTCTTGTTAGACGTCTTGTTGGGGGACAGAAAACATAGATTGTATATTTAGATTTCATTTCATTAGCATATTGAAAAGCACAGAGTATTCCTTGAAATGTCGAATTCCAGTTTTTCCTCGTAGGTAATATCGGCGCTCCTCTTCTCCTATCTTCATCCTCTGAGAGATCATTAATAGTGGCCATAAAGGAACAAACGTTTCCTCTGGTAGGCGGAAATCGGCCATCAACCGCGCGAGTCTACGTCTCGACGCGTGGATTCCAAGCGAGTGGTCTGACGAGCTCCTGCTCATCTGCATGCGACCTTCGCTCCATCTCCGCCAGCGGAAAGCGCATCCAGGCCCCGTCAATCAGCGACCCCCGCCACTGCCTCCTCTCCCGTCTCTGCCCCCACGTGTGGTTTGCTGCCTCCTCGGTTGTCATTGCCTCCGCCACCGCTACCTCCACTGCCGTCAGCAGTGTCGCCGCCTCTCCCCGACCCACCGCACTGGACTGGTCGCTTCCTGCGCCCACGCGGCCCGGCCCGGGGCGGGTAGCCGGCGGGAGCAGGTTCGCGCTCAGAACCACAGCACTTAGAGGGAGGGGGCGGCCTGCCCCGGAAGGCGCCCGCCCGCCTTTTTCCTCATCTCTTCTCATTCACATCGCCAAGACATCATTTACTCGCATTTTCTTCCAGTATTTTTAGATGAGTGCTCTTGAGTGAACGTTTCAAATATACGAGTATACTTAACGCAGAAAGGGATATACAGTGGACTTCACATCGATAGACTCAACTGCCATTGCTTTTATTCGTTTAGTCGCCTTGTGCTACTATGGCTTCTTAACTGCTCTTCATTTGCATCCTGTATCAACCTTTATCGTTGTATTTTATTTCAGTTTTGCTGATTTACAAACCTCCTCTAATATTCCATTTTCGCTTGCTGTGATTTCGTTTTACCTGCTCTTCCTTTTCCAGTTACTGTAATATTTGTCTAATTGATTATGATTATTTCTGCCACCTCGAAGTAAGTGTATCACCAAATAATTGATCATGCCATTCGGCATGGAGATGAGAGAGAGGTGAATGTACCTTGGGTCAACTAACACATTTGTGAAAGAAATCTGTGTTCCAAAACTTTGAAGACTACCGTGTACTCCAAACGAAGAAATCGCGCTCCAAAGGCTCCAAACGATTTGCGCCGACCACTGGCCGCTGACCGCGGAAGGGAATTTGCTCAGCGGCGGTCACCAGGCGCGCAGATGTTTGTGGGATTCCGCTCCGGTGCGACCTTCCCGATTGCGCGTGGCGAGGAGCAGGCCGACCCGCGCCACCGGTCCGCCCACCCACCCGCGCGGCGGCCGAGCGGCTCCGCGGCGCGGCTTCCGGGTGCGACGGCGTGGCGCGGGGCGCTCGCGGCCCGGCACCCCTCCCCGCCCCTCCTCCTCCTCCCTCTCCCTTCCCGCCACGGCGCGCGGGAGAGGAGGGAAACCGACGTGACGTCGGTTCATTCCCGCCCCGCCCCGGGCGAGCGTACGCCGGCCCCGCGCCGCCGCCCGCCCCGCCCCGCCCCACGCCGCGACCGCAATCCCACGCCCACACGCCGCGGCGGCAGGACGGGCGGGGCGATATGTAGGGGCAGTGGCATGGGCGACGGTGATCAAGACACAAATAGACAGGTGAAGCTCGGTTCTTTGGAAAGTGCAAATGGAAATTGATGGTATAAATAATACTTAAAATTGTTGAAAGCGAAATTATTTAATACATAATTTAATCAAATATGAATGTCAACAGTTACAATACAAGGACGTAACGTGGAAAACATTTTTCTGTGCGGGGTATTTTTGACGTCATTACGTATCCTACAAGGTGAGAGGCTACTGACAAATTGAGTGTGAAGAGTACATCTTCAGGAGGTTCAAATTGTCAGAGAATAAAGTATTGTGGTTTTTAACATCTTATCATTTTCTGCTGATCAGGATAACGTGACGTCCATATCCTAACAGACGATATTTTCCAAGACACACAATAAATGGGCATATGCAATTCAATTATTATGGGTCGAGATGGGAATATCATTTTGGGGTATCTTGCCTTAGATCTAAATATAAATGCAAATGTAGGAAAGTACATTACGAACGACACAAGATTACGGACGTATATATTTTTTTTATCATTATACACATTTTAATTTTTAGCTGGTTGAAATCTTACTTCTTAACGTTAGAGAGAAGACAGAGTGCGGCAGAGGCAGGGTCGAAGAGGTGCTAGGCGCTGGAGACGGCGGTTGCGGCGGTGGCGGCCGGTTGTTGACTCGAGCGGTTGCAGCAGCGCCGGCCCCGGCCCCGGCCGCGGAGGAGGCGGGGAGGGCGGGCTGGCGAGCGGATGGCCGGCCCTCGCCGCGGGGCGCGAGGGGGCTTCTCGCAAGAGAAAATAGAACGTTTCGTCACTCGATACGCCGGAAGCCGACCGCTGCTTGATACACATGCTGCGCGGAGAGAGCGACGGGGGAACCCAGGGGAGTCCGCGGTAAAAAGCGGTGAATGGTTACTTGCGAATATGGAACCCATTCGGTTGGGAACAGATGTTCGTAGTAGAAAGTGAATTTCGTAAGCATTTGGTGTGTAATTGAAGTGTTGACTTAACAGTATGTTCTGAATGTCTTCAGATATTTGAAAAATATTACTAATCGATGGAGTTCGGTAAATTACCTTTTTCTTAATCATTTCATACAGAACTTAATTGTAATTAGGCGATTCGTATAGAAGAAGCGTGGGAATGCCATTGACATCGTGGGTCATATACGACTGTGTATGACGTAAACACTATTATAAGTAATATATTTTGATATCCAACTCTGCACTGTAATGTTACTTGTACTTGAGAATAAATAACAATGAATTCCATAATATTTGGGAAGTATCTAAAACTACACTGTAGCACTTGAATGAACATGACGGCAGAAGCGGTTCTCCTTTCTCCTTGGGGATGTCTTGTAGTATATCGTAAGCCGAGACACAGCGTAAGTGTATTCTAATTCACCGAGAGCGAAAGACGCTGGCTGAATGGGCCGGCGCTGCAACTGGGACAGCAGCGCCTCCGCCGCGCCGTCTTTCACTTCCTGGTGGGCCCCGCGCGCATCTGGCGCCCCCACCTCCGCCGCCGCGCCGTCAAAGTAACGGCTAGTCGTCACGCCTGCGCCGTAGCGTCGACTTTTACTCTTTTCCGCAGATCGTGATAACCCTCCCAACGTTTTTTTTGCCTTTTGCGGCTCATTTTAAGGCAGTTTTTTGCTGTTCGGATTTCCTGGGAACTAGTCATGTACAGGTCCGCTGTGGACATTCATAGTCAGCTCAAGTCGATCCTTTCTTTATTCACAAACGATACAGGCGAGTTTTTGTTACGCTGTCCTTGCGAAGTATTTCCATATATAGCTCGTCAGCATTGAACACAGCTGACTCGGCTCCGTTCTGGGAAATGAATGTATACAATCAAGTGTCATGCTTTATTGCATCGCAATCCAAACAATTATTGCGTTAATTGTATCATAATTGAATTATCATCGGTTTTATGTATCAGCAATGCTGTTTTCAGCATTTATGATATCTTTGCAGAATTGACCTTTCCGCGTGCATTTTTGTCCATTTGGGATTCCACCGTTGGTACATTTAATTCCCATCATTCCTTGAACGTGAGTACTTGTCTGTAGACGTGATCGATAGATGCAGTGCTACGATGGAGCTGTGATGGACCGAAGGGCATGTGCAGCGCTTCGTCCTAACGTTGCGCTGTAGCCCGTGCGTGCTCCCCGACCTCGCCGCCTGGCCCTCGTGCGGCGGGCGCGTGGCGCGTGGCACGTATCGCCCGTGCGGCCGCCTGCGCCGCGCTTTGAGCGCGCGGCCGCCGCCGTCTAAATATGCGCGCGTCCAAACAGCGCGTGCGGCGGATGCGACCGCTCTAACACGCCAGCGCGCGAGGGCCCAGCCGCCGCCCCCTTCCCACAGACCACGGCTGGATTACGATGACGCCATTGACGCGTTGCATGCGAGGGATGGACGTGGAATTGGGCGTTATTCAGAAGTCACAAATACAAGCAATACAGACACACACGTAATTCGTAAGGAAACTATTTTTTTTTACATACCTATGTAATTCGACATTCATATCTCTACTTTATTTATTTACGCACCCATACTCCGTTTTGATAATTTCAAAAACTGTAAAATTCAATTATGTTTTGTAAAATAAGGTTTCCCCCAGTCCAGTTCGCATTTAACGATCATAAGTTTGTCTATGTATAGAAAAATATATTATGGGATAAGGAATCAACTATTCATTAGCTATTTTATAATGATTTTGCAGAATGTTAGTTACTAGTTAAATTGAATGAAGTAAACTTCACACGCGACAGGTCGAAAAAGATTACTTAATCGAATTTTAATTGTACCCTCATTTCTGTTTCTGTGAGGCTCCCAATGTAATAGGGACGTAAAGGCACGCGCGATTTTGCGCCGATCCTCAATAGTTCAGCCCGCCCAGACGGTTTGTAAAGTAGAGCAGACGTGTGAAGAGTTGTATGTGGATACACTTCATATCCAGTGCCCGAGGGCAGACGCCAGGCGCCGCCATGTTTGCCCGCGGGCCTCCGGAGCACGAGGGGTTGCCTACCCGGCAGGTTTCCGGTCATCGCGCGTTTCGGGGCTTACTTTGAACAAGCGGTTTACAGTTCAGGGAAATCTGAGATAACAGAGAAAGCTCAAGGGACTTCCCCCGACACCAAAGTCTAACGGCCGCTTCTACTAACATCTACTCTCACGAACCTACATTAAACTAAATTAAACAAAACTAAAATTCAGGGAAAACACGTGTCACTCTAGCCTTTCACTACTTGGGCTGAGTTTCAATTCACGAGCGATGCACTTGGAATTTGTACTGAACAAACGGATTGGCTGGCCAATTTCTTCAGTGTACCCATCTGTTTTTCCACTATTGCCCTATCAGTATTCAAAACGTATCATCATCCTCACTCATTCATATAATTATTAATCTCGGGTGTGGCCCAAAAGCGTATTAAGGATCATAATAAAGATAATGAATTTCAGTATCACGCGTAAATTGGAAAATTAAAATTACATTCTACAGTCTGCTTGATTAAGAAACAAAATTATTACGCGCAACGTTTCTATGGAAATGTTCAATATTAGAAAACAAAACATCTTTTAACATTCCAAAACGGTGTTTTGGTGGATGTGGAGAAATCGATGAAAATAGTTTTATTATGTACACTTATGAAATTATTCAAACATAATTTATGAGGTGATTCTTATTAGTATTAACTGTTAGAAATATAACCTGGCAAAATAGAAACTTAGAAATGAAAAGTATTATGAATAAAACAATTAAAACTAACGTTGAGTGCATTTGTGAATATCAATATTTTCTCGTTAAATTTAAGTTTGGAATTTAATTTAATTTTAAGATAAACGAGAAATATCACACTGTCATGTGAAAGATATACAGCATTTTTTGAATTTGTATCATCTTTTCATATAATGTGAAACATTAAAAATTCAAAAATTAAATGTAGAAAAGATACGAATCGAATGGATTGGTTCAGGGAGAATACCGTTCGGCAGGTGAATAGTGTGAGCAAATAGTATCACCGAGATCACATAATGGCTCCTAAATTTCAGTTACGTTCAGGGAAAATGTAATTTCCCGGTGTTTACTCTAATACGCGGCGCTATCTCGGCCGCTCTCAAGCGGAGTGGCGCGGGCCATCGCATCGGGAGTGCGGTCACGTCCCCGCGCAGATCCCCGTCTCCCGATTCCCAAGCCCCGCCGAGGGGGCGGGGCGGGCGACGTGCCCGGGGAGCGAAGACAGGCCTCGGGCGCCGCGCTTACGCCGAGCGGCTGGCCTTGGACGCGACACGGCCAGGCGCACTGGGCCGCTTTGCGCCAAAACCAACAAAATACACACTCATGTCACGTTCTTCAAACGCAGATAATTTTTGTTAATATTCATTGTAAGCTGTAAAACATCACAGCCTATATCGTTCTGCAATTCATTTGGTTCTCACGGATGATATAATACTTGAATAAATTTGTGAATCAAATATTGCATTTTTTTAATGAGATATAATAATGGGAAACCACGAGAAATAAAGAAATGAAACCTGCAGTAATGATTTCATGGCATAAATAGGAAATATTATTACAAAGGATAAAAAGGACTGCATTAAAATAACAAAGGAAAGATCATCCATGAACACAAATGCGATTCAATCAATGAGAGTGTATTATTCTATTAATACATTTTAACATTCGGGTATTATTTCGCGAATTAAACATTTGAAAATCTTTAACAACACAATGAATAATTTTGAGCGCGTTTATTTCGACCCACTGTACGACGGGGGCGGCGAGCGCGTTTTTGAGCTAGATGAGGCCGCGCTGGCCATCGGCAGCAGCAATAACAACGTTCTCCCGCGTCTTCCTCCCTCTGCTCCGCGGAGCTGCCTCTACTACCACCGCTGGCCTTGGAGCAGAATTGGCCCGTAGATGACCCCCCCACCCCCCGCCACCGCCGCCGTCTCCGCCCGCTCCACCACTACCACCACCCCCCGCCACCGCGCGGGTTTCCCCCCGGCATGAATGGAGCGGGGCCGGCCCGCGGCGGCGCCCGCTCCCTCGCCCGCTCGGCCGGTCCAGCGGCTGGGCCGGCCGCTGCGCCGCCCCGGCTGCCCCACTCCGCGCCGCGCGGCGTCCGCCCGCTGGGGCGAGAGAGCGCGAGAGCCTGGCGTCGTCTCCGTCGGGAGCGCGGCGTCTTCCCGTGCGTGACGCGCCGGATGCTGCCCTCCGCGCTGCGCGGTGACGAATCGCCGCTCGTGGACAGGCGGAACTTGGCTACTCGAGGGTGCCTGCTTAATACATGGAGACGTGTATCACGTTTTCTTTTTAAGGCTTTGTTTCCGCATGCTTTGTGAGGCGGAGTTGTTGCCGTTCCCAGGACTTTTAACTCTTCAGAAAGTTTAATCCTTCTTTTCGAGTACTGTAGATGCACTCGCATTGAGCATCTTCTTATAAAAGAATACTTACGACGAACTTTGTAGCTTTTTGACGAAATTTCTATTAATTTTACGAAGATCGTCTTTTTATTTGCGTTCTCTGTCGTGGTACGGAAGAAATTAAAATATCACACTGCAGAAAATGAAATTGTTTCGAAGAGGAACCAGTGTAGTCACAAGAGAAAAGTAGATTCTGTTCTTCTTATCCCGTGTTTTCATTGTTATTCATGTACTGTATTTTGTTATTTCACGTTATTCTTCGTTACGTAACATCCACGTATTTTTCCAGAAATAAATTAATTTACCTTTGCTAACACAACTTTTGACTTTACTGCATATATTGCAAATACAAGTTTTAGTAATTTTCTTTCAGTTCCTTTTTCTTTAATAATGAATAAGTTCATTATTATATTATATAATTGTGTTTATTAACTAACCAACTATCGTAAAGTAAATTAATTCCTGTTTTGTGGAGATTGTGTTAGACAATGATAATAATTGACACATATTCATGGAAGATTAAAAATGTTTAGATCATTATTCTTTTTGGACCATCGTTGTCTTTAGAAGTTGTGAAGTATTTCTTATTTTTTATTGAAGTTTCCGATACTTCGAGAAAAGTGCTGAGTTTAGTTATTATTTGAGCAGTGAGGGATAATGTTTAGAGTGAACGATGGTAGAGCGATTGATATCAGTTGCTACACAGCCACTCCTCCTAAACATCAACGGGCCTTAATGCAGGAGCAGAGGAGTGCGTTGAGTGAGGGCTGGCGCAAGCAGCCGATTAATGTTCCTGGCGAGCCGCCTCCGCCTCCACCGGCGCCCGTCCGGGGCGAGTGCGCCCCGAGCGCGGCTATTTCTCCGCCTCTGACTCAGCGCTCGCCCCGACATCGCCCGCGGGCGACAACCGCCCCGCTCGCCCCGCCTGAGCACTCGGCTCGCGCCCGGGTTGCTGACCTCGCGGGGTCACCTCCGGTGCTCGGCGCCGCCTGCTGCCCTGCCTTGTGCGGCGCGTGATTACCACGACAGCGATTGTGTGCGTTGGAGGAAGAATTCGGCGAAAAGCGTTTGTTTACTTTCAGTAATAATTCCGAGTGTCAAAGGTTATTTGAAAGTTCTGATTTTTCTCAACCATTGGAGACTTTGCCTTTGGTCGCTAGTACCGAATTTTATACGTTTACGGATTCATAAGTCTTACTCGTAAGGTATGTAGTACACATACTAGATACTTACATACTTACAGGTATAACGACATGGAAGAATTTTTCTGAAGTATAAACAGTTACGTAAACAAAAGAACGTTGATAGAGTGATAGTGATTTAGCCAAAGAATTTTTTTTTCAGTACTCCATTTATCCACAAAAAAAATTTGAAATGAAATGTAAGGTTTTGGTTAAAGTTGTTCGGAAGAAGCTGAGTACACTCATTACTTCGAATTGGATTAATTTTCCATACGATATAGTGAAAAAAAGTTACTGTGGACATAAAATACACATACGAGTATTACTACACACTGGAGCTGTGAGGTGAAAGTGTCATGTTAACTTTTCAAGAGATAAGATATTCTCTCACTATTATATAAGTCATCTAGTCAAACTGTTGGTTTCCTGTTGTCTCTTATTTGAAATTTCCTTCACTCGTGATGAGTTTTCAAATATTTATTTTGAGACGGAAATATACAAGTATTTTCCTTCACTTTTTTGTTGTATTTTAAATCGTGCACTAATGCCGTGTTTTAAATGCATTGCTCATAATTAGCTTCTTTTCCATTTTATTGTGCGTTGCATTTATTATGTTTTCTTATAGACGTGTCTGACTTCATGAAATATCGTGCGACTGTAATTGATTTAATGGTGTATTCCTGTCTAACAATTCCAACTGCGAGGATATGTATAAAGAAAATATTAAATACCTCTGAGATGATTTCACAAAACCAAGCTTCTGAATTGCGCCAAAGAATAACACAAAAAAATTAAAGTCCACACAGACTTACAATGATCTATTGCTCCTATTATCTATTGTTTCATACGAAGCCGACATATCGCATTAAGATAATAATGAAAAGGAAAAAAGAATCTTCGGAGCGATAAATGAAAATATGATGCGAAGAAACAGAACCGGTATTGAAATAAATGAAAGATTTAAGGGAAGGATGCTGTTAGATATGCCTTAATTCGGCACACAAGTTGACTTGGACATGTAGAACGAATGAATAATGACGGAGAATGGTTCCAAGGAGAAAAATGCAATGTAAAAATAAAATGCGGATTCAAGATGCGGCTGTGAGAGAACAGAGACCAAGACAAAACGAAACGCATTATGGCTGGACATGAGCAAAGCTCTGTTCCGTGTTGTAAGCTTCAAAAGACGGAGAGGATTAAGAAAGGGTGGAGCAGGAGGAGGAGGAAAAGTAGAACGAGAAGTTGTAGAACCCTAGAAGACAGTGAGGATATGTATTCATAATGTGTTATTTTCTTGATTATTTGGTTTGTTCTCAAATTTACTTGATCGCCCGTGGTGCTTGCAACGATACAGACTCTTCACGCCCCCGCGTTCTTTGACTATGACGAGAGGAGCACTTTCACCATCTTTCCTTCTCACATAATACATCCACTTATTTTTTAAGGATGAGATACTGTTTATTTAGTTTCAAGCGTAATGTATAACCAAGTCTGTCTTTGAGTAAAGCGCAGTTCTATAGATTTTTTAAAATAATTCGATAGTGACTCAAACTTATTGGTCCGAAGCCCGAGTCTGCTTGGACTGTGCACACGTGGCAGAAAATGTGTTTTGCGCCGTTCTCATTATTAAGCGTTGTCGGCTTTCGGTTTTATATTCTTCACTTTCAGGTGATCACATAAGTTGTTTGTTTTCGCCTTCCACTACATGGAAGATGGTAGGGTTATCGTGTGTGAATGACGTGAATAATTGTGGATAGAGTGACGGATGAGATACGCGGTGAAATGAGTGGACGTGATGAAAACATTCTTGCGTTCCAAGTATAAATCTGCAGCCTTCATCTCTGCGTATGTGGACAATTGTATTCATGGATTTTTCCTGCAATTTGATAGTTTTTTCAAACTGACCGGTTCAAGTGCCGAGTCTCAAAGTACACTGTGCGTATGCGGCAAATGCTTTGAGCGCCATACTCCGTAGAGGCGAGGGGGAGGGGAAGCCTAATGGAAAGCGGGGGCCTGCCTGCGCGGTCAGCGCCGCATTTCGCGCCGCCTCGCTTCATAATGAACCTCCGTCGCCCTTCGCCGCCGCTCCATTAGCCCTGGCGCCGCACCCGCAAGTATAGTATTTGGCGAGATTGTCGAAAGGCCGCCGGCTCCCATATAATGGGCTCACGATAAGGCAGGCTACGCGCAGTGGGTCCAGTGCTCTGGCAGCAGCCAGCGCGATGGCTTTGCCTCTCTTTCAGGGAGGCCACTTTCTGGAAAAGTTAGTAAACCGGGAAAAGTCAAAGAAGTACATATTGCTCCTTCAACAAATGGGTCCAGTAAAAAATAGTGACTTATTTTTATTTGTGGAAAATTATTTTTAATTTGTACTTTTCACGGCGAAATCTGAGAATTGACAGATTAGTATCAGGCTTACTTGTATATATTTCTTCGTTTTTCAAAAATTGTGTGAAATATCCTACAAATCTTATCAGTAAAAAATAAAAAAATATACTCTGGAAAACAGATAAATTTCTTCCAGGAAATGAGTGGCCACGCGGTCTTGATGTCGAGGTTCAAATCTCGATTCAAGCATTTGGAATATTTGGTGGGCAAATAAGAGTTCACTTTTTTTTGTTCTGCCATTTCCGCACCTCTCATTTCACTATGGCTCCACTATCGTTTATAGAATACATATACAATTAGCACCAAACAATTTTAATAATTAACTATTGTAATCCACAGTGTCTAAGCCTTTTGGTTTTATCTAGAATAGATGAAGTCGCCGTGTTAGAAACTGAGGATTTTTATTTTGGGAAAAGTACTTTTGAAGTTTTTTTTCCAATGTTATTACTTTACGCAATTCTTCAAACGTTAGCTTCCAGTTCTATGTGATGTATTGTTTTCTGCAGTCTAGTGTCATTCAGCTATGTTTGTAAGTGCTAGTAACAAAACGTTTGAATACGTGCGCGAGTGTAAATATGCCTATGTAACTTTCGGAAGAATTCACTTCACTCGATTCGGATTTGAAAGAACAGCAATCCCGTTCCACCGAATCCGCGTATGACTTGTAGAATGTGGAGTACCCCAAGGCCAACCGGGAAGCGCCTAGTGCGGCCCACAGGGAGCGCAGGCGAGTCACGTGGCGCGGGCGCGGTGGCCGGCGTGGCGGCGGCGACTACCTGCCCATTACTCGCTAAACGCTCCCGCGCCGCCCGATTGCCCGCCCGGCCGGGGCGGGCGATGGCGCGCAGCGACGATGAGCTCTGCGTCCATATTACGAGCCGGCCACGCCGCGCCGCGCCGCACCCGTAATGGAGCCTGCGCCGCAGCCGGTAATCGCCGCTCCGCCCGCGCGCGGGATAGCATCGCCCGCAGTAAAGCGTAATGGCGCCGCTGGCTCGCCCCCGGGGAATCCCCGATGGACTCGCTCGCGGCCGCCGCCGACTGAAGTGTCTGTCCAAATTATTTGCTGCGGGGTTAGAACACCCTCCGGGAAGGGAGAAGAAAGTTTCTAGTAAAGTTAAAGTGCCCACACTACCCATCGCTAATTTACAACTAGGACAACTTTCCCGGGGTGACTAACCACAATGGCGGCCGCCCATTGTCTAATCTGTCTTCGGATGGCAGCGGAAGCCTATGACTACTGTCAATATCACAGAATCTGGGAGATCAAACACCCTGAACTCTCTTAGACAGAATCCTAAGTGAGGTTGGGGGGAAAAATGTCAGCATTAAGTTTAATTGAAACCAAACTAAGTTTCTGTGAGCTTTTTTCCTCAACAGCTTCCTACACGAAATGATTGAAGGGTACTCATTCCAGAGCGGTGCCGTGTACTTCGTCCCCTATATTTAACACTCTTGCACGTACCGAACCCCTTGACCAGCAACGCATACTCGTTTCCGTTTATGAGCAATCAGCTGAAGAGAATAGCCGCTACGGTTGCAATCACGATCTCCGACCCCCGCGTTTGCTTTCTCTACGTTAAACTGTTCATCGAAGCCAACGGAGATAAGAGGTTCGCTTTGCCTGATAGGAGCAAGAAGTAGATCTACAATCGTGCTCCTGAAAAGATATGACCTCCCAATAAGCAGTTACCTTACCAACTGAGCAGGTACCCAATTACATTGATGCTGGGAGGTTTTGGAGTTAAAAGCGATACTTGTGCCACAATATTGCAGATCGTCGTGATGATTACTCGATTTCTCAGAAGCTGGCTCGGAAGGAGCCATCGCAAATTGTATTTAAGCTTCTGTGTTACTTCTTACTACATAATATCTTCATCGGGAACTCATTCGCATGACAGGGCCAGTATACTCGTATATAAATATACATTGCGTATACCTCTGAGAGGAATATTTGTAATTTAACGCAAAATGAAGATTTGTTTGAAGAACTTTACTCAACGGCATCCTTAGAAAAGAAGCACGAGAATACTCTCTCTCGCCATTTGGCCTGCAGGTACATTTTAATAGAAGTCTGTAATCAAGGTGTGGATATTTTTCATTAGTAAGGGTGTTGTATTTCGGTGGGTCGCGTCCTACAGTTCTAATTGGTGGCCGCAGCCTATTCCTCTTTCAGTGCGCCGATGGGACTGCGCGGAAGTCCATCAGAATCGTCGATGTAAATGCTGATGAAGCTGACCTCCTCCGAAATGAACTCGATCCGCCTAAATGTGTTATCCCCATTGCATTTCCCGCTTCTGGCAGCGAAGGTCGCTGACTGCGGTAGGCGAACCGCAGAGGCCGGTAGCGCGTGGGTCGTGCGGAGACGGCACGCGCTCTCCCGACACGCTCCATCGGGCGCGGCGCGGCGCGGCGCCGCGACGCTCTCCGGGGCGTCCGTCGCGTGGCCGGCGGCTTTTTGCCCCGCGCCTTTTGTTCCCGCTTCGCCGGAGCCCGACCGCAGCCCGCCTCGCGACTCGCGATGAGCGGCCAGGGCCTTCGAGGAAGTGGCGGGCATTCATGCTCTGCGTGGACTATTCTCCAGGAAGTTATATTTGTGCGTTGTACGTTCTCCACGTCGATGTTATGAATATTGAAAAGTAAAATTAATTGGAAAAAGTCTTTTGTTTCAGATTCTTATTAATGGTGTACTAATAGTAATTACACATCATTGTGCTAAACTCTTTGATTAGTCGAATGAGACGGTAATGTACTCCACTGTTACATATCGTGAATATTAAGAAAGAAAAGTAAAAATGGAAATTTATAAATTTTTTGTATTTATTTATGGTAATAATTTCGATATAAAATGGAATTAATTTTTTCCATCAGACAATGAGTTCGCTTCTCTACTGGGGACAGGGGTGCGCCTGTGTGAGTCTGGTGAAAGGACGGGTTACAGGAATTCCCTCGTAGAGTTGCCTGGTTAGAATCAATGAATTTATTTGATTTCAAATTGGGGTTAGTTTTAAATGCTTTTTACTAGCTTGGTAATATTGTCCTGACACCATGTAAGCAATGAAATTATTGTATGTTATAACTGTACTTCATCATTATTTCATTACTCCTTATTCAATGTGCGTTTTAAAACGTTTCTCCTACAACTTTACTGTATCTCTGTTTTGAGACTTAAGCCTTGAAACGCAATCATTCCGGGTTAGATTCAACTTCTTTTTCCTTTCTCTGCCGAAGCGAGTGGGGCATGGAGCGAAGATCTCCCGTAAAAGACCAGGCAAGTGCGATTGGATCGGAACGTTTTTACGCTCGGGAACCGGAACATTTAATCAGGAGCGAGGCGGACACACAACACTTGGATTTACCCGTTTTATTGGTGTAACTAATTGCCGAGGTATTCACTATAAAGTGTATGTAAAATCGTAATTACTGGTTCGTGACATAAGAAAAATATTGGGCATGGAATACAGCAAACAATCAAGGCGAGTAAATCATAGACAGCTCTCCTCTTTTAAACGTTCCGCTTATAGTCTTAACAATTTGTTTATTAAATTGGAAACATGTTTCTGAAAAAACGCGCGCGTTCACACGCACACATACATACACGTATATATTGCGGCAGGGAAGTCTCTCCGCACTGGGCTGAGTCTGGGCCTCCTCTTAAAAATGGCAGTGATGTTGGTAGCAAGCAGATTGCTGAGAAAGAAGTGAAAGGAACAGCACTTCTCGCTTCTGCGATGATCGTAGCGAGTGCGGAATTGGCGTTTTGTTTTGTTACACGCTGCTACCAACATAATTTTGTGAGTACAATAATGTAAGTTAAATCCCGTATATTATAAATAATTATACAGTATTTATATATTTTTTAATGAACAAACAATAGTGAATACAAATCATTGTTTAATTATGTATGTAGACTGGTGTATTATGTATGCAAGAAACAACAACAAAAAATGACTTCGAAAATATCTTAAAGTCGTCATTGCGCAGGGTGGCGCATTAATAAAAATAACACAAAATATTTATAGAATTGAGTGAGTAAGGAACACTTCAACAATGTATCAACGCGTGTACACATACATACACACACACGCGCGCGCGCATACACGCTGCCACGTACACACGCCATGTGATGGATCGTGAAAACCACAACCTTCGAAGTCAGGCGTTGCGCTGGGGCGCTGCCGGTTGGTTTTCAGATTATTGTTTCCCTTCATTTTGATCGTAGGTTGCCTCGCGGCCAGAGGCTTGCGAGGCCGCCCCGTACCCTGGGTCCTCGGGTAGCGGTCTCGCGCGCGCGTTACGAGCTCGGCCGCGGCCGTGGTGCCTCCCGCCCCGGGACTGCGCCGCGCCGCGACTTATTTGTCGACGTTACTGTCCGACTGAGTGCGCGTGCGTGGCCTCCCAAGCGCTCGACCCCCCGCACGGCGCGTTTTGTTTCGTTAATGCGCCTTATGACGTCAAGCGGTTCTCTTTCCTTTTAATTCGATGGCTAGTGTTAGCATTAATGCTCGCGTGCGTGGAGATTATTCCTTTCAAATGCGATGAATCGCTTTCCTATGAAGTAACAGTTCCTTACCTTAGCAATTAATAGCACAATGGGTATATTCTGTGATCTGAATTTTACTACATTATACGTGGGGAAAAAGAAGCTCGACGATCGATGAATAAGTGCGGACTTGCTCGCAGTCAAAGAATTGACCACTAAATGTTGATGATGTTTAAATAAAAAGTGAAAATAACGCAAGGTAAAAATGTCCTAGAGGTTGCCATTGCACGTCAAGACATAACTGAAGTTTGTGGATATGAAGCAAGAACGTGCTGCCAGATAGCGACCCTCAATGACGCTTACATTTATGACTTGCAAGACAATGTGGAGACACTCCTTCAACTTTCAATCCTAAATAATTGAGTACAATAATGTAAGTTAAATCTCGTATATTATAAATAATTATTCAGTGTTTATATATTTGTTTTTAATTAGCAAACTACAGTGAAGACAAATCATTGTTTAATTATGCACGTAGACTGATGTATTACGCATGCAAGAAACAACAAAAAATGACCTCGTCGAAAATCTCTTAAGAAGGTTGTTATTGAGTAGGGTGGTTTATTAATAAAAATAACACAAAATATTTACGTAATTGAGTGAGTAGGAAACACTTCAACAATGTATCAAAGTGTTTTTAACAATAGAACAATAGATGAAATGTTTCTGACTAATATACTGAAGATTTGCCGTTCCAGAAATAGAGAAACAGTGGGTCTCGTCATTTTTATGGGAGAAAGAAGTGCAACCGTACTACAATTAAGTGTGGTACCTGCAAAATTTGTTTGCAAGAAACATTCAAGACATACCACAAGTTGCTAAGATTGTGACTTGAACTCTTGCAGATCAGAAGATGAAGACTGAAACGACAGTAGACAGCTTCATTTCATTAATTTGTCAATTTAATAACATTTTTGTAGTTAATTTTATTCTTTTCTTTATTTCTTCATAAGGTTATTTACTCTACAGTACCTAAAACTAGCCAATTTCTCTGATTTTTAAAATGTATTAATATTAAATATGTAATTATAAATAACTGTGAATTTTTATTTTTCCTTCTGCAATCCAATAATAGAAGTTTTTAGTGTACAAAATACTGTTTTCTCGAGGCAGCATGCGGTGCTCATATGCACCCGCTTTTGTGAGTATTAAAGGCGCGCCCACCGGAAGGTTAATAAGAATACTTTAAACATGTTCACACCCACCATTACCTTTTCAAAACAATGAGAAAAATAAAACTTTTTAAAAAGTTTTTCTTTCTTTCTTGTTTAAGAGTAATAAACTGGAAATTGATATGTATATATCACTACAGGAAAAAAAATCATCTCATATTATTTGCCAGTAAATGCAGTGTAGATTATTTGTGATTATTGATTGCTGAGAAAAAAATAAACGGAAAATGGATATGTTTTTGTAAAATATAATTAATACTTTTAAGAAGCAATATTCGAAAACCCGTTTTAAATATGTTTACGTGGCTTAAATATTCGGTATCTGGCTGCATTTAAAATTCCTGCTTAAATGTGTTGCAATCTGCTGCTTAATGCTCAATGGCAAAACATCAGAAAATGCTGTCTTAAGTTTGCACTTACTTTACCATTACATCATAGTCGAAATTATGACAGCTTTGGACGGAATGGTTGAAACAATCAACAAAACGAAGTAAAGAATAAATGACGGCAGGTACGAGTTCGGCTTATTAAATTTAAAATACTACTCAAAATTTTTACTACAAATAGGAGTTTATATGAGCAATTAAAACACACCTGTACCATACCTTTCATTTAATGAAGAAAATAATAGGTTTAGTAGAAAGCACCAACTACTTTCGCCACGAAAACACTTTCTGTTTAAAATTACAGATATCAAAGATTTACGCTGAATTTAAAAGTGCAAACAAAATTTTGAACACGGTGCACAAGTATTTTCCTGTTTGAGCAAAAAGGTGCTGAACAATACAACGCAAAATGGTTTTCCAAAAAGCACGAACATGATCAAAAAAATTAAAAAAAAAAAAATTTTATAACACTGTCATAAATTAAATATTTCAAGAAAGTTTCTTAATAACATAATGTACCATACAAAGCACAGTTCTTTACATAGCAAGAATATCAAGTAAGTTGTTGAACCATAATTGAACACATGAATTACTGAGATTTAATTGCAGAAGAGCTCTTCCTTGGAGTCTGACGCATGACATCAGCCGTCTCACAAGCAGTAATACTTACGAATTGGAGGGCACATTGCGAAGTGTCCTGAGAGGTCATTTTTCATTTGAACGTCCCCAACAAATGTACTACGTCGATCACTATTCCCTTCATACCATTCTCATGATTACATCTTACGACTATGACATCTTCCATTGCATCTTCCACTTCAACATCACCCTCACCACGATCGTCATCCACCCCTTCAACCACCTGTGCCTCCACCGCCACAGTGGCGCCGCCATCTCCGGCCGGCGGCGACCCCTGGCGCCTGGCTCCAAGGGCGGCGTCCTTCGCAAACACCATAAAAACAATACCAACACGCTTTTTGTCCGCGCGGCAGAGGCGGGGGACAAATACTGTGAACCCGGTAATAAACTCCTCGGTCCCTTTGCCTGCGCCTCCGCCGCCCTCCCATTCTCACTACGCGTGTGAGCTCGTTCAGCGCCGCTTCGCTATCAACTTTACGGCTTTTTAACAAGTTTGTGGGAGAAAAGAAGGGGGAAAATGACGTTGCTTTGCTTTTTGTAGGAATCGCTCTAGTCATTCTCAAAAACGGTGCGGGGAGACTGGCAACACACGGGTTAAACGCGGTTTATTATATTATTTTTCGGCTTTTATTAGCTTAGTTTGAGGATTTTTCTACGGCTTGGTGTTCGTCTGTTTATTCATTTATTATGGATATAACCATAAAGATGGCTGACACAGTGTACTTATTAATACTCTCACTAGTACAATCACATTATTTTATTTTGGAAGAGTAATAAATTGTGTTCTGTGACCCTGTCGCTAGCAGGTAACGTGTGCAAACAGAACGTTATGTTGTAATAACATGGGTGATAACTGGAGGCTCCAGAACAAGGACGATATTATTCGTTACGAAACCACTTCAAGCTTTTATATATTTCTCCTTGATGGTACAGGAAAAATCTGCCTGTTCCTCTTCAATCTAATAATCAATATCAATTGGAGCATCATAAGGAAGGAATAATTTTTTCTTTTGTCCATTGGGTTCGTTTCTTATCATTCATAATATGTTCTTTAATTAACTTCTTACTTCTCAAGTTGATGGTTTTGTTTCTAAAGTCTCATCTTATTGCTGCTTTTCATCTTTTACAGATTTCTTCGTATTTACATATTTTGTTGTACTATTTTCTCTTACTTTATTACTGTCCCTCACTGTGTATATTTATTGCACAATGCTATTTCTTACCAAGTATTTTATTTTCAATACTAACTACGAATCGGTTAGACTAGTTCGACTTTGGATACTATGTACGAATCAAATCGGTTCAGTTCTTCAGCGTTTACCAATATTCTTTAATTTTGGTCCCTTCGTTTCAGCGTCCGTTTCTTATTTTTGGCGTGTTTGTTTCAGACACACAATTAGGAATTACATTACACAACTTTTACACAACACATTACATCTATTAATGTGCTCACCTGCAAGGTTTTCCGGGTTATACCTTTCTTTCACACAATCTTGTATAAGCCCCTTCACCTCACCGCACCTCATTTCACTTCAGTTCACCTCACCTCACCGCACCTCGTCTCGCATGTTAAATTCATCGGTACCAATATGCAAAAACTCCCTCGTTGTCTACTTGCTTCTTCACCCATTCCAATTTCATTGAAACGTAGCTAACAACTCTCTTTATTACCTCATTTCACATTTTCTCCTTTGCTTTTCTTTAACGTCCCTTGCTCCTCTTCACTGGCTGGCTCTTTGGGACCTTCTCTAAGAGCGCCGGCGCGGGCGTTTCTTTCCGCGAGTGGAGAGGGCGGGGCGGGGCAGGGCGGGGTGCATTTTTCCTAACGTGGTTACGGCACAAATTGAGTGGTTGCTGACAGCGACCAACACAATCAGAGCGAGAGCAGCCGGCCCCACACGAAGCGCGCGGCGGCGGCGGTGGCAGCGCGAGCACGGGCATACGCGCACCGCGAAAAACTAATTAATTCGCTACTCGGTCCACGCACATGAAAGAGCTCGCGAGAGAGCGGGTGCGCGGCCGGGCGGGCGGGCGGCAGGGGCGCGGGCGCTGAATATTGTATTAACTGCTCCAAATGAGATTAGAGGCGCGGAGTAGCGGCTCGGGCCCGCAGCGGCCAAACTCAATAACACATAATTACGGCGTGTTTGTCTCTTAAAAGCCTGCCTCGGCGGCGAATGCTTTTACCCCTTTAAATTGCCGGAGCGATGGCGGCGGGACTGTTGTCGAGGAGGAGCAAAGGGAGCAAGAGGTGTGGGGGGCGCTGTATGGGGGGGTGATGGGAGGGGGGTACACAGAGGAGAGTTTATGTAGCGGTCTGTGGTGATATTAAACAGTTTTTGGAATGGTTGGATGCAAATCGCAACCTCAAAATGACGTCTATTCCACTTGGAGGAAATATTACGGGAGAGCGTTTTGTAAGTATGGAAGTGCCTAATGTTCTTACACCTAAAGCTATGCCGTTTGGTCATAGGTTTTCTAAAATAATAGTTTGAAAACTATTTTAATGTGTTGTACGACTGAAAAGATTCTCCACAAACTGTAGATTTGAAACTTTCCATTCTGAGTCCTCGAAATGGTGAACTGGATGGACACAAACTTTGTTGAGCTTTCAAACATTACATAAAAAAAGAGTGATAATGATATTATCAATAATTCTGTGACGTCATACAATTTAAAGAATACATTTGCATTATCTTTAATAATCCAGATACACCAGGTATAAGTACCCTCTTTCAGATGTCGTGATTTTTATTTTATTATTGTATTTTCTTAAGTTTCATCCAGCCCATCACTTTCCTATAGATTTTTTGTCTTAAGTAAACATGAGACGCGGGATATCTTCCTGCATTTTACCCAGGATAAGAGAAATACAAAATATAAGCGGGGAAAATGTAGTGGTAAAGTGAAAGAATAGTGGAAGTCCGGTTTTCAATACAATTAAAAGACAATGAGGATTGCTGACAGAGTGGTTCAAATGTAACACACATAGAAACTAATATTTTTATTCCTTAAAATGTCAGGTTTTTCACCGAAATGGTAGTATAGAAGGAAGCAAGGACAGTTTGGATCGTGTTCGGATGAGGCAATAATTGAAGAGCTGTGGAGAATTTAGAGCTCATAAATTTAATAACTGGAATTGAAACTGTAGGACAATATGAGGTTTTTAATATGCATATTCTCCATCAATATTAAGTTATCGTGTATTACACATTTTAAGCATCAAAATAGTAACACACATTTTATGCATATCGCCTGCATAAAAATCCTGGTTCACATTCACGCACGCAGTGATTTAAAGTAATTGAATGAAGTATGCCCTGGGGTATTTGTTTCCATGGTTGCGGAAAATCCCCGGAGTAGGCGGACACTTGGGATCCATCTCGTCCTGCCTTGGCCGGCGGGCGGCTCTCGGCACGCGATTTCCTGTGGGCGGGGGAGGGGGGCGGGGGAACGGACGCGGGCGTATTGCGGCGGGCGCTCGCCTGCGCGATCCCGTTACCGCCCGGCCGCGGCCGCCCGCGCCTCGCCTGTGCTCTCCGGGCCCCTCATACGATTCGGCCGCCCCGCCGCTGGGGGCCGGTGCCGGCCGGATGAAGGCGGTCCGGGGCCCTGCGCCGCGGGCTTCCCCTCGGATCTCGCGCGAACACCTTTGATCGGAATCACGAGGCATCATCGAAAGGAGTGGCAAGGGGATACTCATTTCTGATTGGCTGGAGAAAAAAAAGTCTTTCGCCTTTTTCCTAAATGTAAACATAAGCACGGCCTGAGTCAGTGGAATATTGACCCATTGGCACCCGCCCTATCCTAGGAATGGTTCCCAACATTTCAGTAGTCATATTTCTATTTCAGTTTTTTTTCAAATTAAAATGCCCTGAAGTTTTGCCTTCACCTTTACTGGACAGGTGATCACCGAAGTGGTTTGCTTTTGGGTTCCACTGAGCGATAGGATAGAACGAGTAGTGAATAATGACAGCGTTGTATTAATGTTTGGATGGAATCCGTGGAAAGCTAACAACAACCGTATGGTGAAAACGCACGTCTGCAGGATTGGAACTTTCGTCTTCGACCCTCAACCTTCCACGTCGCTGCATTTCCATCGACCACTAACACCGAGTCAAATAAATATGTTTTTGCTTTATATTAACAATTCGTTTTACATTTTAGTATTCATCTCATTGAGGCTAATGTTCGAATTGTGGAATTGTAGTTGCACATACGTCACTCGAAATATTCAATCCAATTCTGGATCCTTCAAAGTTTCGAAATGAACCGCGGAAGTAAATCTGCCCCTGTGAGGGAGTGCTACAGCGCGAGGCGATGTGACAGCCCGTGGGGCGACCGCCACTGGAGGACGTCGTTACGCGCCTTTCTAGATCAATTCGCCGCCTCCCGTATTTGGCGGCCTCGTCCTGCGCCGCGACCTACTGCGGCGGCCGCCGGATGCGCGTGGAGGCGGCGACGATCTGGTTCTCGCCCTCCGCCTCAGGACGGCGGCCGCGTGGGCGGCGGCAGCGCACGCGGGTGTGCATTCGTACGGTTTCTAATCCGGCACAACTTGGCCAGCATTTCAGAACTGGAGTGCTCGCCACTACACCGGGGTTGTTTTTAATTCAGTGGGGAAAAAAGGGAATTGTTTACAGTGTTTTAAATAAATTCATACTCTACGTATTCAATTCCGGCCTCCAAAGAAGCTGACACTCCGTTTGCATTCTCTTCGGGTCAAAGATTAAATTCCATTTAAAATATCTTTAAAATAAATATTTTTATTTAGTTAAAAAGTCTTTAGATTGTGATAAAATTATTACACAACAATTGACACATAAACTTTAATAGTAAATACTCACTTCGAAATGTACTCTCATTTTGTTACACCAATGCTCACACCGATCTACAGCACCGACCCAGCACGTCTAAAAACGTTTATTCCTCGAAATAAGGTAGGAAAATGTCATCGCTAGAAACCCAATAATATAACTAAGTATAAAATAGCAAGGTATAGTGCATAATAGATTTCTATTGCGCAACCTTCTACGGAAGAAATTGAATGAAATGAACTGAGTCTCAGACCTGGCGCGAGCTCTGCCGAGCTAGAGAAATTGAGCCTTTAGAATATGAACTCCCTCCCAGGACAGTTTTCGCCGTGGGAATCTTCTGGCTTACATGCGACTAATAAAATTGTGGACGTGTTACGCTTAAAACCGAAACATGGTTAATGTTAATAGTGATTAATTCGCACAATCGCGAAGTTGCTAGATCGTGTGGATAAAAATGTACTCGTATGTTTGTCGATGAACGGGACGGATTCACACTGCATTCGACTAATGTAAGTATTAGCTGCAGGGCGCTTGCTAAAGTAATGTAATTGTCCGAGTGCGAGGCGTATTGTATGATTGTGAGAAGTATTTATTCTTGATAATGCGTCAGGATGCATTACACAGACTCAAGGTTGTTTCATGTAAATCGCGGAGGCCTTGGGCAGACTCTCCCGCCAACTCGGAAATGCGTAGCGAAGCCTCAACTAAGGTGGTGAATTTAGATTAGGTTACGTTTGGTGATACCGTGTTAAAAGAAATGTACAAGTATGTCTGAAACAGACGATCTCAAAAATTCACACCATATCTCTCATTAGCCTCAGCAACTTCTCACCGGCAGCCTTGGCCGTGTTCATCAAATATCTGCTGTTTCTTCTCACTGTACCGTATTCACCTACCTTAGCCAACTCGTGTCCCGGCGTAATTTTGCGTAAAGTGAACATCAATGAAGTGGTAATTCGCATTACATCCTTGACGTAAGCACGGCACCTCGGTATGTTTACATATATGTGGCGTCCCAGTGGGAAAATATGCAGATTATTGAGTTTGACAGAGATAACATTAATTTGGCACGGCTAAATTTGGCAATTTAGTACCAGAAAACTGTCTGAAATTACTGTAAATCAATATTTCTTCTTGATTGTCAATATACGTTTACAAATAAAAGTATCCAAAGTTTTTATGCCGAGTAAATGAATGTCATAAAAAAACTTTGGATACTTTTATTTGTTGTCTGAAATGACTCATCTTTTTGGATGTTCTTGTGCTGTTGTACCAAAGTTGTGTTGTGATGGGGAAATATTTCGTCCATAGTGTGTATTATTACTCTTTAATGCTAAAAGACAGAGAAGGTTGTTGCGGGTGATGGAAACGGCCACAGTTCAAGACACCACACAGAAGTACAATAGTGATACGTGGGGGTGGAGTTGCGTTTTCTAACACTCAATCGACATCCAGGTAGTCATGGTAATAGCTCATCGGTGTAACTACCATGTATCCTGAGCGACTGGGATGGCTCAGTGACCCACAACCGTTGCCGCTACAACTTCTCTGACTGGAAAGTCTTAGGATTCGAGTCTCGACGTTGGCGGATATACCACACCAACTATATAGCAACGATTAATCCAGCTGAAGGAGAATTGCGGCGGACAGAGCTCTGATCAGTAGTTTTATGTGGTTTCACCGATCAATAACAGGCTAATGCCGGAGCAATACTCTAGCAAATGGGTCACGACCACGTGCGATCTTTACTTCCTCTTCCTGGTCCTGTTCTCTCCTTACACATATACACGCATGCATGCACTACACAACCACACATGCCTGGAGACCGATCGGGAGCTTAGAGCTTTATTCCAGGTGGGATGGTGCCCTGCTAGAAGGAGATACCTGGAAGGAAATCCTCCAAGCCGAGAGACCACGTCCGATCACACGTTCACACTTTCAGCGGGGTAAGAGCAGGCCCCTCTCGACTCTCGCGGGACCAATGACCAAAGTAGTTGACGCGAGACACCACGAGGTAGACTCTCTGACCCCGGGTTGCGAGGCTGTGTTCCAGCTCGCACATCGCTAGGCGGAGGAGGTGTGTCCTCCGTGGCGGATCTGCGCGGCGACCGGAAGGGCGTCAACTCCTCCTCGCGCCCGGGCCTCCAGGCGGGGGCTGCTGAACTGCTGCCAAGGGCCCATGCCACGCACGGCACGACCGCCATCGTGGCCGATCTTGCTCTGCCTGACGGTTGTCATGCGCATCGTTCTCCCTCTCTTTCTCTCTGACTCTCTCTCATAACGCATTCGTCTAATCTCTTTGCCTTTTTGTTGTGGTAATTTCATTTTCTTTACGACCATTTAATAATAGACGTAATCCTCTTGTATATTTAATTGACGAATGACATCGATTACACACCCCGTGGATTCCAGTTCAGCTCGCTCCTACGTCGCTCGTGTCGTAAACATCAACTCGTGAATAATAGCCATCATTATGCGCTCGTTGAAGAAGATACTATTAATTGGCACAGACTACGCGATCGATCTTCCTAGATTCTATTTCTTTGTATTGTAGACCAGGAGTTGTTCCAATGTTTGGGAAACGTTGTTTATTTTTTATTACATTAAAAATTGGTTCCACATTTTCTTTTTACTGCTTCCTGTAGTTATAATATGTGGAAAATGCTATTAAAAATGCCTATGAAAGTTTTGTGCATGTGCAAGTGTTAACAAATGCAGTTTATAAAAATAAATAAAATAAAATTTTTAAAAAAATTAAAAATCGGAAATGTTTGCTCATCAGCCGGTTTTCTCAAAGAAATTTTTCGGCACTCTCATTATGAATGAGCCAATTTACGTCCAGCGTTTATTACATGTTTTGTATCTTTGGAAACAGTTGCATGTAAGATTAGTTGGTTTTTATTTTCCATATTATTATGGAATTTAGTGGAATCAAGATTCTTTCTCGTCTGATTTATTTTTATACGATCGTATGACTCACTAGATTTCTGGAGCTGTATCTTATTGTACAAGTGATTAATTACGCCTTTTTTCATCAACATCACCTTGTGCTTCTACCATACTTTGCCGCTTCTTTTTAATTTCAGTCCAGTATTCGCGGACATATTTTCTGCTCCACCTGATTACAAGAACATTGAACAACTAAAATCCGCCAACTCGCCATCAAATTTAACGAGTCCAGATTTTCATGGAGATAATCACGTACCTGAATTCTGAATCAGCGGAAAGAAACGAAGAAAAATAACACGAAGAACGGACGCGTGCTGTTTGTGACCAAGCGACGGGTTATAAATAAAATTCCCGGGCGATATAAATTTCTGGCCAGAACAGCGCCAGCGCCGCAACAAAAAGTCCATCGGAGCGCGCGCGCGCTGCCCCAAGCGGAGCGGGGAAGAGGCAAATTAAAAATCCGCAGCTGCGATCCCACGCCGCGGATAGAGCGCCCTCATTAGGCGCAGGCTTCGGCTTCAATTAGGCTGCGCCTCAAGGACGTCGCGGAGACCGGCAACATGTGCGCCGGTGGAGCCTCCTAATTAATGGAATGATTAATGCTTAAAACAAATATGTCACGGTGCCCGCCACGAGGGAAATTAAGATGGCTCTGTCAGGAAAGAAGACGCTGGAAGCGTTGCCAAAAACTCGATGGTTGTAGGCGTGTAGACTTCAGATGTGATGGGTTTGGATGACACTTGTATGTAATTGCATCAAACTCAATTTTTAGGAGCCGCAAAATGTCTTGTTTTTTTTTTTACCAATCCATACATTTTTGTTCGAACTTGGAAATATGTTGCTTACTTCAATTATTAAATTAACTATTTAATAATTTTTAAATTAACTTATTATTAAATTAATTTTCTTGATAACTGTATATATAAGGTCGTCATAAAGTATGCAGTACACAAATAAACATTGGGTTTGCGAATGCATATTCACATGTCTGCCTTCGGAAGTTTCTACTTTTAACTTAAGTTTGCTGATACACATTTAGTTGATGGATGCTTACTCGCCTGTAAACCAAATTAATGATGTGAATGCATTTGAGAGAGTTACGAACATCAAGTTTAGAAACACGCTTAAAGGTTGAAGTATTTTTCGTAAACGATAATTTACTTTCCCACGTGTATTCCCTTCTTGAAACCAGTATCACCGCCTCTGACAGTCATTAGTGCCACAACAGCAAAATGTTGATGAAAACGTATTGCTTTAAATAAGTTAATGAATGAAGACATCCTTCAACATAAAAAATAGAGAATGGAAGTATCTCTGAAACTCCATATCATTCTCGCGTATCATATATTATTTTATCACTGATGTGGGTGAAAACTGCTCTGATATTAGTTCATTCTTTCCAAAACGTTTTTCCGTGCCTACTTGAACCAGTCTTCCTTATCCCATTCATTTCTAAACCATAAAAGTAGTTCCCTCTTCTCAAAGACTTGCCACTATTGAATTATGGTTTCTTCATTTCTTTTCGGGTTATTTTTTGTCTCACGCTCTCTACAACTACCTCCCCGCTGCATTCTTAATCTCAGGAATGTCCCGGCCGCCTCTAAGCCAGATGAGTATCGGCGGAATGGCAATTTAAAGAGGGGTGGAAATTGAGACGAAGGGCGAGCGAATCGCTGCGTGGACGGGGCTGATAGGAGCCCCGGGCGCCATCCGCCGCCCCCTGCTCCACTCCCCCCACCGCACAGACCCGCCCCTTCGGAAGGAAGCCCCCGCCCCAAGCCTCCGCCGCGCCGAAACCCGGCTACTGGCGCTTCCTCGCTCGCGGCGTGCCGACAGCTGCGCTTCCTGCCGGATATCGGCGCACGCCGCCGATGCCATCACTAGCCTCATGCGGTGGTCGGGCACTGCAGGCGCAGGGCGGAGGTGAGAGGAAGGGGTGCATGGAGGTGGCCGATCGCCTCGGGCCGCCACTTTTCATCCCCCTTTTCCCAATTCTCTTCGTTCCACTTCCAAAGTCCAGTCGTTCCAATCGCTGGCCCAGTGGCAGAATATTCTCTCCGCCTTTCACGTATGTAATACACGGTCCATTGGTCTCTATAACATCAGTGGTCAGATAAACAGGACGACAATCATTTTCAGTGTTTATTACTATAAGAGGTTCTCATTACAGAAGTGAGAAATAACAAAAAGGTATTGCGGTGTTTAAGAGAAAAAATAGAAGAATAAGTGTAATAATACTAGAGTATGAGTGCTTTAATAATTCATCAATTATATTCTTTTAATGTACTCACTTGATAATGCTCATGAATACTCATTTTGTCTCTTTTTGTTTCAAGGTAAGTCGCTGGTTCACCTATCCATGAAACATTCTGCTGAAGACGAATGGTGAGTTTTACTGCTGTGATACTGTGATTCCTTTTTAGGTATTCGTATACTAAATTTTTGTAAGCAGTCCACACTGACTCTTTCCGAGTTTTCATTTTTTTTAATTTCAGAACAGCCAAGTTATTCCCCTCCGTATTTCAAACACTGGTTCTCACCAAAGTATAGGAAATTAATTGTTGAAAGCCGGTGGACATAGTGGCCACACATAAAAATCTCCGAATGGTTCAGTTACTTCACAAATTTGCTTCGATATTCTTTGGTTCAGAAAGTCACGGTCACCCTTCGATTTCTGCTATTCAAGATGTAACCCGGATTTATATTGTTAAGAAATAACAGATCATGTATTGCGGCCTGTATGTATGTGTTTACATCAAATAAGCGCGATTCTCTTGCAGATTTACTATCCCGCAATACATTTTTTTGTAATTTGTATTATAACTGAATAACTTTTGTATCTATCGAGTCACCAAGCTTTGCAGAAAAATAAAACAAGCGTACTACTTATCGTATGACCTGAATTTCGGGGCTACGTCCCAATAGATCTTTCGAAGGCAGAATCTCTACGCGGTGGTCGTCCGGTTTCTCTCGTAGAGCGTTTATCTTTAGGCGATGTAAGGCGTTATGTTAAGTAATGAGATTGATGGAGATAGTGGTGGAATGCGAAGCAGGGGAGGCGGGAGAACCTCGAGGAAACTGCGCGGTCCGGCTTCGTCCTTCGCAAACCTTACATGGGTCGCCGGGATTTGAACCGTGGTACCCAAAGGAGGAAAACTAGCGCGCCTGCCCCACGCTTCGTGGGGCCTGAGACCCCGACTATCGCGAAGCACTCCCACTCTTCGTGACACTGAATTTCCATTTCAGCCTCGGCTCCTTCCTCCCCTCCCGTCCCGCTGGGCTTCCGTTTTCCCTGTCACAGCCCCGGCCAGCCAGTGGCCGTCCGCGGCGCCGACTCGCCCATTGTAGTCGTTTATTGGCTGCTTTCCACCCTTTATTGACCAGCGAGGCTCCGTTTACTGCGCGTAAATAGGCTCGGCCGGCAGGAAACACGTATATGCCCCCGTGTAAGAAGCGGCCAGTGCGTCGGCGTGTCGCGTCCAGCGTGCGTGCGCCCTCGCGCGTATATGTCGTCGACGTTTTGTGTTATTGTACCGCGCGCGAGAGAGAAATAAAAGCGGCCCGGCAGGGGAAAAAATGAAGGGGTGCTTGGGTAAGAGGGGGAAGGGGAGAATAAAAGGAAGAAATGGGATAAAAAGAGCGTAGCGAAAGGTCAACAGGAAGGCAGAGGTGTAGGTGCCGTTAGCGCGTTTCGCCGCAGGAGGCAGTAGGAGCTGGCTCCTAGCGTGATGGAGGTTGTGGCAGCGGCGGGGACCGGCGGCGCGCTCGCCGGCCGGGTGGGGAGTGGAGGGGCGCTGGCCGGGAGACGAGAGGGGATTGTTAAGCGAAGTGCGGGGCGAAAAAACCCGCCGAGCGGGTAAGAGGAAAGCGCGGGTCGCCCGCGGCGTCGCTAGTTATGAATGAACGGGCGAGAGAGCGGCGACTTTTTTTGCGGGCGGCGCGCGGGGAGAGTGGGTGCGCGGGGCGGGGAGAACCGGTGGCGGCGGACGCGGTGGCTGCCACGGCGGCGCCAGCCGCGGCGACGGTGACGGTGACGGCGGCGGTGGCGGCGGGGGTGGAAACGGCTGGGGCGGAGAGACGTGGGGCCAGCCGGAGGTTGTAACGCGGCCAGAATAGGCCAGTCATGGCACTGCCACTGCCTCGTGTTGCTGTCTCCACCGGCGGAGCGGTGCCTCCGTAACTCGCGGCCTCGATTCCCGGAACTCGCCGACATGATGTTGACTGCCGTTGAGAAGGTGTCAGAAATCCCATAAATTTGCAGTCGATGTATACTTATGGGGTATTTAATTTCGCTAAGAAAATCTGGAATGAAGCACGAACGGATTTTAAAATAGTTCAGCAGACATCGAGTTCACTGACTTGGTAATCAAGCACAATTATCAATGTACATTTTGGAATATTCTCCGAAAGCAATTAATTTTTCTTTCCAAATTGCCTTGGTCGTAGTTCGAAAATAGCAAGTGGAACACTCCATGTTTTCATCAAGTTGTTTAAACATTGCCAATTACGAGGTAGAATCTAGAATTAACTTATACTTTTATTTGTATGTAAATCAACGTAGAACTGATTACGAGGCTTACTGAAAGTGTACTTTCGAACTTTACCTTCTTACATTTGTTAAACTTATACGGATTTTCTCAAGTCGAGTATCTGACCGGTTTTGTTCCATTCCCTCGCAACACAAATCTGCATTCTCGTAAATTAATGAATGGCTGTTAGCTATTCTATTCTTAGAAGTAATTGTAAGTGACTGCTGCAGCAAAAACCTGTCGACCATGATCACCTCGAGACGTATTGCTTGTTTGTTACTGTTGAGTTACAGCCAACTTTTATTACGTAAAGGAGGCTGTGATAACCATCGTTTATAACATACGATAATAGTATAAATTTACATTGTCATAAGGAACTGTAATTATTAGTGCTATATTTTTTCCAAAATTGAAATAAGAATGTTGAAACGTTTGTTTGTCGTAAAATCCTAGCATGATGCTTATTGCAACATTGTTAATTCATGAAATATAAATTTAGGAATTTGTCATTAATTTGCAAATATGATTCCTCGTAGGTAACCCTATTTTCAATCCGATTCCAGACCTTGAAGACAATGAAATGACGAAATGATTCGTAACTGATACATACGCCGACCTACAATCTGCCTTCCGCTCTTACAACACATTGAAGTAGCTGCACTGTGGAGAAAAGAAATGGGAACAAGCACATAAACTGTACTAAGCCTTCTGATCAAATGACGCATGTCGCTGGGGCAGCTTCTCGAGAATGCGCCATCGCCATCTCGCCTGCGATAAAAGGAATACGGAAAGCAGCTAACGACCAATTACGCGCAGAATCACAGCGCGTAGTTCTGTCCTTGAAATGCGTATTCCTCCACCGACGTTTCACCTCACCGCCACGTTCATCCCGCACCTTTGAAAAAAAAAGGTCAGCATCCATCACCACCACCATCCACCGCGCAATCATCATAATCCATCACCCCTCTATCACCACCAACCACCCCACCATCACCATCCAACACCGCTATCGCCACCGCCCTCATCACCATTACCCCTCCACCAAGCCGCATTTTACGTCGGGGGCAGTGGACGGGCGGGCGGGAGCGAGCGGACGTGTTGGAAGCTCGACCGGAAGGTCGTTGGCGGTGGCAACCGGTCCTGGAAAACCGCGTCCCTCTCACGGCTTTATCGCGCGCGCGCGCAGCCGCGCCGGAGAGGGAGACAGAGAAAAGCCCCTGCCCGCGCGCCGCAAATAACTAGCGGCCGCCGATGGAAATTAGGCAATCTCGAACTGCGGAAGCGCGTAAATCAAACGAAATTTATCGTTTCCTGCGCTGGCTGCGATGCTGGACGCCGCGCGCGAGAGAGAGCTGTCGAATCTCGGAGGATGCGTGCGGCGCAGGAGATGGACGGCCGCGGGCCGACGCCTAGGACAATAGGAGCGCGCGGGCGGGGCGGGGCGGGGCGGTGCGTGGCCCCGGGCGGCGATATATTCCTCTGACAGCAGCTCCGAGAGCTACCTGCCGCGATCGGTCGCCAATTACAAACAGCTTGCGCGCGGAGCAGCTTCACGTGCGGCCAGGAAGTGCGCCGCCGGGCCGCTTCTTCGTTCGGGATTGCTGCATATAGTTACCAGTCGTTAATTGTAAAATAATTGTACGCTTTCCACCATACGATGTTAGATCCAGAAACATTACAAAGGGACTGGAACTTTCACCAAGTAGCATTGTATGGGTGAGTGTCAGTCGTCATCTGTGTATGCATTTAACAAAAATAAGATTACGTGAAATGAAGTAAATTGAAAACACGACTAGTTGATAATATCACTCCCGACAAACATGAAGGTGCCACATCACATATGACGCAATGGCTCTGTGCACAAGTAGTAATTTTGTACAAAGCCAAGCAGGATATCAAAAAAAGTCCGATCAAGTCTGATGTGACATTCGTCAATCTTCAATTGAAGATCATCATTAAATACTATTTTATACTTTTAGGAAGCATTATGTCTTCAGTTTTGTATTTTTTGCAGAACTTTCAGATACATTTCACTTTACATTTCGATGCAATTTTAAGGCAGTATAGTAATTATAATCGCATTTATCTCAAGTGTCCGGGGAGGTTACACTAACATGACGTGGCTGACCATCAATGTTGTAACATGAAACCGTGCGAACCGGAAGAAAATGGCAATCAAGAACTCGAGAAAGTTTCATAAAAGCCAATCGGGTTGCGTCAATCATATGCTACCGTAGCTCAGTTGCGCTGTTTTTTCCTCCGCCGCCGCCGCAAGTAGCTATCTGCCGTGTGATTTGGTAGCAACCTACGACTTAGGCGCGCGGCGTACGCGGGCTCTGGGCGGCTCCGTCTGAGCCGGATGGCCCGGGAGGGGGGCGTCGCTTCGAAATCACCGGGGAGCAACACGTGACCCGGAAGGCCCGGCAGCGGCGGCGATGAGGGGGAAGGCAGGTACAGCGAAGTTGTCTGCGGCGAGCGCTGCCACCGCGCAACAAATTGCCTCAATTGAGCTCCGACTTGCGCGCAACCGCTTGCGGTCGCTCGGCGTACCCCGCCCCCGCCCCCGCCCCCGCCGCCTCCGCGCGGGAAGGGCATCGGCCAGCGCCCCGTCGGGTGCCGGGGCACGACTGCTACTGCCAGTCTCTCTCCATGAGATGGGTGGCTCGCGGCTGAGAAAGCAGTTTTCCTGGTTCTCTTGCTTTTCACGGCTTAACTGCCCCTTCATATTCACCAGAATCTTTTATTCAGTGTTAAGTGAGCCTATGACAAGAGAGGACACTTAAGTCATAATGTTCTTCTTTTCTTGAGCTGGTGTTCACTATATTGCATTGCCACTGCATTTTGAAATTGTAAGGTCATGCCGAGTAGTGAATGTCTCTGAATGACATATTGGTTCAGGTGATATTCGTGATGATATGAGAATCCAACCACGCAAGTCACTCATTGAAAACACTGAAGCATTACCCGGACTTGAAACTTGCAACCTTCACTTCCCCTTCGTTTACTTGGACGTTGCTTCAAAACCTAGCGCAACCGAGGTCGACAGTCGTTCCATGACCGGCTGGCTCGTCGCTGATTCGCTCGACTTTTGTCCCTTTGTGTTACGTCATTACTTCACTCTGTTACTCGCTTAAGACTACAAATGTCTCTTCACGGAATTACTAATAACAAAAATGGTTAATTGATCGTTTTTCTTTGTATCAGAATCGTCATAGATCAAAAATGCTCACATCTTTTCAGAATTTTGTCTGTATTTTGTAGTGCATCCTGAACACATCTATTGGTGACATTTTATTTCATATCACACAATTAACTAGCATTGCAAATAAATGTCACATTTTGTCTTTACAAGCATTAACGTCATTTTATTAAAATAGTTATATCGCAAGTCTACATGCCTGATAACATAAAAGAAAGATAATGGATTGAATCAGCCGAATGACGAGATACGTGATTGCATATATCTAATTTCATGTATTATAAATGCACTTTTTTCTCCATTAACTGTTTTTCCCCGGTTGACTTTACCACTGAAACTCAACGCCAGGTGGCCTCTCGTTTACCCCGTTATCTGGGCCTGTTCTTCTCCCGGAGCTTCCAGCTCGCTGGCAAGGAAATTACTCGTCGTTTTTAGACAGCGACGACGCCCCCGTGGAGAATCGCCGCTCGCGCTGCGAAGGCTCACGTGAGAGGCGATGCGTTAAAGGCCGAAATACGGTTGCGGCTCCAGCACGTTACGAAACGGCTTGTCGCGAACGACGTGAAAGTTGCTTGCGAGAAGTTCAAATTGTCAGTCGCGCGCTACGCTCGGCCAAGTATGAATGAAGTCGGATTTATGCTGCTTCACGGTGCGTAGCCTCTCCACGAGGAAGGTGAATGAAACTACCACCTGAATGAGCAATAATTAGTAGTGAAACAAATTTATAAAAGCATTGATTTCCATACGATATTGATGTGGCATGCTTATTTAAGTGTTATATACAACAAATTTTCGCCAGTTTCAAGGGAGAGGGCAGCCTGTGGTGTGGTCCCACTTGCCACAGCTGGGACCATGGTTTCGATCCCCGTCCGATTCACATGGACAAGATGGGGTTCGCGGCAGACTTTCTGAGGGTCTTCCACTTTTCGCCTCTTTTCATCTTTCCTTCCTTTTCCCTCATCCTTCTCATCCTAACCTTGCCTTTATCATTCATTTAATATCTTCATAATCAACTACATAGCAAAATTAATCACTCAAATCTCAGCCTGACCATTAGGCATAGGTCCTGGTTTCGTAATACAGGCATGAATAGAATAATTCTCGGTCGTGTCTTAAAAGTGTATAGTGTGTGTGTGTGTGTGTGTGTGTGTGTGTGTGTGTGTGTATATATATATATATATATATATATATATATATATATATATATATATATATATATATATATTGGTGTATTGCAGCGAATTTATTTTTATGTAATTTCAGAAATGTTACAGAACTTCAATTATACTGCGGTCAACGTATTAATCAGTGACCGCAATTTTAACTATTTATTGATTTTCCATTGATCATTTGGAATTTATGGCTCGAAATTTTCTAAATGTTGTATATTAATGTGTTTTCATATTTTTATTTCATTTCTTAGGCCGAATACAGTACCTAGCCATTCAGGTAGAAATGCAGTCTAGTCTGCAATTTGATTCTCCGCAGCTGACGATCTCTGTCCGCGAATGTCTTGTAAGGGCAAGGGGCGGTGCGGGCATTTTCTCCTGCCCTGCAGAAGTCGCGTGTCAGCCGGATGTGGCTCACAAGGCGCGCGCAGCTTCCGGCCGCGGGCGGTGCGGGGCGCGACAAAGCGGCATCCGCGGCCCGCGGCGCCGTCTGCCAGGAACCCCCGGCCCGCGCCCGCTGCCCACTCGTCTACCGCCCCTGCCCGCCGCACTGCGTTGTTTATCTGCCTACTCCTGCACATCCACTCGCGCTGCTTGTCTGTTCGCCCCATTTCTATCATAACGCCTCTGCCCAGCTATTCAATTTTGCTCACCATTTCGTCCGTCCCTGCTCACCAGTTCGTCTATGGCTTCGGTCAGTTGGTCGTCCCTGCTCAACTGTTTGTCCATTTCTTCTGACCAGTTCGTGTGCCTCCGTTCACCAGTTAGTCCACCCCTCTGACCACTTCGTTTGTCCCTGTTCACCACTTCCTCCGTTCCCGTCACTCTTCCCCTCTCGCCGGCTTGCTAGACATCGCTTCAATATTTTTTTGTGTTTGTTAAGTCTAGTTCAGCTGATAGTTTCCACAATGAAACTGTTGAAATCTTTTCGAAATTGTAAATAGATGTGTGCAAAGTTATGAGTTGTTTTCTACGTCTTTCGGACAGACATGGCAAACCCGAGTGCGGTTTCCGCAGTTGCATTAAAACGAACACATACGCAGTGAAAATTGTTCCATTCTGATTCCGAATGGAGGTTTGTTCTCCAGGGATCTATAACGTGGCCGTGCGCCGCCGCCGCCTCCGCCGGCCCAACCGGTCGCGCATCCGTCGCGGGTGGACCGCCGCTGGGCCGGGCGGTCGGACAGGTGCCGCGGCGGCGGCGGGGACGGGGCTGCCCTACAGGAAGCCGGCGACTGCCTCGGCCCGGACGCCCTCCGCGCCCGCCGCGGGCGCGCAAAACGACGAGCCAGCACCGACGCCGACACCGGCGCCGCGCCGCGTTACGCAAGTCCTCGCCACGCCACGCCACGCGGCCGCCTGGCGCCACCGCCGCCCCGCGCCCACGCGCACCCGTCCCCGCCCGCCCCGTCCGCCCCGCCCCTCCCGCCCCGCCCCGCCCGTCCCGCCCCGCCCCGCCCCGCCCCGCCCCGCCCCGCCCGCTACAGCACGAACGTGAAACGCTCTGCAAAACATTAATGTGCGCCACAGATAGGGATCGCAAGTGGCCGGCTTTTTGAGCGATTTTCCCAATTTTTCCCTCTGGCAATAAAGTTAGTTACATTGCAATCCTGGCACTTTATAAATGTACTTGTTAAACAGTGATATAAATCCTTGGAGCCCAATGTGGTGAGTTCTTCAGAAAGCGTGATTGTCGATTAGTGGTAGAAGTGCACGAGCTCTTATTCCTAATGTAAATGGAAATCTATTAATATATCCGATGAACGATATCTGGTAGGAAAATTTATTGTGGGTTCGTCGTGAATGATTTGACTAATGAAACCATGATTCAGACTTTGCACATCAAGACTCACAATGAGGCCAAATCACAAGGAAATATTACATCCTTTCATTTATTTCCAACTTTCACGTTTGCGTAGAATTTACATGCCCAATTCGATTTTATGAATATTCTGTCGAGTTGATTATCACCTAAAAATGCATCTGCTGAACCACACCCGCAGACTGTTCATGTAAGTGGGTGTTTAGTACACTTTTCACGAAATTTTAATTATCCTCTCTATCGTTGTGAAGTATACCAGTGATTTTCATGCCGGAAGGCATATTAAATACAATTCGTACAACTTTCTCATATAACGTACGTGTCTCATACAAACATTCGTGTGGGTTCTTTCTGTAAGGATAACATTATAATTCGAATCTTCTACTTGTTCAGTTCATAGTTCTACCAGAAAAATCTGATATCTACGCGTGCGCGCCATTATCGACTTCGTTGCTGCGGTGCCACCGCTCCGCATGAGCGCCTTGCGCCCAGTGCCGGCCGTGGAGGCGAGCAGGCGACAACGGCGCTCGCTCGCCGGGGCGGCAGGCGGCCGCCTTCAAAAAACGCCCCTCTTCTGGCGAGGGAGGGGAGAGCGCAGCACCGCGCGCGCGAGCGGGAAAGGGAGAGGGAGAGGGCGAGCGCGGGCGGAAAAAGGAGAGCGCGCAAAAACGGCCGCGCGAGAGGACGCGCGTGACGTCACCGTCGCTGCTGCAGCGCTGCCTTGGCCCCCGCGCGCGCGTTCTCGGCCGCCTTCCTTCCCGGTCGCTTTCGTCCAGCCATGTTTCAGACCTTTCCTATTTTTAGTTCGTTCATGTTTATTGTCAACAAATTCACTAATGTACGTTTATAATAATGATCATGTTGTATTATAATTTATAATTGATGGTATAATATAATGGTATAAAATAATAATGGTATTGATATAATAATCGGTAAAACGGTTGTTTTACCGTGGTTATTGTTGTAAGGTGTGAGTTGTATTTTCGAAGTCTCGCCTTGCAAATGTAGTCATCGTATCCAGCAAGCACAAATATCTCCATCCTTCTCCCGTCACAATTCATTTTTACAATCCTACGCATGCTTTTCTGGCGTCGTTTGACGGTTATGCCACTTGGCGCCTTGTTTGCAATTATTATCTGTTTTCCTATTACTTTTTCTGCAAATGTAATTTTCTTTCGTTCTTCCACATGAACTCCAAATTTTCGTTTGCAACACTCTCGTTTCTGGTCTCCATCTTTACCGTCTTACTGCCACGTTCACTGAAACCTGCATCCTGACCTTATGGACAACCACAATGCACGATTCCATATACCATTATACTATCTCTAGCCTCTTACTATATTCTGGCCTTTTGCATCTCCTCCTTCGCTGTTTCTAAACATCACAGTTTCCTTAGGTACGCGATATGTTTCATCATACGTCTATCTCGGTTTCCTTACCAATGTTACCGTTCCTACGATCCAAACCCCAGCCTTCTTGGCATCAGTACCTCGCCCGCTGCTTTCACCCTCACCACCCGCAGTGACATTCCGTCCGCTCCTTCCATCGCCGTCTCTTGCGCGTGTGCGCGCGTTGCTCGCTTTCTTTTTGGCGGCCGCGATCAGGCGACGAGCGGAGACAACCCGAGAGCGGTTTCATTCATAAACTCCGGGAGGCCGCAGGGGAGGGGAGGGGAGGGGAGGGGCGGGGGTGGGGACAGGAAGAGGAAGCCAGCGCGCGGCGCGGCGCGAGCGCACGTTGCCTCCGCCGCTGCACACTGGGCCGAAGCACTGGAATCGCGCTCATTTCGAAACACTCTGCAGATTTAGTGTGTTCCTGAATAAGGCTAAAAAACTAATAAAGTAAAATAGAAGCTTTAATGTAGATTTAATAATCCCAGTTTCTTTACACTATGGACCTCTGGGTTAAAGTAACATAGCTTCTGTCTCGTGCATTTGATGAGATCTTCAGATTAAGATCTTAGAATTTTAAGATTCACCTCGACTTTACTAGAGGGAATGAATGGTTTTATGAACTCTAATGTGACGGAATAATGTGAAGAGAAAAATCATTAATGCAAATTATTTTCATACTCAAAGCTTAAAAATAATCCCAAGGAAGTGTGTATAAACTGTTAGAAAAGGAGCCAATTAATCATCTTTACTGTACTTTTGTTTATTATTATTATTATTATTATTATTGTTATTATTATTATTATTAAATAGCATGCATTTTTGGTGTGGAGATATCTAAAAGAATTTTGTCATTTTCTATGTAAAATACATATTAAATGTTAAGCATGTTTTGATATTTATTTTATACATTTAATGTGGAAAAGTAAAGCCTTGATGAAAAGTCAATATCAATATGTTTTATGTTTGGGAAACAAAACCATGGCACGAGTAGAGACAGGAGTGTGGCTTGCACCCACTGCGAGGGTGGCGCGTGAATGGAGCTCGTGCGGTGACGTCAGCGCACGCCGCGCGTGCCCCGCGCGCGCCGCCAGGAAGGAGCGGCAGCAGCGCCGCCCAGCACCGCCGCGCCCGCGATATTTTGGGGCGCCCAACCGAGGTCCACTGCGACTCGCCCCTCCCCATTGCACATCTTCCTGTTCAGCCCCGTCCTATTACTTCTTCCTGCTCCCACATCATCCGCTCTTCCTCGCGCCCTGCGTTCCACCTCCTCCTGCACGCCACCTCTTCGTGCCCTCTACCTGCCCCCAACCTCAACCTGCTCTTCACCTATTCCTGCTCTCCAACTCGTTCTGATACCCACCACATTCTGCACCTGGTCTTACTCTCATAGTATTGGTCTCATTCTCATAGTATTCTTTCGTCATGCTCTCTATCTCGTCCAAATCATTGTTCTCTCCACCGCGTTATCCCCCTCGGTCGTCATACCGTTCACCTTGGCAAGTATTCTACCTCGTCATGTTCACCGTCCAGTCCTCCCCAATTTCTTCACCTCGTCCTGCTCTGTACCTTGTCCTCTCCACCTCGTCATACACTCCAATTCGTTTTTTTCACCTCTTTTACTCTCTACCTCTTTTTCTCTCACCCTCGTCTTTCTCCACATCATATTTCTCTTCACCTTGTCTTTCTCTTCACCTCGTCATTCTCCCACCTCTTTTTTCTCCTCGTCGTCTCTCCACCTCGCCTTTCTCTTCACTTGGTCTTTCTCTTTACCTTGTGTTTATCTCGTTTTCTCTCCACTTCGTCCTGTTTTCTTCTCTTGCGCTCTCCACCTCATCTTGCACCTCTTCATCTCGTTCTCCTCTTCTCGTCGTACTATGCACCTCCCCTTGCTCTCCGGCTCGTCATTCGATCTTGTATTTCTCACTTACCGGTCCTCTCGTTCTGCTCTTCATCTCGCCTTTTTATTGGTAATCTACAGGGTCTTTAATTTGAAGTGAGCCTGACAGTAATATTGTCCATCGTTATTCAGTTGCTGTGTTGAATTACATGATAAATTCGTGTAACGAGTTAACCACAAAAGACGTCCGCAATCTTAATGAAATGGGGAAGGTGATGCAAAAATACGACAGAATTGTTTTTCTGACTTACTTAAATTCATATTTTTTGAATCATGGTATTAATAATTTTGAGACCAATATTTTAAAATTTTGCTTAATGCAATGCCGTTTATATTTTCCACCAAAACATTGTACATAAGCAGAGAAAAGTAAACTTTTGTGAATGGTTTAAGCTCTGATGCGCAATGGTTAGTGGGGTGGAACAGGTCCAAGATTTGCGGCATAAATAAACGCAGCATTTTCCGAAAACTTCGTTTTTACTAGCAATAATAAGTTTAGATGCATGTCAGAAGCTTAGAACGGGAAAATGTGCACAAAGCATGTATATAGTGCTACTTCGTACTTCGCGTGCCTCAAATCGCGGCCTTTCGGGACCGATCGTGTGAGTTCCGCGGCTGACTGTCGCCCGGTGGGAATCGAAGTGCGAGCGCGCGGACGTCCCCTGCTGCTGGACGTCGCGTCGGAGGCGCGCGGCCGCGAATCGAGGCTGCGGCCGAGTCGCAGTGTGGGGAAGGGGCCATCGCCTCTCGGCGGCGAAAGGGGCGAGCGCGCCGCCCGACGCCTTGATGGATACGCGCGATCGCATCTGCGTCCCCAGGCGAAAGGAGGGCTTTTTGTAGGGTTCGCCGGCGCTTTGCTGAAGTGTGTGTTCCGGAAGTCTCTGTATGCTCTGAAGAGACTCATTCAGCGCTGGGGGATATTACTGATGATATGACGAGCGCCGTACCAATTTCTGAGCGTAGGTGGAAGAGTCTTAAGTCTTTATTCCCGTTTTGTGAGCAGGAGACTAGTGTTTGCCGTTGCCAACTTCTGAATGAAGAATTGGAGGGTGATCCTGAGATGTGAATGATCATGGTGGATGGATGAGTAAGGATGAGAAGAAGTTCGGATGCGATTCATGCTGGCATCAGAATGGCATCTTCGCCCCACACTCATGTTGAAGTGAACTCAAGCTTTACACCGAACACAAACACACATCCTTTGTCGCTACGTATGGGGACCAATCGTCATTACAGCCAACATTTCGACATGTGTTGCCACAATGGAATCACTTACAACATGGATGTTATTAATTAGTAGCATAGAATTAGTAAAACTCTACTATTCGAATACTTGTGCTTTACAAAACTGTAATGAGAGAACAGTCGTGTTGATCATGTAGCACTAGATTTTACATGTGAACTGGAAATTTCTAACGAAGTCTAGTGAAAAACAAGATATTAAAAGTTAGAATTACATTGTTGCAGAAAATTAGCGATTCATTCATACCCGATATATTATTGTTCCTATTGCCAATCAAATGTAATCACTGTTTATATCCTGATAATTTGGCGTAATTACAACATTCGTAATGCCATTTCTCAGTAATTATCATTTTTTTTCATTAAAACGCAAAAGCACTAAGCAAAATGTGTTGTTATTTTCAAAATAACGCAACGTATCACAATATCCGGTTTTTATGTTCCTCAGTCCTGTAAGGAGCCAGTGTCTACATGGCTAAAGAAAATACATTATAAAGCAATGATAAAATATATAAAAATAATTAATAAAATAAGCATGGAGAATTAATAAAAGAAATGTATCAAAGAAAAATTCGTGAGAATGAGTGTAGCCATTATAGCACGTCTTGGTCTTATATAATAATGATGGCCCGATATCTTGTATCATATAAAAATATATATGTCGAGATAATTAGATTTTGTCACTTAATTCTCTCTGTTTATATTTTATGTGTGGAAATAGAACGATAATTTGGTCATAAATTTTCAGGCACAGCCAGAAAAACTGCCTTAATAATGCCTGAAATTGAGGGAAAACTCGAAAATTCTTGAGCAATTAAGCGATAAAGTAATAAGGGGGCGTGTTTAGGCAAGGATTACGTGTCGAATAGACATGCAAAGTATAATAAACATGACGGCAACAGACCATGAAAGTGGTAATACCTGTAGATTACGTGTTTCCCCTTGGGACTTGAATTTGCTGCGACGGCTCCAACATACGTCATTGCCCGGAGGCAGGTGTTGACGGGCGCCGGCGCTCCCGCCCCCGCGCCGCTCCACCAACGTGTTTTCTGTCGCCCGCCCTCGCCCTGTCGCGGCCCCGTCCCCCACCATGCCTTTCGCCGCTCGCCCCTTCCCCTTCCGTCGCCCGTGACCTCACGATTGTGATGCTTCGTTTCCGCAGCAGGTGCTGGTGACGCCCCCGAAGCATCTGCCCTGTGCTCAGCTATGCCATTTCCGCCGCTGCTGGCCTGAAGGCATTCAACTAGGATTGTGATCGCAAGGTTACGAGTTCGATTCCAGCTGAATGCCATGAAAGTCCGCCCATGGTCGCGAGTTACTTGTGCTCGTGCTAAGGCAATTTTTTCCCGCCTCAGTTGCAATGTCAATTGCAACTGAGCGTTATTCAAATATTTAAAAATGTATACGGAAAGAAACACTTTTGTTACTGTTTTGATGCAAGGACATATACATTTTATTAACTGCGTCTTTCACCATCAAACGTTTTGGTGATGTTTCTCGATCTTCAGTGGTTACAGCAAAATGTCGCTATTAATGCAATCTAGTATTTCGTAATGTAGAGTTGGTTCAGGGAAAAAAGAAACTAGAATAAACAGGATGAACTGTAGCAGTTATTTTTCAAACCAGTTGTGTTTAGTCATTTCCGACAGTATTTTGTGTGTGCCTATTGATTAGATCGATCATAGTTTAGTTAACAGAAAAAAGTAATACTCTTTTTGCAGTAAGTTTTCTTGAACGTCTTGTGATTTCTTTGTTATGATCTTAGCATGAGTCAGGCCTTGAATGATAATTGCGAGAGGCCTTCAAATGAAGACGTAGCCACCAGACTAGAATTTGTGTTCGAGCGGTGCGAAATAGTTTTTCGCAAATAAGAGTTACATCACTTCGTGGAATCTAAGCATCGTTTCCCTTTCCTTCCTCATGTACAGTGCTCGTTAACTTGTCTTTTGCCAATTAACGCGTTGTTGGTCTGACACATCTTTCTTCGCATTGTCTTGGACGCTGCCTTGCAGAAACAGGTTATCGCTGCAGACGCTTAGTGCAGGTCGCACGCCTCGCAGAAACTCCCACGGGCGTCTAGATTCACAGCTTGACATTACTGAACGGGTCACTTTCAAACGTTTGTTACTGTCTTAGCGAGACCTCGCACTCAACTTGAACTTGATGTCTGCGAGATTGGAATGATGAACTGAGGTTTCACAGAACCGCAACGATGGCGTTTGCGGCCTGCCAAGCAGTTGCACAGGATATCAGTCCGGTTACTTATCCTTAGGCGAGCAACGCCCCGGCAGTCTCTGTGTTTCGTGTGGTTTTGTGTTTTAAATTAATATCTACTTTTAATTTAAGTTCATAAATGGACTCTGTAATATCGCAATATACCAGAGGCGAAACTGCATCCGGTGGTCACATTCTAAGCGTTGGAAGGAAAAATGGTGATACGAAAGAGAATGAAAATGCGAACATTGAATAGTAATTGTGGTTCAATATGAGGAAGAAGACCCAAGCAACAGGATGTGGCTGAATTTGCGGAGTAGTAGTCTACTTTTTCAATCTTTCACGGTATTTCTTTTCAGGTGCATGCACCTTTGTCACAAGCAGGTTTTAAATGGCGAGAAGATGGTCTTAATTTGCAGTCTAGGATACTTGGTTTCGCTTTTCTTGGTAGTTAGGTGTACTTTTAAAGTAAAATATTGGATTGTTTACGCTAGACAATTTTAATTTTTCGAATGCTTTTACAAAAATTGGTTTTAAAATTATTTTGGAACTTGTTTAAGTATATAAAATCACTTTGATTCTGAGTACATTTGCATATTGATTATTCAGGACATCGTGTAGATATTCGTAAGATGTGTAGATATTACTACGCACACAGAGATCAAGGTTGTAGTATATATAGCTACTTGTTTTGTTTTCGTGACCTTAGGATTGGTGTAAAATTAAAAATGGGTGAAAATTGGAATAGGTGTTTATTGTAAGCAGTTTGGACAACCAATGCCAGTAAATAGTTAATCGAACATAATTTTTTGAGAGGTGCCAGTGCTTATAAAAGGGAAGTCAAAGTAATAGTCCTGAAATAGAATGATACAATAAAATCACTGTGTTTGCATTTATTTAATCTCTTCGTCATCGTAGTTTAATATATTACGTATTTTTCGTTTTTCTGTCGTCCCCTTTGAATGACAACATCAATTCGAGCTCTCTCTCCTTTTATCTTGTTCTTACTTTTCATTAGGTTTGGTGTTTTGAAAAGTGCCTTTTTGGATTTTACTTTCTTTTGACTTCCACTGAATGCTAGGTGTGCAGCGGAGGCCACGTGTGAGGAGAGTCAGTGCGCGAAACTGTCGGCCGCCACGCGACACTGGCGAGGCGTGGGAGAGGCCCCCCTTGGGAACCGGGGGCAGGCGGGGTGCGATCGGGCCGCTTGCGCACAGGGCTGCGAGCGGGCACGAGGCGCACGGGCCTGGGGGCACCTGGCGAGGCTGCACTCACAGCTACCAGCAGCGGAACTTGCAGGAAGCATGGAGGTGAGTCAGCCTCTGTGGCCTCGCCCGCGCATGATGGAGGCGCTGGTTGCGTGGCCCCCGGCCTCGAACTCGGACCTCGCCTCGCCTCTGCAGTCCCAATTGCATTTTATTGCTGCTTTTGCATATTAGTGCCCGTCAGCATTGAGCTTTCTTTTTCCTGCCTGCTGAACCGAGGAACCACGTCCCAACTTGCGAATGGCATTATGATGTGTTCCTCACGTATGTTTCTCTGCATGACTTCAATAAATCACGAACAAATTGAAACGGAAGCTGTCGTTGCATACAGACTTCTCGTTAAATAGCATCTGCTAATCTCAGGTGTTTTTGGAACGTTGAAAACGTGCTCTTCGCTTTTGGATGTCTGATTGGTTACTTTTATTGGTCATGCTTTGTGGGAATACGTGATGTGGGAAGAAAGTGAAAATGTCCACTATGAGCTTGTTACACTTCCCGTTTATATATAATCAATTAATAAGATATGTGATCTCATACCAAAATTTTGTTCCCTCTCTCTCTTCCTCTCTTCTTCCATCCCACTCGTTCACACGTCTTGTAATCAAAATCATCATTGTGATTGAAATAGCTATGGTTATTGAAAAGAGGGAGTCGTTCGATTCCTTCTCCAAATCTTTTTTTAATAGAAACATCTGCAGTACATTGTAATCTACCTTGTTGTCTTTTAATCTCACTATAATTCAAATATGAGATGGTTTATTTTGCACTAGAATAGGTGTATAATGCGCTTTTGATTGAAGGAGGTTTCTGTAGTTATGCTTTTCCATTTTCCTTTCTACACCCTTGGGGTTGGCTTTTCTCCACATTTCTACCGCATATCACTTCTCTTCACCCATCAGTCATAACGTGTTGCTGCCAATACCGACGCCTCAGATATTCATGTGTTCACCATCGCATACAGGTATTGAATATACCAGTCGACCCCAACTCCTCATATCACTAAATCTCTCCAGCAACATTCAAGTCAACTGCTTCCTTAAAAGTTTTCACTATTAAGACGTTAGTTGTATGCAAGAGACTTACTTTTGTTTCTGCATCACTTGACATCCAGTTGTAGAAGACTAGTAAGTGGTTCTTACAGTCTTCTATTTAAATATTTCAATTGACATGTTTCTGCCACTGGCCGAGGCCACTGCTTTACAGCATCACCTCTCAATATTTCGGGCTGTTGCTAAGAACAACGTATCAACTACTTCTGAAGAGGCTGTTATTGATAATTCCAATGACACTTAGGGTTGTGGTCACTTGTCACAGTTATCTCCATCACCGCCGCAACTGTCATTGTCACGGTAACAATCGCTATCATTGTCAACATCTCCGTCATTGTCACTATCCGTCGCTACAATCGTCATTGTCATTATTTTCATTGTTTCACTTTCATCGTCACTATATGTAGTTATAGTTGCTGCCCCCTCTTCACCTTGCCGCCGTAGTCTCTGTCACGCTGGTCATCACCGCCACCACATCTCCAACCACCGTCGCCACCGCTGCCGAGTTGGCACCCGGCGTGACGGCGTCGCTTCCGGCGCTAATGGCGGAGTTCCTTCCCCCCCTCCCCCTCCTCAACCTCTTGCTCAGCTCCGCGCCGCGCCGCGGAGTCGGGCCCGTTGTCACCCGCGTTGTTATTTACGTCTTTGTATTAAATTAACCTTTTCATTGGCGAGGTCTGGCTGTGGCGACGGGCATAGCGGGAGCGGTAGCGGTCGTGTGGTCGAGGGAACGAGGTGGGGGGGGGGCGAAGGGTAGCCGAACCGCGCATCCGTTCGCACACTTTCTCCTTCCGCTAATCTGTCAGATGCGAGCGAGAGGCGGTCCCGAGGTGGCAGGAAAGGGAAATGAACGTGTTTTATTAAGGGGGGGTTCATGAAACAGTGTCACTCGTAACTTAGGTGTTAGGATTTATTACTTGTCTTCCAAATGCCTGGTCTTTATAGAAGAAAGTGGACAAAACACTTTACGATTTTATAGTTTTACTACATGTTGATGTATTTTTTTATATAAATAAAAAACATGGATTAAAACTTTAAAAATGACAAAAATTACATTTGCATGTAGAATCTAGTTGAAATTCGCCAAACTAATTTCATTGGCATTACACGGGATTTATTAACTTAATAATGTATTAGGCAGAAAAGGGCATGAATTACTTGCATGACATATCTCCTCGCCCTCTCCCTCCTAACCTTTATTCTGCGCAGCCCCGCCTCACCCTACTTCACCCAGTCCGCCCTTCCTACCCGCTATGTCAGGTTTGCTACGATAATCGTTGCTATCGGCAGCTATAAACTCATGCATTTTTGCATACTCGTGACAAAATTTGTGTCTTTTTTGCCCTACAAATTACTCTTAACCTAATTAGGATTTTAAATATTTAATTAACTTCTTTAATGTTCTTCGTTGTTATTTCTTTTTCTTCAGATATTCTCCAGTAACGGGGAAAGTACATACTTTCATTGTGCGTTAGGGGTAGGAAAGAGGTTTAGGAGGAACTTTTATGAAATCTTATTCAGACAACTTTTCTCTTGTTTGTTTTTATTTCTTTTATTTATAATAAGTGTGTATGCGGGGAACTGAGAGGGAGTGGAGGTGCATGTACATTGTAGATAAGTAAATGTTGATAGATTATGTGGCAGCATTTTTCTGACGTCATTAGCAAATAATTATATATTTCAGAATCAAATGTTTCGGTCGTACAGTTTTCAAAAGAGAGTACTCGGTACATCTACAATGTATGTTTCACAACTTGTAAAGTAAATAAAATTATTTCATCTTGGTGCGGAAGTAGTTAGCAATCAGTTCAGGCAATTAGCTCTCGCTACTGTCGCTTGTCCGTGATCAAATGTTACAGCAACCCCAGATACACGTCTTTCTCACGGTGTGATATCAGTATCTCTTTAACCTTATTGTGAACAAAAATTTGGTCTTCTGTAGTGGTTCTATCCTTTCGTAGATTTCTGATATTCTGTGAATGCGCTCGACTTTTGTCTTCTGATGATAATGCTCGGGAAATATACAGACACTACATACTTCATTCTTTCGGGATGAATGACGTAAAATTGAGTCTGTCGTCAATCATAGAAGCAAGTATCTTTAAGGTACATAGTTAATGAAAGTACATTTTCGGTTCCGTTTGTGTCTACTCGTGTGAATAAAAAAAATGTACATTCCACTTACGACAAAATGCAGTAATAGAATGAGAAAGGGTCATTTCACTTTTCTGAGTAACCGCTAGTAATTTCTTGTCAACTACATTTAACGTCAAATTGTTTCCATTCGCACGAGCGTTAATTGGGTATTCATTAGTCTTAAACAGTGCACGTTTCTGTCAGCTCGTATGGTTCAAAGCATCCAGAGCGGGCTTTGCTGCGTGGTTGTCTGCGAAGCCTGTATTTCAAAGAACGTGGGAACGTTCAGCAACTTTTTTTCTTATTCGCTGGCAATGGAAAGAGACATTATGTTGACAATTTCGACGAAATTGTGTCGTTATGTGAATTTTCAAAGTCTTTAGAGGTGTTGTTGAATTAGAGGATGTGACGTAAGCAGACGGAGTGCTAAAGCAACTGAGGCGGGAGACGATGGGGAGGAGGGGAAAGGTACAGCAAAGTATGTGACGGTGTTGTGTTTAAGGAAGCGAGCTGAGTCTTGGCAATCGCTTCAGAAAGCACAGGAACAACGCTGACACTGGAGGGAGATTCTAGGTTAGACAAGAATGAGAATATTGGTATTTGAATGGCCATGAAAGGCTTCATTGTAGAATCAGCTTCATTCTTGTAGCTCGTACTTAATAAAGGTAGCATAGAAGGATCTGACGAGTTACGAAAAGAGAAAGATTCAGAATCAACGACTGACGATTTTGAAGAAATAAGGAGAACTTATCGTTATTTGTAATAGAAGAGCTCCTCTATAAAATGAATATAACCACAATGAAGAAACGTGTTTAGAACCATCATCGTTGTCGATTTTATTATTTAATGATATCTATTTTTGTGGGAATATATATTATCGACATTTCCCGACTGTCTCAATTCCTCACGAGGATGGCCGGAGACCCAACGGTGCGTGGGTCGACTCCAGCTAAATAGTAGGGGGGACGCGGACAGTTGCCTGGACGACAATTCTGTAGGACTATGAACTGTAGTTTTCGCAATTTCCACTGCTCAAATTCTGATGGATATCGAAACAATATCACTAAACAATGGCTCATGGACCATGCGATCCTCGCCATTTTTAGAGCAGAAGGTCGCTTCATCGTCCTGACGTCAGCCCCCATGAATACAGAGCATCTTGAAAAGCGTCGGAGATCCGATATTCTGCAAGATCCCTGAGATATCGGATGGGATATCCGACTAAGGATAAATAACTGTCAAAAGCGCGGGCGTCGGCAGCGATGGTCCAGGCGAAGAGCCGGTTGAGGGTGATCGATGGTGCGCCATGACCCATGCCCGCCGCACCGGTGGCACTTATCTCCCCTTGTCCCCCACCTGATGACCGGGGGGGGGCAGCGGAAGCAGTGGCCTCCGCACGGGTCAAGACGAGCGAGCGCGCTTCCGCTGACGCGGCGCCGCTGCCCGCCCGAGGCCGCAGCGAGAGTCAGCCTGCTGGGGCTGATGCAATGGATCAAGTCCTAGGTATGGAAGATTGGCGTATTAGCCCGTTCATTCGCAAATTAGCCAGACGATTGGGATAAAGATGTATCAATGACCATGAACAGATCGTTTCGGATAATTTGCGAAGTAGCCACGTGGCACTGGCTAAAGTAAAGTGGTTGTCAGAGTGTGAGGTGTCTTGTGTATTCGTTAAACATGCTTTGTCATAAAGTATGCGTTGAAAGTATGCGTTGCTCATCTTGCGTTTGTTATTTTAAATCGCGAAGCCCTCTTATCATTGCTCCAACTCCGAAATGCGTAGCAAAACGTCAGCGGAAGTTTATATTACTTGTATGGTTACTTCACGTGGTATCAGATAAACACCAATTTACGACTGACTCAAGAGGAATTCGTAACTACTCACCTCAACTCGCAGTAACCTCGCACATTTTTAGCAGCATTCTGATCTCCGTTTATCACGTACTTGCTCGACGCGGTATTCTATCCTAGCTCCTTCGTGCTGGCGAACGTGCACTTCACTCGCCTTATGTCCGAAATAGACTTGGAAGCTATTTCTACTTGGGAGTTTATTTACCCATTTCAGATTAGTGAACATTAAGAGACTATTTTGCTTATTAGAATCTGACATTAGCCGTTGCCATAACACTAGGAAGGGGCAATTACTACTGACGAATAACATATGGGGACGAATGGAGAAGTAGTTGTCGTACGTGCTAATGCATTCTGTTTCCTTGTTTCGGATACGTTAGGTCTCCTCTTTTCTTTTATATTATCATGCTCACATCACCCCTTTTTTAATTCGTCGTGTTCGTTCTGTTCAGATCAATAAAAAACGTGTTGTGATGGAATTCTTAATGAATAATGTAAGACTTTCCTAAAAATATCGATTGAGAATACTAAGTTCGCCTTCCTATTCTCAGCCAATTCTAATATTAAACTTATTAATTAACTGGAAATATATTATTTCTTTGGAGAAATTGTGTGTGTGAGTGAGTGAACTACAAAAGTAGAAAGCTTAGAAGAAATCGAACTCGATTATGTTCTTCCGTTTAGACGGGAGCTACTTAAAAGTCACTGCCTGAGCTTCTTGGACTCAATGGTACACCTGTTTGACAGTCACTAGATTCCAAAGACGTATCCTGCTATGGGTAACACAGCCACATCCATTACAGGAAGATCCCTGGTGTAATCCGCCAACGCGGTGGACACCTCTGGCTCAACGGCAGGAAAGCCCGCATCCGGCCCCTCCGTCCATCGCCCTCGTAAATCGCCCGTGTCGAATCGGGGCGCGGCGCGGCGCGGCGCCGCGCGCGGGCGAAGGAAGTGCGCTTTTAAGGCTGGGAACCGGTTCGGAGCGCTTCGCCTCTCGCCGCCTCCGTCAGCGCTTCTCCGCCGCCGCCGGCGACCGCCACGCGGCGCGGCGCGGGAGGCGGAGAGATCGGCGACCGGGGCCGTCGGCGGTTTCGGGGTTTCCTCCCAGCGGATGCGCGTCCGGCGACGACCTGCCGCGACCCCGCGAGCCGTGCGCAACTCCCTGGCAGTTCGGGGGTTGCGGGTCTCGAACGTAGTAATTTCTTCCGTGACAAGTGAATTCCTTATAAGAAGTACAGGCGCGATTGTATATTCGAAAGATGGTCATGATGTTGTGCGACTAGCAACGAATGTAATAAACATTGTATTATAATTTTTAAAAGAACGTTTCTTTCTTTCTTTCTTTCTCACTAGCAGTTAGCGGGTTGTCCACCAGAAAAAGGTAACGGGCGGTTGTGACGTTATACGTGAAGCTGCGGAACATTCGATCTTTTATGGTCTGGGAGCACAGTTTGATTTTACTTTTGAGAATGAAACTTCCATTGCAGATCTTTTAATATCTGGAACGTACCATTTATATACATATATAAAATATATTAAAAGTGCTGCAATGGAAGTTTCATTCTCAAAAGTAGAACCAATAGTGCCATAAGTTCAGCCACAACGATTTTTAGTCAATACGTTTATCAAAAATAGGGGAGAGGTTCAGAGAAAAAATAACATTGCTTGTGAAATAGCAAAATCTCTTCAATTAGTGTAGAATTCGCACATTCCATTGCAGTCATACTTCTTTTTTTGCATTCGTAAAGTCTCTAACCAGGTGCCCTGCGTCTATACAACTTTTTTTTTGCTTATTAATCTGTACAGTACATTTACAATCTGAAAGGTGAATTTCCATATCTATTTTCTAAATCCATGTGAGAAATATTCCCAGCTCCGTAACTAAGATATAACGGCATTTCAAAAACATTAATTTAAATTCCAGTGACTGAAAACTAAGGAACGTACTGCTCTTGATTTTTTAAGTGGTCAAAGCGGTTGTGAGTGGTTTGGATCGCGCAGACTATTCGGAGCCTTTGCCAATTGCTCCACGGAGCCTCCGAGTCGCCGCCCCTGCGCCGCGGCTGGTGGCGAGCTTGTCTGTGTGCCGGGTTGCGTTGCCCCTGTCAGCGCCGCGCCTGCATCAAGCTCGCCCGCCTGGCCCCGCTCCCTGCGCTTCTCGGCGACGAATGCTGACGCAGCCACGACTGGTCGTCGTAATGAGAAAATCTCTTTAATTAACGTATATCTTAGGGGTAATTTGTAAAAATAAAAAATACATTAAAAAAGTACCAGATTTTGGTTTTGAACTGATGCATTACATACACTTTCAAAATTTCGAGTTGTTTTAATGGCTATGCGTAGTAAATCGTTCGTCTATGAAAGTTTTAAGTTTCAATTCTTAACAATTACCAAAAAAGCCGAGTACTAGACGAAACCAAAGTCTTCGTAAGTAACCTGCTTCACAGTTTAGAGCATTTCTAAAGTTATATTTATGGTACTGTTTTCTAGTATTCGCAATTCACGTATACCACTTACACGGAATAGTTGACAAACGAATTATGTCTTCTTACATAAAATGTTTTCACATTTACGATTATTATGATGTGGGTCGGAGCACATAGCCAGTGTGACATTGTAAGAATAACAAAAATTCAATTTCTAAAATAAAATTTAACACTTTATTCCTAATTCAATATTTTTGGAAATCGTGCAATATTATCTTACTTAGCGAGACCTGACTCAGACGCAGGAGGTCTGCGTAGCTTCAATGAAACACTCTTTGAGGAAGGCAGCAGGACTGGATGGTGAGTGGGATTTAGCTTATTTTCAGCTTTTGACGGAGGTGCAATTTTGGTCAAACGAGGAAATGTTTAACTTAAACCTTTTGCTCACTGACCACTCCGGTTAGTGATCCCGTGTCCATTGACATGAGATACTTCAGCTTGCTGCGTTCTCACCCTTGAAAGCGGTCACATTTTTTTCAGTTATCCTTTATGAATTTGTGACGATTATTGAAATATTCCCTTACATATTTTTATTAAAGCTGTTCTACACATGCTTTTCAATTCTAGGCATTCGGTGTACCCGTCGACACTAATCGTCCTACTTACTTAATCTATCGTAATAATCTTAAAGCCGCCTCCAAGCTTTCTGACATTTCCACTCGTGACACTGCACAGCGTGCAACCCCGCATCCTGCCTAAGTAATGTTACATGTTACCTTTTTTAGACATCCGCACCACCTCTTTCAATCATATGCAGTATCCTGCGCGACGACCTCTTAGGATTGACCGGATTTGAGTCTTCTGCGAAAAGGTCGCCCCTGTCTGGATTCTCTCGAGTTCGCACTATATCCGTTGCTGACTCACGTCATGATTTGCAATGCAGCTTTCACTTCCTTGAGTGAAGCATCTATCCATTCATTTGACCTCTAGTGTTTACAACCCTTCCCGTATGACACCAATTTCTTTTTCACTCTTCTACAAGGGGCGATGAAAACGTTTTATAAACGACACGCCTCAACATATTTCAATCTTTACGTTTGCTCTTCTATTACTTCTTCCTCCAATCATGATATGATTCTATATGCACTTTTTTCTCTTCTTGATCAATATAACTTTTACTTTTAATTCTACTGACCTCAAAGTTCCAGAAATATTTGGTCTTGAATGTAACATAAAATTCACATATTACATCGTACTTCTTCACATCTGACATTAGTGTTGTAGATTTTGCGCTCAATGCTCTTCCCCCGTTTATGGTACTCAATTTTTTATCATATACAATGTACACTCTGGTCTGTCTTCAGACCAAATTTATTTCTTGCATTTTAACATTCCAGTCGCTTCTCCACTTCATGAACTCCCGCCATACTAGCACCGTATAAAAAAACTTTGCTATTCGTTATCTTTAGTCTATAGCCCATAAATTTTCCAGGTACGTTCAAAACCTGTTTCTCATTTGCATCACACTTCCGTTGCATCTTTCGCTTATTCGAGATCCATTAATAAATTACGTCATCTGGGAAACGTTTCTCTGCAGTTTTCCTCTCCGTTCGAGTCACTTTTCCTCGAGCCCCGCCCATCCACCGCACCCGGTCAATTCCGCCCCGCTCTGCATCGCCGGGTGGCTTTCGGGCACGCGCGGCGGCGCGGGAAAATGTTGGAGGGGGGGGGCGGAGGTCCGCCCGGTCGCGCGGTCGATCGTGGGAACCGCGTCGCCGGATTAAGTTGGCGGCGGACGCCGGAGAAACGAGGTACGCGGTAGCCGCGTCGCTTTAATTGCGGGTCGCTAATGTGATGTAACGAATGGACGCCGCGTGACGAGAACACACGGGTTTTGTAAGTACTTTGAGACTGGAAGTTATGATGTTAGCATTATTAGAAGTTTGATGACGTCGGCGATTGCTTTCCATCATTTTGGTGATGTGTTCAGTGGAACTAAGTACTACACACAAAATGTCTCTAATATTATAGTCCAAAAATTACCGGAGAGTATCTATCTCAATATTTTTATTTCAGATGTCCTTAGTTCCCTTAATTACGTAAAGTTGTTATGGATGAATTGTGATTGTGTATAGAGATTAAGTAACCGTATAATGAATGATAAATCATTAGGAGCAAAAATTCTACATAATATGTAATGATGAAGTTCAGAAGTGTAGCATGTCCCGTGTGTTGCCCCCGTGTGAACTACATCGCCATTTATTCTGCTTCTCTCTCTCATTGCTCGAGTTCAGTGGGTGTGATTCATTCCTCTTTTTGTATCGGGAAATCTGTTCGGTTAGCCCCTTTTCGCGTCTTTTTTATATTCCATACTCACTATCTTCAGAGATGTAAAACTCATGGCAATATCTCTTGCTATCATTGCCTTGAACAGATTGTCATTACTTGATAACTATCTCTGAAAAATGTTTATAAAAAATTGTTGTATAATGTTAGGGGACTGTTGTAAAGGAAAAGTTTGAAGTAGTCGTAGAAAGTCGAATGTGTGCGTGGCGACTCATTTATGTAAATTTTTCTTTCTGTCTCATCGGGCAGATGACAATCGCGCTTTTGTAATGCTGAACTGCATAATGACACGTTTCTTATACGACCACGTGGTGCTAAGTGTATGGTGACCGACAAATGGCGGTCATTCAGGTGGCGTCGATTCCCATGGCCTTGTGGCCGAACCGGGTCTTCTCACGCGAAGTTCGACTTTAACGGTTCATCCGTTTTCGAAAGACGATGCGGCAATGGCGATAATACGGGCACACGTGTGAGGCATCCATCACACGCTCTGAGTGCCATCGTGCACACCTGGCACGCCTTTTAACAATATCCGCTTTTACCCTCACGTGCAGTTTTATAATGGACAACCTTTTATACTCACGCTGTCTCATGTAACATTATAATCCGGATGTATTTGTTAGAACTCCATTTTTGTTTTGATGTTTGACTTCGAAGGAAGTCGTCGAACCACTAAAGCTTTCAAGTCCGTTAATTGCGTTTCAACAGACTTTAATAGCGGCAAATTCATACCCTTAGTTTCTTGCATCCAGAATTTCTTACATCAGTGTTGAAGACTTCGTGAATATTTCGTGTCCTTTTTGCTAGATCACTCTAAGAAGTTTACATTACTTATTTCTCGCGTTGTGCTCCTACTTATTGTTCAGTATTAAGGTTCAAAAATATTCTCACACTATTATTGTATGTAATAAATAATGGACAGATTATTGAAGTCATAAAGATTTCTAAAAATAGGATTTCACTAGTTTATTTTTTCATGTTATCATTTCCTCAGTTGTAGTGAATATATTTTATTGTAGTAGTTTATGTCAATTTGATCAGCTCTATATTATATTCTTCCTTGCAAACATGTGTTACTGCAACTTCTCGCAAAAATCTTAGATTTCATTTTGGCCAGTGATGATTCTCGACATTACATAATTTGTCATATATTCGTTTACAGATTCTTCGTATTACCGATTGCATTTTATTAAATTGTAAATGAGGTAGATACATTGCGTACCACTCTGACCCAGGTGTTCACAATACGTGTGCTCCTACAACTACTTCTAATAGGTGACCCTGTCGTAAATGAACTAACGTCACGATTCACTCGATGTGTCTGTCGCCTTGACGTGGGCGCATTCTTGTGGAGCACTCCCCCAGCAGTGCTGCGTGCGGTGGCGCACCTGTGGGCGTGCGGGCGTGACGCCCCCGCCACCCCCAGTTCGACGTGGCCGTTGGGCACCTGCCCTGTTCCGCGCCCGCCGGTGCCGCTGGCCGTTCCCACGCGTAATTAGCGCACCTGCCACCGCATGCGCAGCACCTGCGCCCGCGTCCGTTGCGGCAGCGGCGCACACTGAGCATGCGCGGGCCAACCGATCGTTAGCCCAGTGGGCGGCGGCGGCGGGGAAAGCGTTTTCGCCCTGCATGTGGGAGCGAGGGGTCCTTAAATGTTGTGCAATGTTCCCTTGAGATTTACCAAGCTGCGGTGGATGTACATACGTGATTTTGGGAAAAACAAATATTGGATTCATTAATTAAATTTTCATGGTTGAAAAAGGAATTCAATGAAATTAATTTTTGCGATGTTAAGCCTATATAATTAACATTTTGAGAACGAAACGGAATCAGGAGGGTACCAAAATTCTACTCTTATGATTTTACGGGCTTGGTATCTAATATATCACATCTTGCCTTTTACTTTTACGAAATGGTAATCAACTAGACATTTTCTGAGAATCAAAGAGAAATAGATCAATTTTTTTTAGCCACATCCCTCACATCCTATTTATAAGGTTGCAAATGTACATTTGAAACTGTGGGGAACATTTGTTAAATATTGTGGTAAACCTCGACCGCTGAAGTAATTATAGTATCTGGTTTTGGCAGATTGTGTCCTGAGACGCATTTAATAGCGTGTCCGTTCGATAGGGTGGTCAATATGACTTGACTTTTCTCTTTCGAGATATTTGCCTTCAATTATAATCACACTTATGTGACGTAAACGTACTTCAAAAGATTACAGATAAACACACAACTGAAACACGTGTTATCGTTTGCACACCTGCTTTTTTTCCTGAATAATGAGTACATACATCTAACTAATTAGAACTCAGTGCACGCTATTTTACAGTTTTTCGCGTGTATCTTTGTCCTTCCATTTTTCCATAACCGTTTCACGTCGCCTTAAATGTTCTCCGACCTATTTACTTACTATTTTTCCTCCCCCAATTTTTTCTTATCGATATTCTAATTTCATCTGAATATGGTTGTATAAATGTTTAACGGTATGTATGTATTTATTCCATTAGATTTCCACCTCAGTCACTTTCGAACATTTTTTCCGGCATCATTCGTCCTTTTCTCCATTGCATACCTCATTGTTCTTCTGAGCTCATTTTCTCCTTTAAGCCTTCCTATCCCCTCGCTTTTCCTCAATTTCCACCCCTTCCTCTTTGCGTTCCTAAATTCTCAATCCCAATCGCCCTCGTTCCTTCGCTCCCTCTCATTCCTACCCGCCTTCTCTCTCCTCTTCCATCGGTGGCTGGTGCGCGGGGGCTGCGGCGGGCGCCGTGCCGGGCGGGCGGGCGGGCGTGTATTTTCGCCGCCGTTGTTTGTTTGCGCGCGCATAATTGTTCATATCCGCGCGGCGCGGCCGAGTGGTGCGCGAGCAAACAGCGGTAAATCTGCCGCCGCTGCGCCTTTGCGCCGCCGCCGCCGCGCGCCTGCGCAGCCTCGCGCCCTCCGAGTGGATCGAATGAAATTCACCTACGGCATTAGGCATCACCAACACGACGCATTTCTATGGCGTTTATTTCCCGATATTTCAGTTGCAATGGGATTGAAAAACACGGGAAATACTGTTAATTTGATGTGTCCTTCACAAAATTTAGTGTACTGCCACTTTTTTTCATATCGTTTTGATTTGTTTTGTCTGTAAAAAAAAAATTGAGTGTGGTTGATGTAATTAATTATATTTATTGCTTTTTAGTCGCATGGGTTCAAATTACTGTTTTGGATGAAGTTAATTTCAGCAACCCCCAACGCAAATCTACAGTAAGGTATTCCTTACTTTTACTATTAACACCAGACTTTTTTCTGATTACCTTTATTGTTGTCTTACTTTATTTATTTTCGGATGAATGTTATTTTAATTTTGTTTCAATGTTTCATTTAACAATTTTCTTCACCGGCCATCTTCATTGAATTGACGAAGTCTTTAATGTTTAGTTATCACTGATGAACGGATTCCCGGGTTAATGCATCTTTTCTTTGGTGACTTGAAACTGAATGAAACGTTGACAGAAATTTGAATCATGAAAAGGACGTTATTTTAGTACGTGTTTATTTTGCACGAAATTGCACTTTTTGGGGGTACTGCACGATATTGCACGTTTTAGGTAATGCTGCCTAAAAATTGTACATTTTGGGATTTTATTGGACGAATTTTCGAGTTTCATAGTTTTATTGCATAAAGTATAATTTTTATATTATCAACTTTTTTAATTTATCTTTTTCAAAGGTTTCTTTTAGGAAAAAAGTTTTTAATATAACCCACCAGTGCATTCGGGTGAACCTTAAAACCGAATGTCGTTGAATATGTATTCATTCTGCGTTTTGTTACCCTATGAACTGAGTGTCTGATGATGCCTATTGTCTAAATAAAATGACTGTTATTGCACCAGGTATTAGGTCCGCGGCCCTTGGTTGCGGCCGCTCAGCAAACGCTATGTTGGGGGTCTATCTGCCCAATCGGATCATATACCCGTTTTGTCAGTCTCTGCTGAACTTACCAACACAAGAAGCGTGCGGGAGTCACATTTGACTCTACGTCCGGGTGTGAAGCTTAACCACAAGCTGCACTGCTTTCTAATTCATCGAATTTCTCGGAACAGACGTTGCCCTGGAAGGTTCAAGAGAGAATGAACGAAGCTTTTAGCAGCGGTCACGTACGTCACAGTGAGGTTCGACACACAGACAAGTATAAATTAAATGTAGAACGAAGTTTTTCCTGTCTGAACATATATTAGTTGATAGATAATATAATTTCTCAAAAATAATTTGGAAATAAACATAAATGTAAATTATAATGAAAACGAGTACGGACATTTCTTCTGTAACTTAATTATTTTCAATTTCCGAATATATATTTAAATTTTTCAATTTTTGTATTTCCTTTTTTGTTTTTTTGCTATTTTAATTTTGTGTGCGAATAATATTTAAAATGTTAAATGTGGTATGTTTAAACAATATGTACAAACTTAATTATAATAATACTAAAATTATATTTCATTCGCTTTAAATATGTCATTCAGAATATAAAAATAAGGTGGTAAGTGGATTAACTGGAGTTTTTAGGCTACATAACACGGTTTTACAAAGTCATGACATTTTATTGCATGTTTTTGCACGTATTAGTGTTTTACTGCATGAAGAGTCGGTCTTTAGTTATCACGTATTATTCACTGACATTTGTGATTCGGTCTTTAGTTATCACGTATTATTCACTGCATTTGTGTTTGAGAGTTTCATAAAACTTGGGTTACGGTTGTCTCTTACCCGTTTGTTAATTGCAATCAGAAAATCAAGAGACAACATTTTAATCATGGAAATGGAAACATACGTTTTGTTACAGTTGTTAATGTAGGTTAAACAGCCTAATTAAGAGTTGGTAATGAACAATGAGAATACAGTGGCCACTAATCTAAAAATAGTTCTTTGCTAGTATCACCATGATTATATAAAAATGTCAGGGCATGATGAATACTTATTTTTGAGGATAGACGGGGTAAGCGGTATAGCCCTAACGTCCTACCCTTTCATAGGAAGATGTTCATAGTGGGGTTTGTTGTTGGCTTCCAGTGCATGGATAATGTTAGGAGTCATTGGGTAATAGATGCGAAATAATTGACGTTTGATGGTTCAGATTGAATGGAACCAGCTACCACAGCTCAAGAGAAGCAGACCACCCCAGAACATTCTGAATACATATATGACGTGCATAGGATTTGAAACCGCAACCTTCGGGTTCGCGTACAAGGACATTTCTGCAAGCAACTGCGCTTCCGAAGCAGTTCCTCTGCATAACACTAGAGCCCCTAAATTCATATAATAGCACATTTCTGGCAGTGCACAGTGCTCCACTTGTTGCGGAATTTAATGCCGTGTGTGTTGAGAAACACCGATTTACCCTAAATCAACATTGATGTAGCACAAACTCTGTCATGCCGTGAATTTTTAACATTTCCCCCCAAGTCGTATATGCTACATGGCGGGGCTATTTGGAAAGAAGTAATTAAATGACGGTAGCCGTTGAGGTTGCGCTACTCCCTTATCTAGGACCACTAGAGAGATGTTCCTAGATTGCTCTGACGGCAGAGTACTCGAGACTATCTGCTGGGGGAATTCGCTAAGGTGACCTGAGCAGGTGCGCGTTCGCTGCATGCATTGTGCTCCGGCGCCCTGGAGCATGTCGCTCGCACTCGCTCCTGCCCCCTCCCCTGCGCGCTCACTCACTCGGCCACTTCACCCGCCGACACATCGCAGCGCGGGGCTTCTCCGCCCACGCTCCTGCCTTTGTTGCTGCCCCGCGAGGGAGGGGGAGTTGAAACGCCGCTCTTGAGTGCGTTGGATGGCGCTTATTCGTCAAGTGCGTTACGCAACATAACTGCAGTTCTATAAACATATTCCAACAAATTTGGAAAAGCCTCAGTGAATCTGACTTTTGTGGATGGAGGAGTGAAATAAATGTTGTTTTACATACTTTTTTTAAAATATTAAATCAATATCTACTTCTGCGTATGTGAATCGACACGAAATACTATTTCGCCTGTAAAATATGTAATATTATTTTTGGTGAAGACGTGAGGAGAATCCTTCCACACTGCTACACTGATTATTTTCTGTAATTGTAAATCATTTTATAATGAATTGACTAAGTAAAGGAATTTCAATATTTCTAATGAAACATCCTTATTTGATATATTACAACTTTCGCGATGATAGATATCATGAGAGAAGCCTACATAATCTAAAAGTTGCATTATGAGCTTTCTGAATTATTGGTATTGTAAGGGCTGGGTGGTGGTTAATGAATTTAGTGGTCAATACTAGTCTCCTGTAATATAATAACTGTTGAATGACCAAACAGGAAATGTTTAGATAAGAGCAGTCATGCTTGTTTGACGCACTTATTAGCTAGTAAAAAGCTAGTTAATTGTGGATAAAGCGAGTGGAAACTTGATCATTTCACTCAAACGAAATGCGGTTAGCAAATCAATATATCGCCATCCCTTGAATGAATATGCGGTTCCGGACTGTGTTCGGTAGCCGCAACGGATCTAAAATGTTCATTGGATCTTGTTCGCGGTTAAACGATTATCAATTTCTTCACTTTTATAAAATATGTTTTCATTAGATGTGCTATAAGAAATAATTTATTTTCTAACAAAAAAAATTAATTAGGTCTATAGTGACCGTGTTACTGATTTTAATCGTCATGCATTTTCAATAAAACAAAGTTTCTTCCCGTGCATATATTTGGACATTTTTTAAGGAATTTTCGCATTCATTATATCTAATAGTTAATTAATTTATTATTTGTAAATTGTAATTATTTAAGTACAAAGACCTGCAGATATGCAGACATATGCAAATGCAGATATATTGTAAATATCGTTAATATTTGTAACAATGTGTAAGGTTCGCTGAACTGGTTGTTCTCTGAAAAAGTGAATCGCGGACGTTCATCAGTAGTTGCACCTACCCCAAGCGATACCTGGATGATGTAGTATACGAGGTGAATAGAGTGATAACTTTACGAGACCCAACACCGAAGAGGCAAGGAACCTACGTGCATGCCCACGGCAGAATTAGTCGAAAACCCTGGCAACCCAACCAGCTTGAAGCTGTAATGTGTTTGTGTCCATTGCAGCGGGAGGTGGCTGCAGTACGTAATCGCTCGTCCGCAGCGCTCGTTCTCACCGCGTGTGGTTGGGCGCCTTCGAGCATTTGTGCGGCCTCCGCCTGCTTCCGGACGTCGCCCGAGCGCCCGCCAGGAATTCGACCGGAGGGCGAGGAAGGGCTCGGAAAAAAATTGTTCCGGTCGACGGCGGCCGCCCTTCGCCCCGCCCCTCCCCTCCCCACTCTGGGAACATCGTGTGGGTGCTCCGTTGTTTCCCGTTGTCATCACGGCTCCTTTCGCGGCCTCGCTGTGCGAGCTTGAAGCTAAAGCTTACTCCGTATTCTGTGTTCTTGAAAGTTTATTCTATCCTTTTTACATCACATATCCTGGACCATTCTGCAAACTCGCGTCCTAAGAACGTTCTGTTCCCTCTTGTTTTTCTGTCCTTTGCATTTCAGACACTTCAATGTTTCTTTTCTTTCGACCTTTGCGACTGAACAACCTACCGCATTCTTTGTACGTTAATCCAGTCTGCTGCATGCCATAACTTTTTAATTATTATTGTTTGAACTTAAGAAGTTCTGCCTTTTTTTTTTTTAAGAATTTTGAACATACTAATAAGTTTCGATTGGTGGTGTCAAGTTGGATCATCGTTCAACAAGACATAACCTTTTCTTTTATTAGCATAATTAAATGGATTACGGTAGTGAAATATTTTTATTGACATCAGTTTGAATTGTGTGGGTACATCGGCTTCAAAAAGGAGCGGAAAATATTCTCCTTGCTATGTGTGTACGTCTTGGTTAAATGCCCGGCCAAATTAAATACTCCGACAAGTCCCACCCTAATAATATTCTGTATTCGCTCAGCTAGACAAAGATACGAGTAAAGATGAAATGAGCTTTGTGCTGTGGGTGACAGGCGGCGAAAAAGAGTCTAAAAGTACTTGAGAGAATTCAGAGGGGTTGGTAGCATTTGGCGTCCTAGCGGTGAAACATTCCAATCTTCCCAGCTATTCAGCCCATATCGTCCGTGAGCGAATGGGCACATTTCTAGAGACGTGATATTAGATAACAACACGGACATAATGTTATTAGTTTCATTGGCGTCGGAAGCCGGAAACAGTCATCGCCGGCGATGGCGCTTGGGGAGGCCGGTGGCGTGCAGGGGGATATTGAAATTCCGTCGGAGCGGGCAGCGCCAACGCGGGCGGCGACGCCGCGTTCCCAGAGCGGCGGCAGGACACCTGGCGCCCTCGCGGTTCCCACAGCGCCGCGACGCCGCGCGGCCGCCCGCCCCACCGCCCTCGCCGCCACCTGGCGCCGCCGCCGCCGCCGCACCGGCCCAGCGGTGACGTCACACTTCCGCCGCTTCTGGGTCGCCGCCGGCCACGCCATGCCCTGCGACGCGCGCTCGCTCCTCCAATTCGCGTTTTGAGGCTTCCTGCACACACGTAGTACCTGCCACTTACATGCCAAATGTTTGCCTGCTAAGTGAATGTTCATTTTTCTGCCATAAGATTTTTTTCTGATAGATTTGATTAATAGAAAAATGGGAATGGGATAATGTCGAACGAGACTCACTTTAAAATATCAGCCATAATACAGAAAATTATCTGTGTGAGGAATTCAGCCATTGATACAAGGAAATGGAAGACATGAAATACTTACTACGTGAGAAAACGCGACTTCAATATTCAGAATAGAATAGAATAGAATATTTATTTTGCTACTTAGGAATATTTACAATACTTCCGGTCGTAGCGGTTTCTAAGGAACTACTAAAAAGACACAAAACAAACATCGAACAGCACTGCTGCAGGTAATTTGTTCCATTTTTTTATCGTTCGATTTACAAATGAGAATTTACCTACATCTGTTCTGTTTTCTTTGCCGAATTTTGAAACCATGATCATCCCGCGCGACGTAAGTTGGTTTTGATAGTCTTTGCCCGTACTTCACTCCACGGACGATCCCCTCTTATTGATTTGAATAATGCACAAAGACGCGATTTCTCGCTGCATTTTTCCAAAGGATCCCACGATAAAAATTCAGAATTTGAACGTCCTCTCCTAACAAATTTTGCGGTATATGTTTGTACTTTCAAGGAGATTTTATTTCCCCTAAACGATAAGGGTCCCAACATATGGAGCCAAATTCTAATATCGGACGTACTAGAGACGTGTACCCTAATTCCCTTAATTTTCGACTTCCTTTTCTAAGTATTCTAATTACAAAGTGTAATGTCTTCCACGCCTTTTTCACTACATAATTTACGTGTTCTGACCAACCCAGATCCTCATTCTTCCCAAATATTCTTTCAGCGTCACTGAACCTTATGTCAAGATCTGATCGGTAACGTACTCTGTCCGGAAAAGGTTAAAGAATGGCATTTTAAATATAACGAATTTTTTCACATATTTCCGACTTTTTCTTAAATATTTTATAAAAAATAAGTACATAAATCCATACATATTTTGCTATTTTTATTGCAATAAATTCATTTGAAATAATGTGAAGCACTTCCACTCACAATTGTAATAATACTTACAAGTCGATGAAAATGTCCATATTAACGGAATGATAGGTATTAAAAAAATTACATTGAGTAATTTTTAAAAAACAAGTGAATACACCAAAATAAACTTAACGTCAAATTAAACAGCTCACATAGCACTATCTATTAGAAAAATTTGAAGAAAAATTTGGAGCCATTTTTTAGCTAATTTACACAGAAAACGGTTGTGTTTTCGGGAAACTTTATTTGACATTATTTAAAGTACAACTTCGGAAAGCAATATAATAATGTGAAGAAATTTCCTTTAATGTAACTATTACCGACGTTAGAGAAGTCAATTCATATTTAATTTTTTTTAAAAAAACAAAAGAATAGAGCAATATGGCGTTTATGTCATGGTGTAGGGTTCGTTTGACACTAACCCTACCATAAATTTAAAGAAAAAATTTGGAGCCATTTTTGAGAAAATTTTGAAATTGTCCGGGTGGCTTCATGTAAAGTACCCCCAAATTTTAAAGAATGTTCCTCAAAATTTCAAAGCTTTAACTAGAGCCAGATCGACTGAGGATTCTTCAATTTGGAAAAGATCGTACGTGTGGTTTAGGCGCTAGCAGTGTTGACGGACGGGCAGACGTTTTGAAAAGAACCACTTTTTCGGTATCAGGGGACCCTAAAACGTGTATTTCTCGAAATCGATTTTCCGGTGCATTACATAACTTTTTCTATACTACGTATATTACTCCGTATATAGGTATGTATACAGAGAAGTAAAAACAATACTGGTCACTAGAGATTCCGCACTAAGCAAACGTCTGAAGTTTTGGTAATAGAAAAAAATGCAGTGTTCTTTAGTGTTTTCTGTAGATATACATCACACGTTTACGAAACATACAGCACTAGTGTATTTTGTTCCACGGGAAATTGATTATGCAAATGCTTCTACCTTCCCGAATGCGTGGTCTGGACTGGCATCAAGGCCCTGGGCAGCCTCGTTAGAGTATTTGTTGAAGTACGTCAGAGGGACGCGGCAAAGGACTCGCAGGCCAGGCGCAGACGCCGCTCGCGGCCGCCGCAAAGAATTTACGTTGCTATGACTTGTTTACGCGCGCCGCCGGCGAATGTGGGCGCTCGTTCCGCCTTGGAGAGCGAGCGCCGCCCCGCCCCGGGCCTGCCTCGGCCAAGCCGTCGGAATCTTTCTGGAACGCGAGAGCCCGGAGGAGACCCGGAATAAAGTGTTTTACAGGTCTCGTTACCTAGGAAGAGAAATTGCCTCCGTAGTAATGGAATTTTTCAACAATTAATGAAATGTATAATAACTGAAAATTTAGTTTCGAAGGTTTATTTTAAAATGTTGTTCGAGACGTAAATAACGCGACAATGAGAACATTAAGTGGACTGTATTGAAGTGGTATTAGCCTATATTATTCTGTCCTTCAAATGTGATTTTGTTTTAAAGATCCGACATGAAATATGCAGGAACCGTCCCTTACGTTACAAAGGATATCTAGGTTCCTAGCGAAGGTCATCGATTATGTCATACTGGATAGAGTTTTTAACAAATATACTGATTTATTAAATACGGGATTATATCGAATTCATATTAAATTAATATGAAGTCCTAGTCCTTGCCATGAAGATAGTGCGAAATTTAGTTTTCTTACGATCTTATTTAGTGTCTAAATTATTTTCCAATTTTCGCGCAAATTTGAGAGAATTATTACATTTACTTCCCGTTTATGATGAAATGTAAATTTATACATAACCATTTCGGATGAAATGTAAGTAAAATTTGAACCCAAATTGTTATAAATTACGAGTGTTTATTACAAATTTGTTTTTGTAATCCAATAAGTCATTTGGGAGTCCGTCACATTCAACGTTTGATTTAATGCTAGTACGAGGCGTTTGTTATTTTTTACTTCTCATATGTTCAGCAGTCATTCTCTGTTTATGATGTAGTTTTTATCGTCTTTGGCATCGCCATATGAATTCTCATTTGCATTTCCGCCAGTGTTTGTGCCACCTCATTCATCTCCATTCAGAACACTCCCATGTCACTCACAACCAACATGAGACTTCGCTCTGAATTTCTTCCATCCCGTCCATATGTTTCCTTGCCAAGACTCAGAGCAGCCTCTACCTTCCCGCATTACCTATTTCATCAAGAGGTTTCCTCGCTCTGCAACTCTCCTCTCATCCCTTCCTGTTTCATACGCGACATCGCAGAGCTCACTCGTCCCCTCTCCCTCACGTTCACAGTCACTTCTCTCTCCTCTCTTCCTCCCCTCTCTCTCCTCCTCTCTCTCCTCTCTCCCTCTCCTTCTCTCCTCCCCTCTCTCCCTCTCCCTCCCTCTCTCCCTCACCTCTCCTCTCTCTCCTCTCCCTCCCTCTCTCTCCTCTCCTCTCTCTCTCCTCTCTCCCCTCTCTCCCTCTCTCTCTCTCTCTCTCTCTCCCTCTCCCTCTCTCTCTCTCCCTCTCCCTCTCCGGGCGGAGAAAAAGCCACCCGGGAAAGGATATTGCACATCAAGCGCATTGCGCCCGCTCGTGAGCTTTTTTACGGCGGCATGAAATTAATTTCGACATTTCGCACGGGAAATGACGTGGCCTCTTGCGGCGGAAATGGACAAGCGAACACTTGTCTTTCTCTCCTCCTGCTTCTTGTCTTTTTCTTTCGCTCGCGCCCGAGCAGCCTCTCTGCGTCCGCGCCGCTCCCGGCCGCGATCGCGTTGATAGGCCGAGCCTCCACCCCCGCGTCGTTGCCTCCGGAGGGCATACATCACGCCGGGTGGCTGTCCGAGGAACGAGACGACCGCCGCCGTGTTGGCGTGGGCTTCAAGTGCCCCGTTGTTGGTGTTGCAGGCGTGTTGCTAACGTCGTGTCTTGTCGAGCTGTGAATTCAACAGGTGTCATTCTCGGGAAGTAGGATTTGCGGTGTGATTATGATGTCATTGTTTTACCTGAGTTTAGTAATGTTTTTATTATTTTCTTCGCATGTGTAAACGTCCTGGTGTTTGTGAGACGTTTGCTTCAGAAACTGCTTTTGATCAACAATTTTCCTTTAATCCCCGGGGAAACAACTGGATATATTATTTAAGTGAATATTTTTTTTAGAGTTATTTGAAAATGCTATTGCTTTACCGAACGTCAAAGAATTTTATTTAGAGATTAGGAGGTGAAGCTGAATGCAATAAAATATTTACTGTGATAATGACGGGCAATTCTCGGATTTTGAATGAAATTGACTGGCGTTTCTTTATGGTTTGTCACTGTTAGTTTGATACACTTCTTCAATAAGAAGTTATAGCCCTGTTTCACGAATCAGAAGGATAGTGTTACTACGTTGCCTGTATGTGTTTATTGTTTAGTCGTACAATAGTGCACCGGAAATACAAGTTAGTTCCGTACGACCATCATGTGTATAAACATTAACTGATTATCATCACTGACCAGTTGTTTAACAGTTGAACCAGAATATATAATGAATCGTGCTAGAGAAAAGTAAATTTGTTTCAAGGAAATAGTGTTATTTTACAAAATACAAAAGTGCACACATCGCCCAGAAACATAAGATACACTTCAATCATGCTTCACTACCGTTATTTCAACTCTACAGTACTACTCTAACTCTGCATCCACTAGACGTTCGTTATATTTATATGTATGTATGTATGTAATTTCAAAGCAAATCATATTTTCCGTGCTGCCAGAATTGTGGTTTCTTGATATTATAAAACTTCCAATTTCTGTCACTAAAGAAAAGTTTGTGTAATATTGCATGTTTAATTTCTATCTTAATAAGTGACATTTCAGCAAATTACTCATTCGTCTCCATTTTCCATTTATTATTCCGTTTACTTTAATCGGTATACTTAATTTTCAATTTTGAAAAGCGATTTTGTAATTTGGAGGGTCATTATAGCAAACAAATTTTCTGTGTTTGAAACTTTCAAGATGATACTAATTACGATCGTTTCCAGTAATACGTCCCGTCGAGTCAAACTTCATATTTGGTAACCCCGCTAAACTTTCTCACGTTTCTTGTATTCCCAGCAATTCAACATGTTAAAATGAGGCTCTCGAAAAAGTTAGCAAAATCAGATGCGTAACAAAATGACTTCTCTTTTCGCGATGTTTCTTTTCTCGTAATTCATAGGGCAAATTTTCTAAGTTTTTACTCGATTAATGCATGCACATTTAATGGATTATTAGAGCAAATAAATCTGTAGTCATAAGACAAGTTCGTCCCCAACTCCCCCCATCTCCGCCACTTTCTCCACTCCCCCCGTGCTGCAGCCTTTTGTGCGGTCGAAGACTCGAGAGCCATTCACACGAGCCGCCGCCTCCGCCGCCGCTGCTGCTCCGTCGGGCAGCCGGCGCGGCGCGGCGCGGCAGAGCGCGTGGACCGGCTTATGTATGCACGCGGCGGCGGCCGTTCGCTATTGTCCTTCGCCGAAGACGCTTCGGGTCGGAAATGAATGAAATTCTTGTCCGCGCGCCCCGTCGCCGAGGGAGGGAGATGCACGCGGTTGGCCGCTGCCCAATGCGTGCGGACAAAATAAAATGAAATAAGGGCCAAGGTGCGTAGGCCGAATTCCCCTCAAGCGTCATCCATGAAAAACGTCCTCCAAACGATTGCAATTTTTGACGCACCTTTCCTCCGTATGTCAGTACTGTTCTGAATAGCTATAACCTTCTGTGAATGTATCCCCATCCTTAAAAAAAAATAATTTTGATATTTATACTGTATATTGTAACTGTATATTGAGTTAACAATATTTTCAAATACTGGGTTTCGTTTTTTGGATATTTATTTGGAGATTTCGAATTTAAATTGCGCGTTCGTCAGTGAACTTCCTCTCATCCTGACTGAATGAGTTCCATATTTCGAAACCTCTTCTTGCCATATTTCAGAATTTTACTCCCTTAAAATTTTCGATTCGAAATAAGAAAGCCCCGAATAAATAATATGTACCAAACCTTTCTAGGGCATCATCTCAGCTCATGGGCTAACATTGACCCAAATTGAAAAAGTATGATTAAATGTTAAATGTTTACTTAGGATTTGGCAAAACTTTAGCCGCAACCCCCTCTCTCTCTCTCTTTTTCTCTCTCTCTTCTCTTTGTCTCTTTCTCTCTCTCTCTCTTTCTCTTTCTCGCTCTCTCTTTCTCTCTCTCGCTCTCACACACACACACACTCACACGCGGGGGCGAGGAAGAGATGAAACTGAAAGACAAGACCTCATATTTCTAGATCATGTGACATTTTAAGGTACATAGTACTTAAACTGTATCCACATTGTTGAATCTGATATAAAGAAGCGGTACATCAAGGGATAAGAACATTCGCATGTTTTCAAAAGCGACACTAGATATGCCCGCCGTTTTCCACGACGCTTCGAAAACGACTACTTGCCTAGATGTACTGAATGATGCATTCGATCTTGCGCAACTATGCGTGGAATAATGTGTATCAATGTCAATGGAACTGGACGTGTGGAGAATAAATTACCGAATGAAATTTCGTGGTTAATTCTGAATTTGAAAGAAAGAAAGAAACACGCAACTCTCATACCTTTTTTCTCATATCTCATTTCGCATCAGGTATCATCCATGATGTAACTTTTTCCAATACAACTAGGACCATGAAGCCTGAAAACGAATCAATGAATACATAAATATACAGAGGGCTTCTTCAGCTCTGAAGACCTGGCTTTCAGCGGCCGAAGACAATGAAGTCTTAATTTAGAATTACGACATTAATTTTAATATTATGACATTAATGCATATTACCTCGAATAGGTTACAGACAGTATTCATTATTTGAAAATTTCGAAAATGAAAGCATCGGTACCTCTTCTTAGGACGTTGCGATTCTCCAGACTGCAATGCTTGCCCTGCCCTTAACCCCCGTGCCTAGGTTGGGGGGGGGGGGGCGGTCCGTGAATGCGTGAATGGCCGCATCACAATGGCTTCTGTGCAGCCCATCTGCAGGGCAGGCGCGCGCGCGAGCACGAACGCGACGGCGGGCCCGGGGCCGTCCAACAGGTTATGGGGGTCTTCGCGGACCGCCCCCTAGGGCGCGAAGGGCCTCTAAGAGCCCCGAGGGCCGCCGAGGGTCTCTTCAAGAGCTGGCGGACCCCGCCCACCGCGTGCGGAACTCGTCAGGCGACACCAAACTTCCGGCGCGGGCCCGTCGTCGCCTCCCGTGCCGCGTGCTGCGCCACGCCCCTCCGCTCCCCGATTGTGCCCAAGGAGCCTCCTGCGGCCCCAGGTGAGCCGCGGGGAGGGGGTGGAGGAGGGCTAGGGCAACCAACTGTGGCTTGGTGGGAAATCGCAAATCTTCATCCCATGCCATACTGAATGCAACTTTGGTTTAGGCTCGCAATTTTCATTTTTATTTTAACAGCTCCATTTAAGCAAAGTCAATAGGAAATTCTTCAAGTTTGGCGAGCTAAACTTTTGTAGGTCCTACTGATATTGGACCATACGAGCTCAAGTTCATGATTATCGTGATGAGAAGATTGAATTTTTCGGAGAATATCATTAGTTTCAATAAATATTCAGAGGGCCGCCGAATTGAATAGAGTTGCATTTTACCTTATCTTATTATTATCATCAATCCTTTCATTGCTGTTCCTTTGGGTGTCACATACCCAAGAAATAATGATAAACTGAAGTGTTGAGTCTTCACTTTTGCGTAATGAGTAATTTAGTTTGTTGAGAGATATTCTTGAAGAGTCTTCTCTCAACTCTAGGATCTGTCTTCCTTCTTACAAAATTTCTTTACTTAGTGTTCGTTCTTTAGAATGATTACAGAGGGTTTTGAAGCAGCCTCTGGCTTCAGTTACATAACGTTAGCATATCCACTATAAATTGCAAATTCCTGCTACTTTACCTCATCGCTCCCTGGAATTCAATCCCACCCTCGTCCCTAGCCCGCAGGAAACCCCGTGGGGGAGCTTCGGCGACTTCCTGAGCGGCGGTCTAAGTTGGGCCTACGCGCTGGCCCGAGTTAACCTCGACCAGACACCCCGGTGTATTTGGAGAGAAAATGCCGCCATCCGCGCGATTCGCCGAACGCTCCTGGCCCCGCCCTCGCCGCCCGGATGCCGGTCGCAGGTGGGAGCGTCTGGTCCACCGCCCACGCGCCCGCCCCGCCCCGCCCCGCCCAGCCCAGTCCCAGCCCAGCCCCGCCCCGCCCGCCCCGCCCCGCCCCACCCCACCCCACCCCACCCCACCCCACCCCACCCGCCCCCCCCGCCCCCCGCCCCGCCCCGCCCCGCACGCAGACCTGCGCAGCGTCAGGCAGCCCGCGCTCTGATTACGAATGGGTTGCGAACGGGCCACTTTCAACGAACTCTTGGTGGCGCTTTTTCAGTATGCTGATTATTACCCTGTCTGAGATTTTTGTACACCTCGCGTAATTGATGATTGGAGCTTGTGCAAGCTTCGTTTCTCAAAGGTCACGTTTACGAATTCTGCCATGTGGATGCACGTCCGCTGTCTTTGCCTGCTCTGGATGGTGGAGGACCATCCTTTGTGTCTCTCAGCATCCAAGAATTTTGCTAGTGGTTTGTTGGGATGATCATTGTATTTGTTATCGTAATTAATCTGTTAGTAATATTAGAGACGAATGAAATTTCGAATGATCAATAATTCATTAAATTTGTTTTGACTGTTATTACTGAAACAGCACAATTGAACATAACCTGCGAAACAAGTACTATAACCAAAATTGTAACGGTATTTACCTGGCAGGATCGCGCGATTCATCTGCAGACTATTTCATTTCAAACAATCTCGCAATAATCGGAACACTTCGGGCGACTACAGCAGCTTAAACAGGAGGAAAACAGTGTGGACGTACTCTTCATTAAAGTGTGGTTTCGCGGCAACCCTCGCCATGGGTTCGATCTGAGCGCGGCCTGGCCGCCAGCCGGCAACGAACTCTGCGCCGCCGCCGCCGCATTGATCTGGAACCGAAACTACCCCATCCAGTCAACTCAATCTCGGTTAACTCGCGCGGTAATTGGCTTCCCAGCGGTGTGTTTAGGACCTCTCTAAAGCTCGTACTGACGCCGCCTCCACCTCGCCTCTGGCTGATTATCCCCGCCGATTCTCGTGAAACCATACCGCCACCGCCCCCGCTAACACTTGGCCGTAACTACTTGCCTCGCCGTTGTCTCTCACATCAATACGGTGCCAACTGCATTGGCGACCTCCGCACTTCGTCGCCGTTTCTGTACGCATCTCGTTACATACTGCGTTGCTCATTTTGTGCCCTATTGCCTTTTCCATTTTCGGCGACGCTGTATGCACTCATCTGGGTGCTGGGTGGAAAAGCGTGTGATAGCGATTTATTCCGAATGAATTTAAATATTTTAATTTTTCAAGTTATTCCAAGGGCGAAAGTAAATCGATTAATATAATCTGGCATCTACCGTTAAAATTAACTGGGAACAAATGCTTGTACGTCCCCTTGGGTGGCTTCACAATGCACAATATTTTATTAGTCATTGACAATATTTCATTACGTTTCAATCAATTAGTAGTTTTCATTTTAAGAGTTTGCCGTTTTACCTGTTTACTCCACTTGTGAACATCGTACCAAACCTGTCACTGTTTATTATCTCCACGAACGAAGCTAAAAATAAACGTTGACAGCATTTACCATGTCAAATAAGGCCTTTTGAACTTATCTCTCTTAAGTCTGAATAATGCTTAATTTCTCCTTTGCCCTCTTTGCAATTTCATCAGAACCATCGCCTTCATTTCGTCAGCGCCAACCCCCTGTAACAACCACCACCACCACCACTACTGAATAACTCCCGCTGCGGTACTTCCCACCTCTGTGGAAGCGCGATTTCTGCGAGGCCCCGTAGCGGGTGCCAGGCCAGCGTTGAAGGGCTCTCAGTAATTGCGCCCAGAGGGCCCGCCGCCCCCTCCGCCCCCACCATTCGGCGTTATTGCCGCCTGGAGGCGCTCGGCGTCGCACGGCGCGCTTGTTGCCAGGAGACGGCCGACAAAGCCGCTACTCCACCCGCTCCACCCGCCAACTCCCGGCAAGTTTTGAAAACTGATGAAAGCCTTTGCTGGACCCCACGGCGGGCAGCGGGGACGTTGGGGAAGGGTGCGAGGTCGGAAGCGGGGATGCGTAAACATTCGTCTTGCTCACATGTGTGATACGTGTTGGCCATTCCAATGGGATTGTTCAGAAATTGTATTTCGCTTCGCGGCTGATGTATTCGGGGCGTTTGAGTCGTGTCACATGAAAAGCAAATTGAAACCAGTGGTTCCGCGAAAAGAAAAAAATCTCATCATACAGTCTAGGACCTGCTCTTCATTTCTTTCGTGTAGTATTTACTAATGAATAATTACCAACAAATCTAGAAAAAGAGAAACACCGTTTGATCAAGTTTTGTGGGGCTAGGATTTTTGAAAAAACTAACCTTCACATTAATTGGAATCATGAAAAGGATCACCATGATGAAAGGAAAATAAAAATCATACCATTTTCATCGATTTAAAGAGTTATTCATGTCAAATTCGTAGAAAATCGAGTAACGTTGGTCCTGACTACTTAACAATCAATTTACGAGACGAAATAACGAATAGTAATTAGACAGTAATCTTGCTTTTTGTAAATAAATTAAAAATTGTATTCTTGCTACAACTGTCGGAGAGTGGATGGTGATGATCTTGTGTATGTTTTACTATTGGTTAAATAATTTTGGGTGGAAAATTATCTCTTTTAAATATTTTTTGCTGAAATTTCATATTTTTGCTGCGCCTTTATCCAAAAGTTTTTTGGGAATGACTTTTTTTTACTGGAATGGCATTATTCGTATGTTGTGAGTAAATGATATCTGGAATAGAAATGAATGCTTCTATTTTATTTTACGTGAAGTTTTGTAAATATGATACTTTTGTGTGAAGAAAATTAGTCTAAATCAAATTCACGCGAAACGTTATTAAGGAACGTGGACAGCATGGGGTCGCAGGGGAAAGCGATGAGTAGGTAACCCTGTGTGAGCAACGTCTCTGAGCAGCCGAGCGAGCGCCGGGTGATGGGCGATGGGCGAAAGGGCGTGCCCGGTCGGGGCGGGTCTCCGCCCCTCGCGGCAGCTTGCACCTCTGTTGCTCGGGCGCGGGGAGGGCGTGTAGGGCGGCAGCTGGGGCTGAGCCCCGCGCCAGGGCACCGCCCCTCAGAGCCAGCCAACGTGACGCACGCGAAGAGCTCGACCGACAGGCGTCGTCCCCTTCCCTGCTTCTCCCGCATTGTGGGGCGATCCATAGCGAGGCTCCCAGCGCGCTGCCCGTCCTCCCCTCGCGCTCAGGAGTGCGAATCCCGTGTCTCCACGTAGCATTCGACACGTTTCCTCAAGATTCTCCCTTTCCACATGTATTTCATTCCACTCCACCTTCATACCGGCTGAGTTTAGTTCAGAGCCAGGATTGCCGATGTCTCTGCAATACTAACCGGGAGGTCTTAGGGTTCGAGTCCCGACGTCGGTGAATTTTCGACGCTAGCTATAAAGCTAGGTCAAATTTGGCAGCTGACTGGAGAAGTTTCGGCACCGGCTACTATTATCAGTAGTTTTCCATGGTTTCTCCGCTCAACACCTGGTGAATGCCGGAATAGTTCACGAAGTTGATAATATATATATAAATTTTACAGTCGTAAAATAAGAAACAGTGTTCAAATTTAGGAATTAATTTAATTTAATCCATTGTCCATGATTTATTTTATTAATTAATTTTCCATCTTTCAGTCTTCCGCCCCTCTCAGTACAATAATTTAATTTTGGTGCAAACATTTATCATGAAATATTTGCATTAGATACGCTTATTAATTACGTACATACAAGTCATTGCCTCACTTCTCTGACATCACTTAGTTTGATTGAACGGGCCTGCAGGATGTCGATTGTCTTTCTGCGTTCTCTATCATAGAAAGCATTCCTTGAGTGTCAGCTATAGCAGTTATGGCGGTCATTGCCGATTGAACATTCGATTGACTGCTCCGGTGGATAAAAATAAAACCCAACAGACCAGCGGTGTACGCTCGAAGTAAAAGCAATAACAATGTTTATTTAGTTCATACTTCGTTGAGGACCTTTTGTTTTTTAGAATTTCAGATTGTTCCCAATCTTAAATATTTTTAAAACTATTTGTCAAGTGAAGAGATTGATTAAAGAGAAATGTTTAGTAGAGAACTATTGCCCAAAAGTTGCCTCATACGTCATTTAATACTTTTTTTTCGTTTAAATACCCAAAGTTTTTATTGGAAGTAAACTATGGTATCATTCTATTTTCTCAAGAGGTATAAAATTGACGTCTGAGGGAATGATTGAAAACAAGTCTTGAAATAGAACTAAATATGTTGTATGAGTAGAATTGCATTAGATTGTTGAAACGTTTTGATATAAGTATTTCTAAATTTTACTTTCGAAAAATACTATGCTGTATCGGCTGGATTTATGATGCCATTATCGCCACTTTCACTTGCGAACGAAATGTTCTGGTATCGTATTGTTTGCAAGATGTAGCTGTACGTCCGAGACCAAAGATTGGTTTCGTGAGGTGGGAGAATCATTCGGACATAGTTTCTGCTGTTTTTTGGTGCGCACTTGGGAGCACGCGGCCATTTTACGTGCCTCTCGCAAGCGGCCATTAGAAACAGTTTAGGGCGCGGCGGGACCCCCGGCGCCCAAACCGGTCGCCCAGCCGGGGCCGCGATGAGAAGATTCTCCTTCAGTCAAAAAGGTCGCTGTGAGACTTCATGCGCCGAAATGCTTAAACACTTCTTCTGCATTAGAGCACAGCAGATAGGAAATGTTGGGGAAGCAAGGAAATAAGTGTTTGGAGGCCACGTGTTTGATATCTTATTGAAGGTGTAGAATGATTTTTAGAGCAGAAAATCCTTCTTTTGAAAGAGAAGTAAATCAGTTCGACCCATGTCATACAAGTACATGAACCTCAAACGTAAACGCGCATGGGAGGAAAATTTGAGTCGAACTGTTCTTTTAAAGCAGTATTACTTCGTGGCTAATTTGTGGCAACATATCTACCCCTGTTAGTCAGTATCTGGTGCTACGAAACAAGCAAAAGGAAATTTATTAGATTGCAATACGATCATCAGGCCATGAAACAGGTTTTTAGCATTATCGTAGGAGAATATGATGATGATGATGATGATGATGATGTTTACGCCATCGACGAGAATCTACGGAACTGACGGTTGAACTAGTTAATTTTCAGAAAATTTCTTTTATCAATCCGAAAACCTTCCATTATTCTGTGTTCTATCATGTGACATGAGTGTATCGCCGAATGAATGAATGAACTGCAAGATCAGTTGATTAAAATCCTAACCAATGCTCATATTCATCGAATATTTTGAAAGTGTTCCCAAATAGAATTCCATGAACTTTTTGGCAATTGGATGATGGACATAGTTTCTTTCGAGCCCTACTACACGACGTATACAACTAACAAAATCCGCCGAGAGATGAAAAGTAATAAGACGAGTATGTGTGCCTCATGGAACAATACAAGCATTTTTAGTACACTTACCATTGTCCATCTTCTACGCTTCCCCACTGCATCGTAAATACAGCTTTTTTTATCTCGCTCATGCAGTTCCTTGGAACGTGGTTTTCCTTCTCAATGTGTGTATGCAACTGCACTACCAAGAACGCCTTGGCTGTTGGGCAAGGCGACGCAGTCCTCTTGGAGACCCACCAGTGCAAGGCTTCCGGGATATCTGCTTTTAGCGCGACCCGTTCACTGCGCTTCTGCAGGACTCTGGGGAAATTCCAGGGAATAAGCTGCGGGCCAGCAAATAGACATGATATACTGGCCTTTTAGCCTAAAGTAGTCTCCTATCGGATGTAAGTACGAAATACTTATTTATATGATTATTCGATTACAAGAAGCACAGATGTAATAATGAAATCGCATTTAAAGTATCCTAATGAATTATTTACTTATTATTGATACAACGTTTTATTCGTATTTTTTCTGCCGATTGCCTTGAGCATAGTTCATTTTCGAATATCCTACTTCTAAATCAAGAGATGTCAAACTTTGTTATTCTATTTTGGATTACCTATTTATTCGCTCTTACCCGTAAGCATGGGAATTTAAGTAGGTCCAGGCATGGGGGACACCGGTAGCTGGCCAGCGAAGTCGGACTACCGACCCAATAACGCCAGATACATACATACACCTATTTATACTTCTTTGAGCTTTTGATATTGCTTATTTCAAGTAAAATGATCACCGTCTTTCGAAAAGGTGACAGAGGTCACAGTACAAGAAACGTGAAGTCTAAAAGTTTTATTAAATAAAATAAAATATTTGTAGAACCAGGACCTTAGTTGAACCATACTTGTATGTTATATTTAGAACACTTCATTAATCGCAAAGTTCATGGAAAGACAAAAGATATACAAAAAATTCAGTATGGTTTTTAGTTGGTCTAATTTTGCTGTTGAGGGTATGATTGCCTTAGTATTCAATTAACATAGTTTAGAGAAGGATGTTTTGAGTTAGCTGAATTATTGAAATGAACCATTTATGCGCTGAGATGTATCGATTGGGAATTCACCACCAAGACAAACGTTGGCGGGGAGACGAAGCGTCATCTAGGACGGTGATGCCCGCTTCCGGCGCGGAGGAGGGAGTGGGGGGGTGAGGAGTGACGGGTCGGGAGGGGCGCCCGTTCTCGCGGCGGCGGGCCGTGACCCACGGCACACTTCGCCCTGCCCCGCCCCGCCCCCGCCCCGCCCCCGGCCTCTGCCCCCGCGGGTGGCTCGCGCCCGCCCGCGCGTGCTTCCTGCGAAGGGAGAGAGGCGGCGCGGCGCGGCGCGGCGCGGCGCACTTTTTCGATTCGCGAAATCGCTGGCTCTCCGATCAGCGCCCACTTCCCGCCTCGCTGCACGCTTCGTTAGCGGCTTCAATGGGAAGAGTTGTTTGTAGCCGGTTTGTGGCCAGAAAAGTGTCCCCGTCCGCGACCCAGAGCGCGCTTTTTGGGGGCAATCGGCGCGATAAAACCGGTCGAATCGAACGGAGGTGTTCCGCTGCGGAAAGGGATGAGTGTGTTCGTTTCGAGTGACAAAAACATTTAGGGTCGTTTCGAGTGACAAAAACATTTAGTGCATCGTTCGATGCAGCGATTTCTGCATCCGTTTATCTAGGACTTCCTGCCTCGCTCTTTTACCTTGCATACCCTTGTGCAACAATTTCTAGAAAACATCTTCCTTCTTCAGTAAAGGAACTTCAATTTCATGCATTCTGATCAATTTGTAACGAGTCTCTTAAGTCAGAAAGAACCTAAAATCGTTATTTTCTTGGGCTTTCATTGGTATTTGTTGGAAATGAAGAAAATGGATGTTTTTATGAAAACGTATTTCTGCTTAATGAGAACTAAATTCATTTCCTAAATTATCTTTTTACGTTGTATTAAAATTGGGTAGAGTACGAGGGAGGGAGGAAATCCATTCTTTCTTCCCCCAAAATACTTAAAAGATTTCAGAAAAAAATGTAGTAAAAAATAATGGGATGTAAATGTTTGGGGGGAGTACATTAAATATTTTGGAACACAACAGGTAGTTTATTTAGACTTCTCCGAAAAATCACCCCTTTTCCGTTACACTAGCATTCCAATGTACCTCTCATACTCCGCCCGCAGTGCAAACGTTGAGAAATTCGTCAAACTACCTTCCCCCCGGTTTTTTCGTGGAAGCGCGCCCTGTCTGTCGTTGCGGGAACTTCCGGCCCCCCCTTCCGGCCGGGCCATGTGCCGTGCGCCATGTGCGGCCTCGCCACCGCGCCGCGCCCGCAAGTTTGTTGGGCGGACACTTCGCAGGCATCCTGCGACACCCGTGCCCCGCGCCGCGCCGCCGCCGCCGTCATCGCGACCCCGCCTTGTTGCTTCTGGGTGCACGCCGCCCGCCCCCCCCTTTCCTCCCCACTAGCCCACACCCTTGACCAATTGCTTGTCCACGCCTTCGCTAATTCTGCCATCCACGCCCTCGCGTATGCCCTCGCTCGCGCTGTCGACAACGTAGTCTCTGCTCCCCACCCTCGCTCACGCTGTCCTCCACTGCCATGTCCACGCCCTCGCTCACGCCTCATCCAGGCCCTCCCTCATACACGCCCTTGTTTGCGCTCTCGTCCATGCCCCGTTCACTCCAGTGTCCACGTCGTCCACGAGCTTCGCGTTCATGCTTCTGATACGCTCTCACATACGATCTCCCTGCTCGTGTCGTCACCCGTATCTTTTCTCAATCATTTGTTTTCGCATCCGACTAACGTGGTGAAGATGAAAAAGTCTGCAGTTTGTACTGTTCTCCTCCTTAAAACTCCAGAAGTTAATTTACTTATGTATAGGAAATGGGAGGCCCATAATTTTTTAGTGACCTTTTAAGACTTACCAGCGTATCACCAGTTCACAAGCCATACACTTTTATTAATATTGAAATTTTCAGACAAACGATAAAACTACTACTTTATTTATTGGGCGATAGTTGGTGTGTTCAATTTTTGGAATTAAAGAAAAACTGAACCCAAATTAGAGCTAATTAACGTTGTACGAGTAAAGGTTATATGTGCAATCCCACATGTATTTAATTAGAAAACCCCCGAATGCAACCGGGAGCGGTAGCTCAGTGCATCAACTGATGTCACTGCAGAGCCTCTGACTGGGAAGTCCTAGGTTCGAGTCCTGAAGGCGGCAGGATTTTCGACACCAGCTTTTCAACTAGGCCGAATTCAGTCGCTGTCCGGAGGAGAATTCTAGCGGCCGGCTGCTCTGATCGGTAGTTTTCCGTGGTTTCTCCGATCAACACCAGGCAAATGCCGGAGCAGTACCCTGCCAAACGGGCCACGGACCGCGCGCGATCTGTCCTTCCTCTTCCTTGTCCTATCCTTTCCCTTACACACACACACACACACACACACACACCTAACATACACTACACTACCACATATTCCGGGAGGCGGTCGGGAGCTTAGAACTTGTCCCAGCTGGCGAGGTTCCCGCTGGTGGTTCTGGTTAAGGAAAAACCCCACTAGCAGACGGTAGGTCGGCGCCGAATCTCGCCATCCAGCGGGGAAAGATCACCGCGCATATCCCGAGAAAAAAACATGCTCTACACTAACGGGACTAATGACCAGAGCAGTTGACGTGCCTGGAAACACGAAAAAATCAAATCAAATCAACCCGCGAATGCAGAGTTTGTACGCGCACAACTATTTGAAAATCGAGACAAATTCCATTTTCTCTTTCCTGATGTAATAAGCTTTTCTAACAATTGTTCACTTAATAAACAGTGTTGTTTGCTGTAAATGAGTAATTATGAGAAGTGGAACAAAAGAAAACTTCTGAAACTCCGTCTTTCAAATACGTATGGAATATTTTCTGGAAACTACGAGTAGAATTTGATATTGATCTCATTTATCTTTGGATTTTCTGGTGAGTTGAGATAACTTCATCTCCTCTTTAGGCTACTTGAGGTGCTACAATTTCATCACGACCATTAACCCGCAGAACTGTCTGCCGTTCTTCGCCCCGTCAATGAGCCGCAGTTTTCTGTGGAAGCGCCCACCGCGTCTGGAGCGTTGTCGCCGCGCCTCGCCCCCGTCGCCGCCTTCTCCTCCTCGCCCGAAATTTCGCGGAAGCCGAGTCACACCTCATCCCTCGCGCCGCCCACGCTATTAGCGGCAGCGCGCAGCTGGCCGCGCAGGCGGCACATCCGCGTACGCGCACCCCGCCACGCCCCTTCCCGACGGGCCGCCCTCGGAGGAACCTGGTTCGCGTTCCGTTACGTAATGTCAATGTTAACTGAAAGGAATTGAATAATAAGGAAATATAAAACGAAAGAAATGCAAAAACCAAATGGGACGTTTTTGTTTGACTTATTTGTCTTAAAGAGGACGTAACATAGAATGACTAAAGAAATGCAGAAGTACGTAAATAGATGAAAAAACACTTCGCGCAATTATAAGAAATAAATTAACTTTTAAATATAATATACTTGAAAAGAACGATATGTAGTTGTAATATATTTGTTTTTCAATTGCATTTCTATCAAAAGTACACTAGCGAGCTTGAACTCTTGTCGTTTAAAACGTACTGATACAATAAATAGTTACAGTTCCGGAAGAAACTCAGTCTAGATTGCGTTTATACTGTGTGAACGCCTGGGTTCCGTGTTCTAGGAGTAAGATTTGTGATTCTCGTATTTCAGGAACATATGAACCGTTGTAGTGAGTTTAGTGATTCATTCTCGAAATGGTTTTGACAACGTACTACTCACTAAGAGACAAATATCTGAAAAAGATGCAATGGTAAATTATTTCTCTGGATCCAGGAGCACCTTTTACATATTTGATTTAGTATACAAGTATATCGACTTTCTGTTGTCAGATGCCATTTTATGACTGTTGTACCAAGTACGAAAGGCAGACGCACCGCTGCTTTTGCAGCTGGCTGCGGAGGCGTACACATCCGCAATCACCAGCCCCTGTCAACAGCAGACATTTGCCTCGCCTCCAGCTTCCTCCGCGCGTTCACGCCGCCGCCGCCGCCGCACCCGGGCGCCAGGCAGTCTAGGGAAAGGTCTAAGAACCCGGAGGGAGACCCCATCCACGCCCCTAGCTCCTTCGTCAAAACAAAATGACGACCGGCTCGACCCCAAGCCAAAGAGCGCTTCCGCATCCTTCACTCTTGCATCTGCAGCACCTCTGATACACTTCTTGCGTGTCGACGTGCTCTGCAAATCAACATTTTTTCTCGTGCTTGCTTGCTGTGACGTCGATTTGCCGACATACTACTGCTCTCGCTAAGATCACACCCACCTATTGCTTCGTTCTCATCATGATTACTCGCTACCGCCAGCGCTCGCACTGCCATCTTTACCGATAGTATCGCACCACTACCGACTTCCATTCGATCACAAAAATGTGAGTACACCCTACCGTTAACACGACTATCACGGATATCACGGTGGCCACCAGCATCATCATACTCATTGGCATCAACAGTACAATCATCAGTGCAAGCATCTGATGACACCTTAACCACCACCTCCACCACCGCAAACTAACTACTTCCACCCAGCTCTTTCACTCCACTTCACCCCCTCCTAGCTACTCCATTTCCACCAACACAAATTCAGTGTAGTCCCCACTCGTGGCCCTGCCCGCCCCCATTGCTGGCTGTTCGTCTTGGGCGCGGCGAGGCCGGAAGCGGGGCACGTGCGCGGAGCTCGGGTGTCGCGCAGGGTCCGGTTTCAAGTCCCGAGGCCGCGTGCTTTTGTGCCGCCGCCGGAAGCGACCCCTGGCCCTTGGCCCTCGGCCCTGGGGCCTCAGTGCGCGGGGGCGGCCTGGAGCAGGGCGATTCGCACACCTGGGGCCGGGGCTGGGTCATGGTCTGCGCCCTTCCACTGCGATACGATCTCCGGAGGCGGAACGCCTCCTATTAAGACCTTCATTTTACGCAGGGGCCGAAAATGAGGTGCGGAGCTGGTAAACATTGAAATGTCAAGTTTCGTCCGTATTTATCACATCCTCCCATGTTGTAATATTTTCAGGTGATGCCGATCGTTATGTTTTGAGCTATTAAATTTCGGATATGGTTTCTCATGAAAAATAACAGACATTGAGACGTAACAGAAGGTGTTATCATTACAGTACGTCCCGGATAATTATCTAAGTGATGTTTTTAAATTACCTCTCGTGGAATGTAATGGACGATATGTTGACGTTTCCTAACTAATGGAGATTAAAAACCTTAACTTGATAGCACATTTACATATTTTTATAAATTTCTTATGTTTACGTTATTCATGCATTTGTTTTGCGCATTTATGCTTTTTTTACAAAAAAGGGGAAACAAAAGAATAAAATCACGATCACCACACTTCCGTTGCAACCTCCATTCAAAGCGCCTTATGCTTCGATAAAACGAGTAGTATTGGCTTCATGCTTCTATAAAAGGAGTTGTATTCGAAGAATATGGGTTCAGTTGCAAAACAAGGACACTTCGTGGATGCATATCATTCTTCGTATCATTATGTCTTCAGGTGTGTCCGTTCACTGCGGTAACAGGATATATCCAACCCGAAGAGGTTAGAGAGGAAGCTAGAGGGCTAAGATGCTATGTCATTAATTATTATCGCTTGACCTTTTCCTCTTCTTTCGAAGCTCCTCTTGATCTTGTAATCCTTCCTGGAATTAAGACACTATGACTTGATTTCCTATTTAGGAACCCAAGTGAAGTCGCACGGGAGGATAGATTCAGCTTTACCCTAACTCAAATACTAGCTTTCTTTCAGAAATGTGTTTATAACTCCGTGCATTTTTGTGCAATTCTTTTGTACAGGAAATGTTTTTTCTAGGGTAAAATATTGAAATTTACGATATGGGAATCGTAAGCAATTACCATTTTACGAATTTTGTTTTTACGTATGTGCCACTTTCGGAAGTTCCAGCAGATGTGGCGTACAGCAATCGACAGCAAGAGCGGAGGAAATCGAGAAAGAAGTTTTGCACAAACGTTTCGGTCGAAAGTGAAGTTCCGATCCTGGCGACAGAGTCCCCTTACTTCTTGATTCGCATTTGCTTCACTAGAGCTGCCCAGCAACATCTAGGATTAGCGGACTGTGCACTATAATTTCGATTTCGTACATGTGGAGAGGATCAAAAGTGTGGTCGACTGTGCGCTACGCTGTGCTTATCAATGTCATAGAGAGACTTCTTTCAAGTAAAATATTATTGATGTTAAATAAATAATAATAATAATAATAATAATAATACTGATAACTTAACAATAATAACATAATGTCAATAACAATTGTTAAATAACTTCATTTTTCATGAGTCAAGAGTTCATTTGACTCAATTCAGTTCGAATTATTTCTACTTTTAATTCTCAAAATTGAATTATATTATATAAATCCGGGAATGTCCAACAATATTACAGACGAAGAGTATGCCTTCATGTCTTGTGATTGAGCGTATATTTTTGCGGGCAACTGGATCCCTGAACCTACTGTGTTTCACGTCTATTTCGCCGCACGTTATCCTGAATGGCCGGTGTTATTTCTGCAATTTGAGTCACTCGTCTAAGCGAACAAGGTCTTGCACTCCAGAGGCAAGACCCGACCCGCACATGGCTACCGCAGTGTGCAGCTTGAAGGTTGACTCTTGGAAGTACGAATTACATATTTGTGCTGTTGTCTGCTGTTATATGGGTGGCTTTAAAAACTGTTCACTTGATTTTATAGATTAATATATAAGGATTTGTCTTTTCAAGTCCTTTAATTCTATGTGAATAGTTTCTCAAGTCTTAGATTTCTAATTATATTTATCCGTGGATTTGAGTAAGATGAGGGTCAACCAGTGATGTGTGAGGCGTTTTCACAAAACTCGTTATCTACAAAATTTGAATGTTTGATGTTTCTCATGGTGTACTCATTTCGTTTCTCCAAGATAAATTTCTATTATAAAACAATTAGTAAGCATTAACTACATCTATTAGTGGTACACGGTGATTTTCATTGTCAGTGGTTAAGAAGTGCAACTTCCAAAGGCAATCCATGGCCGGATTGGACGTCCCTTCCTCCTGCTCTTTCCCCGATCGCTTTCTGTGACAATTTATCGTGACGCGTGCGTGTTTTGTCGTTGCAGGTAAGTGCCTGCGCACCTGCGTTCGCCGATGGAGGAGATAACCGCGCCGCACCGGGCGTGAGTACTATGCGTGTGAGTGAGTGAGTATGCGTGTGTGTGGCCTGCGAAAACGACTTCTTCCTGCGCCGTGCGCCGCCTGCAACTTCCGGCGGGGACACTTGTGCGACTAGCCGCTGGGGCGGCGATGGCGGCGGCCAGGGTCGCATCACCGTGCGGTCAGGGAGCGCGGAGCCATCCTTTCCGATCTTTACATTAAGAGCAGGGTTAATAGAATTTTGGACAAACATTGCGCACTTACTGTTGCCACTCGTATTGCGTTTATAGCACCATACCTCTTTGCTATGCCGTTGCTACGTGCGTTTTCTGACAAGTCTTAAGAAATGTGAGTTTGATCCAACAGATCTTCCCCCCCCTTCTCGATTTTTCTCGAATTTTTCAAATCTATTAGTATATCCTTGCAAAATATCTGCCAATACGTTTCAAACAATGTAGTGTGTGGGGATGATGCTGTAAAGAATAAGAGAAGTCACTGTTTTTTAAATGCAGGTTGAAATGTAACGGTCACTTGAAATTAAACAGGATTCATCATAATACATTCAACTAAGGGAAGTTGATAATTAAATTAAATACGCAAAAAACTAATAAAATACGCGAAGATGGCATGCACCATTTCGCTTAACCATTTTTATTTCTTTTCACGATAAATCAATAAATACTTCCACTAGTGTTAATAATTATTTATCACATACCTACACCTCCCTGTAGTAATGCTGAATCTCATGGCCTTATCGTAATTGAATAGATGAATTTGCTTTATTTGTGTTGTGGAAATTTTTTTGATGGAAATGCACGAAATGTGTCCCAGTGTGAGCCTCGCTGGATGGTAACTTCTGAAACGGAGACTTTCGCGTGATTAGAGAGTTTTTGCAAGTCGTTGATTTGAGAGGCGTAACACGACAACTCTGTGAAGAACTGAATTGCGCATGCGTTGGCATCAAGTGACGGGATTTCGATTGACAGGTCCCGACATTCTCCCTGTTATGTTGTCTACGACAAATGTGTTCGTAACTTACACATTTATTTTTATTTCTTATTCACACATTTATTATTACTTTTTATTTCTTATTCAACTTTCCAATAAATTACATTATTACATTGCAACAAATAATACATTGTCATTAAAAAGTGCGACTTTTCCGTGTCGATGCTATGAGTTGTAGATAACATTTCATGGTACTGAATTTCCAATGTATCCTTAGTAGAATTAAAATGCGGCGTGTTGCGAGGGTATATCCAAACTGTGTTTTTTTATTGTCTAGTAGGGCACAGGCCTACTTATACGAGTACACGTCGTGAATGTGTTGGCTTTGTAATTCAGAAATGATACCGTTATGGTTAATTCAGAACGTTTCTAAAGAATTGTAATTTTGATCTGACATCGTTTCCGAACTGAATATACTCGTAGATTTGAATGGTCTGTAGTGTTGGCTCGACCACTGAAATAGAAGGAACCTGTGAAATAGAATCTGATTTGGTATTGATTCAATTTAGGCTCTATGTTGAAGGGAAATCTGTGCGGAAACTATTTTTTTAACGATTCCTAAGACGCCAATGTAGGTCGACTGAAGGGAAAATGTGAAGCACTATTCTCTGGTATCGTCAATGATATACAGTGACCTGAACTCGACTTCTCTTGACGTCATCGGCTCAGATGATAATCAATGGCTCGGAGTGGACAATGCCCCAGAAACAGGGGCGTTGACGTCGCGGAAAAAGTTGATGGAGGGAGAAATGATGTCTAGATTGAATTCGTCGAAACTGTGAAGGTAGAAAATTTAAAACGTCAAATTTTTGGACTTCCCAATGTTCCAGCATTGTATTTGTAAGGAATAATAAAGAAATAAGAGAATTGGGGATTTCGAAAGTTAGAGTTTTACTGGCCATGCTCCGAGATATTATTGTTTTGTTGCATATAGTACATTTACCAATTATTTAATACACAGGAGAGAGCGATTACGTGCATAACTAGTTAACGTACATTTACTAAACGCCAATATTCATACAGACTCGAAGAAAATATCAATAATAATGTACCAGAAGAATATCGAAATATTATACCAAAGGGCGTGAAGAAATGTAATAAACCGTTTAACCAGTCGTCTGATTTCCAATGCCGTCTGGATGTGAATTTGTATTTAGAGCAGAAAAAGTATTCATCACACGTTATTAGTAATGAATTGTGTGTAATTGGGATGTGTGTAAAGGTGCTCTAAAGAAACCCAACGGGCGAGGGGAAAGGTGAGAGGCAGGTGCTCCGCGAGCGCCCGCCCGCCCCCCCCACCCACGCACCTGACGCCGCCGGACAATGGCTCGTTAAGGCCCCCGCTTCTCTCCACTCCCACACTCTGCGTCCTCGGCCGGCGCCCACAACTGCACTTGGCAGTGCAGCGCTCCCTAGTGAACTGAAATTGTATTTATTTTATTTGTTTATTTATTTATGTAGTCAAAAAACAGTCAAAAACTGTATGTGACGTATGGGGGAGAAAATCATCTGCGCACGCTTTCTTGAGTTTCAGAATCCCTTCCAAGCAATTTAACTATTAATAGTTGAAAGATGAAAAATATAATAATAATAATAATAATAATAATAATAATAATAATAATAATAATAATAATAATAATAATATCATCATCATCATCATCTTCAATATACTGGCCAGCCCTTAAAGCCTTACGACTTTTATTTACATGTTGTTCGGAAGTAATCATCAGGACGTTGATCACATTGATCTATTGACCATTTATGCTTGTGGTAAATGCTTTCATTTATCTTTTAGAACAATATTATTTCTAAGTATCTGAGATTTTTAACAGCTGATTTGTAAGGGGTACACGGAAAAAAATGGCGGTAAAGATGGAATATCTCGTTCTGAGTTGAAAATTGGGGTGAAATGGGAGGAATGACGATAGGTAAATAAATTATACGTTAGGTGAATTGTATACTCTGTTAAAGAATTTATGTAAAAGTCTGTATGTACTTGGGAGTTGTGGACATATTATGGTGCATCTACTTCTAATCTAAGATTGCAGAACGGTTTTGCAGAACAAAAAGTTTTGATAATGATGTTGATGATGTACCTCTTCACTTTGGACAGATTTATGTGATAACGCATCTAATGAGTCTTCCATAAAAGTAGTTTATCAATTAGTTTATAATGTTAAGCTTTATTGCATGAGTACATGTTTGAAAACGAGCGACGTTAGGAGCGAGTTTTCAAATTTTACGAATGCAATAAAGCAACATTATAAACGAGTTGCTTACGCTATTTTTGTATAACAGCATTATAAATTTATGCAAGAATCGAAATTAATTTATGAACTAATTGCAAAAGCAGTTTTACTGTTGGCAACATTGACATTGGTATTATGACGTCACGCATTTTGGACAGCTGATGAGCGATTCTGAAGAGCATGCGAAGAAAGATGGATTCCTTGCCGCAGGAAATTGTTGAACAAGCCACGAAGGCAGAACAATGCTTAATACCGGCAAAGTCAAGTGCATTGTACGAAAAAGAGTACAACAAATTTAAAAATTGGATGGAAACAAAGAACGTGAAGATTATATGCGAATCAGTTGTTCTGGCATACATATCGGAGTTAGTAAGTGTCTCTTACTTTATTGACATACCTAGTCGAGTTTTAGTGATGGTCTAATTTTCTAATTTTATTACATTGAAGTCAGCAGTATGTAAGGCATCAAGTTTGTGGTGTAGTCACTCGAAATTGAAGGCCATGATCAAAATTAAAGATGGTATTGATATTTCTGCTTTTAATAAAGTTCAATTGTACATGAAACAAGCGAATGTCGGTTACGAAGCAGAAAAATCTATGGTCTTTTCCCAAGCTGATGTGAACAAATTTTTAGTAGAAGCAGCTGATGAGAAGTATCTCTTGATGAAGGTATTTAAGTTATATTTATTTGAAATATTTGTGAACTATTGGAACACATCTTTTGCTCTCTTTTTTCAGGTTGTTGCGATTTTCGCATATTTGGAGCTTGTAGACGAGGGAATTGTATAACATATGCACCGATGATGTCTCTGAAGAAGGTTCTGTTTTAGTTGTCAAAATTAGAGAAACTAAAACTAACAAACACAGAATATTTACCGTTATTTCTGATGAAGGATTCTCTTATATAGATTTGTATAAAAATACATTGCCCTCAGACCTTCTAAAGTCAAACATAATAAACTTTTCTTATTTTATAACAAAGGTAGATGCACTTGTAACCCCATTGGGATTAACACTTTCGGAAAAATTCCTAAACTCATTGCCGAATACCTTCAACTTCCAAATCATTAAAAATATTCCGGACATTCATTCAGGAGAACATCGGCTACTATGTTAGCCGACAGTGGTGCAGATATTACCACCCTTAAGCGTCATGGAGGATGGCGATCATCAAATGTTGCAGAATCTTACATTGAGGAATCAATTCAGAATAAAATAAAGATAGCTAGAAGAATAGTGTCAAATGACGAAAATAACGTAGCAGGTACTTCATCAACTAAAACTTTTAATGTACCTGGTTCTGTTCCTTTATCTTTCAAAACCTCACAGACTGCTCCATTAATATTAACATCAATAAATAATGTAATTATGTAAACTGATTTATTATATTCAAGAATAAAAATCTTTGGTTATTCTGGTTGTATGGTTACTCTGTGAACTCTTCATGCAATTCCACAGCGTTCGTCAATTTTAAAGGTGAGTTGTGACGCAACTATGACGTGTGTGATGACGCAATCATTCGTGCCGTAAAACCTAATACGTCATCATTTGTGCTGTAAAAGGCCCTTTATGAACGATTTCTTGCAACAGAAAACCTCGTTTATAATGCTGGTAGACTCCAGGCCGTGTATCAGGCCGCACTAAATTCGCAATATGGCAGCTTGAAAGATTTCCTGTCGGAATAGCCAACTTATGAAACTATAACTCTGATCAAGTCTCTCGCTTTTGTTTTGTTTGTTGTCTCATTCACAATCCTCGCGCGGTCTCGAGTCTTGTCCACTGTTCAATAATACATGTTTCGTTTTTCGGTAGAATTAAAAGGAGATGTTCATCTATAAACGAATATTAACTCTGTGAATAATTATTAAGTTAACTAAGAATTATCATTATCAACTATTGCGAGCTTAAGAAGTGTTAAAAGTGTCAAGTGCAAATGAAAAATACAACCTCAAAAGTTATCTGCGGTCATACTTCTATGTTATTAATGCTTTTGAGATGTGTGTCAACAGTTCCTTCACGTTTTGAAGTGGTAGTAATGAGTTTTATTGAACGCAAATAAATACCGCAATTATTGAAGTTAATTAACGAGATATACATGGTAGTTTTTAAGTGATCTAATCAAATGTTCCTAATAGTCCAGTTATGTCAATATCAATGCAAATACATCCATTTAATTTATCTGTTCAATTATTCATTAGATTGTAAAAGTAAGTTTATAAAAATAATGAAAATCATCATTAGTGTAAGTAAGCTTTCAATAATTTATCCATTGTTACCAGAGACAGTCTTTGAATACGTGTTATCTTCAAAGGTTCAGTATTAAGTATAGACCCAGATGTTGTTAGGCTTACCATTATTTTCCAGTTAATTAAAATTAATTCAGATTCCATTAATTAAATTCCATTAATTAAAATTAATTCAGAAAAATAATAATAAATATAATATAATTAATTTAAAACAAGAAATACTAAAGGACACTTAACAACAACAAATAATGAACTACTATAACTATTTCAATTAACTTTATTATTATTACTAAAGAAAAAAATTGGAAAATAAGAAATAAAACTCAAAAACGCCTAGTACTACTAAATAAATAAATTGAACGATAAAACGCAAAGAACGAAGAGCACCAAAACGCAAAATGCAAATCTTGAGCAACACTCGTAAACTAACACAATTTCACTTGGATGGCTTTGAATGTTGGCGGTATCTACGGAAGTAGTCATTGTTTCATTGCAAACTTAAATTTTTAAAAATGTCCCTACCGCTTGAAGGTAATATATTCAGGGTATTTGTGTGACGGTTGGCAACAACTTTAGCCAACATAAAACGAATCGAAACTACCTAAATCGAGTATAAATGTATGTTCTCATCCGACAGTGACATTTTCAAAAGTTGTCCGTTAGTTCGGCTTTTTAGCTGGCCAGCAGTCTATACAAAAAGCAGTTTGAAGGGAATTAAAATAGGGAACGACGTTGTGTAAATGGTTGAATAATGACGACTCATTGTTTTGCTTTTCTAACCATAGATGCGAGTGAGATCCATGTCAGTCAAGTTCCTAATTGTATTCCGATGTATTTCACTGTTTCTTTGGAGGAAAGGTAAGGTAGGGTGTGATTTTGGAAAGTTCAGGACCTGGAGGATAGGGCCGTAGGGCAAAACATTTGGAATTACTGTTGTTAATATTGATAATTAAGGTCCCCATTTTTGTGAAAATTTCGCTAAGGGGCATTTTATTCTTTTTCGTAATATCATAACGGTTAAGTGAATGAAATAAGACCGCGTGTGCATAAAGAGTAAGTAGTACGGGGAAAAGGTATAGGGAAATCATCTAGGAAAATACGGAAAACGAAAGGAGATAGGAAAGATCCTTGAGGGATTCCGGACATTTTTGGATTAGGTGAAGGTTGTTGGTGTAAATGAACGAAGGGACCGTAATGGAGAGAGCAAAGGTATGGAATCACGTTCCTCATATCAAGTAGTTTAAAAAAATTGTTAAAAAATATCAGAATCGGTGTGGCGATAAGAAATAGTGAAGGCATAAGAGAGACCCAGTTTGTACTCTTGAAAGAGCAGCTAGTTCCATATTTACCCTCCAGCAATCCTGCACGGAAAGACCGCATTTAACGCCCTGTACCCGGATATCGTGCATGCGCTCCAGCCGGTCTCACTCGCATAAGAATAACCCTGTCTATTCATGCGCTTGGCCTACATCTCTCAATGGCCCACCCCTGCATCTTCCCCAGCTGCAAGCCCTTCTGTCGATTCACCTGCGCCGCGACCTCGGCCTCAGGACGGGGAGGCGCGGCCGCCCCCGCAGCTGCGGGCGTGCCCGGAGCCTTGGCTTCCCGGGCGGCGCCGGGCCTCGAACGGCGGACCCCCGAACGCGCGCCCTTTTTTTTGCGGCGTCGGGGCCCGCTCGGCAGCTGAATGGCAGGCGTCGCCGGCGCAGCTGTCAATGGAGGCGCTGTCCAGGTGGAGGACGCCCCCTCGGGCGGAGCGTGAGGAACCCATTGCGAGGGGGCGCGCTATTTGTGCGCCACTGTTTTTATTTAGCAGTAATCTGCGGTGCTACGATTCTAGCACGACGTTCCCTCGTACTAACAGGAATTCTGCGTATTTCGTATAAAAGCTTAAATATATCGGCGGCTTATTGCAAAAACTCACAGTTTCATTTGTCTAACTTTAAGAAAGTCAAATTTTAAACTATTTTTGTACTATAAATCAGTCCAATGTGCATTTAAGGAAAACGACGTGCCAGGTTATGGGTTTTTAGAGCCCTCTAATGTACTTTTCAGGAGTTTTGGCATGATTGTTGATATTTAAAACAAACACTTAGGTTCTATAGGCTGTAAAATAAAGAAATGTGCTTAAGGGGAGCCGGAATGGCCTATCTCACCAATGTAAAGTACAGAACATTTTCTCAGAAACTATTTAATTTACAGAATTGATTACAAAATTTTTTACAAATAATTACAAAAATTTTTTTGAGTGTACATTCATTATTTATAAGTATTTTAAAGAGGACGTTTTTGAAAAAAATTACTAGTTTTTTGATTATCATTTTTGTCCATTGTAATCGTGTTTGTTCTTAAAAATACTAACATTTATAACAATATTGTTTAAAGTATTTAACATTTTATAAATCCGCCCCGTTAAAGTATATAAACCGTTTTGCTACATGCTCTGTTAATATTTGAGCATCCTTCTAGTAGCAGTTTTTGATCCCTAAAGATTAAAATTTTAAACTTACGGGAAATGGTTCCTAAAGTGTTCAGTGCATTCCTGGTACATATGCTGGACAAACACGAACACCAATATTTTGACGCTATTCAACCCTCAGTTCTTACCAGAAACAGTGTGGCCAACACTAGAAAGCAAACTATTGACTGTTTCTCACAACGAAAGCAAAAAAACGCTCACTACGTACAAGGAACACCCACAATGTGTCGAAATGGCCACGCTCACTTTCAGGCTACATACCTTCAAAATTAGAAACAATTTCTTAGAAATGACACATTAAGATGAAACTTGGTTTAACACAGACAACTAAAAAGTAATTAATGATTCAAAAAAGTAAAAAATCTATTTTCATCACTTTTGCTTGTTCTGACTCCCCTTAATGCCTTTTTTGCAATAAGCCGACGATATGTACTAGTAATGGCCAGTGCTTCAATGGTAGCTACTACTTGCAGCACAAAATTTCAAAAATAAGAATTGATGGGGGCTACCACGAAGATACTTATTTTCTTTTACCGTACTTTGTACTTAAATATTACATTGATTACCTCTTATTAATATTGACCTTTCTATACTGTTAGATTAAGTAGTACTTTTGGGACTAGCGAGTTTCGTAAAACGAGTTTTGTACTGTAGTCCAGGAATTTTAAGAATACACTGCAAATATTCTCAACTGTGGTCACATCTGGTGCTTTTACCTTAAAAGAATTGTATCGTAGCGGCAGTTGCATTTGCATGGTGTAGTAGGTGCGCGCGTGTGCGTGTGAATAGCTGCTGAATTGTAAGATTTTTTTAAATATTGGGAGAAGTAAATTGTTGAACGAACGTATATTTGTGGATAAGTAAAGGTAACCGTTAATGAAGTTAATCTGGTAAGGGTACACTGCTATGAGGTTCGCTAGTGACGATGTTGCAAGTCGAAGAGACTATGAGGAGAATTTGAGAACACTCGACGGGAAGTTCATGCGTCGAGAAGATCTCCTGAACTTCGATCACATTTGGAGCTAGTAAGTCTGTAGATAAGCTCACATTTGAGGACACATTTCCTCTCGTTTATCGATGGTCTATCTGATAATTGTTCACAGTTTCGGAAAGACATCATTCCTATGCACACACATAATAAGATCCATCGATACACACTGAAGTTATTCAATAATGCGTGTAATAGAAAACCTTGCGGGAATTTTCGGAATTCGGCAACTGTGCCTTTATCACTTCGAAGTACAAACCCGGTATGTGAATTTCGTATTTTGAAGTTTTCGTAATTATTTTATTCTCCCAGTGTTTCATCTGCAGCTGGAGAACAATGCTTGCCTCCCCGGGACGAGCGCGTGCGTTTCCCAAGCACCTGTCTGCAGCTCGACGTCGACAGGCTGCGCGCGGGCGCATAAGTAGCTGCTCCACGCACACAAAGGGCGGACTGCCCGCCGCCGCCCCGCCCCCACCTCTGCTCCCAGTTGCCGCCCTGTACGCTCGCACGCCACGCTCCCCCTCCCTCCCTTCCGCGCGTCCGCCTCCCGCCATGCATGCACGTTCCTCTGCTGTCCATCTTCCTCTAGGCGGGTCCCGCTTCTTATCTACCTTTCCCATTGCCCCACGGGTTCCTTCTATTTTTCTTCTGCCTCGTCCGATTTTTCCTGCACCTCTTTCCTTCCTCCATCTTTCTTCGACGTACGTCGTTCCTCTGAATCTCCTTTTAGCATTGCCGCCACATATCTTTTTCTTCTCGTCTGCCACCGCCCTCCGAATGGCGTGGCCGTCAGCGGTCTTTTGTCGTGCGAGTGGGCGTGCCTGCGGGAGGGGGCGGGTCGCGTCTTCGGAAATGGGCCGCGCGGATGAGCGGGCACGCCGCGCGTGGCGCGATCGCGGACGAGGACATGTGTTGGTGACTCGCCCACCCAAGGACATGGCTGGGGGTCAGTCCATCTCCAGCGTGTGTGTCGAAGCAGGGTTGGTCACGGTGGATGTGGTTAAGAGGGAGCATTAAATGGAATCACTTTATTGTTGAAAACTGCTATTTTTATAATGTACATTTGTATATTCGAGACGGAAAAGCCGTCGAAAGAAGGCTTCCGGGAAAGAAAAAAAAACCCTGCGTGGACTTAGATTTTATCCATTCTTCAGCCTTATCTTTACGTAAACTACTGTTGGTCGCCGTTTCCATTAAATAAAAAACGAATGAGTATTCTCTGTATATTCGACTGCGTAGACTTGTTAGTTCGTCCGTGGCGTGAGTGGATGACTGTGTGGCCCGTGGCGATCGTTACGGGCAGCTGTGGAGCCGAGGGCGCAGTGACCCACTCCCTGAGCGGCCGTGAATGCGGCCACTGGATCCGAATCCAATCTGCGGTCATCTGCAATGGAGATGGCGGGCTCTCGGAGCTGTTTGTCCTCGGCGCGTCACGTGGTCAAGAAGGAGGCGGCGGTCGATGCGTATGCAACAGGCGCTTGACGCCACAGCTCGCGCCTCGCGGGCACCTCGAGCTGCAGCGTGGCATTTCGAATGCGAGAGGGGACGCCACCTATCGCCTCGGACACATACCAGCTTTGGCGTCTCTCAGCACAAAACAAATTAAAATATTGGTGCAGGGTGATTTTCTGTCAAAATTTGATAATTATTTTTCCGCCTTTTGCTAGAATATTCTTGACACGACACATAACTTCCATGATGGATGATTCTTGAAGATCATAGTGCCTTTTGAGCAATTAAACAGAAGTGAGCAAGGTGAACAAGAACTAGTTCACTTTTCTCTTGTCCATGTGTTAGACGTGACACCCGATGTTCTTTCTTTGGTACTAAATTGACTAGAAAATTTCAATTTCTAACATTTAATGATAGTCATGATTACATTAACAGCTTTCAACATTTACTAAGCAATTTTACAAAACCTAAAATTCCCCATAAAGAATCAAATTATACGGTTTTCCAATTTTCCGCGAGACGGAAGAAACTATAAAGAGAAAAAAAAGATAAACCTGACATTTACACATACCTCTCAGTTCCGTCCAGCATGAACACTGTAAATGTATGGGTACATCCGTGTACAGATTCGCGGCAAAATTCCCGTTCATCCTGTCATTACCAGAGATAAATGAAAAAGGCACGAGCGGCGCTGGATGAATCACCGCCCGCGGCCTGCACCCCGAGCGGAGCGGAGCGCAGCGGGGCCTCTCCACAATGGGCCGCGAGGAAGCACGCTGCGCGGCGCGTTAGAGCGCGCTTTCACCCGCGCGCACCCGACCCTATCCTCCACGCCCCCCCCCACCCCCACCCCCCACCCTCACCCCACCCCCCCACGGCCACACGCCCGCCCGCCCGCCCGCCCGCCCGCCCGCCCGCCCGCCCGCCGCCCGCCCGCCCGCCCGCCCGCCCGCCCGCCCCCGCCCGCCGCCGCGCGTCCACCACGCAGCGGCGGCCGCCGCGCTTCATTCGCCGTGACTCGCAAACCATTTACTCAACGTTCCAAGACAACAGATTGGGAATGTGCGGTTGTGGAAATAGAAAAAAGAATGGGCTATTAATTAAAAACTGGTTACCTACTGTCGGCGAGCTCGGCGAACGATATCATGGAGGTGACTTCCGTTGAATGTATAACGAGTTGTTTTATCGTGATAAGGGGAATCAATGGTTGAAGATCTCTGAGACTTGAAGGTGCTCGTCCTTGTCCTGCCAGCGCGGGCACTGCGGGCACATCAATTTGCTTTTATGGATTATTTTATTACAAAAGTTTGATATTGAGTTGCACTAAACGTATTTTCACCTTTACTGAAGTACTCGTAAAGTACATTTGTGATACAGCAAAATATCTGTTGTTCTAAAGTATCATATGTTGGAAAGAATAGTACAAATTATAAAGTTTATTTAGTCATGGGAATCGTCAAGTTTATATTGGGACAATACTAACGGGACTATACAAACACATTGCGTCGCAGATATTCAATGCCATTTGCCAAATTTTTTTCTTTAATATTTCCATAAATTGTTCGTTGAATCATTTTATATCTATTTTTATGGTAGTTGATATAATTCGGGGTTAAAGATTTCGCATCCAACAACTGTTAATATTTGAGACACAAGTAGTACATTCAGTTAGGTATGTATGAGTGTGAAATATAAATGTAGTATAATCAATGTAGAAATAATAAATTGCAGCCATGATTTGAAGGAGGAGATTTTACAGCCCGAAAGAGCGATTTGCTAACTACAAAGATTCTCGTGGGAAGTTCGTGACATCACTTAAGCATCATTTCCTCGTCAGTTGTTCGTTGGTCGAGAGCTATGATTCATGGCGCAGCAAATTCGTAAGAAGCGCAAGTGCGAATCGGAGGCTGCTTAAGGCGACGTGTCACGAAGCAATTTTTGCGGCGAACGGAGGAATCGGGGAGCGCGCCCGGGCGGCGGCGCTGCGCTGCGCTGCGCGGGGCTGCCGTCCGCCGAAGGCCGCCGCGCCCTTGGGGGCTTCCTGTCCCCCGCGCGGCGCCGCTGCGACCGCCAGGGAGCCATTCTGTGTTTCGCGTTTGCAAATACTGGATTATAATGTACACAAAGTATCTCTGTGAATAGTCTTGCATTAAGAGCAGAATGGCCACTTTCGAGAAAATACGGAAAATCGCGAAATTTCATTCCTCCCGAAGTTATTGAAAAATCTGTATCTGTAGAAGAATCGTTGGAAGTCAGGAGTAATTACGAGACGGTTATAAAACTAGACATTATCCTTTTAAATAATAGTCCAGCAAAAAAAGGTGACTTTTGTACACTAATACAGTGAAATCAGAGGATTGACAAATTCATATCGGGCTTCCTTTAATATTTTTTAATACTGTGAAAAATTCAACAAATCTTCTCAATGAAAAATTTAAAAAACTGTACAAAAGCGAGAACAGTCATGTAAATTTGTTCCAGGAAATGAGTGGCCACCCTGAAAAGACTTTAAAGATCTGTAAATGAACGATTACGTATTGTTCTAATACTTCTTACGCATTCGCATTTCTTGTTGAGCGTATTTTTTTTTACATTATCTAAAGAGTACGGTTCACCTCCCCGCATTGGATGTGGTTTCCCAAACTTCTCTAACGGGACACCGCGTAGCGTACGTTGTCTTGGAGGTTTTCCATTCATGCCTCTGCTGGGAGCGTCGCTTCGCGTCCTTCGTCCAGCGCGTATGCGTGGGCAAGCGTGCTTGTACCCCAGCCCTTCGCCCTTCCGCTGCGTCGCGTGGCGAGGCGTGCGTGCGTGCGGACGGGCGCCAAAGCGCAGTTCCGCCCCCGCCGCAGGGGTTGGCGCAGGCGCAGGCCGGCGCCGGATGTGACGCGTGTCCTCTGCGTGGCGGTACGAGTTCTGTGCGGCGTTCGCCCTATTCGGATGACGATGCTGGCTTGTGGGGGCTCTGAATGTTTGTTTTCGCCTTCTCTGTCTCTGTCAGTCGCTCGACTTTTGCCGACAGCAGCGAGACTGACGATGACGGCAAAGCCGTCGAAAGCCGGCTATCTTAATAAAGCTGATATGTTGACGAAGATGACTTCTTTTATTTCTTCTTATAAGAACGTCAACAACACCAAATCAGAATTCCACAATTCTCTCTCTTTATTATTTACTGACGGAACTTTACTTTTGACACGATTTGTGGTCGAGATTGTTAAGTTCACAACAAGATTACAACACAACATTTTATTTCAACAGCAATAATATAATGTTAATAAATAATAATATATCGTATAGTCATATCGTCTCATCTGCTCAATTCTAGCAAAGACCGAATACTTGAAAAGACACACAGGATGTGTAGTTACCTCCACTGGTAGATATGTACCGCCCTCAAAGTTCCAAACAAATGCTCCAAGTGGTACGAACACTCATGAAAACCGATGACGTCTGTTGGACTGTGTACAATAGTGTAGTACCAAAAAGCCGGAGGCTGCATATAATAGTTTTCTTTCAATTTCTGCGCTCACTGCAAATTAATAATATAGATTTTCGTAAATTGTATTTTGATCGTTGAAATAATTGACTGTCCCAGCCGGGAACTAAGCCCGTATCGGATCCCATTATACATCTAATTACTTTGGAACAGCTTAACGTGTAATAACATCAGTAATGAATAATGATGATAAAGAAATAATATGTTTTTTGCTCTGTGTTCGATGGATAAAATTTATATAATTAAATTAATAATTTGTTATTTATTTGAAGTGTGTGCGTGGATATATAATATAGCTAATTAGTGTTCATACTAATTTATGACAACATTCTTGTATTTTCGATCTCTGGAGCACTTCGGAAAGCTTTGGCGACAATTAATCCTTAAGTTTTTGGACTCACCACATCGAGGCCCGCTCTCGTTTCTACTGACGCCACGAGGGACTGTTAAGGCGCGAAGGAAGAAATGAATGGGAGAGCCGTCAACATGCGCATTGAAAGCGCGCGCGAGGGTGCCGTCGGTGGCAGTCACGGGTCGTCCAGCGCCCACAGGCGACCGCGTTTCGAGGCACTCGCTCGCCCAGCTGCAATGGAAGCGGATCGCATTTCCTCTCGCGTTCACAGTAGTGGATAAGAAAGATGCTCGAGTGCCAGCACGTGAGCAGTGATGAAGATAAATGGTCTCGCCGCAGCCTCTCATTATTTTTAAGGACTATATACGAGTGGACGGCCATCGGTAGTTTTAATGATGGAGTTTTTGAGAATCGTGGCATATAAAACTGTGCTATTGAGGTTGCGTGTTTGCGGCCGTACGTTGTGTTATCGACTGAGAAAAGCAGTAATCAGAGATAACAGGAGATTTCTCACGAATCTGGAAATATACTTATCCTAAACCAATTTGGTTTTATGATGATTTATTGGTGGTGGTTGGATTTCGTTGCTCACTGTTTAAAACAATTGATATAACAATTTATCAGTTTTTTTCAACGTCATCTGAGAAATTCTTTATAACTATTAGTATTATACAATTCGCATTTATTTTTCAATCTTTTATTTAAATGCACTTATTTATAAAACGTTATAAAGAGGAATTGGAATTCAAACGTACGAGTGTTGAATATTTACCGTAAAAGTAAAGTTTTATTGCCAAAACTGCATTAATAATGTATTAAAATTATTGTAATGAATTACGACCTTCGTATTCTAGACTTGTATAATACAATAATAACAAAAAATCCATTAACTATATAAATCGAAACTTTCAGCTCTCAAAAATGTGACTTGTAAAAATCGATGTTCTTAATTGTAATCTCAATGCTAATAGCAAGGACTGCGGTTGACCGTGTGGTTTTGTCACTCGGCTCACAGCTTCACCACCAATCCTAATTACCCAGGCAATTTCGTTACTCCTGCGACCCTACACATCTTTATGGCTTCCGGGTGGACGTGAAAGTAATAGGCACGCTTGTGGTGTGAGCATGGCTACTGTTGTTTATGAGATGCTGAAAATTGGAACACATTTGGGGTGCCCATTGAAAGAAGTCTGTTGTAACTGTAGATGAAATGGGTAATTGGACGAGGACATGGAAAATTGACATTTTGTGGTCAATAAAAAAATTAAACGAAATACGAGTTGTGGAGATTGATGGTCGGTGAATTGTGCCAAGATTTGTCACGAAGGCTAATGTTATGTTAGGGGTGTCGAATGATACACTCCGTATTTTCCCCGTTTTCTTTAGTGTACAGCTCTCATTTTAAGTAAGATTTTGATACTCCTTCACGACTTTCTCTCTCAATATCAACCTATTATAAAGAGTAATCATCATTGCTTATCATATAATAAATTTACTCTAGTTGACGCATCTTCTTGGTCCCCCCCTGGTCAGTGACCAAATAGAACGGGAATTCATTTTGTGGTCACCCTAACGCCATCAAGTATAAGAGGTATCATTTCTTTGCAAACTTCTATTAACTTATCTCGGACGAAACAGCAAGAGTACCGGTTTCAACGAGGAATTCCCATGCGAAATGGATGTTAAAGTTTTTATAACAAACTTAAATGTATTTAACTAAAGTTTTATAAAAACTTCAAATGATTTATTACAGCTGATATTTTTTATAATTTGTTTCTTTTTATGTGTGTCGAAGTTTCATTTTGGAAAAAAGAAAGTCTCAAAGAGAAAAGTATTAACAAAAAATTATAATATTTTTCTGAGAATCATACATTGAACATATTTTCCACCAAAGTGAAAAGGGGTGACTAATCATTTAGTAGAATTTTTGTCATCGACTGAGATATACAAGTGTTAATTTTTCTTATCCTTTTTTAGACTTTGATCAATCAAATCCGAATCGTAAATGGACCGACAAATTAACCACCCCACGTTAACATTAATTTTAAAGGTTGCTAAAGTAGCTTTGAAACATAGATGGTTTGGGATTATTGACCTCGATATTTTGAAACCTGGATGTTGCGTGGGCGATTCACGGGACAAATAAGGGCTTGTGTGGCGCAGGCATAGGCGCTGGGGCCGCGCTGCCAGCGGCTGGCGGTGGGCGCGCCGGGATTCGGCGTTTGACGAGGCCGAGGCGCTCGCTCGCCCCGCGTCCGTTTGGCGAAGCAATTTGTGTGCGTGAGGGGAGGCACCGCCCCCTTCTGCACTCCGTTGCTTTGCGTTTACGCGCCTTGTGTGCTCAACACGGCGCAGAGCGACGTCCGTCAGCAATATAATAATGTGCACAATATGTTTGCGAGGGGTGTCGGTTTGATTAGATTGGCTTTTATTAGCTCGATGCTCTGTAACGCTGTGTTAGTAAACAAACATGTTCTTTATTTAAAAAATGTAAACAAAATTAACCGGGTATCGACACATGGTTCATACCATATATATATATGGTGTATATATATACCATATTATATATATATATATATATACACACACATATATAGTAAGTTAGTTAGTACCGTGTAACAAGTGATTGATCGTGAAAAGAGGGGATTAAAAGGACCATTAACTCGCTTTCCTCAAATTCAACATTGCGATAAGACAAAGATCTTCAAAAAGTATTTGGCAGATTTCTATCGAGTTACGCATGGGCTTTGTCAAACATGACCAAGTCATTGATATTACTTCTACTTCGCAATTATTCGCGATTCCGATGACACAGAAGCAAGGGCGAGAATAAGTTTGACAATTCACGGCGAAGGTTCAGTGGTCGTAGAAGCGCAGTATTGCGTTGCTTGGCAAGAAAGACTTATTGATAAACACGTACATAAAGTAATTCGTTTGGACGTATATTACATTGTAACGAATTATGCAAAAATTTCTAATGATCGCTTAAATATGTAATTGCACCTGTATATGTAAAATAAAAATGGTTTTAATTCATTCAGAACGTCTTGTTAACACAATAAAATGTCTTTAGATGCCTGTATCTTGTTTCTACAAAAATGTATATTTAATGTAAAATTGGGTTCCCTGCTGTTGTATTTAGGACTCGTTCTGTCCCAGTACAAAAGATACAAACGAGTTTTCAAAACACACTCTGGGTTGGTGCGGCACTCGCGCATCTGATATTAATTGATACTTCTGTGCCAATTCTTGGTTAATTATTTTCGCTTCTCATCAGGCGTGTAATGGTCATCGATCACACACAGATATTTTGTATAATTGCAGGTTGAAATTACTCGATCTTGTGTAGTAAACATGACATTATTATTATTATTATTATTATTATTATTATTATTATTATTATTATTATTCTAAAAATTACTTACTCTTACCATTTAAATTATTTTTCTTTCACTTTTCAATTTGTTCACACTAAAGAACTCTAGCTTGGAATGAAGGAAGTCTCCGTTGCAGGTTGGACTCTCAGTTCCCTTCCTGGCGGTCGGTGCTACGTTATCTTGGGACAGTCAGTTTGTTTCCGTTCCGCGGCCGGTTAGCGCCACCGCCGCGGGGGCTGGGGAAGGGGATGGGTCGAGGGGCAGCTGCTGATCGCGGGAGTGCGCATGCGTGCGACCTACTTGAGCGCCCGCCCCGCCTCTGCGACGCCTTGCACGTCTCCCCTTTGCATGTTAATATGCGACCTCGCGTAACTGCGAAAACGGTGGAACGTAACACTATTGCTAATTTCCTTCAAGATGTGAAGCAGATTCCATTGACCTTTTTCTTAAGAGTTACACTACCTGTTCAAATCGTAATAAGTATAATATTTTCTGTAATTAGTTCAAGATTACTTCTTTGCGTCTGTTGCTACATTTCGTACGTCGTTAAATATCCATTTAAATGTAGTAAAATATTGGTAATCGTTTACAATAATGCCAAAAGATTTATAACAAGACTTAGACCCATGCGATTAAGTTATTCCTACTAACAATTATGTAATTCTATGTGCACGGAATACTGAAAACAGAAAATTAATTGTGCACCTATTACGGTATCCTATTAGTGCATGACCACCTACCTTACTGAGTTCCCTAAAGAAAGTCCCCTCCGTAAATGTAATAGAAGATCAAAAAGGGCTCTTTTCGCAAAGCATTACCTAAGAAACATAACTCATGTCTTCTGTCACTGAAAGGGAGTTTCAAGGGGCTGCGTCACACCGATTTACAGTAATGTGTAGAGTGTGTCGCACCATAACATGTCTTGTAGATTGCATATACCCTAGTGATTTCGTCATAATATAAACATTCTTCAGAATTGTACAATTTTTATATTAAAGCTGTATGTACCACTTGTGAGTAATTATCTCTTCAGCCATAACATCATTTTGTGTGAATAATTTACAAAACCGCCGGCTTCCCGTTGGATGTTATTGTGAATAATATTGAGATTAGTAAGGAATTAAATACGTGCATATTCTTAGTGGCATTGCATCTTTAGAAATGAATTAGTTTTATTCGGGTATTTCTTCGATATTTTGTGCCGCGTTTCCGTTACTGTAGCCCTCGTTTGTATTACCATATTGTCTGAACCTGAAATGCTGATTTCTATTCCAATTATTAAGATTTAGTTCCCATTACCTCTCCGCCTGTTAGACCTTTGACAATGTTTCGCAGTTGCTCGTTTTCCTGGAGTTCTCTCTCCTTTGCATTCGCGCGCGGTGGTGCGGGCAGCGTCGCGTGGCGTGGGTCCCGAGGCGGCTCGAGGCTCCAACCTGGCCGAGCGGCCCCGTGCTCACTGAAGCACATATCCTCCGTAATCATGTGTAATTAACTCGGCGGGAGGGTCTCTCCTCGGCGTTGGGGGGGCCGGCCGGAGGTCACCGCCTGGCGGCGCCGCCGCTTGGCCCCAGCGGCCTCCTCCTCCCCCCTCCCTCCCTCCGCCACGCCCCCGCCCCCGCCTGCCGCGGGTCGCGCCGGCGCCGCGCTGCCGACGACGTCGCCGCTCGCCGCTCGCCGCTGGCCTCCCCGCTCTCCTTGGCGCGGAGAGGAAGCTCCCGGAATGGAAAATTAAAATTAAAAACAGCAGCTGCTGCCATTTGCAGGGAATTCTTGTTACAAGTATCAGCTCGCCAGCCGTCACGACATTAGGAATGCCGTTAAAAAAAGAAAAGAAAAGAAAAGAAATTGTGTTTGTCTTCGAAAATCATAAAATTGTTCCTGGGTCAATGGTGCTAGCTTTATAAGAATTACATCACACGTTCTTGGAAACATTTATCGTCGCCATCACATTTTAAGATTTGTTGTTAAACAGATTTTTTTTCGTTACTAAGTGAAAAGAAGACGGACCTACTGCGGAAAAATGCGCAACACTTGTTGCCGACTTTATCTTAATATTATTCAGCATAGTTAAACAGGAGAGCAGTTAACCCCCATTGTCTTTGTTTTGCGCGGTGGCATTCAAGCCGAGGATTTGTAGTGCGGTAGCCTGATAAATACGCTCTGCGTGCATATACGCAACAGTACTTTTCGTTTACGGGCCAACTAATGGCTGGACAGTACGCAGCAGGTGCTGTTTGCCTTATCTAAGGCGAAAGACAATAGGCACCTTCTGAACAGCTGCCCGGCCCTCGTTTGCGTTTCCACGTCGCTTTCGTTGCCACATTCCCTTCATTAGCCGGAGTGTTTAATTTTCGTCCAAGTTACTTAATTTGGGTTTCATGGAGCGGAGTCCCGTTGTTCGCTTTTTTTCCTGAACGTGGGGCACGCTCCATTGTTCGTTGCTCCGTTTTGATTTATAGGGCTCTCTCCTCCTTTCACATTCGCTGCAGACGTTGAATATCGCCGTTCATTGCCAGTGTCGTCACAGCTCCTCGGTTATCCTCACCTCGATTGCAGCGCGTCGACATTTTATGTCGATGGCTAAGACGCGCGCGTTGTTAAAATTTCATTTTAATGTAAGCGCAGAAAGTGACCTATGAAAGTTTATTTGCAAATCGACTGTGAATTGATTACAACCTGCTAAGAGCAGCTGTACTCTAGACGAACAGTACACAGTTTGGGAAGATTTCTTTATACATTTGAACTTGCAAACTGCTACAACTGACGGGAAAATTGCTACATACTAGTAAATACATGTAAATACATGTGGCGACAATAAAACTCATAGTAGTAGTTTTGTTGCAGAATTGTCGACTTCATGTTGTAGTTTCAAAATTAGTTTGTATGTAGCGTCAATTTAGTTCGTCGAGTTGAAGGATCACGGACCCGTTAATTAGGGCGCCAGTAAGGTACTCCTAAATAAATGTAAATTTTTTGGTAAAGATTGATACTTTAGAATGAACATTTTGAATGTTAATTCAACGCGATGTACAGTAGTCGGTAATGTCTCAATGGAAATTACCTTAAAAATAATCACACCTACGACGTCCTGTTTTGAAAACTATTATCATTTTTTATTTTATTTAAAATAGATTTGATGTAAACATATTTCAAGGTAGTCTTATTATTCGCGTTTTCGTTAATAATCGATTAACGTAAACGATACACGAACGCCAATACACGATATATTCCTCAAGTCAGCAGCGTATGTGAGTTCGGCAATTACAAGGTTGGGTTTCGAAATACCGGAATCACAAGTTTATTTGAGAGACTGATTCTATTTTAAAATAATTGTACGCAGAATTGAACTCTTGTAGGATTATTTATTATTATTATTATTATTATTATTATTATTATTATTATTATTATTATTACGTAAGTTGAAGCGACCTATTCGTGGACAAAGTCTGTGACAAATCTATCTCCCGAAAGCTGGGACATGGTCGTTTACATCGTACCTCCCTCCTTCATTGGGTGAGCGTTTTGGTGGCGTGCCAAAATCAGAACCGTGTCTGGTATTCGGTTTATGTCAAGGTTCGTTTCTCGCGCGACAAAGTGGTTTGTCATATCCTGCTTGCAGACGCAGGCAGCCAAAGCAGGCACTTTCGCAGGCGGCGGGGGCGACAAGAAGTAAAATTAAAGCCCCCCTGATCCGCTAGATTTGCTCGCTGCGCCCGTTTCGCAGCGATTTCCTTTTTTGTCCTCGCGCTTCCTGTGGGCGTCGCCGCCGCGCGGGAAACAAAAACCGATTGACGCGATCTCATTGGCGCGATTGATCTCGCGGCCGACGCCTAGCGCTGATCGTTCGCCAGCCTCCTCGAACTTTCTCCTGTGTAGATTGTCTCGTTATGAGGACCTCGCGAGACGAAGTGCAATCGGAAGATAAGAACTGATGTGCGTCGTACGTGGTTGTGAAGGATATCTCGTTTAAATTAAAACGTTATGGGGCTATTATCTGGCAGGAAAGTGACTATTGCGTTGGTTCGTTCTATCAGCCTCAATTAGCCTCAGCCTACTGTTGTGGGAGCAACTAAATACGAGAGGTCTTTTCTCATCTGTAGAAATCTGTAAAGGAATATTCAAGAAATGAGATTTTTTATTTAAATACAAAGTAAATGCAAAATATCCTAGAATCTAGAAAAATCCTAGAATAAGACATTAGTTGCTCGAGTTAGCGAGTTGTCTTGATTTTATTAAATTGCAATTAATGAAAATAAATGTTTTCTTTCCTTAATATTTTCTTGTCCCATCCATTGGTATATTTTCAATAATCATGTTCCAAATATTCTTTTTTAATTCTAACAATGAAAATAAATTTCTTAGATTTCTGCCGTATTTTGAAAGAAAACTTTGTACTGCTTGTTGGTTTATTGAGAGGAAGTCTACTCTGAGAACAATAGGCATTGCAACCGGTTTGTTTTTTCAAACTGTTGTATGGTAATATTTATAAAACATTAAACATAAGCAAACAAGAAACGCCGGTAACTAAGGATTAATTAGATATTTTGAATCCTGCTGCATTATAACTATGTTTTATGTCTCGATTCATTAGAAGGCATATCAGTGCAAGGATCTCATTCACAGTCAGTGCACACGCCCCCTGTTGGCTTTCTCTATCTGCGACCAGTAGTAAGAGACTTCATATACATATGAACGAAGTGCTGAAGTGGTATATGTTATGGTGTGCTGCAGAGTAACTGCCCTCATAAAACTCTTTTGTGCTTGGAGCGAGTGTGTTGTGAAGTGCATCTACGCACGACATCGCCCAAGGCGGAGAGGTGACTGCTACCTTTAATCTCGAGTTGCGCATTGTTCGCAGGAATAGTAGGCAATTAGCATTCGAGTGCTAGAAACGATATGACATCTAAAGAAATGCTGCACTGCTAAGTGTCTTCACAAAAACACACTAGGCATCAGTCGTTTCTAATCTCGATACCAGTTCGCAAAGTGGGGGAGGATAAAACCGGAAGTTGGAGGAGGAAGATGTGGGGAAATGTTAAATACTGTGCAACATGTTTGCAGCGTCCCCCAATGAAAATTGGTCGTTTATTGAAGTGGCCGCTTAATCAAGTAGATGAGGTTGCAAGAAGCGAACATTAGGTGTGATGTTCTGATTACTATGAAATACGTTTTCTTTGGAATGTTTTGAACTACCTAAGACCAGAGGTTATCGGTAAAATAGGGCAAGCATGCTTGAAACTAAAAGCATGCATACCGAGCAGTGAAATTGTAAGCATTGTATTACGTAGATATGTTTGTTAAAATCATCTGTTATCTGAAACAAAATTAATCCCCTTGTGAGATCAGGGGCCCCTGGATGTCATTATTCCAAATAATCTGACAATACTTCCTTTCAAAAGTCCGTGTTATTGGAAGTAAACTCAAATTAGCTTAGTAATAACGAATGAAAAAATTGGCCTTGTAGCGTCGGTTAAAACGTAATGGATTTTTTAACAGTATCCTACAGTTCAGAGGCGCTTTGAAGTGCGCTGAGGTGCGTTTAAAATGGGAGTGCTGTCGTGTGTAATATTAAGTGGTTGCTTGGACTTTTTCCGCTCGACAGCCCTTTACGTTCCTAGGGGACGCATATACACTACACACCAACACACTTAGCGGGTTCCTCTCAACTGGGGTTAGCAGATCGCGAGGACCTTCGCAGCAACACATACATGAGAGACAAGGGACAAATAACCATGCCCAAGGCGGGACTCGAACCCGCGACCCTTCGGACCGAGGCGCTGAGTCGATACACGATCACAGTAACCTCGGCTAACGTAGTCGGCTAATATAAGAAATATTTATTAATAATTCATTTATAGTATTTTATTTTGTGAAACACTGCCTTATTTATTTGCATTTGAGTTATACTCGAGTGCACTGAAATGTAATCTTAACTTATTTTATTACAGTCAAAGTCGCTAAAGGTGACTCGTAATACAGAACAATCTACAAAATAAGCCCAACGACATGGCAGCTTAAATGAGGGAATATTTACACGTCATGTAGAAAAATCAACCGGTTCCAAGAAAAAAATGGCCGTTATGGGAAGTGAGTGCTTAATGCAGGTGGTCGTTTTCAGGTTTCACTCTATCACAATTTAAAACATCAGTTCATCATCGAAACTATCGGACTTTGATAATGATAATACATTGGTATCTGGATGACAATCTGCAAGACAGCTGTGAAAGACACACAGTGACGGTTTTGTAAATAAATTATGCGAAGTGTGCATTTCTCTTGATTCCTACGCCACGTCATTCATGCGATAGATGATGCGTGCCCGGAAAGGAGTCGGTGGCTTCGGTGGCGAGCTGCATCGCAGCGCTGACTTCCGCGCCGGATCTGGGCGGTTCCTCCTCCCGCTGACCACGCTCGACGGCCGCAGGCGGGCGACGCATTTCACCGGAGAAGTAATGAATAAGATAAATAATAGGTCGATGACCGTCATGTCGACCCAGAGGTTGCAGTCGGGTTACTGAGCCAGTAGTACTGAAGTTAGGTCGATACGCGGAATCGCAGATTCGAGCCCTTGTGCTGTAGGTCGATTGGCTTTAGCACCCTCCATGTATCACCTTTCTAATCGTTATTTCGACATTACTAGTCGGACCGCGTGCTGAAGGAGCTAGCGTATGAGATGTGTGACATGTGGGATGTGATTGACATGTGGCTCGTGACTTGTGTCGACAGCTTCCAAATTTCTCCTTTGTTTTGTACGCTTCTTGGGTTTCGATTTTGATGAGGTGTCAGTGAACTGTTTTAAGTCTCGCATATCTTCCTTAGCACTCTTGTAAAGAACACGGATTTTTATGAAATATATGCGACCGATCGGAACGAGCTGGTTGCGAGCGCGCTATGTTGAGTCGTGGCCCAGTGTGGGTCGCGGAAGGGCCGCGTGAGGCGAGGGCGGCCGGCGACAGTTCCGCGGCGACGCGTCCTGCTGCCTGGCCGCGTGAGCCCTTGCGTCAGCGGATGCGCGCTCTGCGATAAGCTTCAGGAACTGTAGACAACGCATTCACTCTTGTGGTATTTCAGAAACGGGTTTTGCAGCCGAATCCGGGTTGGAAGTTCCTACCATTCTTCGGAAAATGCTCTGTCATATGTGGTCATATCATTTGTGTTATCTGAACATGCTCGAATTGATATCATCGGCAGATCGGAAGTGAAATGACTTCATGAAGCAACATTACAGTTTTCCACAATTACGGAAAAAACTAACCGGACTGCTATGATCATCTATTCGCTAAGAAAGGTCTCTGTTGTAAAATAGTCTGAGAGTATAAACCACTCTTTTTCCAAGTGACAAAACACGACCAGATTACCTGTGCTGGCCCGCTACAGTGGCCCGCGTGCCATTCGATTGCGTCGAAACTGCCCCCCTCTCCTCCGATAGGGCTGACGTGACAAGCATTGGGCCACTCCAACGACCCGCAGATAAACACGCGGGGCCAGGACTCGCCCAGTTGGCCGCCCATTTGAGTAGCCCTGCTTTAGTCCATAAGTAAGGAAACATTTCGATCTGCGTTTCATTGAAAAACAGAAGTAATATTTTAGAAGGAGAAATTCAGCAATAAGTCCCGTCCGCGCTCTGATTCATTCATGTCGATGTTCAGTACGTAGGCGACCGCAGTGTCCTGTGCTTTGAATTCCTGCGGCGCGTATCTCGGCGGCCCAGCGGCTGCGAGCGGAGGAAATGTCAAGGGCGAGAGCGTCGCCCCCACTGTCAACAAACGCAGCGCCTCCGTCATCCCAGCGGCCGCCGACCGTGGGAAGGGCCGGCGATTTGCCCAGTGACCTCGCGTACGCAGTTCATTCCTCCCGTGAGATGCGGTGTTGAATTGTGGATGTTTTGAAAAGTGTCGTGCAAATCGGAATATCCGGTGCAGCTCAGTGGGAATATTGGAATATCCGGCCACGAAGACAATGGAAAATAGACTGTAATTCCCTGGAAATGTTTTGTTTTTCTTTTCCATATGTAGTAAATTGTTGATGCTTGCATGAATTCTTAATGCTCATGAATTGAAATTTAATTAAGGGGATGGCACATTTTCGGTACGTAATGAGGGGACCCACTGTTAAAGAGCGAATTTATCGAATAAATTAAACTTTTGAACAAGGGGTCATAAAGCAGTTCTTATACTTTCCTTAAAAAAGTAAAGTTTCCTCGGATGTGAGAAAAAGGTCTGAATTTGCCCATGTATGATTTTTATTGAACAGTAAACTAGTATATCCTGAAGACACTTGTTCATTTATGGTATTGAATTTTGCGTGTTATTCCTTTCGTTAAAGGCAAAAATTATTATATTGTTAAAAGATCACCTGGATGTTACATTTTGCATTGAAGCGAATATAAACAAAATTTGTGAGGAAGAAATGCAACATTGTTGTAGAAAGGAAACTGGTATTAACGGTGTAATTCCATTGAAATAGTTTAAATCCTTGTTAAGAGATTGTAGTCTACATTCACGTTAGAGGTGCGATAAACATCCTTTTCGTTGAAAAGAGAAGTCCCTATGCGTCTCCTTAGCCCGAAATAAAGAGGTATAGCAGCCTTCTGTGGCGCTGATATGAAATAAATAAGTGTCGAGACTGCGTTTTTTATCGAGCCAGGCCAGTATTCATGGTATACATTTAGTATCAATTTCAGAGCGGGTTACTGCCGGCCGTAGCTTCCACACGTACGTGAGGCGGCAGCCGTGCTCGAGGGAGGGGGAAGGGGGGAAGCGAAGCGCCCCCTCGTGACCTCCAAGCCCCCCTCCCGCCGCGCTCCTTTTCAGAGATCCCCTCCCCGGGCGCGCTGCGTGCGAGTCGAGCGTTTGGGCGGGAGGGGCGGGGCACCGGTGCTTCGCCATCACGCCCGAGCAACTCCATTAACTGTCTCGGGACTTGATGGATTTTTATTATTGTTATTTGCACCTGAGAGCGGTCATTTAATGCTATTTAATGGCGGGAAAGCGGACGCGTATGAAGGATATAAATGACGCGATGTGCACGTTTGGAATAGGACATTCGGAAGACGACGTTATCGACAAACGGTGTCTGCAAGTTTGTAGCGTAGCTTCACGTCTTGAAAATGTCGTGGCTAATATTATTTCCAAAAATCATTTTTCTTTGTCGTGATAAGTAAAATTTCCTTCGTTGTTCCCCGTACTACATGTACGTAAAGATGACACGGAGAATTTATTGCGGAGTTAACAGATCGCGTATTGTTCTCGAGAGCAAGTGGCGTTCCCATGGCTGTAAAACAAGATTCATCAGGAGGGTATTCCTTTATTTACTACAGCTTGTCTCGCAGCCTTGTGCGTCTGTTTTTTTTTTTCTCTCTCCATCGCGGAACGGCCACGAAATCACACGCGCCCAAGGCCGGTCCCAGCGCAGTTGGAGCGCGCGGCGGCGATGTACGATGGTTTCAATTCCTCGCTTACTACGTATGAAGTATTGAGAAAGTAATGCTTCGGCAATAAAAAGCAATTTTTCCACAGAAAATCTTTTGCGTGGTCCTGATACCGAAAAGGGGATAAATCTTGTTCATGTATGTAATAAATTACTTCCTCTAGAACGTTGTTTACTCAGAATTCACTTTGGAAACCTTGGTCCAGGAAACTTTGCTGACGGCAAAACGATTGTCCGTCTATGTGCAATGCTAGAGACTCAACGGTTGAGAGGTTTTTCTCCATATTGATAATCCACCATTCATTTGGCCAAACTGGAGTCGCTGTGAATTTGAACTGAATAGATGGTGGTGGTGGTGTGGATTTACATGAAGCCTGAACATTTTCATAATTTTCTCAAAAATTACTCAATTTTTATAATTTCTTTCCTCGAATGGACCAAAAACGGTTAAAAATGGCCCAGGCATTGTCGCTCAACGCTCTTGAGTTTTACAAAATTTCGGAAGTTCAACATTTTTCAGCGTGTCAACGTCTTCCTTCAACTGCAATATTGAAGGTAGAGATATTTTCTTTAATTAATTTTTCTGTTAAGATTTTTTTTTTTTAAAAATTTCTCAAAAACTGTTGCAATTTTTTCTTTAATTTTTGCTGTTTGAGTGAACTCTGTTTAAAAAATGGCGCAGGTTTCGTTTTTTGGTGAATTATGTATTTTGGGTAATTGAGGAAGTATATAATTTCAAAAGTACATTATTGATAAGAGAGATTTTTTACTTAATGAAATCTGTTATTTTAAATAAGATCTTTCAATAATGCCGTGTACATTTTTTGAAAATATGAATAATTTCGTGTAATTTTTACAAATCTTCGAAAAATTCAAATTTCCCGCTTCATTTGTTAAGGGGTGTCACAATGTATCAGATTCCAACACGATAACGTCAACGTCGAGACAAGGCTGTTGGAAAATCTCAGAATTACTTTTCATTATGGGACAATGATTCTGGCTGTATTGAACACTGGTTTGGATTATCGAATTTGTGTTGAAGTATTAACTTTAAAATATTCAGTTTTGAATGTTGATAAAAGGGCCTTACAAATGATTGCTGAGATGAGTTAAAATGTACAGAATTTGTGGTATTGTTATATAACGTACACATTAGTAATGTGAGAAAGTATGCGCTATTGTTGGGGTCACTAGTTTCTGATGGAATAATATAACTAGGAAAAGATTGTGGAAAAACTGAATTTAAATTTTTTATTGGATTTCACTTCAATGAACAAGGCATGCTTTTAGTGGTAATTGAGAAATCAAATAATTTTGAACTTTCCATGGGAGGAGAAGAAAGGGTCAATTAATTTCAATTAAATGGTATAATTTATATCATTATAGTGTGGACATTGTGACATCTTCATTTAATTAAATTACATGTAAAATTGTGAACATGTGTGAAAATTTCTTGTAATTTTTGGGTAAATTTCCCAAGTATTTTTTAACACTTATCATATTCAACCTTTTGGTCGGCAAGAAATCACGAGTCATTTTCATCATCTGAGATTAAGAGTTCTGAGAAATTTGCCGCATCTAAGGAACCATTGAATTTCATGCATAAGTAGAGCGCTAACGTAGTACGCCTGAGTGTTGTTCCCGTTCTTGTAGCGTGGAGCCCCAGCTCGCAAGAGCCACGCCCCTCTGCTACTCGAGCGTCGTCGGTGCAGCGCCAGCCGCTTATCCCAGGCAGGCAGGGCGGGCGTGTGAGCCAGCGATCAAGGCTGGTTGGCGGCGCATCATCGTGTAACGAGCAGAGCCATCACTCAGGGCTCAGACAATGGATCCGTCGGCGGTGGCGGTGGCGAGCGCGGGGGCGGCGCCGTCGCGGCCTCGACCCCGCCCCCGTAATTGCGGGCGGGGGCGGGGCGGGGCGGCGCGCCGGACAGTCGGCGACTGCTGCCGCCTCCGCGGACGGGCCCGCCAAATTGGGGCCCCCCCCCTTCCCGGGGGCGGCGGCCGCCGGGGACGGAGGTGGCGCCAGGGTTGTTCCGCGGGGCGCCCGCCATCGGACGTCGCCTGCCCTGCTACCAGTTTACCGCGTCCGCTTCCTGGACGTGTGATGCGCCCCCGGGACGCCGCCTTTCGTCCGGTGCCGCGGGGTTTTGGCACGGCCGCCCCGTGTCGTTTCTGCCTGTTTCCGCTTCCTGTCATTTTTCGCTTCTTCGTCGCGTGTTTGTGGCTTGCTTCCTCATAGTTCGCAATTTGGTCATCAAAATTTTAATTAATTTCCGTGTCGGGTTTTTTTAATCTGATTTGTGATATATGTTCATTGACTACTCAGATATTCGAAATTGGTGGCATCAGCTCGCTTCTCTCATTTCAGCCTTTAGACTTGTGTTGGGTTGATTGACTATCGCCTTCCTGTCACCTGAATCCGACGATTCGCCATTTAATCATAGTCTTCATTTGGTGTACTCCCGGCATTAGTCTAGCCACCGCATAAACTCTGTGAATAATTTCCACACATAAGTTCACATTGGTATTCATTTCTGTTTATATCACAAAAACATCTTGAAACAAGGAAAGATAAAAACTCAAATTTGCTTTACAATGATGTGCAATGTGCTGTTCAAAATCTTCCATTAAGAGCGGACGATTGAGGTCACACCAAACCTTCAGAACTCGTTTGTTAAGCAAGAACGACGCTTGGGAAGGGCGACAAAAGGCAAAATGGGCGTGCAAGAACCAAGTGGACGCTCATAGGTCCACTGTTGTCGCTGGGCGGTGAGCTGACTAGCCAGTGCCGGGCGCTGCGAGGCGGAGTTTCGTCTGAAGCCTGATGTCATCCCGCGCAGACGACGGAGGCGGCGGGCGGGGCGCCGGCAGTCACGCCATGCAGGCACAAAGGTCGGCCGGTCAGGTCGCGGAAGCACGCTCCAGCGCCCGCCGCCCCGCCACTCCGCCCCAGGGCCCCGCCCCGCCCCGCCCCGCCCCGCCCCGCCCCGCCGCACCCCGCCTCGCCGCGGGCGGCACTGGACGGCCCGGGGCGCAGGGGAACGGACTGATGATTCCAAAATGAAAATAAATTGCAGACCTGTTTTCCAACTCCCAACAACTCTTAGACTGCCAACTGTTACATTGACGACGGTTGGTGGAGACGAAAACCATCAATGGTGTAGGTGTATATTTTCGACCTCGGTCCAGTAACACCAGCCAACATCTTGCATTCTTTTTCGACTTCTCCCATTCAGTGTTTTGGTGAGTATTTTCAAGTAGTGGGTTGCTGGACATGAATCTTTCTTTTTTTACGAAAAAATAATTTATACCATTTCTAGTGTTTGTAAGAGAAATGACGTTGTATGTTGATGAAGAAGCTGGTGGTAATTCCATTTTCGATTTTTATTTCTAAAACCACGTTGAATTCCTTTTTTCAACATACCTACTTTCTAACACCGCTGCAGGAGTTTTTGAACTTAGTCTTTCAGTAGTGTACGGTTGCCTGCATTGAGAGTGACTGTCGCGAGAATGTTTAGAAGGGATGCAAAGGAAGAAAGGTCGGGTCACTGGAGGTGTTGATGAAAATAGGAAAGTCGGAGTCGAGTGAAATTTTTGGAGGCGCACTAACCGTTAACCTGGGCGGTATTGGACGACGCGAAGCGAGGTGAGCGCGCGGACGCCGCGACGGTGAGCTGTAGTTGGCGTGGCAGGCAGGGCAGGTGGGTGCAAAACGTTAATAAATGACAGCGGTAGTGGGCGAAAGACAGGAGAGAAGAGATTTCCGACAGACGGTGAAGCTAGATGATAGGAAGCTTCGACGTTACAAGGTATTCGCACGAAATGTATTTGCCGTTGAGTTTCGGCCCCACCCTGGAGTAAGGGGATAAATGCAGCCAAGTCATTGCCCTCAGAGAGGGGAAGTAGCGTTTAATTGTTCCATTTGATGCGGAGTAATGACTTTGTGAAAAGGTAATAGGAACTGTTCAACTCGCTGAGCTGTGAGAGAGTCTGGTCTGATTTTTGAACAGTTTGAATTGTTTTCTCACGACAATCTGTGTGAATACATCCTTCTAGAAAATTATGCTTATGAAGCAATGTAAGGAGACCCTTCGCACAGTCATTGTGAAGCAACACAGAATGGTTTCTCCCCACCCACCCACCCACACACACACACACACCCACACGCACCCACCAAGAAGTGCCATCGTGGTATTATCGCATCAATAGTTGCATGATGAAATCTGAAGAAGACGGTTTTGTTTGACTTTTGTTGCTGTGCAAAGTGGCCTGTAAGACAAGTAGGACCTCTGCATGGTGGGGATCCAACATATTGAGAACATCGGCGTCGCGGAGCCTGTGGCGGTGCTGCAGGGCGAGCGGCGGGCGGCTGGCGCCCGTGCCTCCGCGCCCCCTCGCACCCGCAGCGCCACGCACCGCCGCGTTTGTGGAACTGGGCCCCATTGTTCCCGCCACAATGTAAATTAATCTATCTGCTCGGCGCGGCCCTAGGCCCGAAAATTTCTTCTCGCGGGTCGGCGGGTGCGTGAAATTGGCCCCTGCTGCAAAAAGCGGCGAACGGGGCCGATGAAAGTGGCTTTCGTCAGCGCGATCATTGTTCGTTGGCCCTTCGACCGGCGCGGGGCGGGGTGACGCGGAGGCAACGCTCTGCCCTGTCGCCCACTCCGCTGTGCCGCGTTGACGGGCGCGTTTTTGTAACTTCACATCCTAGCTGAAACGATGTTGACGAGTGCCATACTCATTTTTGAGCGTGGACGAGGGAAGAGAGCTCACACCTTTGGTCGTTCCTGGGCAGGTGATATCGGTGCTGCTTCCCTACCTCTGGTGAATGATTGTACGAGTATGATGGCTACGAGGGTTAAGTGAAGTTATTGTTGGATAGGATGTGAAGGAAACGAAGTACACGCTAGCAGAAAGAAGCAAACCTCGCCAAAGCGTAGTGAAAATAGACTTAAAATGTGAGCCTTCTGCTCCGACTGCTTGGATGCAGCTCCACGTGCGTGGGCCACCGAGGGGAGTGTGCTGAAGTACCAACAATACGTTCGTAGTACATTCATTTCAGTTTTCCCTTGCCATAATCGGCGCTGTATTTTTGTTCCGAATGTATTCCGCAGTGTACATTTGTTATGTGAACAAAATAATTCTTTGCCCGCTAGTTTTATTTGTTTATGTTTTGTTTATGCTATCAGAAAATAATAAAATAAAACGTCCATTGTAGTACATTCATCAAAAATGTATTTGCGTCCCTTCCGATTTCTTGCCTCCAAAATAATGTTGAGGTCTTTTGGATCCTTGTCATAAAGCGACGCGTTTCTCTCTCTTCCCCGCCCTGCCCCCGAAGTCGCCCGCTGCGAGGGACAGCCGTGGTTCGCGTCGCGGCTGCTCCATCAGGTGTGAAAGTGCGAGGGCCACACACAATCAGGCGGGCGTCTGCCCCGCGCAGGTAGAAGGGCTTAGCCCCTCGCCGTCAACTGTGTCAATCGTAAATATTTGGAAGTGTCGAACGCCGTGTGGCCGCCGCCTGCAGCAGATGTTATCCGACAGATCGTTTCGTCCGATGCTCCTTTCCTTTCGTTCGCGCTTTGAAGTGCTGCTTCAAGGAGTCGCCACTCGGGGGGCGGTCGCGTCAAGTGGCGCTGCGGGACCTCACTCGCGCGCTCGACAGACGCGACGAGACCCTCGTGCTGTTTGCAAGCAGCACTTTGAAGTGACTGTCGCCTCGACTGTTGCAGCTGCTTGGAAGTCTCTTAGCCTTAGTACTAGATATCAATCTCCATTGAGAACTGTGTTTTGGCAAAGAAAAATGTCAACGACAGATGGCGTCCTCTTCGTGGTAAAAACTTCTGTAACTTGGACGTTTCGTTATTTTCCCAAGGGTACATTTAAAGCAGAGGTTATAATTTCTAATAATTTGGTTTTCATTCATTGTATGGTATTATTCGTAATTTCTTTTTTATTCTAAGATATTTATTATGGTAAAATAAGTAAACATGGTTTTTAAATGTACATGACAATTTAATAAATTAATCCTATTTTTTAATTTGAAATTCATTATTCCTTAAAAATATTCAAATCATATACATTTTCGTGTGTTAATTTTCTTGTGAAAACTACTAAATGGTGTCGGGAAAATGCTTATTAATTTTAAAATCTTAATATTTATCAGAACTCAAATTCCCAAAAAATTGGATCGATTTTTTAACATTAAGACAATGAATGGAATTAGAATAGACATTAGAATGAATTGAATATTAAGATTTGTTAATCTGTAAATGCATCCTGCTTCACTAATAATGTTTTGGTTTTTCTGGTTCACTAAGCATAATTAATTTTGTAATTGTCTCATATTAGCGTATATCTAAATTCTACATACTTCTTAGACTCATTTCTTACAGTTGTTAGTTTATTACAGTTTTCATTTGCATGATGTTAATCCGACCGTTCGAAAATACATGTTTCTTGATTGTATTGATCGTATTATAGCAGTATTAAGAGAAGTTTCGTAATTGATCATGTTTGAGATAGCGCATTTTCTTGCATTAATTGTTGATCAATCCTGTAAAAAAATCAATCTAACAATAAATTTGTAGAAGGTGTAAAACATGTCATTTGAGTGAATTTTTTAAAATTAACGAAGTAAATGGTGTGCTAGTGCCGGTGCGGGGGGGGGGGGCGGGGGGGGGGCGCGTCTAATTGCGGCGAGCGCTGGGGAGGAGAGAGGAGCGGCCGCCGGCGGCGACCCCTGCCGGGCAGGGCCGTGCGCGCTCACGCGTCGCTCCGCGCGGGCTTATTGCACAATGCGCTTCGGGATTATTGGGATCCACGCTTCACAGCGGTGCGCAGTAAATCCGCGCGAGGTTTAGTGATGCGGGCTTAATAAATTTGAAAAGTTTCGATGTCTGTTTTCTTCTTCTACTTGGCATACTACTCCGTGTTTTCCGGTGATCAGTTCGGTCTCAAGTTGGCAGTTACGTAATCTTAATATCTTGCATAATTTAATTCTACGCACTTCGTCTTAGACGAGTACAATCTTAAAAGTTGCTTTCTTGTGATTATAAGATACTAAGCAATAGCGGAGTTGGGGTTGAATGTAGCTTGTATTAATGTAACTGGTTAATTTGTTGTGACGGACTGAAAAGTATCTGAAGCAATAACTTTCAAACGGTTCATGTTCATCGTTATTTTGTGCATTGTAATGACCTGCCTAATCAGTATTTTAATGAACTTGAATAATATTATACAGAACGTAAAAGTTACAAATTTGCAGCGCATGTTGGGGGTCGAAGTTACCTTTTTAGCAATGAATATAGCTAGCAAATCTCACATTCTGTCATTCGCCTCTGATTGAAAGGTAACTTAGCGTTCTCTCATATTTTGCAGGTTGTGTTCTGAGTCAAAGATTTCGGATACCTGTTGATCTCGTCTCCCTCATCTTGGACTCGTATATGCCCTAGAATTTTGAATCATTATTCTGAGGCTCCTGTATATCATACGAAGCGTATTATGCCTCGATATTTTCATTTCGCGCAGGGAAGTCTATTCTTGTCTCTCCTTTTGCTTGGGCGTCCCACTCGCACATCGCATGCACACGCCCGGTGCTCCCTCGCACCCCCGGGGAGCGGCGACGCCCCGTCATAATTTGCGCACCACCCAGCTGCTTCGTCACCCTGCAGGACGCCTCCGACCCCCCCCCGCCCCCGCCCCTTCGCTCCACTCCCATGTTGCACAATTTGCTCTCCCTCAACTCCTTCTCTGTTTAGCCTACCTTGCCTTCTTCAATTTCTCTCTTTCATAACAATTGGTCTCTCGCTCGCTCGCGCCTCCCCCCTCTCGTTCTTATCTGTCTCTTCCTCTATATCTATCTACTCTATCTAGCCTCTCTACCTCCTCTGTTTAATATTTTTTTTAGTTCTTAGGTTGACACTTCGCTTTATCTACTTTCTTTCTGTAGTTAATGAAATAAATTTGACTTTTCTCAAAAATTAGTTCTCCCACTGACGTGCATCACTCCTGAGTTTCTGTGGCTACCTTCACTTCACTTTTCCCTCGTTGCTTATCATTGTTGCTTCCTGGTCATAAATTACGTCGTGATTTGCGGCTCAGGTATTCTCCTCTCTTTTTTCGCGTTTCGCCCACGGATTGAATAACCTGCTATCTTACATAGCCGTAACCGACGAGTCTAGATAAATACATTTGAAAAGTAATTTCAAAATTTAACACCATCAAAATACCAACTTTTCCTAATTGAACATTTTATTATTGTTTACAATTTTTAAAAAATCAATAATTTGAGAAACATCATGTGAAATGGCACTTTCCGAAAACATCAGAATCATCCCGAAAACATCAGAATGATCTGTCAAAATATTATGTTGAAGGTGTTGAGAGGGAGGGATCAACCGTGGCACGCTGTTGGCCCTTGACTGAGCCCCGGCCCCCTCGCTCATCGTGCCCCTTTCGCCGCCCAGGGCCCCCGTCGCCCTGCGTGGCGCGCCGCTCGTCGCCGCTCCGCGCCCTGCGCCCAATCCCCCAGCCGCGAGGGGCTGGCGGCGCGGAGGCCGCAGGCAGGTGCTGGGGCGGTGGGAACCCCGCGCTCCCTACGCCGCACCCACGCCTCCCCGTGCTCTCCCGCGGCCGCGGGGTGTCGGGTGTCGGAAGCGAAAGACGAGCGAGGCGACCCAAGCATTTTCATTGATTGGTCAGCAGGTCAGATGGTCGAGACCTCGAGGCGGTGGACCTGCTCGGAACACGTCCGTCAAAATAGGGCTGATGAGGGATGAAATAAACAGCGGGTGATTGGTCGTAAATGAGTAGAATCATTGGTGGAGAATTGTTTGCCGTTACTACTGGACTAGTTCACGCTGCTCATCCAGTAAGTAAATTGCGCTGATTGGTGTGGTTTCACGGAGCTGTAATCGTTTTTATTAAGCTCAGCGAACAGAGAAATTAATTTCTGTACTTACAGTTAATCATGAATTGTGAAACATGTTAGTTATAAAAATCCAATTTACATCTTAACGAAAATAGCAAAAAATCACATTTTAGCTTCACTGTATGGCTGTAGAATTTTTTATCCTCCTCATTCACCGCGTTGTAGTTGTTACATTATCTCCCTTACCCTCGACATACACACATGCGTGAGATTTTCTCAAGCTCCTCCACAACTCCATTCCTCTAGTTTCTCCGATACTGTTCCCCACCTGCGCTCTGGCTCCCAGTGCGGGCACCCTCCGCACACAAGCGTCTCGCGTTTCGCGGCAGACTCCCACGCCCAGCCGCCCCGAGTGGCCTTCTTCGCGAAACGGGGGCGATGGCGAATAAACTCGTTTTCCGCGAAATAGAGTTTGCTCCTTTGAACGGAGTTCCCCTCGTGTCTTCTTCCCCCTCGGCGGCGGCGGCACCTGCTTTTTACGCGGGGGCGGACGCGACGCGTCTTTTTTTCTTTCTTGTCCTTGTGCTCGAACGCCCTCGCGGATGTGCCAGACCAGAGGGCGCCTGCGAGCCACAGGACACTGCCGCGGCCGAGGACTAGCACCTGTCGCTCGCTCTGCAGTACTTGTGTTTTCAGGGAGGCTTTCAATGCTTATCAAAATTATTTTCATGTGTAATTTATGTCAATTCTCTGGCGTTGTGTTCCTGCTACATTACTATATTTCGTTAATTTTATCCTTGTGTATAAGCCTTAACACATTTGATAAATAAGTCTTTGTACTACGTTTCGTTTTGTTCTCATTGCCTTGTACTTGGAAATTATACTTGCGTTTGAAGTTCTGCATTGAACCTTTTCATTTTCCTGGTGGGTAGATTATACACCAACATCCAGAAATTCATATAATTGTTAATCGTCACTCGTTTCACAATGTAACAAGTAGGCAAACTCGAATGTAGTATTTCTCGTACATTTTTCCGTTTTCGATTCTCTTTCTGGCATTTTGTAAGCTCTCACAATGTATATGTGACAGAATTAGTTACTGTTATTTTTCTTTATTTTTTAATTTTTTTTCCAGTTAATTAATACCTTGTTGCGTGTACGTTTCTGTGTAGATATGATTTGTGAGTTAACGCATCCCGGCTTTCAGATGGAAATGTGCGCGAATTGTTGCTGTGCCGTTTGCTTTTATTCGCTTGTTCCATTATTCTCGTATTTACGTAGTTCATTTCTAATGTTTATACCGTGTAAATTAACAACTTCGTCTTTTACCGAGCTGTATGCAAAGGATTTCGTGATATACCTGACAGTTAAAGGGTTGCCTGTAAACATTTAATTCGTATTCTTGGTGTATGGTGAAAGACAAGTTGACGAGTGGAACGACAGCATGCAGACGAATTGATCAAATGAAATTTATCAGCGATCTCTAGCTCGAACAATGCTTGAGGCAATGACAGTGGCACATCCATTTCCTTTTCACCTTGAAATCAAATACATTCGTTCAAAACACTTCTGAATTAATAATGTGACTAGTGGAGTGACGATAACTGAGAAATGAATTAATCGATTAATGTTGAGGTTTATAATATTTTAAATGACGTATTATAAGATAAAACAGTAAAGACAGTAACGCGTTAATGAAAAACTCTAAAAATCGTAGTTAGAAAAACTGTATCCAATAAAATATAGCATTAAGTACATATATCCCAGCATTCACAGAAGGAAGCGAGATCTTAAGAAAGGTAGAGACTATTCGTGGAAGAGCTGGCAAGTCTCATTGCATTTTCCGATAAAATAATACCTTGTTTTTTGCCAACTGTTCAAGTGGTGTAACTGACGTTACGTATATTTTAGTCACTAATTTATGTATAAGGAAGGATAACACACGCACCAACATGCGTGTTAAAAGATTGACAAGGATACCATGCGTAGTATGCAACCTCTCGGCTACTGGCTTGTCGTGGAATCGGCGGCCTGGTGCGTCGATGGCGTACGTCCTTTTAGCGCTGTTTATTTTATCACGCGCGCCGGCGGCTGCGCGCGCGCAGGCGGGCGTGGCGCCGCGTAACGTATGTGCGCGTCGAGCGGTCACGGGGCGCTGCGCAGCCGCTGCGCGCGAGGGATATTGGACAGCGGCGATGTCTCCGCGCTGCGCAGGCACCCGTAAAAGTCGGCGACTGCGGATGTCGGTTAATCTCTGCTGGCGGTGCAAATGTACCGAAACGCGGCGACCGCGCCGGGAGGGAGTAGAAGTTGGTCGTTACTTCGGGTAGTGGAGTTATCACTCTCCAAAATTGGAAATGGCTATGGCCTTGGGTGGCTCTACTGGCTTTGGGTGGCGTAGTTGATGAGCGTTAAAAATTAAACCATACTCCTATTTTTTCTTTGCGTCAATTTTTTTAAAGGATAGTGACAAATTTACAAAACAGGTAGATCTGCTCTTGTATTATCTTTAAAAGGACTTGTGACATTTTTTTTTCACTCTGGAATGATATTGAGCTCGCACTTTTATGATCATAAATTTCCCCCCGAATGTGAACTTTCGCTGTTGTCTTTATTATTCTCTTCATAATTTAAATTTCAATAGTATTTAGTCACGACGTCTCACATTTTCGATGTATTGAGTTTATTCTTCGCATATTGCACGATCTGTCTTTCCCTCACTTCATTTAATTATTTTGTTTTTGACATACTCCCAAACACTCTCTCTTGACTCTCAAATCTTTTACTCTTTTGTTTCATTTGATCTTAGTATAATAAACCTGAATAATTTCCTGTTGTCTATATAAGATTTCAATGACTGTATTCGGTTACGCTTTTAGATTTTCTTAACATTTAAGTAAATTTTTTGAACACGTTGATATTCGTGCATTTACTTTCCGAACATTGACGTACTTGCTTTGTTCTTTGTCGGCTGTCGGCCTCCGCATCACTTTTATTTCATCTCTCATCGCGGCTATGGTGTTAAATCGTTCTTCAATGTGTGATACTTATGTTCAGCCTTTGTAGTTGTGTACTCATATTCTTTCATTTTGTGCCTCATCGTTTTCGATGTATCGTATAGTTCCTGATAGTCTATACTTCTTTCCCCTCACTACTTGAGTGGCGATCGAGATCTTTCCTTGCCTCCCTCGTGGCTCCCTCTTTTCCCCTCCGCGAGGCGAGGAGAGGGGGCTGCGACCCGGTTGACCCGAGGGTCTAGGTCGCACCCCTGGGGATGAGCAAATAGAGCTCCTTTGGGGAGCGCAGGGCGCCCGCCGCACCCGCTCCACCCCGCTCGCTTCAGCCGTCTAATTGACCGTGAGACAAATGAAAAGAAGGTTCAGCTCGTTTTGAGGACGTGTTTGCGGCTACATTGTGCTGCATTGGATGTAGTTTATTTATTTTTAATTTTTATTTTTAATTAGTGAATGATACAACAAAATTCGGATGTTTGTGTTATAATTTTCACGAATTGATTTGTGTCGGTTGTTTGGATTATGGAAGTTCTTTAATAGTAGGCGTTAACGTAAAAACATCTAATTCATATTATTGATGAATACTTCGTTATTGTTAGCTCTTCAATAATTTGTGAGGCTGTGGAGATACACAAAAAATTGTGAGGTTGTGAAGAACATCCGAAATTTCCCCAAAAACCTAAATGAATGAATTTTGGTAAATAATGGAACAAGCTGGTTTTGATAACAATTGCCTCACTTGTGCCGTTGTATTGCAATATTATTACTATTGCTTATTCTACCAACAACCTGGTACCCTACATTATTCTTACCCATCACACACTGTTTCTCGATCTCGGTATTAGATGCTAATAGTTGTGAAGTCTTCCTATGTAGGCAGCTGAACGCCAGGCTTCTCGTGAACAAACCTTAAGAACAATGGACAATCATTCATACAAACATCGGGTTTCGAATCCACGGCCCCGTTTCGCTGACGGGCAACAGCGTCGAATCGAAACCCGCTCGGCCATTCGGGCTGGCCATCGCAATTGTCCGGTTGCTAATTTTCCAGTTTTCTGCGCTTGGACACGCGGCGTTGCTAGGGGCGGAGGGGAACAATGTCAGCGTTTAAACGCCGCTGGCCCCTCCCTGCGGCGGGCAGTGGGCGAATCGCGCATGGCGGCGGCGGCGGTCGAGCGAGCCCTGGGCGGAGAGGCTCAACCGTCCACCTGACCGCCCCCCCTCCCGCCATTTGCATTTCAAATGGCCCCCGCCGCGCACCCCCCGCGCCCCTCCACGCCGCTTCACTCTTTTCACCACACTCGTTAATTTGCTTTATGGCAGGCGGAGAGACACGTCACGGCATTGTTTGCGCGGGCAGGCGGACGCCTGTTTTTCGCTTGAACTCCTCCTTCCTTGCGCCATCCCCACGCACACCTCCTCCGCTGCCCTCCTCCTCCTCAGACGATCATCGGCTGCTGCCGTGTTTTGTTCCCCGCTGCGCTGGCCCCAGTCATTACGTTTTGTCCGGTATCTTTGTTTCCGTCTGTAAGTGAGACGAACATTCCGTGAAAGAGATTGGCAGGAGTCATGCCTTCTGTACCTCAGAAGAAATCCTTGTTTTGAAGAGAATTCATTTGAATTCTAAACATAGCTCTAATGTTTAAAAAGCTAGTTTTATTCTTGCAAAAGACTTCTGAAATGTTATTCATTATTTTACCTTGGTATTGGAATGATAAAACATTTACGTCAGATCCCGAAATGTGTACTACAGTTTTGGAAAAGGTGGTGTCACGAAGTTATTTACAAATCGCCACTATCTCTATTCGCAATGCTAAAAATGAAATGTTCCTGAAAAACTACTTTTTCTGTGGTATGTAATTATAATGTTCACCTTTCGTGCATATGCTGTGTCATACATTTGCTTAATGATTGAATATAATTACTACAAGATAACTTCCATTAAAAATATAAATATTATATGACAAAAGAATTTAGAAAAAAATTAATAGTATTTTTTCCGAATCCAAAGACCATAACAGGCTCAAGTTCATTTGCTTATCAAAATCCAATTCTTTCGCAGTACTCACCTAGTCGCAGCGTCTAGTTTGTTATTTTAGCTGTCATTCTTTAATCTCCGCGTCGGAAATATCATTGTGTTTGGATTTTTGTTGATATTTCCCTTCAGATCCTTAATTTTTATCACGTAGTCCCATCATTCACTGTGTCACACACCAAGTTAACAACGATTGCCTTGACATTATATTATTGCAATCGGCGAAAGTACGAGATTCATAGAAAGATACATCGATTTATTCCTCAATTTCTAAAGAGAAGAGGTTGTAGATTTGCAGTGTCAACATAAATAACAATCACATAAAATGATTCTTATATATTCAATAGTAGCGGTATAAGGAAGACTTTTACAGGTATATTCATAATACTTTCCTCTCGCTCCATCACCGCCCCTATGACCACTGCCTTGTGGCCATTCTGCGCAATTCCATCACTCGCCGTGGGTGAAGCTGCGGCGTCCGTTCTCCGCAGCCATGCGCGCGGGGGCGGCGGCGAAGGGTTACGGGCGCGCGGGACGCCCGCCGCCGGAAGTGGGGGCGTCCTCCGGAAGCGGCGGGTAGGTTAGTGCGGCGGGGAAGGGAGCGGTGGAAGACGACAAGTGGGGCAGCGAGCCGCCGCGCCACGCCGCGACCCCCAGCGCCACAATGTCCCACAGTGGGTTGTGATGACACCAACGCACACAGCGCGACGCTAGGAGTAAGCATTTGATTGGCACAAAAGGCTAAGATTGTGTGCCACGTATGCGTCAATACTGCGAAAACTAAGTAGTAATTGTTTTCATTTTGTTTAAGAATACCTATTACTTCCATTGTTTCTTCAATGGGGGAAGGTGTCCGGGTCTTCCCCGTGCAGAATGCTGTTATATTTATCTGTTTTAGTTCTATTTTGCGAAGTCCTTGAGTGGTTTAATAATCTATTCCGATTTCCACCTTATTTCAGTTACTTCTTGTGTATATAATGGTAAGTTCACATTGCAGTTAAAATTTACTTTCCTCAGAGGTGAATGTAATTAAGAACTCGTTTCCGAAAAGTGTTAATTATTGTATATTAAACTTTAGGGCAGTATGAAGGAACACAGTTTGACTTTGAATCACGGCTGTCCAGGAATGTACCCAACGTTACTTATGTCGTGGCGTCTACCGTACCGCCAATGTACTATTGACCCCGATCTTGTTAGCGTATGATTGAAAATTCGCTTAGTCTTTTGTGCACCTCTTCGCTGATGTCGGCCCACAGTGCGTTGCGGCCCCCGCCCCCGCCGCCCAGGTGCTGCGCGTCGCCTATCGCCCCATCTCGCCCCCTCATCGCCGCTGCCGCGGCGCGGCCTATTTCCACCGCGCGCCTAGTATTTTAGGGGTTCCCCGCGCGTCTACCTGGAAGGCGCATCGGCCGCGAGCGGAGGCGTTCTGAGAACCGGCGCGCGGCGCGGGGGAGCTGCGGGAAGCACCGGGCATCCTGCGGCCGCGGTCCTTTGACACGCTGCTTCGTCAATGGGCCACGCGTTGCTCAGGATCTCCACCGGATGAGATGGCGCAGTGACTACTGTTTCCGCTGCAGCGTCTCTGGCGGGGAAGTCGTAGGGTTCGAGCCCCGACCACGGTGGGGTTTCGACACGAGGTACTTAGCTCGCTCGAATTTAGCCGCTGCTTTAAGAAATAAGCGGCTGGCTCCTTTGATCGATAGTTTTCTGCGGCTTCTCCGATTAATTCCAGGCGACTCCCAGAGTAATACTGTAGCAAATGGGTCACAGACCGCCCGCGATGTTTTCTTCTTCTCCCTTGACCAATCTTCTTCCCTTACAATACACTCACATGTACTACACCACCACACGAGCCTGGAGAGCTATTGAGAGTTTAGTATGTGCCGCGATTGGGGCGCAGGCTCACGTGGGGAGATGTCTGGACAGGGAAACCCCGCTTACCAACATGCATATCCGCAAAGCGGGTGGGAGAACCTTTATATTACGACAGTTTCCTGACCACAGTTACCCTTTTCCAATTTCAGTTTATTTTCTGAACTTAGTTTATCACGCAAAAGAATTGTCTTTCGCTGGAAATTGGTACAGAAAGTTTAATTGTTGGCACTTTCTATATTGGTCTGTCAATATGATATTCAACATTTGGTTTTCTCGACGTTTAAAACACTTCTGAATATTTATCTGATCCGTTACTTTAGATCATTTTTGTCTCAAAGTTGTTCGTAAATACTGAGGTGGGATTGGCAATATCCTTGCTCGCGGCATATTGGCTGGCAATCCATACAAAACGACTTCTCGTGCCAAAGGTCGAAATCGAAAGTAACATGTCAGTATATGATACCGATCCCTTTAAATTGCATTTTAGAATCGAACAGCTGCGGTAACCTTCGCTTATTATTTTGTCAGGTTTTTCTTCAGTCGTGGAGATGGACTTTTTGGGCGATGTGAGTCTTGTACTACTTCTCTTAGAGTACTGCCAGCCCATTTAGTCGCTCGAGAACTTCACAAGAGGTGTTTAGGAGAAAGTCAGAGTATCTTCAATTAGTATGAAGACATTCTGTACGGTTGTGTCTTGGGAAAGACGTGAAGTGTGCAGCATGGTTTCTTGTCTCACCTCAACCTGTTCGCGCAAGCCTTCTCCAAAGAGCCCCGCGGCGTAGCTCGTGCACGCGCGCGCGTGCGCTCAAGAGCTGTCAGTGATCGCGTGGAGCGGGCGGAGCTATGCTCTAAAAGGTGCAATGGCGAGTCGCAGACTTCTCTATCACCGCCGCAGCCGAAGTATGCCTGACCATCGCCACCGTTTGTGCCTCTGGCTTTGCCTGCACTGTCGCCATCGGTATCCCCGCGTCAGGCGCGCCATAACCATCATCACCACATAAACCACATTCACAATCACAACTACCATCCACTTTTCCATGACTGCCACTACCAATACGAGTCCCACCATCGCTATCTCCACCTTTACCCCATGAACATCGCTCCTGCTGCGGCCACCGTCAGCGCCATAATGACGATATGCTTCACGTCCCTGAAGAGTGAGGATCATAATGTACATTTTTGAAAAATATAAGGCTTCGAATGGGAGACAGCGGCGGTGGCGAAGGCGGTAGCTCTGGCGGTGGTAGTGCGGCCCTCGGGGTCTCCCGCCAAGGACAGGAAACCGCGACGTCACGTCCTGCCGGCGAGCGGTCTCGAAGCCCGGCCCTCCCGCCTGCGACTTTCTAAATGCCAGCTGCAGCGGCGGCGGCGACGGGCAACCGGCGCGGTTTCCTGTGCTGGCACCGGTGGCGGCGCGGCGCGGCGCCGCTGTGCCCGCTTGCCGCTGCCGGGTTGCGGCAAAAGCGATGAGGGAACTTTCCTGGGGTGGCATTGGCGGCTCCGAGGAAGAGTGAACATTTTGCTTTTTGGAACAGTACCGGCTTGTACTATTATCTTTGGTAAGCTATCTTCTTATACTAGGAACTCTTCAAGTTTTGTGGCGAGAGCACTGTTGGCAATAAGCACAGGTTCCCATCGCAGTTCTATCAATTACTAGACCATGCTGTGGAGGATATCGTATTCTTCGCTGATATTTAGTTGACTGAATTTTTTAATGGTAGAATATATATTTTCTGAGAACTAGTATCCATATATCGTACATAATTCTTCCATTTCTTCTTAATTTTATCTTAAACCTTTTCATAAAATAAGTTACTTGATACTTTCTGGGCAGAATGACGATTTGGCTAGACACTTAGCAAAATCGTCACACAGATCTTTATCTCGAGTGATACCCACATACTCAAATAACGGAATTCCAACTGCCAAGTACTTCAGGGAACGTTGGGATTATAATTGAAATAAATGTGGTTGCGTTATTAAAGTATAAAGCTTTCTCTGAATATGCTTTGTGAACCTGACAATGATGAAGACAGTCGACCCTAAATCTTCTCCCACTGTCCTGCATGATGCATGGTTTCCACTAGGACGCTTTCCGGTGTTTGTGATGTGAGTCATTCGAGAACCAGTAATGGGAAAGTGTATGACATTTGAAATTCGAAGAGATGCGATCTTGTTCTCCAGTCGTGCCAAGATTTCTTCTTTTGGTGAAAGGTCGAGGCATTGGAATTACTTGACAGCTGTTGGTAGTAGTTGATGTAATATGAGCTAAATGCAAATATAAATCAGTACAAATGCGACCTCTCTTCTCCTCTATCCTGAGAAAGGTAATGAATACTTTTCTACTTCCTTATGATATTTTTAGTAGCTATTAATGGAATTTGTGACGGTTCTATTCCTTTAGTGTTTTATATTACTGTAAAGAATATATTTAGGAAAACATTTTCGCAACTTCAGGGAATCATTGTTTTGTCTGATTTTTATTTTACGAGACGTGATGTAAATGATTACATCACTACTGAAGTTCCTCAGTTCCTCATCGTTTGCTTTCTTTTTTGGGATCGTTTATAGAAGTTGATTTTTTAAATGACTTAATCACATCTATTCTCATTCAGACAAAATCCACTGCGATCTTTGTCAGCTTCATTTGAAATTTAGGGAGTTCTTGCACGGCGAAGTGGTACAGTAGTCGATAGCGCTATCGATCTTCTGCGCACGCCCGTTTCTAGTGTCGCATCATTTTTGTGCATCTGCACATGCGTGACAGGTGAAGATTGCAGTCGATCGCTGAAGGCTGGGCCGCGCAAAAACTCTCTATGGCGAATAATCTACAGTCCACGCCCCGCCAGCAGAAAGGAGGTTATCCATCGCGGAGGCTGACCCGGAGGCCAGAGGATGTGGCCGAGGTCGGTCTCTGGTCGAGGACCGTCACGCTCTCGTGTTACACTTTCTGCGAACCGTTTCAGGTGGTGACTGAGGGCGAGATCTACAACATCCTGCGCGCGCCAAACACACCTGCCCATCTCGCTTCGATGCAGCAGCTCCAACTGGAACCAAACATCGGAATATATTGCCGCAATTCCCGAGTTGTCGTGTTATTTTCGCGTAGCGGCTTGTGAGCTTCGACGTTGATTCCAATCGCTTCCGTGGTCAGTGGGGTGTAACCCAGTGTGTCGCTGTCGTTAATCTGCCTGATTAAATGTTCCATTTGAATTGCAGCTGTGTGTTACGTATCGTGGCGAATCGACTATTTTCGAAATGGCGCCCTTGAAAGAGCTTTTTGTTGCGAGACACATCCGCTGCGTCTGAGATCAGCTCTGAGCATAGACCGAGCGTGGGTTTCAGATGGACACGACAGGAAGCCCATAGTTTCAGGCGACCTTCAGGCGAATTTCACGGGAGCGGACAATCTCCTGTTCTCGAGGATAGATCTGTATGTTCATTCTTGATTTAATGCTCATAGAGAGGTTTCCATTATTTTAAGTAATTGCAGAGACGTATCGATGAGGTCTTTGAACATATTGATTCTCTGTGTCGCTTTGTTCCCGGAAAGTGAATTAATCTTTCATGTATATTCATCGCAAATTTTCAAGCCAATTTAATTGAGCGAACATGAATTTGAACAATTTATTTCTGTTAAAAACCGAAGCTTCATTAGCGCGGTGGGAGAGTCTTCATAAATTTTTTAATATGTGGTTTGTAAATCGGTATACCTCAGCATTCTTCTACTGTATTTTCTACCGTTGCAGCTACATACTATTCTGTTGCACTTTCTTCTGCCTGTCCATTCAAATCTCTACATATGAGTTCCTGCTTCCAACCTACTTGCACGAACGTGTCAGTGCTGAATCCGACTCGTCTGACTTTCATTTTATCAACTCTGTTGTTGTTTACATAATTGTAACAGTGAAATACAAACACGAACGATGTGCGAAAAATTCGTAATTTTCCAAATTCCAACCCTATCCTCGTATGCAATAAAATGCATCTAGTACTGAGACTTGCTTGCAAAAACTATGAAATTGTGCACACACACGACTGTGGATTGAAGGGAACCTCTCTTTGCAGATAGTAAGTAAACACATCAGCCAATGAACTCCTTCTTATTCCAGCATCAACATGGAATGTGTGGTTACGCGAACAGCAACACTGCAAACACTGCAATTTCCACCAGCACTGTCAGTGCGTCTCGTTCTGGCCCTTTTACCGCCCACACTTCTGTTCATCCGTCCCGTCCACGTCCTTTCCCCATCCACTCTCGCATTCTCCGTCCTTCATCGCCATTGTTCCCTGCAATCTCCCTCACCACTTCCCCGCTCCGCTCCCTCGTCGCTCCACCACAACCCCGCCCTCGCCTCTGCCATCTCTCTGCTCCGTCCCCGCCTCCGTCCTTTGCCGTACCTGCCCCCGCCCCCCCCTGACCCTAGCACCGCCCCCCCCCCCTTGTCCCCCCCTCGCCCCTTCGCTCCGCTCCCTGGGGATCTGCCACCGCGTCCCTGCATTGTTTGCCCGCCCCTTAAATCAACAGCGCGAAGCGGCTAATTTCTCTAAAATCAATATGTACAGTATATTAGTTGTTGTGTGCACAAGTACACAAACAGAGTGATGAAGGTTGGAAAAACGGATTGGGCGGGCGCGCAGGGCTTCACGTCGACGCGCCGGCGCCGGCGCCTGCGGCAGCTCGCCTTGCAGCGCGCTGCTCGTCAAAGCAGCCCGTCCGCGCAGCGGCTCTGGGCAGGCAAAGGGGCCGAAGCAACCACACAATCAGTTTATTTTGAATATCTCGGATTAGTCGATGGCAGTGACATTCTCGACATTAAGAGAGTAGCTACAAGTGAAATATTTGTGGAGGGTTGAACCCAATTTACTATTTTCCAAGAAGGATTCATTACTTCCTGAACTAGGTGTCTAAATTATCTTATCCCCCTCTGCAGATTTTAGGAAAAACTGAAAAACAGAAAATAGGAAAAACTGAAATTTAATTCTCAATCAGAAGGCTTGTGAAATTAAAGGCGGTATTTTGGTCAGTTGTTGCTTTATCATTAATGTAAAGGTGGAGTAAGAAGCGTTAAGAGAACAAAAGAATTTTCATTCTAAAAATTAGCGTATTTTGTTCTGTTTCATCAGCTTCTAATGGCATATGCTGCAAAGTAGCTGTCTACCTGAGGAAATAATATCAAGTGTATTGTTTCTATTTAGTTTTCTCTTGTATATTTGATTTCTACATGCTCATAGGGATAATTTTTTACCATTATCTGTATTTGTTTACAATTAATGAGCCACAATGCACGTACGTACTTCAGACATCCTATCTCTACAATAAGTTGGTGTATTTTGATAATTCGTTTTGTACGAGTAAATTAGTCACAAATGTTTGTTCTCGAAAATGAGCTAGAATGGTAAATGTACATTGAAAAGCAATTAGTCAGGATTTGATTACAGCAGAAAAATAATTGTTTAAAAGAATATTCTAGAATATTTCATATCTTATAATTCAAACTTACCATTAACTTTTCTAGTCCATTCTTTAGAGAAAATCATGGGTTGACATTTTCAACAAGAATTATACATTATCTTTTATGGTTTGTGATGTTTGACATGCATAATTGTGTTTGAAATTCTCAATGTAGGAAAATATGCATCTGAAGTTCACTCTCTAAGAGCTTGGCAGTTGACAATAGGGAACTTGGCACTTGCGCACTCATGTCATATAATTTTAATTTCAATAAAATTGTATTGACAGAGAACCGATTGAACATTAAAACGAGCTGCGGTACTTTGATGCGGTGCAGTGGCAGTAAAAATGACATTTTTGTCTTTTTAGAGCCTTAAATCTAAAATTTGTGAAACAGTAAACATGTTTAGGCAACAATCTTCGAACTTCTGGTATGGTCTGTCCAAAAAAACGCCAAATAATTACCTTATTTGCTTACCTAATAGCACTAGTTCTTAGACCTTGGGTTTCGTTTGTTATAAGCAACAGCTGAATACCTAACAGTGTACTTTTCAAACAATTGCAACCACAGCACAGTAACAAGTACTATCTGGAGAAACAACTTGGCGGAAACAAATGATCTAAATAATCACAGGAAACGGAAGATATTGAGTGTTTTGTCGCGAAGAGGTTATTTTTTAAGGAAACGGCAAATGGCAACATCGGTTGTAAGAAAAATAGTTGCTATCCCAACGAAGACGTCGAAAATAACGAGGACGGGATCGGCTATTGACTGGAGCACCGTGGCAACAGAGATGGATATGACAACGGGGTCGTGGGCGCCCGGCAGATCGTGCCCGCAGGAAACGAGTGGCCATTAATTCCCCATCAAAGAGCATGTTTTTATTCTAATTTCCTCCGTCCGGCGCCGCCGCGCCGTTCCCACAGCGGCCAGGGCGACCAGTGGCGCAGTCTACTGGCGATCGCCGATCGTGATAAGAAGCGCTCTGTCGGAGGTCTGCTCTGCTCAGGAGCCCGACGCCCGAGTGGGGTCGTAAGAGGCACCTGCGTGGCCAATGTTCCATGTCTGATTTGCGTTCATTGTAGCCAACGTATTATGCACAATGTTCTCCAGAATTGTACTTGCCATCCCTTCGAATTCTAGGGTTACTAACTTTTTTTATTTTAAATTTTAGTATTAGGAATTTCAAATGTAATACATGTGTAAATAATAAAATAATTTTGTCATTTTATTTTGAACGGCACGTTTTGAATATTGTAATGATTGTGCTTCTTTATTTTATAATAATAATAATAATAATAATAATAATAATAATAATAATAATGTTGCATGGGAAATTGTAATGGTTGCATTTGTAATTGTATTTCCTCCAAATTTTCCTTTATTCCTTACAAAATAGTACATTCATTTTTCAACCTGTGAATCCGTGTCCACCGTCACGAAAACGACGATGTCTCTCTTCTCTGTCCTGCCTTCTCTCTCCAAAATTGCTGAAAATCCGAGTGGCACGCCCGGAGACGTTTCGCACTTAGCAGTGGCCTGGGAAGGGAGGTGCGGGCGCGATGCTGGCGACTCGGGCAGCGCGTGTCAGGTGGCGACTTTCTCCTGCGGGGGGTGGCGGTGTTGTATGGGGCCGTCCCGCCCCGGCCCCGTGGGCTGGCGAAGCGGCGCTGGGAATATGCATGAACGCGGAACTGAACGCTCGCTGGCTTAATGTATTCAATGCAGATGAGCGAGCGGGCCTGTCCGGAACAGGGCGCTGCGCGATACGCGACCCGCGCCGCCGCCGCCATACGCAGGCCACTCTCGCCCATGCCGGATCCCTTTCGTCAGCGCGGGCTTTGTACTCCGCCCAGCTCAGCGCTGCTCCCTGCCGTTCGCTCGCCGTGGCGGAAAAGATTCTACAATGATACACGAGGGCTTGAATACCGTCTACGATGAACGCGATTGCAGGAGACTAAAATATATATGAAGACCAACACCAATTGCTACGAACACAAAAAAGTATATTCTTTATTCACCGTCGTCATCAACTGACCAATGGCTGTATTAATTAGTCCTTCTCAACTTGTTTTTTATTACTAAAGTACCAAACATTCCAATGGAATCCGCAATTTACATTGAAATGTTTTAAAATTATTTAGTCCGAAATCCCGTTATTGATATCAAAACAATTTTGTGCCTATGCTTAAATTTTTTTTTCATAAATAGTACTAAAAGTAACTCAGATCTCAGACTGAATCTATGACTTTCAATAATTTCTTTATCTACTGAAGTATTTAACTATAATTAGTTAAATTAGGTTATCTGGGCGTCAATAACGTTTTTAGTCGCCGAGACTCCAGTAAGATCACGTGAAAATAATTTGGATTACGAAGGTTAAGTTATGAATTTTTTTTCTGATTTGTATTTAATTTTGCCGTAATCTGATTTTGGGTGCAAAATTGCCGTAATGTTTCTATTTAAATCTTAATTGACAACACGTTCGGATTATATACTGAATATATGAGCCAAGGAAACCCTAGAAGCAAATGAGTTGTTTGTTACTATTTGAAATTTCTGTATTTTTCCGTTCATTGCCATTTTAGTGGTTTTGCATTAATATATCTTATCATTTGCTTCATAACACAATTGTCATCACCGCTTTCGACAATTCTTGTACCTCTCGGTTCTGGTTCCATCTAGTTGAAGATTGATTCTGTGGTTTCGAACAGGAAAAGTCCAGTCGAAGGAATGGCGTATGTAACATGTATTTGATTATTGATCTATTCAAACTAGAATCTTCGGTCAAGTCGCTCGACCTAAAGTTATGACGTCAGTCGTTCGATGTAAATTTCGTCCTACATTTGAGAAACATGTTTTTATTTGTTCCCTTCTCATAAGGAAGTTTCCTTTCTGTATCAGCCTCCATTACTTCGAATACAAATTTGAAATGGCTTACTGTCGTACGCGTCAATTATTTTAACTAAAAATGGAATAGAGTTTTCGATCACTTACAAAATGTCTACTTATGTGGTAAATTAATATAGGAAGAGACGATATTTGTTTTTTCAATTACTGAACTTTTCCTTACCTCACATGTTTTTGTTACATTTTCTCTTGTGTTGTTGTATGCCACCATCACGTCACTGAATATCAATGTAATGTTTCAGGGTGTCAGGTTACATCGCATTCTACTAATACTGTAGATAAAACTGAATGAATGTAGATGAACGAATTATTTCATATTTCATCCGGCTTATGTTGTTATCAGATAGGAGGGGCTGGCTAAAATAAGATGATTGTCCGAGTTCGAGGCGCCTTTTGTTGAGAAGAATAATTTTGGTATAAAAATGCCTCGGAAATTATGCGTTGCACAGACTCAATGTAGTTTTACGTAAATTGCGAGCCTCGACGCTAGCGCTAAGTGCGTGGGGTAGCGTTAACTGAGATTTCGTGAGGTTGTGTGGTGCAATCGGTAAAATCATATTTACGATTGATACAATGGAACTTGAAAACTTAACACCGTCTCTCACTCGCCTTAGAAACTTTCGACGAGTATTTTCATCGTTAAATATCGCCTTTTGCTCGTTAGCAAAACGTTTTTCATTTACACTAGATATGTCATTATGGCCAATGTGCGCTTCTTCCAGCTAAAGCGCGAAGTATTCTCTGAAGTTCTTTCTGTCTTTATCCACTCATTTTGGTTAATGTGAACATTAACCAACGATTTCGAGAATTAGCCAGTTTCGCACTTTATCCTTAACATATGCGATGTTCGTTGGCATGGAATTGTTTTATTTGTAAGAACATTCTTTATCGACTAAGAGACAGAACTTCATATGTAGGAACTTTGCTAAGAAAACAATAAGGATCGTGTTTTTATTCAGTTACGAAAGTTGTGTTCATTGATATGAAATTATTGAAATGTACAGATTTTTGCTGTGGTGGGAAAGTAGCTTGTGCTAATTCATATTTTTCCCTACATTGATAAGTTTTAATCTTGTGAGTGTGTCCTATGGCAGATAGATTGGGGAGTGTTTTTGGCTTCTGTCCAGGACACGGTTCTTGTGATGACTTCTTCCACGTTCATCTAGCTTACCATTTATATTGTGGAGACAACTTACAATGGTTTTTGTGACGTGTGAAGTTGCTTATTTTAGGAATAATGATTTAATTTTAGATTCAGACATTTATTGTTTTCTGGGTCGCGACATTCGTTGTACCTTTTCCCCCAAATGCCATAAACCTATGGAACCATCTGTGCCCCTTCCATCGCGGCGACAAGAGCTCGGAGGAAGTGCGCTGTCGCTGGCTCCAACTTTACGCGTCATGTCGCGCCCGGCTTGGCTTGGCCGGGCCCGGCCGGGCCGGGCCGGCCGGCGTCGAAGTCGACCCGCGATGCTCCCGTAGATAACACGCGCCCTCTCGCGGATCGCCCGCCTGGCGACTCCCTTCCGCTTCGGCGCCGTCGCCCCGCTCCCGTTTTGGAATTTCATGAGCGGCGCCAGCTGAATAATTCAAGAGGCGCTCGCTTTGTCTAAAATGTGTCGTAATTTGGGCGATTTCTGTTCGTAAGAAACCACTCGCTTTCGGATGTTTTTGGGAGTGTTTATACATTTCGCCCTTGTCGGTAGCCGGTCGGGGCGGCGGTTTTGCTCCCCGGGATCTGATAGCGGTGTCTCATGCGCTGTCGGAAGATGGTGTTGCCTTCCCACGCACACGAGCGCGGGCGTTGTTGCGTTTCAGGGCGCAGCTCCCACGACTTTTTGTCAACCGCTCGAGTTATGGATCCTCTCGCACAAGGCAACCGCAGACCTTGGCCGTCGTGCTCTCCGAACGTCTGTCTGGTAAATGTTAAGTCAGGGGGCCGTATTTAATAAGAACTGAATTATATTTCCTGTTCAAGGAATGACATTGTGTCGTGTGATTGCTATTAAATGTAGCCTGCGAGGTTGCATTTTGTTAGGAGTTCGGAACATTTATTTTGTTTGTTATAAATAAGGACCGGATTTTTAGGTGATGCACGTACAGACAAATCGCAGTGGGAGCTTTCATTTTTTACTTCTAAAATGTTATATAATGTACTAGAAAGCATTTTAGAAACTTGCCGTGCACCTAATTTGCACCTAAATAGACGTTCTGCCCCTATTTATCCCCTATTTCCCTATCTTTGCACGCAAAAAACACTTATTTTGAATGTACGCATTACATGAAATGTATTGCTTACAGTTTAATAAAACAATGTGCAAATTATGCACTTTGCTACACTTCGCTCCAAAGTAACTTGCCTCTATTATTTACATCAGTAGAAGAAAATCGAAGGAGACCCATTGTTGTTCACCAGTTATCGCGAAAGAGCTGTCTTTTTGATCGGAAATTTTGCCAATGTCAAAGGTGCATTAAAATGAACACCGTTAGGCAGTGGCGTTTATTCCATAGAAGTAAGGGAAGCATTGCTTCCCCTATCATTTCCAAGGGTATCTTACAATTTAATACCACTTGACTAGTAATTTAGTATCATTTACTTGTAATCCAAGTCAAAACAGTTTAAATTGGGCGCGTCCAATTTACAAAATGAGCTCGTTATTATTGGCACCAATAGATAGGGTATAGTTCGCCTGTAAAGCTCTTTGGAAGCACTGAGCAGACTGCATCCAGCGTCTCATAGGGACTGCTGTGATCATCAGATATGCTGGCGCGTGTGGTGGGCGTGCGCTGGCTCCTTTGTTGAGCTCGCCTTTGGAAGCAATCGGCCAGTTGCATACAGCGTGACTCGCTCGGTGGTGGGCTCCGCATGTGCTTATCAGCTCAGTAAAATTTTCCATTTGTTGTCTTATCCATGTGAATAATTAAAAATCTACCATTTGAAATGTAAGAAAAAGAAAATTCACTACATGCCACTGCTATTAAGTTCTAATGTATTTAGTATGTTGCTTTTTCACGTCTAACATGTGTGCCCTTGTGATTGCAAATCTGATGTTTTCTCAACCGATGCGTGAATTAAGAGCTCGATCGCATTTATCCCATCGTTAATTCAAGGACATGTTTCAAGCAAATTCTGTAGCCCATCGCACTGCGTAGAGTTGTTGAATTGTGTTGCACAGAGAAGCGAAAGTAGAAGCCCTTGTGGCATCTAATATCGTACTAGAGGAGGGGCATCTGCCGGCCGCTGGACAGTGGCGAATTTTCTCAGAAGAAAAGTAGAGTCTAGAAGGATTTGCTCTTCGGAATTTGGAACAACACAGAACGGTGATGATGTGAACTTTATGACAAAGTTCAATGATGTTGTGAATGTTTAAAAAGTGTGGTGTATGTAACTTAACCGTTCATGTGAATTTGTCATTTACCACATAAAATATTTGTACCTAAATATGCAGTAATTTTTTTCCACTTAAACATGCACCTATTTGCAATATTTTTGGCACCTATTTTAGCACCTAAATTAGCAAATGTTTGCTCCTAAGTCCGGCCTCTAGTTATAAAGGCTTTATCTAGATACGTTGAAGTGAAAAATATTCACTGTATAAATTCTTATGATGTTTGAAGCTGCTTCCGAATCTAGAAATTGTTTCTGTCCCGCAGAATAGTTTATTCCTACTTATTCTGTGTAACTGTAATGTGCCTTCACTTGTTTTTTCCTTTACTGAAATCTTTTAAACATGATAGCCCTCATCCATAATGTTTCTGACACGTAGCAAGGAAGTAACATTAAGTTTCAAATGCATTGTGAGCTGTGCTCTAGCTGTAATCACGCTACGTGTAGACCTGTTTGGTGAATTACGTCAAGCCGAGCTGCATAACGCGGCATTACATTCTCATCTCACGGTAATGGAAGTAATTAACAGACTCGCATCGGCAAGTTGGCGCGGCTTCTCTACCTGTCGACCAGTTGGTTGTGTAACATCGTCTGCTCAGTGCAGTTTGTTATGGTTACAGATGACAACGTAATTGCGTTAACTTCTCTAATGGGTGCATGTCCTTCACGAAAATAATCTGACATTTTGCTTCTTTCTTTCTGTTGGAAAACTTCATATCTTTTACCTCGCTGATCTTGCGATAATCTTTTTTTTTTTTGGGAAAAAAATGATAATCACTTAACTTTTAATGCTATTTTTTCTTAGAATTCAATTTAGATTATATGCATTTGTATTCCATTATAATGATACCCGGAATTTTATGTTTCAGAGAATAAGGATTAATTTAGTTTAATTATTAATGGTGTCCGGTTTAGCTGCATTGAATAATTTAGTCGTGTTTGAGAAGTATTAAAAACATAAGGCTTCCTGAGAAATGATGACAAAAATCTTTACGATCAATCCAATAGATGAACGAACTACAAATGAAAATGTAGCACACATTACACTCTTTCCTTAGAAGTTCGTGTTTTTGAAATATATGGCTCAGTTTCTCATATTTTGCACTTTATTTTGTTTAGTGTTATCAGCTATAATTCTTTATTACACATAATTCGTAAAATCATTACCTCTGAAATGTAGCTTACTTTCTGTTGAGTTGGGGAGTTGAATAATTAAACATAATCCTAGTAGAGATGCAAAGTTTCATGATAATGAAATAATGTAAGCCGGTTTTTGAAGAAAGTAAGCGTGATATTTCTGCCAGCTGACAATGCCTTCCATATTTGGATTTCGTGCAGTGCATCTCTGCAGCGTCGCGCGGAGGAGTGGCGGTGGCGGGTAGGGGGATTGGAGGCTGAACGGAAGCCGCCCTTTGTAGCATCGCACGTGCGGGCGGTTGCTCCCCCCTTCCCCATTTCCATTCAGCTTTCTTAGCCCTTTCGCGCTCACTCCCTGCGCTCCCTTTTCACCTTCAATTGAATCTGATAGTTTTTTCACGTGGTTTAGGTGATCACGATAAAAACACGTATGTATTCGCATTACAATAATTTGGTGCTGATAATACCGGAATTCAATGACTAATGGCTTTGAAGGATTTACCTTTTATTTACTGACCGTTTTCTTTCCTTTGTTTCTGTCCAGTCCACGGAAAAGCGGCATTAGCTTTTAGGAAAAGTGTGCGAGATAACTTCAGGATATTCAATTGCAGTTTCTGAAGAAAATGCTGATAAAATGAATATTGGGCCGAATCGCTTACTGTCTGCAAGAAAGAAATATATAGAACTGTATAGTGTAGGCATACTTGGCTATTTCATCCCTTAATCGTCCTCCAAATTATAGAAAATATTGTTGGTTTTTTTCGCAAATTTTGATTTCGTTTGTATCTTGTTCTGTAAATTTCCTGTGGCGTGTGGCTTAGCTTAATCATCCAAAGAAAGTTGTTATAATTGTCAGAATTGTCCATTATGTTTCTTGCAATCTTTTGCTCCTGGAACTTCCCGGACCACCTACGATGGTTTTTCAAAATAACGTTGCGTGCTATTGTTTCCGTTAATTATCTGCTACGGTTTCTTTTGTATAGGTTTCAAATATTCGAATATAATGGATCACTGATACTAAATTACCCTAGCAGTAGAACTGCCACACATCTTCTTCACATTCCGTGGCTTTCTTGCCCTGAAGCACAATTTCCGCCCACAGTGAGCTTTCAGGCGTGCTGTGGACGCATTAGAGTGCTATTTGCGTTAGCGCATCGGGGCGGAAGTTGGAGGACGCGGGCGGGGTGGCGCCAACGCATTGTTAAGCCGCGCCGGGCGGAAGTGGAAAGTGAAATAGGGTGGAGGGAGGAACAGGCCCATGAACACCCGTGAAGTGCAGAAGAAGGGAAGTGAGAAAGGAGGAGGATACTCACTGGGACACGCTAGAAAAACAAGTAGGAAATTTGGAATAGCTGTATAAAATGCAACTACAGAAATGTTAGATGATAAAAAATATTGGTAAATAAGTGGAAGAAAGAGAAAAGGCTTATCTCTTTACGAATAAAAATAAAGTTCAAGTAATAAGCGTAGTGCTTGTATTCAGGAAGTGATAAAATTAAAAAATAACAAATGATGTAAGCAAAATGCTAAGTTAGAGAAAATATCTTCCATTCAAATTCACAACTATAGTTTTCAGAAAGGTTTTTCGATATAAAGGTATTGCTTCGTGCTAGTGGAGATACCCACATCATCTACCTGCAAAGAATCTTGTAAATTGTCAAACATTTTTGCAATTGTAATGCATTTTTTTACTAATTAAAGGAAGTAAAAAGCAGAACGAAGAAAAGGCAGGGAGAAAGTTGCTTCTTATGTATTCACTATATTCAGAAATTGAACCAAATGTTTGAACATACGAGGTCAAAAATAGAGGGCTTGGTCACGTTTGCGCAGGAGCTTGCAGCAAAGCGCGTGTGGGTGGAGTTGACAATTGCGGGTTCGTTTTCGAGCGTAAGACGTGGGATTTTTCAACACGTTTGTGATGTGGTTGGCATCAACCACACATTCTGTCCTTTCTCGTTTCCATTTATTTTCAGTCTTTTATCATCACTCTTTCCCTCATGCTGCGGAAGGAAATAGCAAACATTCACAATGTATTCACATGCTAGAAAAAAGGGCCCTACGAAGACGTTAGTCTCGTCCCTTGCCTTGTCTCAGATATGTGTATCATCATCAAGAACTTGTTTATGTGTATTAAGTGTATGAATATAATGTGTGTATGTGTAACATATGTGTATAACGTGTGTATATATATATATATATATATATATATATATATATATATATATATATGTGTGTGTGTGTGTGTGTGTGTGTGTGTATAATCTTATGCATATAATAGTGTGTTGTAGTGTATAACTTATTGTATAATGTATGTATATACATTATATGTATGTGTATAAGTATGTATAACTTTTATTATAGTATAACATATAGGTGTAAACATGAATCAATCGTCAAGTTGTTTAAATGTGGTTCGTTGTGGTACGGCGACACGGATGGGCGGGGCGGGGCGGGGCGGGGCGGGGCGGGGACGTTAGACGCTTCGCGACGCAGCCCCGGCGCGCGCGCGGAAGTTTACCCTGCGTTTCCTGCCGCTGCGGCGCGCGTGATACACTCTCGCTGTGTACCCGCGCCGCGCCAACGGCATAAGGGCCGCATTCTGCCCCTTATAAGTGCGCGCGCCCCTCTGCCCCTCGGCGCCTGCCACACAAAGCGCCCCCTGCAGCCGGGATGTGCGAGGAAGGCGGCTGGCGCCGGCCCTTCCGATACGCTGCTGCTTATGAGGGTACAAAATTCCATTACCTTCGTAGATACATTTCATCTACTTACGCTTTAACATTTAGTGGTAGCTTGAGAAAACACAATTCGGTGATGAATACAAGTTTCAAACGATAGGCGCACAACTCATACGTACACTCTTACGGATAAATTGTAATATTTAAATATTTGTAATATTTACAACTGACAAAAATGATTACGTTTAACATAGTAATACAAACTTGACAGATTCTCATTCTTTAGCAGCTCCCGAACACTGACACTGCATACTTCGATCGCATTGCCAACACTCTGCACGCTACATATATACGTGGATGTATCCTACCCATTCCTCTCTTAAACGCATTTGTAAGAGAAGTGGATTCTGTGAAGCAGTCAGCTGCAATCGCGAGTGTTAATTGGAGTGACACCATGTTCCAATGGAAATCCTATGTGGAAGTTCGGATGGTCGGAGGGCTGTATAACGGCTTTATTTTCGTAATTTTAGCTTTTTCTTATTGCGATTATACAAATTCGATATTTTATGGCCCTTCAACATCGTTCAACCACATCACGCATAAATCCGTGTGTTAATATACGTTGATGAAAATGTTTGAGAAGGGGTGTTCAAAAAATCGCACTCCAGGACCTGCTGAACGATTTCCATGGTACTCTAAGACTAGGTTGCGACATCGATGTCGATGTTTTCAAGACATCGATGTTTCTATAAAATTAGCAATACACTTAACAAGGATGTATTGAAACCGACGTTTTTTAACATCAACGTTTTTACGTTTTCAATGTTTTGTTCGTGGATGAAAGATGTCGGTGATAACAATTTTGTAAAAAGTTAAGATAGCAAACATGACTGATGGTTCCAATATATGTTTGTATTCGATCGAAACGAACGCGGTTTGTTCTACCTTCATAGAGCAGACTACCATCCCTTGCTCGAGATGATCCTAATGGCCAGCTTATTCCCTCGTCTTTCCTATATTTCGCACGTGGACAGGCGTTGTATAACTTCTGTTTTCGGATAAATTTGATTTACAATTTAATAAGCACGGCAATTGCCTAATTAAATTATGTTATGCATGAATTTAATGTTAGAGCTTACTAAACAAACTTTAAAACATCGATATTTAAAAATCGATGGGTTTGGTCTGGCAACATCGATGTTTTCGTGTGGATTTCTCATCACTTCTGTGGCCACAGTGCGGTTCGTGCGCCTGCGTGAGCTTGGCTGCAACGCGCCGTACACCGGTGCGCGGCGGCCGCTACGCCGCCCCTGCACTTCGCTGCCCGCGATCCCACCGACCGACCAGCAGGCGACACTTCGCGATTCGGTCACGACGACGTTCTGTTCGCGCCCCCCCCCCCCCCATGAGTGCGAGAGACGAGTTCACGAGGCGGCACGTCGGCCGCGGTACTTTGTTCAGCGGCGTCTGTAAAGCGCCGTTGGGTGTCACGTGAGCTGTTCTGCATCGCTCCTTCGAAATGGCTTTCCCTCGGCTTTCGCATCCGGTAATTATCGACGCCGATGTAGCGGAGGCCGCCTCGCTCCCTCTCTGGGGCCGCCGCGCCGGGTAGGCCGGAGAAGGCTGGAAAGTATTCTTCCTGGGTATTCACATCATGCTCCGGGCGTTGCCTTCAAGGCAGCTTTTGGGTATTCATGTCGTGTGTTTGTAGAAATAATGGAGTAAAAACAGAACACTATGACGAGGGCTCCGCGATCGGTCATCCGAATGCTATTGGGTGTCCAGGTGATGGCACGACCAAGGCTTCGGTGCTCACGAATTGACCATCTTGTCATGGTCTACCTCAGAGCAAATCCGACTTCTACGCAGTGTGTTCCGGACAGCCAAGAGTATTCGCTGAACATTTTTTATGGGGTGTTTTTACAGATCCCAAATATTCGTCATTTACTTCTCGCTTTACTTACTCGATTAACTTATCAAGAACAGTTTCATATTTTAATATTTACTTTGAGCAGTATTTGACGTTCGGTCTACGAAACTAAATCTCAATGACAGACATATCGATGACGATTAAAAGAAATTACGTACATGGCCTCTTTAACATTTTCTGTTTCTCCCTAACAAGGCGGACGGTACTTCATGACGGTTATGTTCACATTTTTTCATACATCATAATTCGTATTTTTTTAAAATTTTTAATTAAAATTCTCAGTACGAAAGGTATAATTTCGTACGTTTCTTAGTAACATTGTAGGTAGAAACACAAGTTCCTGCTTTTAGCGGAACCATCCTATATTAACAGGCAAGGTTGTAATTGAGAGGTACTTAATTTTTGCCTGTAACTGTTTTATCAGTTTATTGTGAATATTTAATCGGTACCAAAAGATTGAACCGTTCAATATTGTTTTCTAAAAAGCTCTTTCTGAGTACGTGCCAATCGGAAGTCGGCCATCAAGTTGAGATCGAAAAAATCGGACGCCCAAATTTTCTTGCTAACCTATCTCAGAGAATGCTGAATAGAAGACCATGCCCAGTAACAAAGAGAAAAAAGATATGAATAAGTCTTTGCCCTTTATTCCACCACCAACATTTTGAAGCCTCTACTTACTTATGACGATATGGAAGACATCAGGAACTAAATGAAAATGACAATATGATGTTGATGACGACTGATGAGTAACAAAACTTATGTGTTTGCATGTGTATGCATTTCATAAATTATATTCTTGTAAATCATATCCTTTACCTTTTACGTGTGGTGTATCTCCATTTAGGCCCTTCTACCAAGTATGTAACTCGACAAAACTAATCATTATCGTCAAAATTGAGTTAGAGCAAACCTTTGTAAACACTCGTATGTAAAAATTGTAAAATAATGTACTTGTATGGGCTCTATTATTTCTAGGTTTCATACTTTTATAAATAATTGAACAGTAACAGTAATTACAGTTGTAGTGTTACAAATACGCTCTTGCAATTTTGAATTATGTTCATTTGAAATGTAGTAGTTTCTGTTTGATAAATAGGTTATATAAACGAATATAAACTTACTTGATTATTACGCAATCGGAAATGACAAACTTATTCCATTATACGTACGATTTTATTTGAAAAAAACTTATTCAAAGATTTCATTAATGATTAATAAATGATAATGAATTCGATCTCTTCTCATTAAGAAACCTTGGTATAGGTATGCAAATTAGATAATGAAAAGTTTCGAACTTTTTCTTTCTCCACATAAGTGATTTATTTTTAGTATTAGCCGTATGAGAAGCTTTGCATACGTAATGAGGAACAGGTAATCTCCTTTGCTTCGGCAGCGACGCGGCCTTTAATTTTTCGCGATGGAACACGCCCCGGACCTTCCTATCCCACACTGGTCGCACCAGACCTTGTGCCATGCTATTGGTGGTTCCTGGCGACCTCGTTGATCCCTCTTTACGGCTCCATTAAGGTACAAAACATGCTGCGCATTAACTGAGGAATATCCGCACGTCCCATGCAGTGAAGACATAATCGAAAATGGTGTTCTATATTCTTAACTGAAGGCATCTCTGTCTTTGTGTTCATCGCGAGGATGAGGTGGGGGTTAGAGATACGAGAAAGAGCTAGGATCGAGTAGACCGGGAACAGAGAATTCATTTTCGATGGAAGCGACTAATATCATTGATGTCTTCTACTCTGCATTCTGGCTGAAACGTTGTACTTTCAATCCAAGTGAACTGATAATTGCCTCCGTTCATGAGTGGCCGAAATGAAATGATAAAAAAATAACAATGTTTCATACCATTCCTTCTTCAGGGCAAAATATAAAATCTCACTAACTGGGACTTAGGTAGTACTTTTCACTGTGTAATGAAATTACGTTTGTGTAATTGTTGTAAACGCATCCCTTTAATTCATGTTAGTTACTTCAATATCACTGCTTTCATAATTCGAGTCGTGATATGTTATTGTTTTCTCATGGTCATCACTTTTAATAACAGCAATATTTATCATGAGATACAGAAAACCGTCACCACAACCTATTAATGCATTTCCCAGGGACGACAATATGAATACGGGACAATTTGTCTGCTCCTCTTGGTGCGTTATCACTGTCAGCAGCAATAGCTTTCGGCGCCATCGGCGTCGCTTCTTCCGCCACCACAGCCAGCCGAGAAGGCAAACCCCCGGTCGGGACCGGTTCGGGGCGGTAGTAAATTGATTTTGGGCTCCCCGCCGCTTGCCCGAACGGCGCGGCGCGGCACGGCGCTCGTTAGGGACTGGTTCCCGCGCGTAAGACGGCAGCAGCAGCAGCGACGGCGTCGGCGCCGCTCGCGTCCGCGCGCCCGTAAAGTGCGCTCTTGATTGCCCGCGAGGTGCGGCGCGGCGCCAGTCTGTCCGCCGGGCGATCCCCCCCCCTCCCCCCCGGCCCTGCTCTCACGCTGGCCGCGGCGCCAGGGCGTACACGTGTCCTCGCCGGTCGGCGCCATTCGACGCGGCACTGTTTCCTCGAGTGGTGTTTGAGTAGTGCGAGCCGTAGCGCCGGCGGTTGGGGGCCAAAAATCAAATTTGCATCCTGACATGTGCAGTTCTTTGTGGCTGTGGTTCGAGAATGAAAGTTGCTTATCACTATTTGATCGTTTTAAATTACTGTAAATAACTCTTGCATTCACTTCAAATAGGACGTAAAAGAACATTATAAAAAGTATCCTTTTTAGCAGTTTCGGTAGCTGTTAGTGCTTTAGCACGTGAGAATTTTTAATTAATCTTTCGCATTTCTCAAATACCGTGGTTTCCGTCCTTTTGTTTAGTATTTTCACCTCACACAATCCAATAAAAAGTTTTGTTTATACAAGCCATCCGAGAATGGTTTAAAGTTATAATGAATACGAGGAAACATTGGAACTAAAAGCGATATATTTCGGAAAATCGTGATTCCCACGAAAGAAACTTGTCAGACAAGGTTTGCAAATTCTTTAATTTCATCTGCACAGCAAACTTCTACTTCCAGCTACGTAACAGTTCCGAGAAAACTCCCCGCGGCGCCACAGACGATCGTCTCCTCCCGAGCTCCCCTTCCCCTCTCATTCTTCTTCTTAGCCTCCCGCCTTCATTACATCGGCGTTCATCTTCGATCTGCCCCCGTCAAAGGCCCTCCACCCCCGACCCGCGAGCTTAAGCCCCCGCGCACACACCGAGATCGCGCGCGTCGTCGGGACGGTCAAGTTGGAATAAAAGTTTTAATTAAGACAAGTCCTCCGCCCTCGCGCGCCGCCCGCGGTGCTAATATCGCGCTCCAGCCATCGAGGACCCACATCAAAAGAAAAGTGATGAGGTCGAGGAACAACCCGCCCGCGGCCCGCGCGCCGTCGACGCGGGCGGGCAATCCTAGAACTAATTAAATCCGAAGCAAGGGCCGCCGCCGCCGCCGCCGAGGAAGCCCCGAGCGAACGCATGCGACGCCGCCGTCTCCGTTTAAGGCTGTTTGCTGAGGGCTCGTCGCGCCGCCGCCGCCACTGCAGAAGCGGTCTCGGCGGCGCGGCTGCTAATTTGCCCTCCAGCCCCTGGCGCTGGCGGTGGCGGTGACTGACTGGCGAGGGGCGGTGGCCGCGGAAACGAAGGCGACGGAGGCAACTTGGGCGCGTAGAGATGCGGGCGATGTCGTTGTTGAAGGCAGTGCTGAACGTTTTACGCAAGGAGGTTCTCATCGAGGTTTTGAGCAGCTCATTAAGTCGTATAATGGAATGAGAATGTACCGAAGACGTTAACGAATATGAAGCATTCATTGGCGAATGGTAAAGTTCATGGATTAGGGAAATCATGGGTGGTGGTGTTAGTTGCGGAAAGCAAAGATACAGCAATGCGCGTAAGCCAAGGTGGTTTACGCGCTAGCGTTACCATTTTAGGCAATGACGAAGATTGGGGGCGTTGACGAAGACGATCAGACGGCGTAAGCAATTATGCTGGATATCGACAGAGGCAGAACGGGGGTTGTCCATGGCGATATTGGCTGTGTGTTGGAAGGCGGAGGCGGTGGCAGCGAGGGCGGCGGGAGCTTTGTCGGGGCACGGCGACGGTGGCTGCGCCCTTAATTACAGTATTAAGATGCGACAATGGTGGGGCTTCCGGCGAGGGGGGGCGGGGGGCGAGCTCCGTTTATTAGGCGCCGGTCAAGGGGCGCGCGTCGCCTGGAGCTCCGCCGCGCCGATGGCGTCCTGCGTTTCACAAGGGCCCCTCCCCCACTGCCTGCAAGCGACCTGAGAATAAGCTCATAAAATGCACGCATTCAATTAAAACCGTCAGAATACATTCTAGTACACCATATCACTCCACGGAGAAATGTCTCTAGACATTTTGGTTGGTTTCCTTTTTGATTCAGCATCTCAGAAACTCTTATAAATCTATACTATTCGTTTCCACTGTGGTATTCACAGACTTTGTCTGCTACAATATTTGCCGTTATCTACAAAGCTTTTAAGTAATTGAAAATAAATATTCAGACACATTGTAAGCAAATCAATGAGAAAAACACATGGTCATAATTCATAGCGAAAAAAACATACAGTACTACATCCTCTAGATAAAGTGTTTTGATACAGTTGATGTCGCTGATATTTTCCGTTTTTTGATGATATTCCAGTTTTCCCAATCATAACACAATTTCATTTCATTTATTTCAGTATTTCGACAATTTATGATTCACGTAGAATTTTAGTGCTGAGGTTCCCACGTACTGAATATGCAGAATGCAAGGAGAGCATGCAGGAGAATTCGTTCAGAGAAATGTATTAATTTCTTCAGATTTCTTTCTATTATTTTCTCAGATGAATATTGTTCTAAGTAAAATCATGAAGGTTTTTTTTAATATCTTTCCCTTGGTCATTCACATTAACAGACACTAAGATGTTGATTTTCGTATGATTAATAACAATGCTATGAATAAAGGGAAGGGCTGGAGAAGAAATGAAAATATGTGTAAAACATTCGATTCATGGGGAGGTTTGGAATGCCTGCACTTGATATTGGCCGTTGATCATAGGCGAGCGCAGTGTGGCGGACAGGGGAATCGTGGTCTCGCAAACATTTTGAAACGGACCATTAACTTTACGTAATAAAACATTTTATTTCCGTAAATATTTTAAAACCACGGTAAACGTGACATAAAATTATATACATTTTACAATCCACGGTAAAAATGACATAGATTATAAAATTTACAGTAAGAGGACAAACGGAGGGAACATTTGTCTGTTCATTGTTACCTTATCTACATGTTGGAGTATTATTGCCTTGTGGTCTAAACTCTAGAGGTATAAAATATGAAAAATTTCCGCATTTTTTCAAAAATTGTTGCGCCAAACATGTAGTTGCAATAATTTCAATCAAATTTTATATTTGTGTCATTCTTACTTTTAATCTTCACGAAATCATATAAAATGTATTAAGGAAAAAAATTGGAATGAAGCTAGTAGAAAACCTTACATTATAAAAGAAACTGAAAAAAATGGGAAATTTTACATTGTGTTCCACAAGTGTATCCGACGAATTTTGTGCAAAAGCGTGAAGAAACATTCAGAGACTCCTTACCCACATAGAAGCTCCTAAAACTGGATCACAAAAATCCAACATCGGCCGAAAACGGGTAAAATTGTAATAATTTGACCGAAAAAAATGCGGCAAAGTCAGATGGAGTTCCACCTACAACCGCCCAAAAATTCTCTGAAAAATAGGCTGAAAATTGATGGACGGGTAAATGGTGATATTTAAATAAAAAAGTGTAATGAATGTTGGGCTGCGCCGCGTCGCGAGTGCTGGAGGAGGCCGCGCCGTGGCTGGCGAGCGGCCAGCGCGCGGGGCCCAGCGCCTGCGTCGCCAGCGGCCCCGCTGACAGGCGGCCGCCAGCCAACCCCAAGCCCCGACGCGGAAACGGCGCTTCCACGAACCCTGCGGCCCGCGCGACGCGCCACAAAGCGCCACATGCGACATCTTTCGCTTCATCAGGGTGGGCGCTTTCCGGAATGCATGGAAAACCAGAGGGAAAAAAACAACAGGAATTTCATTGCTTTGGAAAAGTTAGAAATAAATCAGAGAATTAATAGAAAATTCCGTAGACGTCAGGGATAAATATTGAGAGGGTTGTAAAATAAATATTATTGATTAAACTTCTTAGTACAGAGCTATGTTTTACTCAATTTTTATTTGGTGAGAAAATATTTTTAAGTTGTATTTTGTCGAGCGAAATGAGAGCTGACCCATTACTGCCAGAGTAGCTTTAATATTTCCAATAAGTAGTGTGTAATTATAAATCTTTTCAGAAAAATAAATGGATTGGAAACCGGGAAAATACTGGGAAATTTGCTCCAAAAATGAGTGGCCACCCTGTGTACGCTGCGGCATAGAGGGAGCTCGTTCTGTGGAGATTACATGGTGCAATCAGGCGGCGTTCTTTTCTCAAAAAATTCTTGTGCTATCGTAACTCATGTAGGTAATGCAAGGGAAAATGTTCAGTTTCTTTGTGGTACGTGTCGTATGAAAAAACGAGTAAATAAATTATGCATTTTCGAGTTAAATAATTAAATTCTTTTATTTCTAAATCTGTGAAGTATTGAAATGACTCTTCACGATTTTGTTTCGATAATTTCATTGTTTCAAGAATGAAGAATTCAGATTAAATTGGAAATTTTAATCTACTTTGGTTCATGACAATCAAAATTACCTGCTCCATACTCTAAGGTCCGAGTGATTTTCACAGATACACTTGGACGTTTGACACGAGTTATCAATTACATCAGTCATTATTCCAATGAACGGGTTTTTCATGTTGATCCATTGAATTCTAGCAGTTGGTCGCATCAATTATTAAGTGACCTTAATTTTTCCACCAGCTCATGTCTCTACTTCCGCTTTGCGTTTCGCTTGGAGTGACCACCGCGTGATGTGCTTTGTTCTTGACGAGGTCTGTGGCGCGGCGGTGACTCACTGGTCTGCGCCCTCGTGGCTCACTGCGTTGACACCTTCGCGCTATTAGCCGCACTCCGCCTCTATCGGGAACCGTTGGTTACTATCGCGAAAACTACCGTTCTTTCTATCGCTGAAAAAGTGCGAATGCTTGTATAATGGTTCAATAGTCGAGCCGATGCGAAGTGAGGAAATCAGAAAAACAAGTTTCGATCGCGTGTTATGGAAATATATGCGAACATTGTTCAGTGTTGCTTTTTAAATGCTGGAAATTGCCTCCTTGTGAAGTATTGAAATGACTCTTCAAATTTTTTTTCGATAATTTCATTGTTTCAAGAACGAAGGATTCAGATTAAATTGGAAATTTTGATTTGGTTACCTTTCTGTAACATTTTCAAAGAACAGAAATTATAATAAATTGTTGCATGTCAAATATTTTACGTGTGTTAACTTGTGTATTTAATAATCGTTTGAAAATTATTAGGAATTTCGGTTGAATTCGTTGTTCTGTAACTTGCAGAAAGTCTTTGTCTGCTATATGGTTTGTGAATGTAGTAGTTACGAATATTTGTAAACGATTATTCTTTGAACACATTGTCGTCATTGAAATACATTTCTTACATCCAGAGGAAGTTGTTAGTATCTTTTGAAGGTCTCCGTATCCGCTGTGCGAAATTCTCCTAATCACTTGAGCCGAACTCTCGCAACTCGTGAGTCGAGTCGCCGTCATCAGGATGCTGCTATCACAGCGGAGCGTCCCACGCTCTTCCGATGCGATGCCTGAACCGGCGCTTTAGAGATACACTATGGGGTAAATTCCTTACATGGAAAAGAGACCGCATTCGTACAATTATTATTCATTGTACAATTCACTTTTTATTTATACATTTCCTTTTCATTTTCCTTTCACAACTAGTATTCCATTTTATCATTTTCTTTTAAATGTATTTTCTCTTAAGGATTTTTGTCACTAGCTAGATAGCTGGGTCGAATTCAGTCGCTCTCCGGATGAGTATTATACTGGCCGGCTGCATTGATTGGTAGTATTCCGTGGTTTCTCTTAGCAACACTAGGTGAATGCAGGAGCAGTATCCTAACAAACGGGCCACAGACCGCGCGCAATTTTGCCTTCTTCCTTGTTCTATCCTCACCCATTATTTACATTTAATGGTACAAGTCCCACACTACCACATATTCCGGGAGGCCGGCCGAGAGCTTAGAGCTTGTCCTGGCTGGGGCGGTGGCCCGCTGGTGGGGAATGCCTGGTTGGGGAAAATCCGCTAGCTGACAGGTAGGTCGGCTCCGGGTCTCACCATCTAGCGGAGTATCACCGCCATCTCCCGAGGAGAAAACATACTCTACACTTACGGGACGATGGCCTCAACAGTTGGCACGCCCGGAATCATCAATCAAACCACTTGAGTGATGGCACATCCGGTTTCAGAGATTATATTTCTTAAAGTTTTTGCTGTTATTTCGGAATATGAAATCTGTCTTAGGTTGAACATGTATAATATGATAAAAATCACGATTAGAAAGCAATTTTAGGAACAGTGTCAGTGGAAATGAATGATTTGGATTGCAGTGTGGAAGCCGCGTGGCGCGGCGCGAGCGGGGCTGAATGAGTGGGCTAGGGCTCGCTCTGTGAATGGCGCGCCGCCGGCAGGAAGCGTGTGTTGTTCTTGGCAGCTGAGCGCCCGCCGCCCCTGGCGACGTCGCCAACCTCCGCCTTCGCCTCCGCCTCCGCCTCCGCCCCACGATGGGCTCGCTCGGGGGAACCTCTCGGCCAAAACGAACTGCCCGTGCATTGCATACTGCTAGTTTAACGTACGGACTCTGCCCCATTCTTACTCATCTGCATTTTTGAATGCTGTCGGTCGCCGACGGAACTTCGGTGCATGTTTGTGATCCCAGCGTGTTTCGCATACGCTATCTGGAGGATTTATTCGAAAGTGCACATCATGCACTTTCAATGGCATGTCTTAGATACCCTGTGTTAATGGAAAATATCAATGAAAGAAAAATATGGGAGTTTTCTGGTGCCTAAGACATTGTAACTTTTGCTAAACAAACTAAATGCGGGTGGGGGTTGCAGAATTATAGCTTCTTAAATTACAAAGGCGAATGTGCAGTTGTAATATCCGTTTTCACTATTTAATGATTCATACAACAGTTCAATCCAATTGTCTCGAATTATTTCTTTAAATTTTTTTGAAAATAGTTCTGAAAATGTCTTTTACAATAATTCATTCTCCTCCTTGATCACGAATGTGTGTTTTCCAGCAAAGCACATTGTTCGTGGTTTTTAATGACAGACTGAAAATAAGCATTTGCGATTCCCCATTTAGTAAAAGTCTACAACATACTGGATTTTCCACAGGAATGTCATACACAGGGAATATGAGGTAATGGAAGAGCAAAGATCTTCTTTTCTTACTTTACCAATTACAATATTTCATTAATGTTCTTGCTGAATGAACGATGTTTTAACGCGGGAAACACATTGCATTGTTTTTATTTTGCTGTTTCTTTTGTTTCAGGTGAGTCACAATCACTTTTTTGACTTCCTTCAATGCATTTGCCACTTCAGGTAAGATGAACTCTCTTTTACATGTTCTCATCTGTTTTAATCGGGACGGATTTATTTGTAATGAGTTGGGGGTGGATTTTCATGAATTAAAACATCGCCAAAATGATCAATAAAATCCTCTTAAAATGCTTTTAAAATGCCCTGCAACCAAAGAAAAATGACGAAAAAAATCGTATCAAAACAAGTTCGGATGAACATCTCAAGCTGTTGGATACGTTACGGACATAATTGAGGCTTATTCCATTCATTGAAGTGGACTCAGCTTGCAAACTTTTGGTTTGGATTGTCCTGAAAATCTCTGTCTTTACCATCTAATCTCTGTCTCTCCATCTTTACCATTACCGAACCGGCAATGGCACTGATATACGTCACAAGAATTACATACTCACAACGTTTGTCAAAACCATTTCTACGCGAATAAATAGAATAGGCAACTGGATAATTCTGTGAAGAACGTTTGTTGCATCTCGTAAATATTATTTGAAGCAAGTACCATTAAAAAACGACATTAAAATCGATGAAATCAGCAAAAAAATGCATTAAAAATTACGAAAAAGTTAAAAAATGACGTATTAGTTGAAATCGACAAAAAATTAAAAAATGACCTATATAAATGGGTTATTTCCTATTGTCATAAAATCAAATGAATTTCTATACTAAACGGCATTGTTCAAAAGTGAAAAAAAAGAAACAAATCAAAACAAACAAAACAAATTAATAGTAAACGAAAAGAAAACGGTTTTAATGCAGTTTTCTATTTCAAATAAACAATTCTGTGCTCCATTGAAAATGAACAATGTACCATTGACTGATGTTAAGGTAACAAAATTTTTAGGTCTCTCAATTCAGTCAAACCTTAAATGGAACGTCCATTTAAATGAATTGAACACAAAATTAAGTTCATTATGCTACGCGTTCAGAATTCTTGCAAATTCAGTCAGCCTTCATACTGCTCGTTGTGTATACTTCGCGAATGTTCATTCCGGCCTGAGATATGGCATAATATTCGGGGGAAATACATCTTATAGCTCCCAGACTTTTAGATTACAAAAACGAATTGTACGAATAATAACCAAATCCCAACCACGTGATTCATGTAAGCCTCTCTTCATTAATCTAGAATTTTTACCATTACCGTGTCTTTTTATTTACGAATCAGTGGTTTTGTAAAAAATGACTTGCTCAAGGGCGGGAATATATTTTCAGAAAACGCCGAAGTCTATTACTATAACACTCGACGTAGAAATCATATTCATCAGGTGACAGTATCAACAGCTCATTACAAAAAATTCACATACAATACATGTATATTATTTTACAACACTTTGCCAGATGACATTAAACGATTAAATTCAATAGAAAAGTTTAAATCCCAAGTGAAATCGTTTCTGCTGCATAACTGTTTCTATACAATTAGAGACTATACTGAGCATCACAAGAAAAGGAACATTAATTTTAACAATGATACATAATGCATTATTTACCATTTGGACTGTATAAATGAGTATAAACAACCTGTAACAACTATTGTACTACAGCTTCCGGGTCAATGACCCCCATCTCGATCAGGTTTTTCGTCCAGTTTCCCTGATCCATTGAGCAAATTCTCCTTTCAAAATTCAAAATTTATTGCTTATTTATCCTTGAAAATCGATTTTATTACATGGGAGTTTTTTTTTTTTTTTTCTCCCTTTCAAAATTCAAAATTTATTGCTTGTTTATCCTTGAAAATAGGTTTTATTACATGGGAGTTTTTTTTTTTTTTTTCTCCCTTTCAAAATTCAAAATTTATTGCTTGTTTATCCTTGAAAATAGGTTTTATTACATGGGAGTTTTTGTTTTTTTTTCTCCCTTTCAAAAATTCAAAATTTAAGTAGTATATGACTTGGTGTAGAGATCGCAGAATTTTGAAAATGTGCACACAATTCACTTTTCCCCATAGCACGTCATACGCAGTTTTTAACTGCTTTTTTGACGCAAATAAATAAATAAATAAATAAATAAAATGATATTTCATTAAAATACGCCCCCTAGTAATGAGTGAAAAATTGGAAATATCACAGTTTTATGTTCTACCAGGTTTTATATTCAGAAGGATTGTGGATAGTGTGAACTAATATAAATTTTAAGAATAAGTTGTGTATTTTACATTTCCCTGATTAACTAAACCAAAAGTATTTTGAAAGTGAATAGTTAACATTTTTCTGTTGAATTTTCTTTGAAATTAATGGAAGTAACGTGCCAGTGCCCGATGTTTTACTTATCACAATCAGTTTATTAACTGGAACGCGAATTTAATCCAATTTGTAGCGTAAAATGCAAGATATTGACGTCCCACATTGCCGCATTTCATCCCATCCTTCCCCCGGTCATTATGCATGACAAAATATTTTCATTTTCCAGAGAAAACTGCTTCAAGATCTGTTTACCATTCCTGAGTTTAGCCTGGACAAAACAGGCGAACAAAAATTGTAAAAACAATTGAATGAGCTGTATATTATGTAAATAACTATCTCAACTTATAAAGTGACAGTTATATTGAAATCACTGGCAGACACATCAACTGACTGCAAAACGTCATTACGTTTTTGTGGAGTAGAACAGTGTGATCGAATATCGCTGCCTTTCTTTCAAGTGTCTTAGCTAGACCTCGGCGGTGCAGGGACATTATTCAAGTACATAGAGTTGAATGTTGCCTGTTATAAGTTTCATATTAGGCATGGTACACGCCTTGGATCTGTCATGAGTCATCCGTCATGACCCTAACATTCTTATACAGTGGAAGGCGAAAGCGAACTGCGACTAAAATGACCTCCTCGAACGTGGAAGGTCATAAAGGTTTAAGCGTTCTCCCGCCCGTATCTCGTCCCGGCCATCAGAGTAGCTTGCGCTCCGCGGGCGGGCCCCGCTGCGCGTGCGCGAGCTTTTGGCCGGGCGCCGCGGCGCGCGCCCACTGTGTGCCGGGCTGTGCTCTGCGCGCTCTGGCGGCAAGGTGGCGCGCGGCTATCTATAGGCGGCTCATTAAGGGGTAATTATACCGCACTTAGGGCGCGCACCGCTCCCGCTCTGCTCGGCCGGCGCGGCCCAGGCGACGCGACGCGACGCGACGAGGCGCCACCGCCGGCAGCGCTGACACGACGCGTCAGCGCACGCTTTGTTCCGGCCCTCCTCCTGGCGCTTCTCCCTCTTTGTATTTTTATTCCTTTTTTCATCGAATGGTCATGGTTTAAGAATCTTGAAATACGAACACGAATTCCCGTAATATCAGTTTTGCTTTAATGTAGTATTAATTATCTCGTTCGACAATTTGAAATTGAAACGACGCCAGTACTTGAATACTTTTGACTTGCTTGTCTCTTTCTAATGTTCTTTTACCATGCTCTTTTTCTAGTAACCTTCTTTATTAAATCTTGTAATAAATAAGCACGTTTCGACGTCATAGGAATTCAATTAAATGAAAGGTTACGTACGGCCGCATCTTACAAAATGGAGATACACGACAAGATCTGTAGACGAAAACAATAAAGAGGAAATGCAAATTTAAAATTTAAAAATACGTGCAAATTTAACATTACATTTGATGTAGTGTTAAATCTTTCATTTTTGGGGCTTTAGAGCGTTCTTCAGATGTCTTTATTCACCAAATCCACGCTTCTTTGAAAGAACTAGATGTAGAAGAAAGCTAGCATCAGCAAAATTAAAATCTTGTCATTAAATAATGATTAGTATTCAATTTTTTTTTTGGACTTCAAGCAGTTTGTATAACCCAAAAAAAGTATTTATATTTTTAGCTGTGTATATTTCACTCAGATAAGTGGACTGATCCATCTGGGTGGGGAGCAAGTGCTTCTCAAATAAATCCCAAAAATCACCTGGATGTTTAAGGATGTTAAACTTTACTTTTCCAAATTTTGCAAAAAAAAAAGTATCCACAAATCCATTTTTATACAAATGATTATTAAATTATGAAGTCAGCAAGACAAATATTGAGCCAGAAAAACCACGGGTGGTTGGAATCAACTGAGAGGGCACCTCGGATGGAGAGAGGTTTTCGAGGCGGATGAATGCACGGAACTCCAAGAAGAACAAAGTAAAAGTTACGGGCATATGGTCGAAAGAAAGGGGGGAGGCCCCCCGGCGAAGTAATGCAAATAATAATAATAATAATAATAATAATAATAATAATAATAATATCCAAGCTGACCAAATGTTCCCCAATTCGTTTACTTTAGGTGATGTTCGAAGTGAAAAAGAAATTACCATGAAACGATCCGCAACCTGTCTTCGCAATGCGTTGCGTTGCCATTGGCGGGGTGGCCAGTCCGAGAGCGCGGAGCTCTACCTGAAGGGGGCGGGGAGGCCCGAAGGCGCCGCTGCGTGCGGCCGCCTCTTGAAAGAGGCCGCCATCAGAGCCGCTGCCAGCGCGCCGTCGCTCTGGAGACAAAGTGCGCTGCCGTCACTAGTCCCACATTCTCCCGCCTTTGTAACTCGAGCCACTGTGTGCAGGGAAAGGCTGCAGCGGCGGCTCGGGGTATTTAGCTGCGATGGCCCGCCTTTGTTCTGGTTTCGTTTCCTCCGAGGCGGACTTGTGAATGATTTTTGATGTTCCGCTCCGAAAGAAACGTGTGGGACGAGGATGCCGAGATCCATATGTACGCCGAACAGTTCAGAGGGCATGTTGCATGTGTTTGAAAGTGACATTAACGCGCGTGAAAGTTTGTCCTTACAGGGTATTGATTTGTTATTTTTATTATTCTGGGACTGTGTTACTGACGAAATAAATAACTGGTGCTATTTACAGCTCATTTTGATTCGTGAAAAGAGCGATGTCGAATATAGATGGTTGTTTGAAAAGAATAATAAACATAAATATTGTTGCGTTTTATTGAAATTCCCTTAAGTAAAAATTAGTTCATTTCGTTTTATTTTCTTGTTCAAAAAATATATTTTTGAAATGAACTCAGATTAAAAGTGTTCGTAAAGAGTGTTAAAAATACGTATATCGTCCGTGTTTGCAAAAACCAAGTTGGAAAGTGACTCGATTTTCTTTTTCTTTGGTATGAATAAAATGTTCCGTAATTTATTAGTATTTGCAAAGTTAAATTGAAGAATATGTCCATGTCTTTTCAATATTAAATGCGTTTCATGATGGATTAGCGAAATACTTTTTGCCATATATTGGAAAGAATTATACAATTTCAAGAATTCTTTAAAACGAAGAAAGTTCCGGAAAACACGTAGCCACCAGTACACACCTTCCATATTGAGAGCAATATTTGCGCCCTCGAGGGTTGTGCTCGTGCATCCTGTTGAAGCTGCTGACTGCAGCCGCCCGATGCGGGGCGCACTGTAGCAGGGGGGGGGGTCGCAAAGAGCAGGCGTTTGCTCGCCCGCGGGCGACGCGGGGCCCTCGGCTGAAGCGCGCGCACGGGAGCAGCGGGGCCCGTGGACTCCCCCCGAGCTGTTTGCCCTCGACGAGCCCCGCCCCTCTTCGCTAGGGGGCCATTTGATTTTATTGAACGCTTTATGGAAGGTTCGCACCCCTTTTGTGAGGGTTGATCGCATGTGCAGATTTACTGAGCCGAGTGTCGGGGCAAATTACTACGCACCATCACTGATTGCACTTGATTTAGGAGTAATCTTTCAGCGTAATACGACGAGTGGTTGGTAACTAAAACGTGGATTAACAGAATTTGTAACCATTTGTATAAATAAATTTTTATGACGTTTGATAGCAAAGGTGATTTGGAGAACATACTACGTCTATTTTCTATTTCAGATTGTCATTTAAATGGTAGAATTCCACTGCCGACTTATCGCTGTGGGTCCCGCTGAGTATCTACAACTTTTATTGGTGTGCTCAGTCAATAACTTTTTCTAACAGAATTGCTGGACCTCCTTTCGATATTTAAATACTTTCTTTAAAACAGAAACGATACGTTGTTTTAAAATAGAATCGATACGTCGTTTTAAAAATAATGTTAGAAGTTTGAGTGACACAAACTAGTAGAATTGTAAGACAGCGACACATTATAAAAATCTTTTCATTGGCGTACCTAGAGCTCGACATGGCTGTTTTTCGATGACTCGTGAAAGTCTTGAACGCAACGCCTTGTGTGAAACAATGCGATGAGTAAGTAGTGAGTGGTTGCGTGGTGCAATGAGGATCGAATCGCGCCACAACGTACGGCGAAAATCTCCCCTGCTTAACCCGGAACTCGAACCTGCAGACTTCGGTCCCGCGTCCTTGGACGCAGCTCCGCGCCACCGAGTCCGACACTCGAGCACAACAAACAGGGTTGCCAACAATGTCCATGTAAAAGGACGGACAATCGAGAAGCAAATAAATAAATAAATAAATAAATAAATAGAAAGTAAAATAAAAACACGCATAAACACATTTCATGTTATAAATATTTAATTTAGACCAACATTAACTTTATTTCTTTCTTCTCTCGTTCGTTTACAAAATGCAGATGATGGTCTGAGGGTCCCGTTTCTATTTTAGTCGCTAGACAGAACACTATCAAGCATGCGTGTGTAAGCGTGCAGAAAAAAAATTCATATTTTCTATTCTAAATTAAACATAAAATGATACAACATTGCAGATGTTAGTCTTGTGATAAAATAAATATCAACAAATATTAGAAATTTACTACAAGCAGGACATTTGAAATACAAGAGGGAACGAGAGGATAACTGACGTCAATGAAGGACTGGCCTCCCAAATGGAGGACGGTTGGCAGACCTAACAACTAGTGCAATGTTTACTTGGGAGTGATGCAGTTGTAGCGGATAGATGAAAATCATAGCGCTGCGGAGGGCGGCTTTTGTTGTTCGCAGTTGGTGCGAGATGAGAGGCGAGGCGAGGCGAAGCCGGGAGGTCGGTTTGCCTCTGGTGCGGCGTGTACCGCGCCCCGCGCATGCACTTCCCAGAACGCGAATCAATGCCCGACGACACATCGCGGTGCTCTTCTCGGAAGTGGGACGGTGGGGCTCGCCGATGTGGATTCGCTAGTCGCCAGGCAACGCGAGTGACAGCGAGTGACGGGTGGGCCCGGTCGCCCATATTTGAATACATTGAAATGAGTGATGCCCACAGGACGTTGTGTGATATGTCGTGACCGAGAAGTTCATGAAAATTCTTGGGTGGAATAATTTTCTCATGATCTTCAGAATTTTATTTTTGTATAATTTGTTTCATTGTTTTCCTAGCCCTACAGGTAGAGTAATAAATTACTCCTTAAAATTGTTGTGTGTCTGATAACATTGTGCAGTGCGAAAATAAATCTGAGAAGCTGTCAGATCTCTACTTCCTCAGAGGTTCACTTCACTTACATCTTTGTATTTAAAGGGTGGCTAACATAGAAGAGTCCAATGAAGAAAGCAAAGTGAAAAAATAACGAAAAAAAATGGAAAGGAAAGATGTACAAAGTGCCGGTAATTCAAATGCCATTGTGCGAGAAAAACAATATCAGTAAAGTGAATGGTCATCGAAAGCCATGAAAATAATTTCGCACACGTTAAGCTGACAATGTAAAGAGGAAAAAACTACTAAAAAATTATATTTTTGCAGCAGGAAAGTAGTACTGATGTAACATAATTATTGAAGTGCCAAAAAGTTAGCAGAGTAGGTGCGAAAAGAGAATAAGAAGAAAGAGTAAAATTTATACATCTGAGAGTCGAAGTGGAAAAAATTCCCAGCAAGCAAGAACTGACGGGGAACGTTCGTATCGCCATTCATGTACGCAACCGGGAAATACGCCTCGACATTCTATGATCCACTTCATTCCTTTTTCTCCAAGAACAGAGAAACTACAAAAACTTGCCCCAACCACAGGCCTTCCCCCCCTGCCGGCCGCTGGGCTCGCGCGGGAGCGATCGGGAGGCTTTAGTGTGGCGTGCGTGAGGGCGGGACGCCAAGCAATAGTCCGTTGACCTAATTGCAGAGCGTGGACGACGCGCCGAGAGGCACGCGATGCGCTTTTTGCGGGCGCGCGCGCGCTCGCGGACACGCACACGTCCACACGCCCGTGACAGACGCCGCCGCACTTGCACAGGGGCCGTCTCGGGCGGTGGAGCAGGCGCTGGAGCTTGCGGAGTTGCGGGGTGAAAGTAAAACACGCCGCCACTGCCTGCGAGATGGACCAGTCACGGATGAGTTTACATTTGTTACTGGGCAGGGCGGCTCCTTGAAATATTTATGATGGATCATCGATATTATAAGTTTCATGAAAATTGTTTACTGAAATTGGATAAAATCAGTCGAATAATTAGATACTTATATAAGCAGGCTAAACACCGGTTTGTGTTTTCAAATAAAAAAAAATTGTGCTTTCCACGCTCATAATAAAAATAATTTTGAAACGTAATACGTAACTCATATTTATAGACAGGTTCGTCAATTTTCGGTCATACAAAGTTTCATGAAAAAGCGATAAAAATGTTTGTTTAATTTTTTGTCCATTACAAAACCAGGTTTAATTAGTCGTTAGTTTTTTAAATAGTCATTCTGATGAATCATGTGCAACTATTTATGTAAAGATAGGAAAGAGAATAGTAATTCACTGCGTTTCACCAGGCATGCATTAGGACCATCCAAAACATGTATTTTTCTAGAATGCTTTCAGAATGTCTTAGACGTAACCGGTCAGAATTTTGCCAGTCGCTTTATCTTGTTGAGAGGAGTCGAATATAGGTGCTAAAATTTACCCAAAACGCATTTTAATTGCTTTAAAGAAAAACAGAAAACTTCATTTTTAGAGCTATTCCTTAAAATCTTCTGAATGAATCAGAAAAAAATCGTTCTTCAACATGCGACCGAATATATCTTGATTGATGGTTCTTTAAACAGGAAGAAAATCAAGGTTTTTTCAGTAAGTGTTTTCATAAAATTCGCAAGGAGAAGTAATAAAAAAGGAAAGAAAAGGAATTTGTAAACTGAAATGTTAAGTAATTCGTATTTGCCGTGGTTGGTCAGCCAAAGCAAGTTGTGGGCACGAGTCCAGTTTCCGGAGCGTCGGGCAAGCGCTCTGCAAGTACATCCCTCTCCGTGACCAGACGTCGCCCCAGGTGAGCCCCGCCCTCGCCCCTCAGGTGTTGACTCTGTCCGGCGCCGCCCTCCCTCAGGGCAAACACTCGCCAGCGCCGCCTCGCCCTCTGTCCTTCGCGATGAGGTTTCGCCCTCCGCAAGGGGCGCCGCCGCCGCCGCCAAACCTAGGCTTGGCGGATATCTGCCTGGTAAAGCTTTGTCTGCGTTCTAGACCTACGAGTTGGATTCGATAACGTAGTTTCTTTCTCAATCTTATTTTCGATGACTCAAATTTTCAGGAATTTTGTATTTCTATTTTATGTGCATAATTCACAAACGTGCATGTAGATTGTACAATAACTCGTTCTTCTAAATGTAGCACATGTTTAATTGTTCAATTTTGGAAATCGTGCTACGAATGTTACTCTCCACTGTCACCACCACTGGATAGGATTATAGCACCATAGGATTACAGCAATTGCAGCACATGTTTTTCGTGGAACCTGAAGTTTCGCCTCTCAATAAACATCATTCTCACTCTCGGACCAGAAAAAAAACCTTTCTCGTTACAATCTTACATATAGAATACAAAAGCAGTCGCCATGTATTGGCGTAGACTAAAGACTCTTTATCACCGATTGTTGGAAGTGTCCGTCGGAAGACCGCTATATTATCGCGAGGTTTTTGTTTTGTTTTGTTTTGTTTTGTCCTGAAGCATACATTACAAAGCAGGTCAAATGAACGTATCTGATAATATATCTTTGTTTCTTGCCTGAAGAGTCATTAATTTTCTTGTTCCTTTTGCGTCATATTTTGGTACATTGTGAAGAAAGCATTGTTGGAACAGATGTTAGATGAACGTATTGTATTATACAAAAGTCTAACAAATTATTTCAGTCACGTTTTTGTTATCTGACACCGGGATATTTGTGTTTCCCGCGCGAAGTTAACTTGCCCATACTGGTTACGTGAGAAGCGGAGTTAATTAACTACTTCTTTTCGTGGAATTTAAAGGTCTCCTACCCCTTATTGCTTGTTTTCGGAGAAACATTTACTTACAGAAACCCAATATCTTATCAGGGATCTTCCGAAAGCAGGATACTCGTATAATACGATACTCTCAAGTTCTTCTGAGCTAATTATTCTTTGTACTAATAAGTACAAAATTCTAGATCGCGAAATAATACTTTTAATCTGTAAGTGGGTACTGTGATGGTAAAAGTAACGAAAAATGAGCGTTGCATAAATCCGTTGCTCAGTACATCCTTAAAACGTGTATCTCCACTTCTTCAGTTGCAACCGGAAGCACTATCAGGCATCTTGTTTTATCTTGGGCATGTACCGAAGAAAATTAATCATTTTCGGGGGCTGTCACCGCGCGTCGCCTATCTGCGCAGCCGGCCGCCTTGCCCCGTGCTGCCGTCGGGAGGGGCGGCTATCGGGCGGTGCATCCGCTCGCCCTCGCATTATCACGCGCGGCTCGCCCGCCCTGCGCGGCTTCCTGTTATGATTTAATCGGTCCTAATGCGGTAGCCGCGCGCCCGGCGTGTGTTTGCCCGCCGCGCTTCCGGAGCCCTCGGACGACAGCGCGGGCGGCGACGCGGTAGGCGTGGTGCAAGTCGCCGTTCCGCTCAATAGATACTGCGAGTTTCTGGGGAGTGGAAGATGTCGAGAAGTCGATCCTGTTCAGATGTCGAACGTGGAGGGACAGGGGTCATCTAATAGAGAGTTTTTCTTAGCGTGGAGCACCTTAGCGTGCTCCACATTCGGGCCTCTGCGCATGCGCCAACCAAACGCAACCCCAAATGATAGGGAGTTTTTGCACGGCAAGCGTACATCAATCTACTGCAATCTCTATCTTCTGCGCATGCGCAGATGCACTATAGTAATGCGAAACTCGAACTGCGCATGCGCAAAAGATTGATAGTGGTATCAATTGGTGTAACGCCGTCTCGTGCAAAATCTCCCTGGTAGCCATTCCAACAAATATAAGTGACCGTCTTACTCGAAATGCTAATCGATCACTCATTACACTGTATGGAATTTGTTCCCAACTGTGTCGGCAGTGTGTGCTGCTCTTTTTATTCTCCCGATGCAACATCATGTTTGTGGCATTAATATCTATTTGTAGTGTTGATGATGGTGTAATATCTATCTGTATTTGATATTCGTTATATTTATATAATAATATAATTGTATATAAAATACAGGTGAATGACTGTCTGCTCAAGTCGAACAAATGCGCAAAAAGAGGGTGTGGCATTGGGGAATTTAGCGCACTCTGCCACCAGATTTCAGAACTCCTTCATTTAAAAACGAAACGCACTCACACATTTTTTGACTTCACACGCTGTTGTGAACGTGGTTGCTTTACACTATGCTAAGCAAATACTAATATCGCATGTGTCCACTGATAGCATTGGAACCCTAAGCAGAAACTCAGGTAACCGATCAATAATGAGACCATAATCCAGGAATCGATATGTTCGTTAACTGTAGGTACTGTAGATAGGACGTATTTCGTAGGATATGTTAGTGTTGCGTTATTTAGTTTAAGCACTTACATATCCTTTCAGATAATTTTCTTCATTTTGTAGGATAATGTGTTGAAGTATCCATATTTCCATTCAACTTTCCAACCCTATTTACTAACAGTATAGTGTCAAACAAAGTTCACATTTTTATATATCTGCTAAAAACCTCAGACCTACCGAGTGAATTTTAATGCAATTCTCATCATTATTTAGAACGTTTATTCCAAGTTTTGATATGTAAAATACCAAACTGAATTAATGAAAATTAAATGAGTAATCATTCTTTTCCAAAATGTCCCCAACCAAAATGCCAGCACCTCTGAATCAATGTCCCGATTCCTTAAGGTATTTCTCAGTTTACACATGGTGCGTTGTGGCCTTTGTTAACGCGAATTTCCAGATAAAATATTTAATTTTTTTCCATTTATCTTTTATGTTTTTAAGACACGATAATGTATAGAATGAAAGTTGCTTAATGTCAGTAAGTGCTAGGACTGGTAAGGCGAGGCTCGGCCGGTGCCCGGTGCAGGGAGACGGGGAAGCGCTGAGTGGCGTGGAACGTATCAGATTGGGCAGGTACATATTACAATTTGTTCAGCCAATGGTAAAAAGAATCTAAAATAAACCAATTGTATATATGTACATAATAGTTTGCTTGTAGTTTACCACATACGGAATGTTAATTTGTAATTTTTTCATTTTAGACGTAAAAATATATCAAAATCAGGAAATAAACTACGTAATGTTCATACAAATTTTATATTATATTATTTTGTATTATTTTTGAATTTTTTAAATTTCGCTATTAAAAAATTTGTTTTTTAAAACCTTTTTTTTTCCAAAGCTTTTATTGTCTTTCCAGTTCTTGGATGATATGATGGATGAAGTACAATATCTTATGAATAATAAATAATGTAATGTAAACGTGCTTTCAATTTTCGTATTTGTTTTTTCGGTAACAACCTTCATTGTGGAATTTAAATAGCATGTATTAACTGGACGAGAATTCAAAATAACATTGACCCCGCCAGTATTTGACGTTGATGTGGCTTGGTGGCAGCCGGTCGTTCCAGTGTCTTGTGGGCGGGGCAGCGCGAAGGCGGAGGGGGGCGGCGCCGGAGCTGGCGCCACTGGAGCTGTCTGCGGGGCACATGTGCCTCGAGGGTGGCGCCCTCTTTATCGCATTTCGCCCGCGACTACAAGGCCCAACTCTGCGACGTCGTGGCGCCACAGATATTCCACGAACTGGTTGTTGTCCTTTTGTGGGGAGCCCTCGTTTAAGTCTAAACGGCCACCCGGAGGCATCGTCTGTGACAGCTAGATCATTACTCTAGATGAGACGGACATTGTTAGACGATTAGTTATCAGAGCTTGAGTTGCCGGAAAAGTCACTGTTTTTGTGTTCTAATACAAAATGGGTCTTCAAACTTTGGAAACACACATTGCACTTAACTTCTCTACATTGAATTGTTTGGCTTTTAGAGTCGGAAAAGAAAAATAAGGCAAACTCCATGACATTAATAATCTCCTGAACTACGACGTTATTTTAACACGAAAAGGAGATCAAGAAGTAGTAATCAACATACATATGCTATCTTTTCTCCTGTGTACACAATTCTCTTCGTGATACAAGGGAGAAGTTGGGAATTTCTGCCCTTATCTTTCTCGATTTCACTGTCAAGGCCACTAACTATTTTTATTTGGGTACACGATGTACCATCTGTCCGTAGGTAAACTCTAGAAAACTCTGACTGCGATTTCTTTAATATGCATTTCTTTCATTCTTTTAGTTTTCTTGCGTTACACTCCTAGGTATGACAATTTTTTTCAAGTTATATCTTGCACTTCATCAGGCTGTAGTCACAGAATGTAGTACTTCATCAGAATGTTCTTTTTAAAATTTTGCATGAGATTTGAATAAAGAAGAAAGAATTATAGTTTCATTACCTGGCTCACATTTGTAGTTTGTTCTGTAGTTTGACTTTAAACGTCGCCGGATCTTAATATGGAACATCATTATGGGACGTAGGCCGCATGGCCGCGTCTGCCGCGCGTTGTGATGTTGGCAGTGATTCGCAGTGCGAGGCGCGGAGCCGCTATGTGCGCCTGCCGGAATTCCCCTCCCGCCGCAGCGAGCCCCGGCTGCCGCCAGGTGCGGCGGCGGCGGCCAGCGGTTGCGGGGTTGGCGGGGGAGGGGGAGGTCCTGGCGTCACATGTTTGAGCGCTCTATCTGCTTCCGGAAGCAGCGCGGGATTACGATCTCCCCTCGGGACCGCTCCCGCACGGCGGGCGGTGCTCGCCCCGCGCCGCCTCTGCGCCCAAGGGCGGAGCGGAAATCTCGATGCAATTTCTGAGTCCCTAGAGGGTTTTTTATCGTGTGTTTGTACCTGTTCTGCACTCCTGGTTTTTCGGGGGATTACCGAAAATGGCTGTTTCACAAGAATGCAAACACGACAGATTAGAAAGGCCTAAAGGGTTGTACTTTACTGTTGATTTGTTCATGGAGGAAATTACCATTTGATTGCTGTAAGAAGTTATATAGAGTAATTTTTTTTATTTAAATCATATTGTTATTATGACATTAATGTGAATATCTAAGGAGCGAGATATTGAAAAAAATATAGAGAAGAAAAGAATTTAGGATGACAGTCTTCACACAATCTTTCAGAGTAACAACATATGAGGGGTAACGGAGTTGTCTCATAAAGTGATCTTTTCGTTTGGTCAGTTTCTAATCGGCAAATGTAAATTCAAAAATTGGAACCTTTCCCTACATCTACATTTGAGTAATTGAAAGCATTAGATCCGTGAATTTCGACTCAGGACAAAAGTTTGTTTTAGGAATATTTTTAAAAAATTGAAATTGAATTTGCCTTATTTTGTGTTGATTTGTGTTATTTTGTGTTGTGTTTTGAAATTGTGTTTCTTACAATGATATTGATGAAATTTTGTCAATTTCCATATAAATTTTAAATACTGAAAATTATTAGAATATCAATCCGAGGATTCACACATTTACTCCGTGTTATTTGTTTATCAGTGTAGTTTGAACGTATTCGCTTGTACGTCTGACGAGAACCTACATCTCAAATACAAAGTATATGGCGTCGAATTACTGATGTCTGTTATTATATTAGTCAGTCTCATACTTTAACGTGTATGAAATCTAAGTAATGGATTGTAACTTGTCATCAGTAGGATTTGTACGCATGAACTTTGCAAACTAAGACCTAAATATCAACATGTAGAAATCAAACACTTTAGCTCAAGATTTTAAAAAAAAATCGGTGTAATCAGTTAGGCAAGATTTCACATTATATTTTTACATAAGCCGCTAGCGAAACTTAGAGAAAAAATAAGACAGTAAATGACTAATGGAACTGAGAAACTACTTGAGTTTAATTCTTTATTGTAGAAACCTTTAGTATTCGCAAAGCTGGGGACCAACAAACTCAAATTGGCCCTTATAAGTAATTTGATAGTAATTAGTTTTCCACATTTGTGATCGTGGATCCTCGGAAAGGATTGTTTCCATTAGAAGTGAATACTTTGTGGCAGTGCCTCGGAGGAATCTGCCCGACCGGCCGCTCGCCGAGTCGCAGAGTGCCAGCGGAAGGAAGCCCGAAATGGGCTGGGCTGGCCCCCGCGGGCAGCTCACAACCAGTCGCCTTCCGCTCGGCCCGCCCATCCCGCTCCCTCTCGCCCCCCATCCTCTTCTCCTCTTCACCCATTCCCCCTCCTTCTCGCGCTCACCTCTGCCGCGGCGAAGAGAAAGCGCCCTCGCGATACATTCCCCTCTCTACTGCGATCAGTTAGTCGCCGTTTCCTGCCTTGTGGACTCTTCTGCCTGGGCCAAAGTTCCAATAGCAGTCGATCATTGTAATTCTTCTCAGGGTTAAAATAAAAATCGCCGTGGAATAATGGTTTTGGAGTGGAAGTTTCAAAATGTTGAGAAAATATTAGAATTTATTGCCAATCGAAGTAAATTATATTTTTATCTGTTGAAGAATTGAGCGTGTTAACTATGTAGAGGTGAGGTGTATCATCTATTAGAGACCTAGACAGTAGTATACAGAAACCTTAAAACTAGTAATTATGTTACTTCAAGGGTTTACTTTCACACACACACACACACACACACAACCGTTTAGTCTTGACATAATGTTCATGTTGGAGAGCACATCGTGTTATATGAGAAGTCGACAGTCATACGTATATCCAACAGTGCTAGCTATGCAACTATAATGGAGATGAGCAATATACAAAAGCAAATGCTCATAGTCTGAGAATAATATAGGCATGCTGTTTTTGAAGCCATTAATATTCACAATTTTTGAATGTAGGGTTAAGCAATTAAGAATTGATAGAACAAAAACGTTAAAGGCAATTCGGGGGCGAGAGAAAATTTTTCGGTCATCGAATCTGTTAATTGCGTTTCCGCAGAACATTTTCTTGTGATTTCGTTTTTGTGCATTTGTAAAATGCGTGTGTATCGCAGGAAAATGCAAGCTATCGAGCACCTTGACTCTGGATTAGCGTCGGCCGCATGCAGCCTCCTCCGCGGGATGAATGGAGCTCCTGGCGGCGGGGGCGGTGGGGGCGGCGCTGCGTGCCAGCCGGCGCGCGCAGCCTCCCGTGACCCAGATCGAGCATCTGGGCTCGCCCCACCCCCGCCCCCGCCTGCCGCGGCCGCCGTCGGGTACTTGCCCTGAGCGCAGCGCCGGCTATGCGTACGAGCTGTGCGTTACCCATGGGTACCAGAGTTGGGATCTTTGATTCTTGATTTGGAATTGGTGGCACTTTTTTCGAGGGGTCATTTCTGCATCTCATCTCGTTTCACCTAACGCTTCTTCATCATCTTTGACTTCAACCTAATGTTCCAATCGAATTCTCATCCTGAGTAAACTCAGCAATTCATTATGAGTTAGTTGATTGTGATGTACAGAAATATATACATCTTCCGCTCCTTACCCCCAAATGACAAGAAATATCACAGAATTTTGGGTTCATTTGCGTTCTATATAACATTTATTCGTCTCTTTTCCCTTACTCAGTTTCGACACTTTTCTAGCATTTTCTCTCCCGCATGTGTTTGACCGTGTCTCTTTTGATTCATGGTTCCTTTGCTGCGAGTTCTTTTGATTTTGTTTCAGTAAATTCTATTGATTTATTTCCCCTCAGACCCTGTGAGTTGCAAATTCGTACTGTTTTCGATGTTGAAAAAGGTAGCCATGCATCAGGATTACAGCAGTCATGCATCATGATTACCATTGTGTGTATTGTTCTGAAAATCTGAATTATTTTTTATGACTCCGGAAGTGGTTTTTACAAGTACTATTAACTCTTATAACATTTTATTCACTCACTTTGTAATCAATTATTAGAGAACCATTGATTTTCAAAGATAAATGTACCATTTAAATTGAATATATACATGGCGTTCGTAATAGACGTTTTTATTTTATGTTAATTAATAGATCTATAATTGAATTACAAAGAAACGCGGCTGTTTCGGAACTGTTACGCAACCTACACTTTTCTCGAGATTCCCACGCTTTTTCTGACTTGTCTTTTTGCTGCACAGCAACGGCTCGACCAGCGTGCCCTACTTTACGAGCCCTAGTCGTCGCTTTGTTTGCCTATGCGTAAATTAGCCCGCCGCCGCAGCCTCCCCCGCTTCGTCTTCCATCGTGCCGGCCGTCTGCCTCCGCCGTAGACACCGCCGCCAGCGGTCCCCTCGCCCCCGCCCCACCCCCTCCACCTCCCTTCCGCTGCGACCGTCCCCGCCGCCGGCACCTCCGCTGCCACTCTACCTCCTCCCCCGCCGAACGCTGCGCCGCCCTCCCCCCCCCCCCTTCACCCCAGCCCTATTTCTGCCGTCGGTTCTTTTCCGTCAGCGTCGCCTTCTGCCTGCCCCACCGTTTCTCTCCCCATTCATCCTCCACCCCTCCCGCCAACGGCCTCTGTAGCTCTGTACGCGCCCGTCCGCCCCCCTTCGTCTTCCATCTTGACCGCCGTCCGCCCCCATCAAGCAGCAGCAGCTGGCGTCGCGTTGCGTCGCGACGCGGCGGTCCGGCACTTTCTCCCCGCGGCGGCGCGCGCCTTCCTGCGTGCTCGGCTAATTATAAGTCCGTGGGGGGGGTGAATCGACTCAGCCCTTGACCCGCTTCTGGCGTTTCGACGGGTGCTCCGCCGCAGCGCGCGAATCCAGAGAGGCTGCGGAAGAGGGCGCGTTCCCGGCGCGCGTCGCGCTGAATGAGTCAGTGGGGAGCGCGCGCATGAATCGCCACAGCCTTGCTTCGTTCAAGCGCTCGGTGGTGACTGCGACATTCGTAGCCCACGGCCGCTCTCAGCCACGTCGCGTTGCGTGCGCGCATGAAGCTGCATTAGAAATGTAGTGTAATGGGAAATATATTATTGATGAATGTCTACTGTATATTTATGTGGCGTTTTGATAACATTTTATCAAACGTCTGTAGTTATAGAATATGTACAGTTTTATGTTGATTGAAATTATTTTCCGATTTCCATTTAAGAAATGGTTGCCTTAATCTAAATTTTCGGTAAACATTAACATATGTCACAAACGTAACTGTTTTTCTGCGCCCGAGAATGGGTACTACTTTTTGCTTCTGGACTGAGCGAGCAGAACGTATCTCAAACAAGTCGTAATCGAACTGATAGAAATCTTCATTACGGGGACACACATTCAGAACAGCTGACGCAAGTCATGCAAAACAGAACCACTTTAATGTTGATAGGTTTAACTAAACTGTATCCAATTTAGATTCACCTCCATACACTTTGATGATACTGTCAACCACGAATCCGTCTCCTGAAAACAAGTTGAAGCCCGTAGTGTTTTGTTTGTTCCAGTTTCGGGCTAGGTTGTGGCTATAGACGATCGTGCTTACGCGGCCGGTGAATCGGTCCGAGTGAAACGCTCCGTACGTATTCCAAAGGGCTAAGGGGCCGCTTTATAGCATCGGCCAATCGGCCTTGCACTTGCCCGGCGCCGGCGGCTCGTGAATGAAGTGCTTCTCCGCCCACCCTCGGAACAAAGCGTGCTGGAGTGGCCGGGCGCTCGCTCGCTCGCAAGAATTCGGATGTTTGGGCGTTTGGGCGCTTTCGTCGGGGCGTCAGCGGCGCTGGCGGCGGCGCGCGGCGCCTCGCACGTTCGGGCGTGTTTCGGATTTGGAGGTGGCGACAGGGCGGCGCCGAATGAGGGGGGAGGGAGCACTGCTTGCGGCTGTTTACCTCTCACCGGAAGTGAGGCACGCGCTGCCTGACGTAACGGCGCCTCTGTCTCGCACACCCCGGCGTCCGGGCGCCGCCCCCGCCCCCGCCGCCCCCGCCACCGCTCCCGCACCGGCGCCTCGCAGCCGCTTTCATTTAGCTCCCAGCCTCCGCGCCCGATTCTGGCCCCAGTGGAAGCCGTACGGGTCGTTTGGTTGCGTTATAAATGAACCGACGATGACGGATAGATTTTAGTGAGCGTGAGTGGTAGGGAGACTGCCCGACGTCCATTGGCCTGCAGTCAATAAAATCTAATAATTTAGGTCATTTCTGGAGTCTTAAGACTTTGTAACTACAGTTTTAACAAAGAATGGTACTGATTTCATTTTATTTTAATAATTTATTTCTTTAATTGTACTTCCTCGTTTTTGAACTCGCAGATTTTAACTCAAATTTCTTTTGGAATTTTTATTCCATCAATTCGTTTCATTGTTAAGTACTCAGTACAAGTTTTCAAAGCTGAAACACGGTTTAGAATTGATCGTGGGAAATATTGTCGCCCCCTTGCAACCTTCAAGCGTGTTCCTTTTCATTCAAGGCCTCGAGGCCGCGAAGAGAAAGTAATTGTGTTGGAGTTGGATACTGGGATACGTTATGCCTTAATTACTGAAGACAATTTACTTATTCCGCTGCACTGTAACTAATTATTCGCTTCTGTTTCTTGCGAGTGTCTTTTCTTTTCTGGGTAGACTGGACTTATAGAACTTTCCGTTTAAATTTGCCTATTATGTTGTGTTACATTATTAACTGAGCGTGAAGTTAAATATACTTGCTCGACATTTGACGAGATGTCCTACAACTCACCGTGTCCTTGGACTACATTTTTAAGTACATACTCTGTTAAAAAACAACTAGATGTTCCGTTTGCCGAGCAGATAGTGAAATAACAATGTACGTGCACGTATTTATGTACAAAATTGAAAACGCAAGATACTTACCGTTGTCAGAAGGGTTCTTGAATCATGCTTGATATACAGACATCCGACGTTGTAGCGATCACCGTATGGGAAAAATTCTATTCGTAAATGCAAGCTTTTAACTACTTCCATTCTTTTGTGGTCACACTATGTAACTTGTCTTCACCTCTTCACCCGACTGTCTTCAACCTTAAAGTGCCTCGATTCTTGTGCAGAATGACTGCGATAGAACCTCAATGTCCAAACTAGTGTTGTAGGTTGGGGCATCTCTTGATAACTTCGGAAGTTTTCATCATCGGATGAATGAGAATTAATGAGAATTGATATGGAAACGCACTTTACTTCCGTTATGAGGAATACGGCGCCTAACCTGGCCCTGAACATGATCCCCAGCACTGGTATATACTTCACCGTTGCTCTGCCGTCGCGTATCGTGGCTCGCTCCCCGTGACCTTGCGCCCCGCCAGCTGCCGGGGGTGTGTCCCCTCGGCGCCCGGCTGTCGGCGCGCGCGTCCCCGCTGAAAGCGGCGATCGGCAGCTGATGCGGGGGCGCCCCCTTCCCCGAGGCCCCGGATCATCGCGCCAGTTGCTACGCAACGCGATGCGTCGCCCGTCATTCCGGGTCCGTGCGCTTCTCGGAAACCACAGGGCTCCACCGCCCCAAAATGAGGCTGCTCCGAAGGATGATATGCCTGCCACATGGCGCGACAGGGGAAAGTGATTTAGAATGTTTGCACTCCTGTTAGAGGGGATGGTGCCTTGATACTCAATCCCATTATTTCCATAATTTTATTGCTGTTTTTGAGGAAATGGTTTTATTAGGGTGCGAGTAAACTAATTTTGCTTTAATTTATAACTTAAGTTATATCTGATTTTTAATTTAGTTCATTGCTAAAAAATGTACAGACAGTGAACATAAATTAAGACGTTTCAAGAAGGAATATTACAATTTTTATCAGAAATTTTAAATTCTTTGTAAGGTTCCTTACGTACTGTTATACAAGGGTAGGATTGTACGACACAGTTTTGTTATTCATTTCAATGAAGTATCTACCAAGTTTGATATGAGAGCCAAATAAATGTTTTTAACGAATCTTTGAATATTGTTAGTTTCGTATCCTTCAAAAAGTATTTTTGGTTTTACTTTTGGATCAATTTTTACTTCTGCCGAAGGGTATGTATTGTTGACTTCACTTTAATTTGTGATAATTTTTAATGGTATTTGTGTGCAGGATATCTGCAATTTGGCTTAACCACTTAATTTTAAACGATCCAATATATTTTGTCGGCCACATGACAGGTGTAGTCGAGATCTTTTTGTGTTTTGTAACAATGGCTTTGTTGAAGCTTAAATACTCAATCTGGGCTCTTCGAATCTCAGCATCTCATTGAAATGTTTCTACTAGGCGACAAAGGAATTATAGTACAATGACGTGTTACTGGGTGATCCATCATTGCTTGAGAGGAACACATCGACACACTTTTTCGCCCCGTCTACACATTTCCCGCGCGCGCACATACGAGTGGAGCAGTGGTGTCGGAAGCGGCTCCAGCTGCCTTCCCTCGCTCGCCCCGCATATCATCGGCGAGCGGGCGTCCAAACGCGCGCGTCTCCCGCCGGTAACAAGGCGCACCCTCGCGCAGGTGCCCGGGCGGCGGCGCGTGTTTGTGTGCGGGCGGTTTTACCGGCCGTTCCCGACTTTTACGCGTTGTTTCCCCCCGGCCCCGCCCCGCGCCCGCGCCCGCGCGATGGCCAAAACCTCCTCGCGGGGCCGGTTATTTTCGTAGCCTTCTCTGCCGCTGTCGGTTTGTTTTCCACATCTCACGTGAAGAGGTGAAGGGAACGAACTGCCTGTGCCACTGTTGAATCTTTCGAGACCCCTTCGTTTGCTAAGTGGAGTCTTCGAGTCTGCACTGCTAACGAGCGTGGGCATGAGCTGCAGAAAGCTGATTGTTAGAAGGGTTACAGCAGAGTCCTTTTCGTTATTCTCACTAACCGTTTATTTACGATTATTATTTTGCTGTTAATTTTATTTCTTTACAAAATGTTTGTATCTTTTTGTTTCAGGTGAGTGTGTGCCGAGTTGTAGATATGAGCTTCCATTGTGTACGGTAAGTCGATACTAAGGAATGATGAAGTGCTGTATCAAAATAAAGAATCGTGCCTCTCATTCAGCATTTTTGATTGGAAGCTTCTCAGAATCAGCCTAGTGCGGTTGCCTTCCCATTGCGAAATTGACATGGTAAAAACATTTATATTTAAAAGTCTGATCGTTATAAGCGTTGGTGTGGATCCATTCAACTTTTACGTGCACTCAGAATCCCAAGACCACATTTCGCGATGTACTGAGCACAAAACTGTGAACTTTCATCTCCTTGGTCTCTACAGTCCACAGCCTCGCACGCGGGCTCTGCTATCTCGCAGCCCACTCGCCGCTCTATCACTGCTTCCTGCTCCAAGATACAACGGCCGCTGACTTTTCCCAGACGTACTATCGTTTGCTTCTTAGGTCGACTCAAAAACAAAATTCGGACTAACAGAACTATTACTTCACTTATTTGCAAGTTGATAACCCTTTCCGGACCTGTTATTTGGTTTATGAAGTCACAAAATATTAATAAATTATGTAGACAAATCTACAAATATTGTGGTCCTACCACTCGAGAAATGGTAAAGACTAGTTGGAAGCTTTTGCTTTTCACCGCAGTGATGAAGGCATTTTTCCTAACCACTTAGCTTTTTTTTCCCTTGGCGGCAGACTTTGGGGTAATTTTTACCTGGGTGAGAAGCTTCTGTTTTTGCGACTACGCCCCTTTACAACTACCATAAAAGCTTCTAAAGCAATAAAATGTTCCGGTTTCTATTAGAAAGGTATAAGAAAATTAAAAAATCTGTCATTTTAGAACCTTTTAAATTGTTTACACTTCATTGAATTCTTCACTGAATATGTTGTATCATTGTCGGGGCGGATCATAAAAATGATGCAAAGAACACATAATAGCCTTCTTGCGTTATTCTCCTGTATTTCGCCTACCATGAGTCTTTTTCACCGGACTTGGGAGTTACACTGCTCGCTGAGGCTCCTACGTCTGGTCCAGCCGCTAACGTTCTTCTCTGGTTCCCTTTTTATTTTTGAGAAAAAGATTAAGTTGTATTTCGTTAGAAGTAGTGTTTAGTTAGGAGTAGTTTGTCACAATTCGATTCATCCGCATGTAAAGACATTGATGGACTTCTATTAATTATTACTAACGGTGTATTATTAGTTTATTCCTTTTATCATTCTGTATCGAAAGTAATTATTTTTGCTGCCGTTCACTGAACAAAATAATTTACAATACACAACTATTTCTCTTCTAATAATATTAGTAATTTAAAATTTTATAAAGTAGCAGAATTTCTCCAAAGGAATAATGTTAACCCACCCCTTTCATCTCACACACACACAGACTGTAAAAATGATCATTTTCTTTATGACGTAACTGGCAAACTTATAACGAAATATGAGGAGTATCTTGATGCGTGCGTGTGATCTTGCGGCGCCAAGAGGTGAGGAGACGCACTGCTATCTGCGCGTGGCGTCGCGTCGGTGCAAAGGAATCGCTGAGGTGGCGCCGTCGCCCCTGCCAGAGCCGCCTGGGCCGCCGGGTGTCGCGCGCGTGCATCTAGATCTGGCTGCCGCCCCGCGCCGCCCGGCCGCCCGGCCGTTGCTCTATCAGCCAGAGCCGCTGTGTTGTCACCAGCTATGACGCCCTTTTATACTTCGGTTTTTATAACGTAGAGGCACGACCTGTCTTCGCGATGAAATACGGCACGGCTTTTCGCGTCATCTCGGTTGTGCCGTTAGATGTCGCTTAATCTGCAGCACTGCTTGATACGGTCGCGATCATGCGACATCACGACCGAGAAAGACACGAAAAGCAGTGCCATATTCCATCGTGAAGACAGGCCTTTGACGCACCACGTTCGGAAAACCCAAGTAGATTCCCCGATTTAAACAGAGTAACATTTCAAGTGTACAAGCTGGAATGAGAGGGGGACACTGTCAACCAGTCGGAAGCGCCAATACATAACGAAAGTAAGGAAGCTCCCGATTGGATGAGTTTAAATCTGACTATACAATTGCCATAAATGTCTCTAAAGCGGTAAAATGTTCTCGTTTCTATTGGATAAGACGAGTCCAAGAAGAACACAGTAAGACGAGTGGGCACTTCAGGGTTATAAATGAGTATGAAAATGAAACCTATTTTTTCTTTGAGGCGGGGTTAAAAAAGAAAGCATCTTTTTCGTCACCATACCCGAGAACGAATTGACTTCATTCACCCTAGACATCGGAGAACGTCCGACAAGAACCTGCGAATCGACAGGGCTCGTTGAATATGTAGAAACGGGCGTTTATATAAACAATTCTGTAAGCGTTCGTAATATTTGACCGTACTGACTCTCTTCGCACGCGCAGTTTCTAGCTAGGACGAGGCTGCGGCCTTTGCCCTTCGCGATTTACATAAAGCAGCCTCGGCAGTACAATTTCTTACGTTTTTTTTATTCCAAAGTAGTTGTGGGCCATGTTGACTGGCTAGGCATCCCCGACCTCTTTTCTTCTGCGTCTTTCATCCTCCTATTTTGTACAATGGGATGTAGATTCATTCATTGAAACCGTTTACAAATAAGACTCCAAAGGAATCTGTAATCATTTTCTTTCATTTGAATGCCCCTATAATGTGTTTTCAGGTGGTGAGGTAATAAGGAGGATGTCTTAGTGGTCCTGCACTAATAAATACTTTAAATTTTGACGGAACAATTAAAAAATCCTTAAGTTTATGAAAATCATTGCATTGAGTTCAACATGTTCCACTTTTTAGTTTATTTCTTCTCGTCCGATATTTCTTTATCTCAAGGAATTAAACAAATATATTTTACATTTCATCTTTTAGATATGAACATCATCCGGGAAAGAACTGAATGTTTGCTACTCGACTGTTTGAATTACGAAAATAAATAATTTATATGGCCAAAATTTTTAAAAAGTAATTCCCTCTCTCCAAAAACAAATAACAGCGAATGAAAAAAAAAAACACTGGCTCGTTTAAAACCTCTGTTTTTTTTTCTTCAAGTAAGTTAGAATTGAGCCAATCATTTACAAAATACTTTTGATTGATTTTTTTTTTTTTCATACACGAAAGGCGAAGTGCCGATTGATACTGCCATTGATTGGAAGAGCGCAGGTTTGAACTCAGGTGGGAGACAAACATTTGCTTCGTGTTCAACTCGAGCGAGTTTGTGGCGCTTGCATAGTTCGTCGCTCGCCTTCTCTAATCGATGGGTTTCTAGTTCACTTCCAGACGAACATCACAGTAGCATGCAATTCAAGGGGACTCTTCTCTTTCTCTGCCATTTACTTATCCTTTCCATCAATTGCCCACATTCCAGATTGGAATGTTGTGAGGAAGTGTGAACAGTTTCCGCCAAATCCGAAGGGTCGATATTAAAGAATAAAAATCCGCTCTCGTGTGCAGGCGTTTACCCCAGTGGTTACCTCTGTGCTGTCTGCGAAGCGTAATAAAGAAAACGGCGGCCAATGCACGTGCAGATGCAAGTGCCTGTTCCACCCGCGACACAACGCTCATCACCCGTCACCCGGCGTTGGCAGCTGACCAGCGCGCTCCTCCGTCCGTCAACCGCCTCGCCCCTTCCCCTGCGCCCGCCCCGCCCCCGCCCCCGCCCTCGCCCTCGGCCCCGTCGCCGGAAGCGATCTATCACTCGGCGTGGGGCGCGGGAAGTACCAGGCCCACCCGCGCCGCCTCCACCCTTCTGCCCCCCTTCCCCCCCGCCGCTCGACGCTTGTCACCTCCGCAACCCCCTCGCCTGTCCACAGGCACGGCCCGGCCCACCTTAAATAATAAACCCGCTAGGCGAGGCACGAGGGTAGCGAAGTTCGTAATCTTCAATCTGAATTATATTTGCTTGGCATGTTCTTTTTGGTCGTGCCTCCGACTTAACAAACCGTTGCACCGAAGTGTAATCTAGCCATCGTCTTCTTAGTGTAACTGAAATGATAATTTCGCCATCGTGAGGGTTGCTAGAGTAGATGACACCGATAATGAACACCAGAAAAGAGCTGACTATTTCAAGTTCAAAGGACAAAATTCGATATTTTATGCATAATGGCCTGGATAAATAAAGAAATAATCAGTTACCTAATATGTTCGGTAATCGCCTGACGTGCCTGTTCCATACACTATTCTAACACGCCGTGTGCGAAAGGTGATTCGTACAAGCTTCGCGATGTCCCGCGCACGCTTCGTAATGTTTGGGACACTATTCGTTAGAATGAAAAAATAGTTGCTTCGCACATCGAGAAAAAGCACGAGAACCACTTGTACGGTGTGTTATAAATATATTTGTTTAACAGTCACAATGGAATTGCAGTCTTTATTTAAATAGTCTTTGGCTTTTATCTTGTACAGAATGAAAACTTCGTAAGTAGCGTCCCGTGGCTGGAAGGGCTGTTAGCAGGCTTGCTCGGGGAGTCGCCTGTGCCCCCTCGCGCCGGCGACGCCCCCGCGACCTTGCGCCGGGCCCCTTCAACCTGTCATCGCCCCTCCCCCGGGCGGCGGCCGTCTTTCGCTTTGTCCCGCCTGTTTGTGTGTCGATTTCGGAACCTGTTGTGCAGCATCTTTGGGCACCGTGCTCCGAGCCCCCCAACTGATCCTCTTATTTTCAATGTGGCTGAGGCGTTCTACTAAATGTGTTACAAAGAAAGGCCATTAATCAAGTGTGAATGTATCACATAATTTATGCTAAATGATTGTTTTGTGACTTTCTTGACGGGCGTAGTTCTTGTGAAGAAAGAGAGTGAAAGTAAGAGTTCAGGGGAAACAATATATTGGATAGATGGCAGTTGGAGGGAAAAGTGTCATTTTCAGAATCTCATTACTGAGGTAATGTGCATTTTATTCGGTCTGATAATTATAGCAAGTTTGTCAACAATTTATTATAGTACATAGTTAATCCCTTTTTGCTACCTGCATGGCGCAAGGGCTTGAAGCAGTGTGCACTTGCGGGAAGCCGAAGACTGTGGCATAGAATCCAGCGTAAGACATTGGAGGTTGTTGTAATCTCGCAGTAGACTTTTCGCCTTGTGACGTCTTATATCGAACATATTCCTATTATAATCATGAATCCTCTTGATTAACCTTGCTATTGTTACAAGAGAAGACTGCAATGAGCCATCACTGCAGTACCGTAGCCAGGCAAGAGGAAGACATAAATGCTATCACTTCCTAGCTCCCCTGCGCTCAGTAATCAGCTTTTCACTCATCACAATCATATTTCAGAGAGACTGAGCAGATAATGAAATTAACCACGAGCAGCTTTTAATACATTTCTGAGTTTAGTGTGAAGATGTTTGTACCCTCACATGTGGTGAGGAGACGTGCCCGCAAGTCGTCTTCCCAGCGTCGCCGTTCTCCGGCAGCGGCAGAAGCTCTCTTACGACCACTCAATCGGCCCAAACAGAACAAGGCGAGCGGCGCGCTCGGCCGGAGCGGGCATAAAACACCCACACGCGTATTAATAGCTCGTAAAGGGGCGGCCGTATTTCTCGGCTGTCGGCGCGCAGCCTGCGCCCGCCGGGCAATGCCACCATGATAAGGCACGGCGCACGCTCGCTGCTGCGGCGCAGGTGCCGATAGGGGAAGGAGCAAGGCTGAGGATGTGGGAGGGTTTACGGTCGTAGTATTTACTATTGTGACGTCACAAGCATCCCCCGTTTTCTTCTTCAGTTGACCGCCCATCACCACCTTGTAAGAGAGAGTAAAGTTGTTGTTTTTTTAGAAAATGAAGGTTTGTTACATTTGTTGCTATTCACAATTTTACGACTTTTTTTTCAATTACAACTATGTCTATATTTCTATAGACTTTAGAATCCTATAGTTTCCATTTCTTGTGGAACGGATTACTTAATTTCACCAATTCACTTCGTATGAACCCTTCTATCCAACCCGTCTATGCTACCCTACTGTCATCCTAAAACAAGAAATTCACTTTGAAATGTACCAGTCGTAATTGCAAAAGATTCTTGGTTATGCTCACTCGCAGTTTTCCACAGTATTTATTTAAATTAACCAAGTATAATAAAGTATATTAAATATTTCTTTCAAGCACTTTTTTAAATTTCTTGCAATCAAGAGTGCGAAAAAATTGGTGAATAGATTTAATGTTATACTATATTGAAGAAGAGGCCCATTAAGAATTACAATTCTTAAATATTGTTCAATTATTCAGTTTTGTAATAATTATTTTGCTCTATTTTTCTGGGAGTTAGCAGTGACCTGCACTTGCCAACCGGGATATTTCCATACTTAACAATCGCTGTGTTTTTTATAATTTAAGAGGTTTCCACTATAACTATCCACTCCCTCTGCTCAATTCCTTATCTCGAATTAATTGAATGGGACTTTTCCTTTCCCCTTTGAGAGGTTTGTTGACAGTGTTTTTCCGCATACCATGCCTATACATGCCAAGCAAATGTCTGTAATGAAAATGTTACCTGGCGAACGTTTATTAGGTAGATGTGACATTAAAAAGTTTTATTATAAAATGCATATTACAAAATGAAAACAAAAAAATAATATTGCAATATTTATTGCCTTTTTAAAAGTTGATCAATGTTATATAATTTTAAACTTAACTATACACCAGACTTCTAACTACTATATCTATTTCCATAATCGGTTCGTGCTCTCTTCTCTGTGATGCACGAGTACCTATTGGTGTTGGGAAGTGCTTGCAGTCCAGGTATTAATAAAACGCGAGTCAGTAATTCCTTGTTTCGTCCGAAGTTGCCGATCGAATAACGTTCTCGACTGGAGCAAGTAGGGAGAAAGAGGCCGATCTAATAACTACAGTATCCATTAGTAGCGTATTCGGTCATGAGCTAATAGTCTTTCTCTAGATTCTTATCTGCCCTTCATTATTGTCCTTTTGTGCATTCGTGCAAACGGATTTGCTTGCCCGGCCGCCTTCTGCGTGCCTGCCAATTGTGTGACGTGATCGGTTTGCGCTCATTCAGCAGGCGGCCGTCAGCGAAGACACGCGATCCCCACCGCAGCTCCGCGACGAGGCAGAAAACGCTGCACTTCTGAGAAGTTCAAAGTGCCCGCAATACTATTTCATTACGTGTTATTATCAAGCTCATCACGCCAGAAACCAGTTTGCATTTGAGTGTGCGTTTTCATGGGCAGTTCAGGTTAAATATTGGATAACGTCATGAGTTCAGCTTGACTTCCTTTTAATAGAATCTTAATAATAATAATAATAATAATAATAATAATAATAATAATAATAATATGTAATCTTCAAACAGTTTCCTCTTGAATAGTATTGAATAGTATTTTCTACCCATTTTCAACGTTGACTTATTTTTAATTTGAACTATTTTCTTGGGTTAAATCTACATATCGTTGAATGATTATATCTGTCCAGTCCAGTGTTTTACTTATGGATCAACATAAAATTATTAATGTGGTGGGGTAGTAGTTTACAAAAATCCTGGCATCTAATAATCGTGTAATAATTAGTCGACATAATGATTGACGAACGACAGAGACACGAATACAGTTTTTGATATGCCCAATGGACAAACTTATGATTTACAGGTTGACTCTCGTTTTCAAGACAACTATTTCTGTATTTTCGAAGTTAACCACGTTAAAAGCGATTTGTACAGAGATCATTTGGATATTTCTATTTTGTTTTCAAAACAGATATATCTACCTTATAACAAAAAAATGCAATAATGGTGAAGAATTACAGGTTACGATACAAGCTGGAGGGCGAATGAAAACATGCGTCATTTCGGAATTGGTTAGGTCAGTTTAATTGCCTTTGTCATTAGTGCTTATTAATTATTCTATTTTTTAATCTCGCAGTATTAAGATCCATTTCATACGTCCATTTACGCTTAGAGAGGGGGCCCAGCGCTGTTAGCAATGTCTTGGACGGCGTGCCCGTTGCGATCAGGGCGCGTTTGGCACGTAGAATTTCGAAGAATGGCCTCAAAAGAAGTGGGTTCCTCTCCGGAATTTTAGTTCAAGCACTTTTTTATTACTTTATTGAAGTTTATGAGATGTACGGAACAGATTAAAAACGTCATGTTATGTCGCTGCTATTCATGAATTTAATTACATAGTCTGCAAAAAAATTTGGAAACCGATGAGCGGCAGTTAGAGAAGTAGTGGTGGCAAACATATGTGCTTGTTAGTCCCCCAACGATGCTTCCAATGAGCGAGTCACTTTCGAAATGATTGTTCTTTTTTTGTCCTTTCGAACATGAATGTCATGAAAACCTTGCATGCATCTGCACATTCCCGGCCAAGTCTTCATTTGTCACCCTGTAATCAATCCCACCATCATGTCCTTGTGCAGTTTTCATGATCCTACATCTTTTTAGTAAATCAACTTCCTTTTTTTGCCTTCACACATCGTGATCTGTCAAAATGTTGGACGTTGTGAAATGAATAAGTATCGTTCAATATGTCAAACAACAGAGGGTGTGGTCTAGGATAGGGGAGGCAATCGGACAGTGTGTGGAAATGTTGAGGGAGGTCCGCCGGTGGTCGGGCGGGCGCGTGCGCGGTGCTACCCCTGGCAGCAGAGGTCAGTCGCCCCGGGCGCGCGCGAGGCGCCACTGGCTGCGCTTTGCCTAATGCATTGCAACGCATGGAAACGTATGCGCCGCCGCGGCCCGCTCGGCCCCGGCCTTGGGAAGGAAGGGCCTTGGGGACGAACTCTGTACCGACCCACTTCCGAGCCAGAACGTGCTTATTTTTTTTTTTTGTAAAATTTCACTTTTTTAAGATTTTCGTCGAAATATACGTAATAAGTGGAAGGGATACGTTATCAGAGAAAACTGTTAATTACATTCGTAAGCAGGGCAGATTAGATTTATTATTCTTAATAATTCTGCAAATAAGTTTGAGAAATTGTGGCAGAATACACTAACTTAACATTACAAACTTAACAATATACAAAATTTACAAAATTTACAAACTTTGCAAATAACATGAACATTTCACCGCGCAAGCTCTCATAGCACTCCACCTCACCACACTTCACTTCACGAAACTTCGCGATTCTTTTAATATTTACGAAAAATAAATAAAAAAGAAACCGGAGACATCACAGTCTGGCACTTTCCTATCAAATTGGATTTTACATTGTATTGCATGTCCTGTTAGCCAAAGAAATCAATTTTAATCCAAGCGTAATGGTGAAAATATACGAGAAACTTGCACTGGTTGCTTCGAGATGGTGTTTGATATAGAATTGGAGGCTCAGTTACTCGCCAGTATGACTAAACTGAACACGACAGTAGTCCTCAAGTATGTGATTGCCAATCTCCTGTGTACAAGAACCCAACAACACATTTCAGGGCAATGCATTGAAACGACGTTAATAGGAAATGGAGTTATCGTTCGCGATTTCCCCTCCCGCGCCCTGTCCAGAAGAACACTCCCTCCTTGCTTCCTTTCACCGATGACATGCCTGGGCGAGGGGAGGTCGCGCGGGGCACGTCTCGCGGAAGATGGGTGGCTGGCGCGAGGGGTCCTGTCCCCCTGCGAGCGCGGGCCCCCCAAGGGCAGCGGAAGTGGCGCTCGGGTGTCTGTTGGCGTGCGCGGTGAGGACGCGGCCCGCCCGTCCTCGCTCGTCCTCGCTCGCGGGGAAGGAGCTCCTGCGAAGACGCGAGGGCTGGCACGGGGCGGGGCAATCTGGAAGCGGAAGAGTGAGGGAATTTGAGGCTCTAGGATAGGGGAGGCAATTGGACGGTGTATGGGGAGTGATCGATAATATTTAATGGAGTTCTTTCGCTGAACTTCCAAATGTTTTTGAAGGACTCGGTGAGAAATCATAATAAGCCACACTAATAGAGGTTTGAGTGACAGCTCGTGTAATATTTGGCGAACGCATGCGAATCAATGGAGGACCAAGATAATCAGTCAGGAGTTATCTAGTATGGTTAGACAATGCTTACCTGCAATACTCAAGAAGAAGAAGACCACTCAGAATTGTCAAGTTGAAAAACTCCAAATTTTGGCTTAGAATTATCTCACTGATGCATTAATTTCTTGTGCTAAAAGTTAAATCGATTATAGTTTGTATATGTAGCTCAAAATACGTTGGTGTCCGACATTATTTCGTGGGCCTTATCACGATTGAATTTGATTCACGAATTTGATTCATTGAATTTGACCGTTCAATTAACGAATTTGCCTTTATACTAGTTCTCAGTTGGTTTTCTTTTTTTATAATTTTAAAATTATGATTTTTTTTTAAACGTAAGATGTTCTTTTTAATCGATGGAATTGTAGAGAATTCATTTTGTTTTAAAATAAATTTTGTTGACAAGCAAACTTCTCCGCTGCAGTTCTCCTGGTCAACAGAAGTCCCATAAGGCATAGTGTCAAATAGTAATGTTGGCTACTCTTCTAGCATTACCCCTTTCCTTTCTCTGCATTTCGTTGGGGTCCCTGCTCATTGTCACGTTTGTTTTACCTCTGAATCCACAAATCATGCATGTACATTATTTTTCACCCATTCATGTAATAGTCATTCATTACCTCCTTATTGACCTTCATTTCTGAATGTTTTCTTCATTCTCTTAATAAAATGGCTCTTGCACTTACTTCCTCACTAACTCAACGTTAACAACAGACCTCCTATTTGGATTAAGCAAAATATGCCAACTTTTATTCCGTTGCTCTCTTATGTCTTTTACCTGTTTCTGTCGAACCAGTACCCAGCACCACTCATCTTATCCTGTCAAGTAAGTTAGGATCTCTTTTTCATTTCTACAATCCCCACTTGACGCACGCTTATTGCAGTGATGCAATTACCTTGAACTCATCATCTCCCTTGGCAGGACGCCGATGCCATTCCCCAGCCTCCGCCCCCCCTCGCTCGCTGTCGCGTCGGCCCCAGGAGCCAAGGACACCGGAAGCAGCATTCTGCTTCGTTGTGCGATTCGTCGCGCGCCAAGCGGCCGCCGCGCGGAGCGGCGCGTCGGGGCCGCCTCGGGCACGCCCCGGCTTCGATCCGGAGACTGCCGGAAGCGTGGCGGTGTCGGGAACGGCCGGTGCGGCGCAAGGGGAAGCGGGTGGGGGTGAGGGCATCACGTTGCAGTGCTCTGTGGTGGGAGCGCTCAGTGGGCTGAAATGAACAGCAAAGCGCGCGGAGGAAGGAGAAACAAAATCCGTGGTATTTACCTCCTTTTCTGAACTCGTATTTTAAAAGGAAAAAACACGACAAAGATAGCTCTCAAAAAATTCTATTAAATCTAAAATATTCAAAATATTATAGCATTTAGTTATGTTAAAAATAGCTGCATAGGTATAAATGGATGCATAAGTTTCGATATTTAGACTAGGTATAAAAATATTCAGAAAAGAAATATCATGCATACAAGTTACGTAGTGAATAAAAATTAAACAGTAAATAGTGTTTATTAAAAACACAACCAAAGCCGCACGTTAAACGTAACAAAATTGAATTATGGGGTTGAACGAACTGTAATTTTCAAAATTCAAAAAAAATCATTGCTTTAGTCTTTAGATTAAATGTTTGTGGCTTGCATTGACATTCCGCGCGCATTCTTCTAACAGAACGACGAGTGCCACCTGAGCGCGCCCTTCGGCTCATTCTCGCCCACTGCTTGGTGGCGTGGGCGGGGCGGAGGCTGGGGCGTCCGCACGTGAGGTCGCCTAGGGCCAGGAGACGGCTGGAAGGCCGCGCAATGTAGGCCACGGAGGCAGACGGACACGGTCGTACACGGGGCTACTGGGCTTGTTTTGCAGCCGAGACGTTGGACGCGTTCCGACATAACATAGCAACCTGATCGTTACAGTCAGGGACGTAGGAGACTGCATTGTGTACGGCTCATACCGCGCTCTGGCCAACGTACTGAAAGTAAAACTACTACCCCATTTGAAACTGGGTCAAAACAAGTTACGTTCGTAGTAATTGAAAAGTTCTACGTAATATCCACTCCTGATATTACCAGGTTATTCGCAAATTAGTTGTTGTACAACACCGATTCAGAAACATTCAGAAAACTGTGCACATTTTTGTTAAAAAGTTGTAATGACTTCTGGAATTTGTGGGTCTCAGTTCCTCGAGCTCTCTTGTCATGCTAATCCTGATGTACGGACATCATGTTTACGAAAGAAACTGCATCACGAATGTCGTATGTCGGCGGTAAGGTGCTGCTCTCGCTTGCACGTCGCCCACGGGGCAACCGCCACTATCATGCTGCCACTGCTGCTTCTACCGCTGCTGGTGCCGCCGCCGCCGCCCGATGAATGGAAGCAGGAGCGATTGTTTGTGTTGACCGGCGCTGTACATTAGCGGGGCCTTCTGCTCCCCAAGGACAGCGGAAATGACATAGGCGCGCGTATTTTAGGCGCGCGGCGACGCCGCTCTCCTCCACGCGTGTCACCCTGGTCCACCCCACCCCACCCCACCCCACCCCGCCCGCCCCGCCCCATCCCACCCTCCCGCCCCACCCCACCCCACCCCACCCCTCCCGCCCGCCCCACCCCTGATGTTTTTAAAACATCCATGTTTTCCCCCAGAAACATCGATATTTTGCTTTCGATGTTTTTCTCACAGTAATATTTGGTTGCCAAGTCATTGATTTTTTTTTTTTTTTTTTTTTTTTAAATTTTTAAAGGGGTTTGTAGAGTTGCAGCAATCCACAACAATATCGTTGTTTTGCGTCATCCTCTTTATCACGCTGCACATTTCGCCTGTGCAATCTGAGGAAGTTCGGGAGCTGTTCGGGTTATGAATGTGTTATCACCAGGCGTGTTGATTGCACCAGGATTGCCTGAATCGACAGTGAAACACGAAGTCGATAGCAAAATACGATGTTCTTTATAGTTAATTTTTTATTCACATTCGATAATAATTTTTACATCTACTAACATCTGGTAACCAAACAATAAAATATATCCCTTTTACGTACTGTAATTAAAAATGGATAGGAAAATAGCGTGTTTACTATTCTATAATTAAAACATGGATGTTTTAAACATCGATGTTTTCTCGTCGATGTTTTCATCGAAATCTAAAAACCCTTTAGCGATGTATCGAAACATCGATTAATCGATGTTTTAATAAAATTTGCCATCACTAGCCTCATCGCGTCCCCTTCAGGACCGCCTGCCCTGCCTCTTTCCGAATGTCTTCTACATTTGTTGGATCTCATTGAGTTCAAAGCATAGAGGAAAGAGAAAATATTTTCTCTACACTCAAAGAAATATCAGAAATCACTGACTTTTATGATTTCCTTGTTGTAATAGACACTAAAATTTGCCTTTTAATAAAAGTCTTTCATCAAATAAAATTATCTATACAGTCATTACGCCATCGTTCTCGCGTTATCTCAAACTACTGAAATTTATTTATTTTTATTTATTTGCGTCAAAAACAGTTAAAAACTGCGTATGACGTGCTATGGGGAAAAGTGAATTGTGTGCACATTTTCAAAATTCTGATCTCTACACCAAGTCATATACTACTTAAATTTTGAATTTTGAAAGGAGAAAAAACAAAAACTCCCATGTAATAAAACCTATTTTCAAGGATAAACAAGCAATGAATTTTGAATTTTGAAAGGGAGAAAAAAACAAAACTCCCATGTAATAAAATCCATTTTCAAGGATAAATAAGCAATAAATTTTGAATTTTGAAAGGAGAAAAAACAACAAAAACTCCCATGTAATAAAATCTATTTTCAAAGAAAATAAGCAATAAATTTTGGCTCTTATTACTTCCTGCCGACAACATGGAAACGATAATTTGAATAAATGTATTTCCCACTGAATTCTAGAAGACGTGCACAGAAATGAAGTTACATTTATGTCCAGAAGCAAAACAAGGGGCCATCTCAGCATTTGCTCAATGGATCAGGAAACTGGACGAAAAACCTGATCGAGATGGGGTCATTGACCCGGAAGCTGTAGTACAATAGTTGTTACAGGTTGTTTATACTCATTTATACAGTCCAAATGGTAAATAATGCATTATGTATCATTGTTAAAATTAATTTTCCCTTTTTCTTGTGATGCTCAGTATAGTCTCTAATTGTATAGAAACAGTTATGCAGCAGAAACGATTTCACTTGGGATTTAAACTTTTCTATTGAATTTAATCGTTTAATGTCATCTGGCAAAGTGTTGTAAAATAATGTACATGTATTGTATGTGAATTTTTGTAATGAGCTGTTGATACTGTCACCTGATGAATATGATTTCTACGTCGAGTGTTATAGTAATAGACTTCGGCATTTTCTGAAAATATATTCCTGCCCTTGAGCAAGTCATTTTTACAAAACCACTGATTCGTAAATAAAAAGACACGGTAATGGTAAAATTCCTAGATTAATGAAGAGAGGCTTACATGAATCACGTGGGTGGGATTTGGTTATTATTCGTACAATTCGTTTTTGTAATCTAAAAGTCTGGAGCTATAAGATGTATTTCCCAGAATATTATGCCATATCTCAGGCGGAATGAACATTCGCGAAGTATACACAACGAGCAGTATGAAGGCTGACTGAATTTGCAAGAATTCTGAACGCGTAGCATAATGAACTTAATTTTGTGTTCAATTCATTTAAATGGACGTTCCATTTAAGGTTTGACTGAATTGAGAGACCTAAAATTTTGTTGCCTTAACATCAGTCAATGGTACACTGTTCATTTTCAATGGAGCACAGAATTGTTTATTTGAAATAGAAAACTGCATTAAAACCGTTTTCTTTTCGTTTACTATTAATTTGTTATTTCGGAACCAATTTGAAACATCTGATATTGTACTATTTACGGTTTCTTTATTGCAAAGGATGTTCGTATCATCCGCAAAGAGAACCGTTCTTCCGTTTCGAATCGTCGAGGGCATATCGTTTACGTAAAGTAGGAACAGAGTAGGGCCTAAAATCGATCCTTGAGGAACTCCACATGCAACGGGCAAAGAGTCGGAAAGGTGCGTACGTAATGTTCCATCATTCCAGTAAGGTATTTCAACTCTTGAGATCGTTGTTTAAGGTACGAACATAACCAATCTAGAGCAATACCACGAATTCCATATGAAGGTAATTTGGAAAGTAAAATGTCATGATCAATGACGTCAAAAGCTTTTGAGAGATCTAAAATAATCCAATAGGTGCCTCGTTTTGATCCAATGATGAGGCGACATCTTTAAGAAAAGAAAATATAGCTGTTTCCGTTGATTTTGATTTTCTAAATCCATGTTGGCAATCTGAAAGCGCGTCGTGTTTAGTGAGAAAGGTTTCCATTCGTACGTAAAAAATCTCTCAATATTTTTGAAAAACTGATAGAAGAGAAATGGGCCGATAATTTTGAATTTCATGTTTGTTGCCTTTTTGAAAAGCGGCTTAATTTTAGCTGTTTTGAAAATATCTGAAACGTTCCAGTGCATAAAGATGCATTAAATATGTGAGTTAACGGGTGTATAATGGCATACGCACAAGTCTTTAACAAAGAATCCGGGAATTCATCTAAACCGGACGAATATTTATTTTTAGTTTACCGATTATTTTGAGAATTTCATAGGAAGAAGTTTCGAAACGAACATTGTGTCTAAAATTTTGGGTGAACTGTCTGTTTTGAGTTTTGTGCCTGAAGACCCTTAGTGAGATCGGCAGCAATTCTCGAAAAGTATTGTTAAAGAGATTAGCCACTGTTGCCGGATCGTTCACATTTATATCGTTATATTTTAAAACAACATTCTCTACGGGTTTTCTAGTTGATTTGGTAGTATTTTTATTATATTCCATATATAATTAATAATTGATTTCATTGATATAATTGATTTCAGATCGATCATCATGAAAGAATAGACATGACCTTCCTTCTTGCATTCAGTTGCAGGAGAATACTAAATATCATTTGTCAATAATTTCTTGTTAACAATTAACAATTTCATTTCACTTAATTTCTGTGTACTCGCTACTCACCTAACCATTTCAAGAGATTAATGTTGTGTACCGGTCAGAACTTGGAACTAAAAGAACATTTATGATGATATAGTACATATCTGGTGTAAATCAACAAAGGCTTTTTACTTTCTCGTATACGTACGTATATATGGAGTAATATACGTAGTATAGAGAAAGTTATGTAATGCTGCGCGAAAAAACTGGCGGATTTTTTGCGGAAAAAAAATCATTGCCGGGCTCTGGTGACGAAAAAGTGCATAAAACCAGATGCTCAATTAAGACAAAAAATCCTCTAACACGGGGTGTAGCCTGAATCTATGGTTTGTGGGTTCTTGATGCCGAAAAAAACATTGAAAGCAAAACGTGCGTCTTGTCTGCTTGTCTGTCTGTCCATCCGTCTGTTGTATGTGAACAAACCTAGTGCCTAAACCACACGTACGTTCTTTTCCAAATTGAAGAAACCCCTGTCCATCTGGCTCTCGTTGAAACTTTGAAATTTTGAAAAACATTTTTTAAAATTTGGAGGTACTTTGCATGAAGCTCCCCAGACATTTTCAACATGTCTCAAAAATGGCACCAAATTTTTTCTATAAATTTCATGTAAAAGCGGAGTAAAATACACATAAAAGTAGCATAGGTCCGATTTCCACGGTTAAGTCTGAATTTTTGAAAATTGCAAAAGTTTGGATTTTGTTGGGCGTCTTCCTACAACTATAAAATGTTTTCTTCAAATGAAATTGGTTGTCCATAAATAATTCTTTCATTGAGGTCATGAACACTTTTTTGAAAATTTTAGTAGATTTTGTGCAATAGACCATGCAATACTTGCAATTTTAAAAAATTCCAAAAATATAATTTTCGCAAAAACGGCTCCATTTTGTTCTTTAATTTTTTCCAACAGATACTGCTAAACGCTCTGTATGACGTAAAGTACATTTTCGTGTATACTTTTTTCTTAAAAATTACACAAACGTGATTTTTTTTTTAAATATCTCTCACGCTGTTAATATGCACATTTCCATCAATTTGTATACATTTCTACAATTGTGAGTGGAAGTGCTTCAAAAGACTTCAAACGATTTTCGAAATCTCAATAGATTCCTGTGAAAAAGAGCTTCAAATTTCGTATTTCAGTAATGCTTAATCGCCATTTTCTTAAAAACTGCTTCAAATTTTTCAATTAAAATTTCTATTTAGGGCGAGGTTTTACTGTTCTTTAATATTCTTGATGTCATATTTCCGTTCTACTATTAGGGCACCGAAAAGTTACGAAAATGTAATAAAAAAAACACACTTTCGGCGACGATAGATGGTAGCTGACCATCTATGGAGAATTTAGCAAGACCTTAAATCCAGTCCACACCAAGGAAATTAGAAAAATTAGCTACGAGAAAGTCTGTGCTTTTCTGTAGCACCTAGTTCTTTTCTGATCCGAGAGTGAGATTGACTGAGTTCTCTCGGGCTCTGAAAGTGAGTTTACTGACAGGCGACACATGTAATCCCTACGTAAAATATCTGCTTTTGTAGCTATTATGCAGAAAATAGGCCTCCTCAATCCATAGTAACCAATTTGCATGAACACCATTTCCCAGCAGTAACAACAGATGATCTTGGTATTCCAAATGCGAGTGCTATAGTTTTAAATTCAATGCACTAACAATTGGACCTTAGATTCTGAAGTAGCAGTGGGCGTTTATCCAAGCGGTGAGAGGACGGTTTCTGCTTTGATTTATAAGGCGATCTGAGCGCAAGACTTGTGAAAATTATCGTTTATCTCACAAATTAGCCCTTTCTTTTTTCCCCGGAGAAAATCGATTTTCATATATCTGCCTCACAGACACCACACTTTCAGTACAAAATTGATCATGAAACTTTGCATAGTGAGCTCTTAATAGTATTTTCTCAATGAAAATTAGATCCGCCACAGATAATGTAAAAGAAGGAATTCAAGAAGCTATGCTGTCCAGCTTAAGTGTGAGGCTTAAGATGTGGAATTTTGGAAACACATCGCCCTTTCTCCGAGCTTGGAGGCTTGATGAAGTAGAAAATTCGCAACTAATAGTAATGAATTTTGTATTTTAAAAATAAAATATCTAAATGGAGTTCATGGAATAAATAGCTTTTGAGACATTTCGGAGATTTAGACATTCGACTTACGATCATCCACAAAGCCCTATAGACCGAAAACATGTAATAAGGCAATAGCTTGACAACCGAGAGTAAATACCTGCATGCAGTTATTATATTATTGGAGATCGCAAAGAACTGGAGCCGAGTGGCCTTGAGGGCGTAGCCAGGCCTCACTGCTTGCACTGCCGTGGGGAAAAAAGCGAGCCGCGTGAAGAGGAGAGCGCGCCGGGTCCCAGCGTCCCGCCCGCCGCCTGGGACTGGGACACACATGTACAGGTTGCTGCGGCGCGGGGCCCCGGGCGGGGAGGGGGCAGGGGGAGCGAGCGGAGGGTGCGTGGGGACGCGGCGGGCACAGGAAGTGGGCGCAGGTGTCGCCCCCGCCCCCGCCCCGCGCGCGTCCTCTCCCGCCGCACCCACGCGCCACCGCGACCAGGGAACATGGAGGCGGGGGTGGCGAGGCGTGCAAGCCTGCCACTGTTGCCGCCACCGGCACAGCCGCTGGGTATAGGCAGAGCCTCACAACTGCGCCAAGGCTCCCACACACGAGCAAATCGCACTCGTGAGCCTGGCTTCTGCCGGTTGTAGGTCTGGCGGGACGGTGGTGTTTCTCAAGCTTACAATCAAGAAGGAGCAGAGGCGAGGAGTGTCGCCGCGCCGGCGCGAGACATTCGTGATGGACTGTACAGATGTGCTCACCACTTCGCTGCTCATTTTGTCCTCTAATGACGTAATTTTCCCGTTTTATTTATTTTTTCTTTCAATTAATATATACATTAATTTATTATACCCGTATTAACTGAATTTTTTCAAATGTCAGTTCTCATTTTTGTCAAATAGGCGAAATGTACTATATTTTTATTTATACATATACCCTACAAAAGTGTACGTACCTCACAGTGATATAATCCACGGTTCTGCAGGCAAACATTCAAAACTAGAACTTCTTCCTTCCTATTCCCTTCCTTTTCTTTATTGTTGGGGTCAGAAGAAATGCTGTTTATTGTGACGATACAGGGAGTGGAATGGGGTAGGATTCTTGTTACACTTTTCGAGATGCGTTCTCTAAATTAGTTCATTTTATTATTATACAAAGTTGAGTTTTATTTATCATTGCATGGTTTTGCACCTCTTATTTTGACAATTTTATGAGTATTTAAGTAGAAATAACTTGTGCAAAAACGAACTATAACGGTTTTATTACCTTATTTATTCAGATGCTTTACAAAACAACAAGCGGTTATGTGTGGATAATAAATATCAGGTTACATATATTAACCACGAAATGTCGCATTTTTCGATTTTTTTCAATGTTTTTGATAGCATTTCCATGCTGTCCAATCTAACAGAATGCTTGCTTATTCCATAGATATTTATTTATATTCAGTAGCCTCGGTCCCAGGAAAGGTCTTGTTGTTTACCTGCCTCACACGTAATTATAATCTATTAGTTTTAAACTACAAAATGGTAAATAATAGTTACGTGTACAATAATGTAAATGAATTAGTATTTTCAGAAGTATTATACCACAAAACGGAAGTTATATTTATTTTATTCTCATTGCGTATTGCGTGAAATATTTATTCATAAAGTTAGGTCTTTAGTGTAAAGACACATTGAGAATTGCAAATATAGTATTTTTACGACGGGAGAAAAAGTGACAATGGTGTCTGCAGTGGCGGCAGACATCAGAAGCACGTGTTGTGTTAGGTCTTCGTCTGGCCTCTACCCTTTCGGCTCCATTGTTCTGAAGCTTTGAAATCGCCGCGCGAATCTTCGAGGTTTACACTGGTGACTGTGCCAACTCAAGTGCTGAGACTTTATCAGATTTTCAAGCTCTACTGGAAATGGTAAAAACGTGCCCGTATGGCGTGACGTGAGAAAATGTTTCATTGAACCACCCATTGCATGTTCTCGTTGACAAATTCATTGCAGATGTATTTTATCGAGATTTCATTGGTGTGCAGTTCTCTGGAAAATTATACGAATTCCTTTGCATAATTTCCAGACGTACAACTAAGTCGTAACTATAGTCGCGTTTTTATTACGTTCTCTCTGTGGATCCGCCTCGTCGCTTTAAAAAATAAAGACAAAGGTATTAACTGGCTGGCATTCTCTTGGACATCTTTCTTGGGTTGTTTCCCTTAAATACTCCATCCCCTCTTCTCGCTCACTAACCTCATCATCGCAGCGTCAACCACAAATACTCCATCCCACCATTGGCTCCTCCTCTGTCACCTCGATCTCCTCCACCTTTATCCCCATTCTTATAACCTCCACCACCTTCATAATCACAGCCTCAACTTCAAATCCTCCTACCCTCCTCCAAATCCACCATCCACGCCCCCCCCCCCCCGGCCCCCGCCCTGCCCCCGCGCCGGCCCCACGCCGCCGGCCCCGTGCTCTGCCTTTCGCGCCGCGCCGCGCCGCGCCGCTCTTCGCCGCGTCGGCGCTTCTCGCTGGCGACGACGCGGATTCGCCGCCCCTCTTTGCTGCACGCGGTCTTTCGCTCGCCTCGCCTCGCCGGCCGGTTGGCTGACGGGGGAAAACGCAGAAAAAGAGAAAAGGTTTACGAGCTCTATTGGATTTACGCATATTTCAGGGCCCGATTTGCTGAAGGTGCCATTTTTTACTCGGTTTCGGCGGTTTTCTCGCTGTGCGTGGCCTATTTTCTTGTCTCTTCGCTAAGGTAAAATGCGAATGTTGGTGAGGAAAGCGTACCGATTCATTCTGATCATCCTACTTTCAGTTCATTGACGCACTTCGTATTCAAAGCACCAGGATAACCAAATGGCCCTCCGTTATCAAGATCTTTCTTCTCTCTTCTGCGCTGCTCAATACTATAACGGATCAATTAATTGCGTTTCCGGAGTGTGTCACGTTTATTGGAAAAGAGATCAACATAGAACCGGGCGTTCTTTTGAACTGAAATTTCGAATCATTATTGATCTCTACTGACGAAGTGAAATAAATGTGATGCCTACAGATGTTAACGGTTTTTACTTGCTCTCAGTGCAGAAGTGGCAGATATTTGGTGCCAGCGCTCTCGAGAGCTCCTAGTGCTTCCGTGACGTCGCCGCCCCGTTTTTTCCTCCAATGGCGTGACAAGGGAACGCAGGGATCGTGTAACACACAGTAGTAAGGTCGTCGGCTCTTCCCTTCGTAGACTATCACAGCGTTCTTCTCTGTGCTCCAGCGGGAATCTGACTTCGTATGTTTGTCCCATATCTCTTGGCAGCTCTCTTCCATGGTCTCGACGTCCTGATGGGACTGCTAACCTTATTCGCTGCTCACTTCTCCGTAGTTCTTATGAGATCTATCAAGATGACCGCGTGTGAAATAAAGAGTTCGATTCTCGTGTTACTTCCCAGTTCATGTAATGCTGACAACATATTAGCTTGAGATTATCATAGTTAGCAGTCTTTTTATATCTGAAAATGTTTTTATTATCGTCATAAATGACACTCATAAAGCCCTTTTATTATCGATCTTTCTCACAAATATTTTATCTCGTACGATACGTAGGGTCCATCAAACACATCTGACTCAATCGTCTCAAATGACAAATTAGAAAGAGCGCTGACTTCAATCATATTCAGTATTTAATGCCTTAACAAACTGTATCATGAAACCAAGTTTGATATAGAGCGACGGAAATTTTTTTTTCATTTTGAGATCATCACAAATTGTTAAAGTATAATCGTGGTTCACAGGTCCTTCACTGTTTCATGAGTAATATGCTCCACGAAATGAATCAATAGGACCAGATGCAATATGTACATTTATCAGTGAGTAATTATATAATCAGGTTTACAAAGAAGTGGCAACAAATAATCGCCAATCATGTGTACTGAACAATGTAACCCTTAATTTCTGGAGAAGACTTGTCACATTGTGACAATAAACGAACGTAATTCCTCCCTATAAAATATGAAACAAATACCTCCTTTTTCTATTAACAATGAAGGTGTGATTCAGTAGACCTGTTTATGCAATCTACGGGCTAACACTTCGGTTGCTAGTAAAAACAGATTCAATTCACGAGAGCCATTCAACTCCAACTGTTCGCAGTGCTGAGGCGTTGGAGAATGGTTGGTATGAGAAGAAGACGCGTTCACGTCTGAAAATATACCTTCAATTTCGTTGCTTGTCCTTTGGTGTCATGGAGAAAAACACACAGATATTTACAAGTATGTACAATAATATTTACACGCATGTACAATAACTAAATTCTGCTCCGAAACTACACACTTTTGAGTATTTCCCTGTGGATACCCCACATAGCTAGGGAGGCCCCGCCTCCACTGACGCTTCTCCCGCGCCACTACCGTGACCTCGTCACCCGTGCAAGAGGCGCGACACGCTCCAACCTGGGCGTAAAGTTTTGCGCATCGCGCGAGGTTTCCAGAACAAAACTCCCGTGTGAGCTCGTCGACTCGATTTTATACCTAGAGTGTAGCCGTCACGTGACCGTCCTTGGTGTAGGAGGGAGGCTCGCGTCTACCACGTTACCTTTCAGGTCAAGCTAGCGTCCACTTAGTCTAAATATATCCCAATCACCCCATCCCGGGGCGCCAAGGCTATTCAGCCCGCAGGTAGGAGATACTTCCGCTCCTCTTCCCACCCACGGCCGCCAACGTGACACTATAGTCTTCTACTCCTGAGCGTTGTCTTCAATATTTAAAAAACTAGATTAGAAGCACTATATGTCAAATTCCTGATAGGATACGTGAATATGAAATTATTTTCACTGCCAATGGCAGGAATGCAAAAGTTGGACTTCAGAGAACAAAACCATTTTCAGATTTGTATATCAAAACAGTAAAAACCAGTGTAAATATCTTGTCAAACATTTTATTTCAAAAGTTAAGATGCACCTGTGCTACCAATAAATCCAATTGATTATCCTGATTGACTCTTGTAATTAATATTATCGTTCGAAATAAATTGGCTTTTGGAAAAAGGAAAAGGGCGACTGTTGAGGGGTACGTCTTGATTAAAGTGTTTCGATTTGCATTGGGGTTACGTTGCGCAAAGCGTTCGCTCTCCGAGCCTTGCAGGAAAAGCGGCTGGCGGTGGTGCTACGGCGCGCACAATGGGTGTCTGCGGCCTTGACTTCGTACGCGCGCTTTGTTCCTTCTACTTCGTAAGGCTATTTGCGCGTCTGCCGCCGTTTTCCTTGTCTGATTCTTCTTCGTAGTTGATTTAATTGGCATATTTCTAATCATCCATTCCTACTTGTTGCTCACTACCTACCTCTCTTTCTCTCGGAAACAGGTTAGGGGCTCTAAACATGACCAAATTGTGGATATTTCCAATGAAATTGAAATGTTAATCAGTTCTAAAAGAATGTGAAAATTAAATTTATTTTGCAGTGTTAATTTTTCATAAAAATATTAATGATTTCTTATAAAACTATCTTTTCTAATGATTTCTTATAAAACTTCTTTAAGTATTATTGGGGGCCCCTTTCCAGCGTGGGCCCCTATTCTGGTTTTACCTAATCTGCTCTTGCTGAGAGCTTTCGATTGCTCTCCTGAGCGCGCGCGTGTGAATGTGTCTGTTTGTAATGATTATTACGATAAGTAAATTAATTTCAAAAAAGTTATAATCTATGGAAAATATTTAATGCACGCCTTTCGTTTTTAGTACTTACTTGCGTATTCAGTTAACAATAAAACGCCAGTTTTTCTAAATATCACATATTCCCTCATTAATTGCGGTTTTATGCATTTTACAATTTTTTTCGCTTGTGTCACCACGTTAATTTATAACAGAATAGAGACTATAATGATTCGGCATATTTTACTTTTCATATGAGCGGATTTTCACATTATTAATTTCTAGATTATTAGATTTGTCGAAGAAGGAATGCCTCATTTGTGGAATGATCAAATGTGGTATGACTTTTATGTATGAATGTTTCTTCCTTTTTGCTCCAAACTTTTTGCCGGGAAAAATCTCCGGAGTTTTCCCATTTTAAACTATATTCTTGGATAAGAATTTGCAGAAAATTAATTCCTGTCATTCTTGTCATTCATTAACTTGTCATTAATTCCTGTCATTCTTGTCATTCATTAACTTGTCATTAATTCTTGGCATTCATTAACTTAGTAGATAACTTCGACGTCAAGAGGAGTGACATAACAGGTCGTGTGCAATAGCGGACATCGTTTCAATGAAATATGTGTACACGTGGATTATTGAAAGGTTAATTACAACAATAAATCAGATTAATTGATGAAGGTCAAGGCTTCCGCGATCCCAAACAAAGCAAATCTGGCTAACAGAGGGAAGCTTCGTTCTAACCACGATTGACAAACAATTCGGTTTATATTCTGCGAGCTTCCTTCGGGATGCGATCTTTCATTGCATAAATCAATAAAGTTTTCAGACTGACTTCCGAAACTTTCGTAACATTTCTTACGATGTAGCGTCTCTGAGGCAGCTAAGATGGCTTAGATCATTTCGATATTTTTTTGTGATGACACTTCGTAGTGTCGTCGTCAACTCTTGATAGTTTCAGCCGACGTTGTTTTGAGTTGTCAGTGACGATGGAGAACATACTCAGAACTAAATTGTTTCTAATTTTTTTGAAGGTTTGAAATGTGTATTTAATGGTTTCTAATATTTTAAAAGAATAAAACAAGTATTTATAATTGGTTTGATGTCATCTTAACCTTCATATTAATAGTAAACTTGGTGGGATCTTAAATTGTAATTAAGTTACTACTTCGTCCCTTGATTTCGAGGGTAATTTTTCTTTCTTTCCGTGAACAGAATTTAGTCTGTCGTCCGGGAATCGGGGACTGCTGCGGTAAGTGATTCCAATTGAGGAGGGGCGAGATCCTACGCAACGCTTCTCAGAAACGGAGCCCTTCAAAAGTTTCCTCGTCGCCCCCTTGATTCTCCCGACAGTCACGTAGCAGCTTCAGCAGCCGCAGCAGGCCCTTGCAAGTGATTGTCGGCGGAGGAAACGACCCCGCTTCGCTTCTCCAGGCGCCGAGGGGAGGCCGAGGGAAATTAGCGGGTCTTCAGTGCGCCTGCCCCCGCCTCGCCACGCCGCGCCACGCCGGCGCGGGACGAGAAGTGTTTGTAGGGGCGAGGCGGCGCCGGGGAACAGGTAGAGGGCAGGGGCTGCGGCGCAGGAAACGTCGCGCCACGTGGGTGGCAGCGTCGGGGGTGCACCGACTGCACCCCGCGCTCAACTTTTCCTACCCAGATTACCGAACTCCCCAAGAAAGGCATAGGCTGACCGCAAACCCGTTGAGTTTTCCTCCGCAAATGTAAGGATTGAGTTCTAGGTTTACCGTGATTGAAGTAGTATTATATTGATCAAGTATAATTCATCCACTTTCCTTTGTTTTCAAGAAACATTTGCACGTCTTTATAGAGCACTGCCAACGTTGAAAACCATACTTAAAAATCTGTGGAATCGAAATTTAAAACTACCTATCCCGGCGCAGGAACACCGCCAAAGTGTACCTGAAGTGATACGCTCATCCGTCTTACCCGCTGTTCATTAACTATGGAAATGAGGAATTTAGTTAAAACAGGATGGGGCGCCGCCGTATTATCACCTAGATGTACGTGCGTACCTTGATGATAATGTTTCTTGGCACTGGAGAGGGCGAAGAGCTCCGATTGAGTTTCCACCGCGTTCTCCAGAACTAACTCTGTTAGACTTCTTCTTATGGGGAAATCTTAAGAATGTAAACCGTAGAAAACTAGCTGCAATGACAGCACTTTGGTAATAAATTGAGACGTATGTTCTGTAATCGCTGATTACAGAACTTGCAAATGTTGCTCAAACATTAGTTCAACTACTCAAAAGTGTATCGACGCCGATATTGGGCATTTCGAACATCTGTTGTAACGGTTGTATCTATAAAAGTCTTAGACGATTATTGCTCATCATTTTCTGATTGTTACATTAGAAAAGAAAACGTCAAGTAGCTCGATTTGAAGGCAAATACTCTTGAAAATTTCAACAGAAGTACCTGGTGTCGAGAAACTGTGACAATTCTTCCAGGCACATTCGTTTCATTGAAAAATTGATTTGTAATTGCTGTGCAACAATGCTGAAAACCGTAATCACTCGTAATCACAATAATTACAAAACCCTTTGTTTATTGAAATTGAGACTAAAATTTAGTTTTCAAACATTAATTCAAAGAGAAAATGATATTAATGAAAGGAACACTCATTTGGTTTACTTTGTTGCGGTCTGTAAAATTGAGTTTCGTCCGCGCTCTTGTAATTATATACGTCGAGAATTTAGAAGAATTATTTTCAATTAAAAAAATAAGGCTTAAATAATTTAGCCAGTAAAGAATTAATACCAGTTTTTAGAGAAATTTAATCTTGGGCAATACGTTAATCAAGGCAATGGGTGTTACCTACCTCTTGTATAGTAAGTTTGAGAACCTCTGCCTGCACTGCTATATGTTCACTTCTTGTGGCACTCTTCTCTGTGGAACTATGCTTTTGATATGATGACTTAGGTTCATTGCACTTACCGATAGGTCTGTCAACCGCAGAAATGTACCCCAGGCATACGGGTTAGTTTCGCATCGGCTTTTCCTCATTCCTGCGCTATCTTGGTTCTCTGAACCTTGCGTGTCAGTAATTTGGCTTGTGTATAGACCAACGCGTCATCGCCGTTATTTTGTAAACAAGGTGCCGCCATTGCGTGTTCTTTTCCTCGTGTGTTACCGCACTCTGCGAGTAGCAAATTCTTGGTTCTTCGGGTAAATTATACTTAAATGATTATTTTTTCACGTGATACACATCCAATAGATTGTATTTGGAAATCATTTTAAATTTATGGATTAAATTTTTAAACCAAATGCAGCCTTGTATTTTAATGAACTATTTGTAAATTTGATATTTTTAGTTATTCTGATATATCAGTCGTAGGTTTTCCTTTTTTAGCAATCACTTAAATATAAATATTTAATTATTTATTAAAATGTATGCTGATTTCTATTAAGTCGTATTATTGTGGACGGATATTTTAGATCCTCTTCCTGCTCCTTTCAATAGATCTCACCTCACCGCATGTGAGTGCTGTGAAAAGGAACGGCGTGTATCTCAGGAATTGTGTGATTTGGTGGACAGCGTTGTGGCTTTTGGAAGGCAGCTGTGGGTGGGGTGGGGGATGTTTGGCGGCGTCGCGACGCCGGCGTCGCTTTGTGCGCGGGGCGCCTTTCATTCGCGCCGCTGTTTGTGGCCGCGCGCGCGTCGCGCCGCCCGCCCAGCCCCGCCGCTTATTTATCCCCTCTTTCGCGCCCCGCCACGCGCTCCCCGCCCGCCTTCCCACTCCAAGCGCGCGCCGCAGCCGCTTGGGGGCCCGCGCCCGCGTCCGGCCTCCTCACGCTTCGAGTCTCGTGCGGATGGCTACCACGCATCTCACATCAACACCAGGCGAAGGCCCGAGCAGGACCCTGACAAATGGGCCGCGGACCGCGCGAGCTTTCCGCTTTTTCTTCCTTACACTTGCAACGACGCACTACACTACTGCACATGACGGAAGACCAATCAGGAGTTTAGAGATTGTTCCGGCAGGGGCAGTGCCCCGCTGGGGGAGATACCTGGGTGAGAAGTCCTCCTAATCCGACGTGTAGGTCGGCACTGGATATCACGTTCCGCTTCGAGGAAAGCCTCGTCTGCTGGCTACAACATTAACTGCTGTCACGGGACTAAGGCCAAAGTAGTTGACGTGCCCAGAAGTACGAAATACACTCACGTGCTGATAGCCTCTTCCCTCTGTCTCTTACCGACCAACAGGCATATTTCACCTATGTTCTCTATTTTCCGCTGTATTTTCTGATATATGACAGCATAGACAAAGCCAGGAGACCGTTGGAATCATGACTGACTCAAAAACTCAGTTTGGAAGAAAAATCGAAAAAGTTAGTATAGAGCGCAATAAATTCTGAAAATACCAAGCAAGTTATTTCTATAAAATACAATTTGCTGATTATTTTTTAAAAAAAATATTGAACTGATTGTCTTAAAATTTAAGATACTAAAAATCCACAGAAGTTTACTAACAATCAACAAACTAGTAAACAACATAATCATCAGAAATTCTAAAAACGTTACTAACGCAACTACTACCTGCCTCTGTTCATGCACGTACTGCTTACTATTCCATATATTGAAAATAATGTAGTTCTATATTAAATTTTACATCTAAGCGCGTATTAATAGTGTTGTGTTTCCAGTAAAAAATCATGAATCACTTAATAGTTTATGTAATTAGTTAAAACGTGAATGGATATACATTAAATTCGCCGTTATTATTTAACTTGAAAGATTCCTGTTGGATGGATCTACTCTACCCTTTGAACAAAGTGCGTCTCTGCGTCAAAGTCACCATTAATGCGGAAACGAACACCGTCGAAGATGCTTCTTCCATTGTGCGCCGTCTGCCTGTGGCGGCCACTCGACCGCCGCCTGCGCGCGCTCTTCCTCGGCCCTGTCTTTGTGATCCTGATGAGCTTCTCCTCCCGCCGAGTGCCATATTTTATACATCTGGAGTGTTTGTTTTGCCGGCGCGAGGGGCGCGGGGGCGCAGTGCAGGGCAAAGGGCTGCCTTCGGGCGTGGGCTCTGAGAAACTCCGCGACGCTGAAGGCGAGCGGCCAGGAGTTCGACTGGTCTTTAGAGAGTGTCGCGCTTCGGCGTGCGACTTCTTTTCACGACCTTACAGGCGAACTCAACATTCCGTCATTTATTTAATACATCATAGTGAAGTACAAAGGTAGCGTAAGTGGACTTAAATCAGTCTTTCTGATTCAAAATATAAGATAAGATAAATTGATTTAAACTGCAATTGGGTGTGACCCGGTGGCAGGTAATTACATAAATAAGATTATACATCTCATGCAAATAATATAATAATGGTAATAATAATTCTGAAATAATAATAATAATAATAATAATAATAATAACAACAATAATAATTTAAAAACTGATCATTCTTGAAACGTTAAATTACATGAAGAAACGTCTGTCATCTAAAGCCGCACTGAGTGTTTATACAACTAAGACCGCACTTCACTTCACTATAATACTAAACACATTTCCTTCATTATTTCTCTGCTCTGCACTGCACGACACCTCACTTCACTGTATAACTTAATACTCTTAGTGAACGCCCTTACACACTCATATTTTTGGCAAAATATTTTGTTGCGTTCGCCCTACGAGGAAAATGTTATAATGTCTTTTTTCCCGAATTTTGTATTTGTTAAGTTCGCTTTTCGCGCCTGGATCGCCTCAATTGAAGTGCTTCCGTGTACATTGGTCTCTTGTTCGTAGATGTGTTTGAATAACTTTCGTATTTTGGATACTTCCATGAACTCGTTCCGCTTAGAGTAGAAAAACGCTCGCGGAACTTTCATTCACTGAGATTTGTAACATTCTTCTACAATACTAATTATATCGCAATAAATTGACTCTGATGTAATTCTTAGAGCATGTATATCTAAAATGCAGTTCATCTTCAGATGTGCCCTCCGAGACCGTTATTAAAAAATAAAGCATTCAAATACTAATGAGGGCTGCACTTCGTCTGTTGATGTATTTACACTGTAATGCATACACTTAGCTCCTTACACATTTTGTCCGAAATCTAGAAAAAATGAATGTCGTTAAACAGCGCTATCGAATGGCGTGACGAAACAAAACACCGTCGTTCATCACTTCATGGCCCTTCGGGGCATTCGGGGATTCTCGACCTGCCTGCCACCCACGAGCACCGACCTCCCTCGCCCGCTCTGCCCGGCATTTGAGCAGGCCGTTACAACAGGGCGACAACGAGCGAGCGGCAGCGGGTCAGCTGTTGCGACCCCGCCCACGGCAGGGGTGGCGGAGGTGCATAGTAGGAGAGGCTTCCTCCCGCCGCCGCCTCCACCACTCCTCCTGGCCCAAGGCTGCACACCGCCGCCGCCGCCGCCGCCTAGCCTCGCGCCGACCCCCGCTCACCGCCAGTTTCCGGTGTACTCGCCCCCGCCCCCGCTGCCACTTTGGCTGAGTGACGATTCGTTTCCCACTTGTCCCTACCGTCACACCGCCCGGCGGAGTCTATTTCGGTCTGCCCTACTGACATTGTCCTCATGGTCTTTCATTCTACGTTACTCTCTCCTCCCACCTTTCTTCCAGTCCCTTTTGTTGGTGTGTTTAATCGATCTTTTTTTTTCTGTCTCCCTCGATAGTCTGCCCGTCACCTATATTTTTTAAATATTTTTTCGCTGTGTTAGTAGCGTTCTTCATTCTATTGGTCTTCCTGACCTACTCCTTTGCCACAATAGTGATATCTTTGTATCTCATCGCCTGAACAACTGTAAGTTACCAGTTGCCCAACTCTGTTACTTCTCGAAGGGTTTTGCTTCCGCCTGGCACCGAAGTCCCTCAGACTGATCCTCTCCTCGCGCTTTTTCTTCTATGTTCTCTTCTTTGAGATAGTTGGTTAACTTCCGCCATTTATGTAGGCGCCGCCGAAGCGCTTATTGTGCACCTTCAAATTTTTGCTCGGACAGACATTTCTCTCCAAGCTCAGAATTTATTTGCCTTAGTATGAATATTTCTAAATCTGACCGCCATGCCATCTAAATCTTACTGCCGCGCCATCCGCTCTTTCTCTCTGTATTTTGTAATTTTCGAGTTTCTTCTTGGATTATTCTGTCACTTCTGCATCCGGAATCTCGTTCTTGGTAACAGCATATCTTTGGTCTTTAACTCAGTTCCTTTGATTCAATCTGTGCTATTACCTCTGTAATCTTTAAAAGACAGAGTACATGATATTTGCTATAATTAAATTCTGTTTTCCTCTTTTCAAAGATATTACATGAACTTTCAAGTGATCATAACGGTCACTCGTTGTTTTCAGTGTTACTGTGAACTCTCAAGGTGTTTATCCGTATCATAGGTTACTCCTCTATCGCTTCCGACATAGCTTGACGTTATCGGTCAGTAGTCGTCGCGTCAAATATTTACAGTTTAGAATATGAATGATACCGGTGGATTCTTAATGCCCTAAGCCCATACGAGTTATCTTACTGTTTAGTGAAAAGTGCATTCCAGTTGCCCTGAGTTTTGCCCGGAGTATTGAAAACTCCGAATATTGTTTTTAAATTTATTAACCGTTTTGTATTGTTGATTTGTTCGCATAATTTGAGAAGGAAGAAAACAGCTAGAATTAATATCTGCTATCAGGTTTTTGGCTGTCTCATTCTCCAAGAAATTACTTGCATTATAAAGAAATAGCTTAGTAACGGAGTCCATTTTTCACCCCTTTTTTCAAACATTTTAAATTATAAACGGTTAGTAATATTCACGATATTAATTTCATGTCTTCAACCGAAGTTACCTTTAGTGTGAGAAAACTAATCTTAAATACTAAACGTGAATATTGTTACTTTAATAACATTGAAAAAATGTTTGAAATACGATTTTCTTGAATAAAATCTCACGTAACTGTCTCCGTATTTTTTTCAAGCATTTCAAGAACTTCCGAAAGTTAATTTTATCCATAACTAACACAATTTTAGGATGATCTGTAATTTGTTACTTGGATGTTATTGTCGTTGTTGTTTGCCATACGTTTTGACCAGGTAGGAATCATATAAAATACCTTTCACGATCCCTTCCTGTTTTCCTTTGTTTGCTTTCAATAGAGTCCCAATACGGGTATTATCCTGTGCAATTCTCGTCTACTTACTTTTTGTTCCTTCCTTCGTTTCAACGGAGGATGTGCCGGCGCCGGGGTTGCCTCCGGCCACGTGGGTGCGGAGACAACCGCTCTGTCGTCCAATTAGGCCCGGGCCGCTTGTCCTGCCGGTTTCGGCCGGCGCGGGGGTCGATAGCGTTGCTCGCTATCGTGTCGCGCGCCCTCAATCGTTTGTCTCTGAGCTGTCCTCCCGCCCGCTCGGCCCTTTTGTTCGCCTCCGCCCGGCACAGCGGCGCGACAGCGTGTTTGTGTCCCCCACGAGCGAGCTACTGCTTGTCACATTGCTTTGGAAGCGGAGCTGGGGAAGGACTGCTAACTACCACAGGAGGAGAACGTCGCAGAGTACTTGGTGTTTCAAGGAAATATAGAAATCTAATTGTTATTTTGCAGTTTTCCATGTCAAAGTGTATACACTATTGGATGCACCGTGAATCAGCTTAGCTTAAAATATTGGTTATAATTCTTCTATAAATGAGATCGATTCACTTATACGAAATTTCCGTAACTATGTTAATTAATTTCAGAATGTCTGGCTACGTTCGGGTCATATAATTAAGGGATTATATGCTTGCTTCCTGCCTTCAGCCATTAATATGTTTTGAATGAAAGGGTTTTATCTAAATATTACTTATATATGCTTTATGAACATCATAAACATCTACATATTTGCAAACATGGTTGGTCGAACTTGTTTCCAAGCGAATTCAGAGTCTGTCACCGAGCCTCTACCAGAGTATTTTGTACTTTCATTTTGTAGATCACCTGTGTTCCGTCGTATAATGCTTATTTTTGTGATGGTTAACAGAAAACAGAATGAGATGAATTCATTTATGTATTGAGTTTTCTTGTTTTCCTCACATTTTACCCCCTTATGTTAACTTTCCGTTCGTTACCTCCACTTTCATAGCCCTCCTTGGCCATAGCCCCTTATGTTAACTTTCCGTTCGTTACCTCCACTTTCATAGCCCTCCTTGGCCATAGCCCCTTATGTTAACTTTCCGTTCGTTACCTCCACTTTCATAGCCCCCTTATGTTAACTTTCCGTTCGTTACCTCCACTTTCATAGCCCTCCTTGGCCGGCCATGGAAGAGGGGGCGAGTTTTCTTCTTCCGGCCGCCGGGGGCCCTGATGCGCCCCGCCCCTTCTGTGGGGGCCACCTTCCGGCCTCCCGCGCGCACCGCTCCCCCGACCTCTGACATTTCGAATAACCGAGTCAGGTGGCTCTGGGAATCGCACGACAACAGTTCCATCGTCTGCAGCAACCTGCACGCGATCTCCTTCTCAAATTTGTTTCACTTTTTTATCACTTTCGTGAAATATTTTGTGAACAGTCAGAATTAAAGAGTAATTTATGTGGAGACGAGGTTCTTTTGCATTAAATTTACCTAACGTATCAGGAAATGGAGTGCTTTGCATCGTCTCTCATGCATTTCAGAAAAAGAAGCGTGATGAACAATTAAATTTGTCAATGGGAATTCGTAAAGAATAGCTCATTTACTTGTACTTCGTTTTTTTTTAATCTTGATTTTATTTTATAATCAATGAATTAAAATGAAACGCTTTAAAGATTCGTGTTCCGTACATTCGTGAAGTTACTTTCACCACTGCTCACCTAATTCTTTTGAGAGCTTTTGTCTGATTCGCTTGTTTAAAAGATGCTGTGCAAAAGCGATGACGTAGAATGATGATAAATGCTCTATTCACATTTGATTTTCTCATTTTGAGAAAAGGAAACGCAATGTAGTATTCCAAAGTATACTTTTTTGGCAATATTTATACTAAATTATTGATTTCAATACGGTTTGTTCATTTTTCGTGGGTTGGTGCTTTTGGCATTGCAAAATGCCGTCTGGGAGTAAAAGGAGAGGTTCTCATACTTAGAGGGCCCACTGAGGAGCCCTGTGGCAGCGCACGTGGGAGAGCGCACGTGTGGCGGTGCCGGCGCCGGGCTCTCTCCTTCCGGCCCCACCGCCACTTCCGAAACCCTGCCTCGCTCCAGTCAACTTCCTCGCGGAGTTTGGAAACTTCTGATGTGTATGCGCGGGCTGTCAAGGAGTTTATTACGTTGCAGGTATCCTTTTTGCCACTTAAACTCGCTACAAATACCACGTTCTCTGAAAAGTAAATAAACCTTGCATTCATTATTCACCAGATATTGAAAATATTTTAGAAATGTAGAAGATCGTAAATTGGAACATAGGAAGTCATTTTCGTTTTACTTAGAAAAATCTAAGTTCTAAAAAGCGGAAAATTAATTTTTTTACGCCATCTCCTTTTATTTTAATTTATTTTTTGTTGGGTCTCGTGCCATTACGCCGTGCTCCACCGTCCGCATTAGTCAGTAGGAATGCCCCCATCCCCTGCCCCACTCTGTCCCGTCCCATCTCGTCTTTCGGTATACCACCTCAGCCTATCCCGCCGGCCCTTCTGTCCCTCTTGCTCCACGCTCAGTCTCTCTTGTGCATCTTCGCTTTCCTGCCCGTCCCACTCAATCCCGCTCCATCCCGTTGAATTTCGTCCCATTCGAAGAGGACGGAAAGCATTCCGTCCGTCTGACGCCGCTCCGTCGTGCGTCGCCCAATCCGAATCGTTCGTCCGACCGACCTGACCCGTCCGTCTCGATCCAACCCGACTCGTCCCGATCAGGAATCGTCCGTTCCATCCCACCCTGTCCTCAAGCGCCCGCCCTACACCATCCCGCCTGCCCCGCCCCTTCCCATCCGGCCCGTTCGCACAAGCAACCCGCCCCAACGCAGTTCACCTTGCTCCTCATCTCGAATCCTCGCTTTCCTTCCCGCCCCATTCAATCCCGCTCCGCCCTGTGGCGTGGCGTCCCCTGCCGTCGCTCAGCCCGAGTCGCGCTTCGCGAGCCGCGCTCTCGCACGCGCGCGCAAAAATAGACGATTGTGTGTTATTTCCAGGCCGCTGCGCGCAAGAGCTGTTTGTGCTGCCGACAGTTGAGTGCCTGCGCCGTTGAGTTATGTGTTTAAAATTACACGCGTCGCGCGGCCCTTCGGGTTCGTGGCGAGCCCGCAGGCAACGCCAAGCCAGCGCCGGCCGGCTTTCCGTGCACCCTGCGCCACCGGGAGGCCTACGCCTCGAAGCTACGTTTCACTGGCTGTGGACGCACTTCGAATACGCGGACATGCTGTACAACCTAAGGAACAGTAGAAAAGGTTTTGTTCAGTGTTTAAATCCTGGAGAGAGAGCATCTGTACATTCCCACGTGTTTTTGACAGCTATTATTTCCATTTTGGTTCATTTCTCTCTCCATTCTGTCGACTTGTATTTGTTCTTGTCTTTGGCTCCTTCTTTGTGCGAATGTGACTCAGCAAATGCTCGTAGTGAATGAATGACTGCCTTGGTGAGTGAATGAGCGGTAGTGGCTGAATGCAGTGATCGAGTGACTGGAAGAAGCGACTAAGAACATGTATGAGAACCATCGTAAAGAAAGAATGTGTTGGAGTTGAAGGTGGGCGTTATACAATAAGAATTGAGGCGGGATTTGAAATTACTAGTTAGCCATTTTTAACAGAAGCTTCACTGCTTCTTACTTGTGTCTTGTGCGGCGTACATGAGATGCGCCTTAGGTACACAGCATATTTGCTGTGAAAGATGGATCCCATGCCATTGTCAACATTGTACAAACGTTGGTTATATAACGTATACGATGTGATCAAGTCTTTCGGCGTAAATTTCTCTGAATTCTTTGCTCGTATTCGAACACCAATGCTTGCAAGAACACGTAACAAGGACTGAGTCCGTATTAGACATAAAATGTACACCACTACTAACTTGTTCGTACGATGTAACTGAAACGTAGAAAAATATCTTAGCCATTTTTGCTTGTATTTTTTTAAAAACCACAAATTTAATTTGTGTTATACAAAACTTGTTAAAATAGGTTAAACAAAAAAAAGTTTGAGTTGTTTCATAAAATTTGATTCATCTGCGCAGCAGAGTAGTGAGCTCTGACTCCTATATTGTTTTCTAGACTTATTTACAATTGTTAGAACAATAAATCAATGTCATCAACAACAACGATTTTTCATTGATCTTGGTGATATCATGAACACTTTCCGGGATGGCAGCTTGTGTGGCCCAGAATTTGTAGGTGTGAAGCATGAATACATTATTGTGCATTTCGTTATTTGACCATAATCTCTAATATTGCACTGAGCCTGGGCCATGTGTTTTTGAGTGCGAGAAGGGCTGAAGTGGCCTGGTCCAGCGGCGGGCACTGGTTGAAGCAGCGAGGCCTCGGCTCTCCGCATCTCTCTTTCTTCTCCCTCCGTCCTCTCTCTCTCTGTCTCTGTCTCCTGGGCGGAGTGAGTGACCAGGCAGCGCCAGGTGCGCGGCCCGCGGCGGCGCCGGGGCAGGCCGGCGCCCCCCCGCCGAGTCGCGCGACCGCTGGGATCGCCGCTGCCTTCTTCCTGCCGCCCGGCGCCCGCCGCTCGCCGCGCCGTTTTCTGAATGACCGCCCGCTCCCTAAACCCTTCTGGCGAGCAATAGCTGTGCTGGACACAATATTTCAAGGGCCTACAATTTGAGATCAATTATATACCTAATTATTTTCTATATTTAATCTAAATAAATCTTTGGCTTTGGTTCGAAAGCTCGCTAGTTTTGTTTATATTTATTTTAGAAGCTACATATCATTGTTTCAAGTATGCCTAAAATTAGGCTGCTCAAGTACACCGACCACTTGGCCGGCCCCCAACCAGCGGTACTCATTGTTGAGTGCTGACTGATGTGTGAGGAGGAGACGTCCGGACGCGATCGGCCTAGTGAAATGATAGTGACACGCTGGCTACTGCAGTGGGCCTCTGCGAGCAGTCTAGCACCGATTGAGAAATCCTACTTTAAATCATACGATTCTTGTACACTATTTGTAAGTTGGTAGGTATCCTCTGTCACATTTTAAGTTAGATTACAGTTATGTGTAATGGAATGGATTCGAAATAACATCTACTTTTTCAGTTCCTAATTAATAAAATATTTAAAATATATTTACCTGTTTTTATGAACCTTGATCGTGATCAAGTAAATTTTACCCTTCAACCTTTTCCCCTCCGTCTTCGTCCTTATCACTATTGGATGCTCTCCATTCTCTTACTTTCGCTCGTGATTTTGCGCTATCTTCGATTGTAAACTCCTTGCTCAAAACGTTGATTTGTCAGTGAATGAATGATTGAAACCATGGCTTCCGATTGCAAGTGCATACCCAAATCGTTAGTTCTATTTCCTCTGATACTTCCAAAATCACATTCAGCTCTTCTGACACGCTCAATACCAAGATCTCTCAAGGAAATCGTAATTCATCCACTTTTTAATTTGCTACTTCCGCCATCATCATTGCGTTTCAATCACCATAACTTTACATTAACTGGCATCATAATTATCACCAGTTTGTAGACATCACCTTCGTTCTCTCCTCCGTCGTACTGAAAGCCCAGCAGCACTCGCTTATATTATATAACTCTAACACTGCTAATATTACACAATTTTACTTCTATCTTAACCGCTACTCACTATGCCACGGACGCCATTTCCTCCCGTTCTCCACGTCTCTTCTTCTTTTCCTCTTCCTCCTCCTTCTCCTCCTCCTCCTCCTCCTCCTCCTCGCCTTTCTCCGCCAGACTTAGCCGCTGCCCTTCTCCTCCTCCTCCTCGCCTTTCTCCGCCAGACTTAGCCGCTGCCCTGTCGTCCGGTGTGGTGGAAATTATTCCTCGTTGATTTGGATTTCTTTCACAAACCATATAATATATTTCTCCCATTTTAGTTGTTAAAAGTAAGCTGCGTCTGTTGAATGCAATATTGCGTATAAGTTGATTCGCAAAATTCTGTTGTATATCAAGAAACTTGAACCAGTCATATAAAAAAGATTAGAGAGTAATATTTATTTCCAAGTATGGCCAACAATGTGATGTTTGAGTTGGTATGAAACACACAACAATGGACATTACTTGTTTTACACGTGCTTGGAACATGTTAATGAGACATTTGTGCACAATTGATCGTTGTCGCGTGTGGGAGGGGGGAAGGGAGCGCGGGTTCGCCATCCGGCCCAGGCGGGGCACCCGCATCCCCTGCCCCTGGACCCGTTCCCGTTCCCCTACTTATCCAATTTCGGCGCCTGCAGCCGCGCCTCGCCTCGCCTCGCGTAACGGAAGGCAACTCCGTCGTTCGAAAAACTTCTAAAAGCGGAGCAAAATGGAAAATGAAATGGAATAAAACGAAACGAAATATGGAAGAAACTGGTGATTTGTAGCAGCAAAAATGTTGCTGAACAATACTACACAAAATAGTTGGCCGAAAAGGAGCTCGCGCACTTGTCAAGAATAACAAATAAAATATTCTCCGATAATACTGCAAAAAACAGTTATATAGCAATGACATTCTCTCCGATTTAAATACAATGACTTTTTAAGGTCACGAGTTAGACGGGGAGTGGGATGCAGTCATCCAATCGGACAACACGTGAATAGCCAATACTTAACGGAGGGCGGTCTCTCCCTTGGAACCGAGCTGTCGCTTGAAGTCACCTGCGTCACAAACAATGACGCACTGAATATGAGAATTCCGTCTGTAGGCGCAGTAGCAGAACAGGCGAATTAACGCAATCAATTAGTATTTTTCATTCAAAAACGAACCTGTTTCACCGACTGAGTTTAGCTCGGATGCACCATTGCCACTGACTCAGTAGCGTTTCTAATATGTTCTGTTACAAATTAATAATAACCTATTAAATAATATATATTACCTCTACATGCTAGTACAACCAATTGTCGCCCCTTCAGGTTCTCCAATCGCTTTAGGTAAGAGTACGTTTCTCAACAAATAGCTTATTCATAACGCCAATTTCCTCTTTCATCATACATTGTCACAAATTTACTGACTTGGAAACGTTAACTTACAATAGCCAATCCAATTTTATGTTTTGTTTTGTACTATTGATGTCTCTCTCCAACAAAATAATTCTTGAAAGGTAGGGGGAGTACCCTATTGTAGTCATCTGCTCCCTGCCTGGCAACGGGGCGCATTTGGTAGAGGACCCTAAATAAACAACCAGAACGCTTTGAGAGGTCGAGTAGACTGGATCGAGAAGATTCTCAGATGTATGAGTAATTTCACATTTCAAATCATTTACTATAAATTGATGACTATAATGTTGAAAAAGTCTTCAATTTTTCTAAATGTGGTTTCCAGTTGGCAGAATTTTGTAATCATATAAATTTTGACAAACTGCAAATACTGGACAATCAGCTGTTTATGATGTGCTAATTGTAAGGCTTAATTATGGGAAGGACAGAGACAATGTCTTTACCTCCATTGAGATAGTTTCAGCTTTGTTTCTTTGTTGAAATGACACACGTCCAGAGACCACCCAGCGCCCATTGTCGTCACTCAGCCTCCAGCTGTTAAGTCTGGGTCTTCATCTCCAGGGACTGTGTTCAGAAGTGGTTGAATTTACTGCTTCTTTCCCCATTAACGAGTCTATTATTAGCCCAGCGTCCTGCTGCAAGCGTCGAGCCCGTGTTTGAACTTGGAATTGCGGCATTGTACCTGTCGAGAGGGAGAGGGGTGCTGCGGGAGCGGAGAGGAGACTTCGTGGAGAGGCACTTCTCAATGGGACGCCGCGCGGCGTGCGTTCCCGGCTACCTGTGCTGCGGGAGTCGTGTACAAATCGGCTTGGTATGCCGGCGGCGGCGGCGGCGGCGGCAGCGACGGAGGTGGTGACGGGGGGCGGCAACATTTACGACCATCTGGGAGTGCCTCATGCTGCCGCCGCTGTAGGTGCTGCCCTGCCGCTTTCTTGCCTTCACCGCCACCACCACCACCGTCACCATCACTTCTACCACCACCACTATTACCACCACCATCACCTCTTCCACCACCATCACTTCTACCACCACCACCACCACCATCACTTCTACCACCACCATCACCTCTTCCACCACCATCACAATCACCGCTACTTGCTTCGCCTCCACCTCCACGTGCATCTCACAACCGTGAATGAATCAGCTTCTACTTCAGTCCGAGGCGTCCCCTTGTTTCTGACGGGGCGTTGTGAATGGCTGCGACTTGCCTGTTCCCTATCCCTAACAGCACTATTGTTTGAAAAGTTACACCTTGAGCTGCTAATATTGTTGGAAAGAAGAGGATTACTCGAAGTCACTTAGCATCTCAATACGAAAGTTATTCCACTTTCAGTATTTATTCCGAATTAACTTAGCATTAGCTTTCTTCGGAAAATTTCTTTTGACTAAAATGTGACCGGAAGAAAGCGATTTGCTTCAAAAGAGATTATTGTACAGTAACAGTGGTAAAAACTAATACAATAGCATCATGCTAACTTGCTAACAGCATAGTGCATCTATATGTCTAGTAGTTAAAATTAGATATGTGCTCGGAAGGTAATTGGGTATAAATCATTTTTCAATTTGTAAACTCCGAGTATGTACATAAAACAGTATTATTTTATGGCAATACAATTAAATACCATATCTTCAGTGGATGGTGTTGCAATTCATGATTTATTCCATTTTTAGTTACTCTTCTTTTCGTGAAATGTTTGTTCAATATTACTTTTTATCGCAGAACATTTAGCTTTTGAGATTAAAAATGAGATACGTAAAGAAGTGGCCAGAGATATCTTTTATTCAGCAAAATATGTTGTCGTGCGATTCTTGTCTCGTTCGGATAAGAGCATGTTGTTGCATGGAGTCCGCCGAAGTCGATAATGTGACGTATTTTGCCGCGTTGGAATTTCGTAACGATAACGTATCATGAAGGGACCTGTAAGATGAATGGAACATCTTTTTGCGGGCTTCCCAGGATGACAGAACCATTCATAAAATTTTCCCTATTAGATATTTACATATTCACAAGACGCTTTAAATAGCAAGAACATAAGGCAGGCCACCCAGACATCACGTTGGTTTTTGTCATGTTCTGTATAAATTTTATTTTGTAACGTTTAATTTAATGTGTTCATTGCCTTTTTTCGTTCGTAAAATTAATAACCTCGATTAGTGTTACAAGAATCAGCGACGAGTATTGATTTCAGCATCTGTTGAGAAACAAGAAAAGACCATTCACAGAAACCGGGTCATGATTCAAAATTTTCTACGATAAAGCGGAATTCGAGCTATATCAGTTTTCCCCTTTCCTTTAATAAACAAATAAGGAATTAAATATTTTTTTGTTTAATATATTCTTAAACCTTCTTTGGTATTATCTGGTGGATCACGTGGAGGCAATCACTTTTGAAGTGCATTTAATATGCTTTATAAGACTTTTCCCTATTCTTTCATCGAACTGACACATTCCTTATGAAGAAAATAAAATGATTTACAAAAAAGCAGGACGCGAGATACTTTCTAAGCACAACTTGAAATGATAACTAGGTCGAAAACGTCTGAAATTCCATTTGGATCTGATGCTATAGTTTGCATTTCCCTTCAAAGACATCTCCCTTCCTATCCTGTGAATTCATAAGTACCATCGCCTAATGTAGAGTCAACTTTCATTTTTCAGGCCAGCTAGAGGTAGGGTGGGAAAGCACCAGTCTTCGCCGTGTGCTTTCCTGAAAACCTTTCTTTGTAGGATCATGATGCTTCATATAGCAACCGGTGATAAATCCTTCAGAAGGAACACCTTGACTGACCGTTGATCCGATTCTTGGTTCACAACAACGGCCGTTTTTCTCGTCGCAGGCCTCGCTCTTACCGGGCAAATGGCCCAGGCCCGTGGCCGGGAGCTCAGCTGCGTCGATCGGGACAGTCTCGGGTTGCCTGAGGCCGCGCCGCTTCCGCGTAGCTCTGGCACTTGCGGTTGGACGCGCTGCTCTTCCATCACCAGAGTGCGCGAAGAGATAAGGCAGAAATATGAATCGTGTATAAATGTAAAAGCATGTAAACATTATTCGTGAGTGATTGATAATAAAAGTTGTCTCTAGCAGAATAAACCAGATTGCGAAAATGTTAAATTTGTCGCGAAGAACCATTCTCCTAATGATAAAAATTGTTTCCTACACGACCGTCGTTGATTCGAAAAATTCATCTAATTTTGATTGGAAAAACATGAAGATAGTTTATCTTTGTTACAAGCTTTATCTTGCTGGAAACTTTCCCTGAAACGAATCAGGATAAAGTGAATGAGATTGAGAAACAACAAATTGAATCGGTTTTAATTCATATCTTTTCTTTTCTTTAACTAAGGGGTCTTCAACGATTCAATGTAGATTTTTGATTTGGATCATTTCAGTTCAATTTACTACATGGTATTCTCTAATTACACATAGGTGAAGTATATTTTCATTTTTTTTTTCTTGTTTTCTGAGTGGTAAAATCTTTGATATTGAATTACATGAGCCAAAAAAGTGTACTTGCACAGAGGTGTGTTGCAGTGGAACATATTGTTTTCTGAAATGTCAAATTTAAAGTGAATCATTAAGTTAAGTGTTCTTTTATTTCCATTTGTAAATGTTATTTTCTAAGGTTTTGATTTTTCACGTGATATTCCTAATTAATGCCATTAGTCCGATTTTTTGCCCAAATTATTCAGTTAATTAACTCATTGAACATTGGCATTTATAATTAAAATTTCCTGTATTGATTTCTGAAAGAAAAAGCGTCGTCACTCCGGGAGTAGTGGCCTCCCTTTCACGTGTGGTCTTTGTGTCGCTGTCCTGTTTCCCTTTTGCCGATGCCTAACGGGAACCAAACTTCACAGCTCGGATCGCGTGCCACCACAGCGTAAGGAGCGGCTCCCGATCCCCGCAGCATCTCCATACCTCCACAACCACCATCGAGGCGGCGCGGCGACTACCTGTCCTCCAAATATAGCTCGCCCCGCCCCGCGCCGCTCCGCTCCACGCGGTGCCCCAGGCCGCCCGTCGGGCGAGTCGCTCGCGGAGCAACAAGGCGAAAACGATAACCGCGGCGCGGAAAACCGCCCGCCCGCCCGGCTCCGCGTCGGTGTCCGGTCGCCCCCCTCCCACCCCCCACCGTCCGCGGCGACGCGGGGCCATCGCTCCAGAGCCGCTGCTCGGTGGGTGCGCGGCGCGGAATCTTCCGGCGTTCATTCACGGAGCCCGCGCGGAGTAGGCGCCTGGGGCCACTGGCTGCGGACGGCGCCGACCTCCCCTGCCACACAGGCCCAACTGTATGGGATAAGGGCCAAATCTTGACCGAGGGTCGTTCGTCAGGGGAGGATATAGTCATTCAGAATTAAATATCAATACAATAATAAACCAAATAGCACACATCACACAATTTTTACCAAAACCTAACAGACATACCAGCAGCATCCCATTACAAACTACCGAAAAATCCAACCCACACTATTAAAAAATAGATTCCCTTTTGAAGCATTCCTAAAAATTTTAGCCAACCACGGTGCTTAACACCGGGGTTCTCCCCTAGAGTGTCCTCTCCAATATATAGACTAAGTTAGTTTAGCTATTTTAACTAGATTAAGTCTTACAAATGTAAATCTTACAAAATGAATAAATATGTGTTATAAAAAAAAGGGAAGGATATTCCTTAATTACTGCTTCTCATAAAAACTTCAGTTTTTCACACACACACACACACATTATATGTATGTATATATATATTGTGTGTGTGTATAAATATTTGATGTGGGTTAATTGAAGGACGAGTAGTGAAGTGATTGGGAGAACGGTGTGGGCTCGCCCCGCTGCGCTGCCTCAAGAGTGCGCGACAGTAGCACCGAAGGCGTGTCGCCGGGTCCACGGCCGCCGCGCACCGCTTCGTTATCATGTCGCTCACGCCCGCACGCTTCCCCGCACCAGCATTTCGTCGCGCGGGCCCCTCCTCCGTCCGCCGAAGACGGCGCATCCCAGGCGCGCTAGAGCGTCCGGCAGCATCCTATACCCCCGTCCTCCGTCCCTCCTCCTTCCGTCTCTCTCGTGCCTCGGCGCGCTCCTCTTTCGCTGCCTCGCGCCGCGGCTGCCACCCGGCCTCTGCTCTGCCTCCGCCTTCGCCTTCGCCTCCGCAGCCGCTACGGCTCCCGTCGCGAGGCTATTCATTCATAAAACAGAGCTGCAGCAAAGGGACGATTCACTCGTAGGATTCGTTTCAGATTTGCTAGCCTACCATTTAATTCTGTTTTACACGCAACGCGGACTACAAGGCGCCGAGTACGTGCAGTCTGAAGTAGTTCTGAGCTTGTGATCTTTGAGATAGATGCGTGTTATTCAACGGACGCTGTGGGTGTGGCTCTCACTATCCTTTCAGTGGTTTATTCGTGATGAAAACATTATAGTTATGAGAGTGGCTCATTTTTTACTCATTAGTACTAAAGTGGAATTTAGAGTAATAAGTTTCCAAAAGCTTTCTAATTTTTACAATTTTCAATACTGCTAATTTACAATCTGTTCACTTGGAACAATTAGTAAGTGATATACAAAACGTAAATAACTATTAAGTAAATCGTAAGGGTAAATCAAGAATATATTCACGTTTTACTGTATACACATGCTCACTGTTGTCCAACATGTTAACTGATTGTTGGTTTGGGTGGTAGCTCAGTGTCGTCCGAGACCTCTTACTTCGCTCGGTCTCTGCCATAGTTAAGATTGTCAAGTCCTTATACAAATTATTGTTGGTTACGAACCACGGGGCATTGCATAAATATCTCAAGGCTTTTGTTTCAAATCTTCTCAGGATCTCCAAATTTGACTTGCTGACTGTACCCCACAGTTCTATGCCGTAAGTCCATGTTGGCACCGGGAGCGGTAGCATCAGCTGATGTCACTGCTGCGCCTCTGACCGGGAGGTCCTAGGTTCGAGTCGTGATGACGGCAGAACTTTCGACACTAGTTTTCCGTGGTTTCTCCGATCAGCACCAGGCAGTACCTTAACAAATGGGCCACCGACTGCGAGCGATCTTTTCTTCCTCTTCCTTGCCCTATCCTCCCCCTTACACACACACACACACACACACTAACATGCACTCCACTACCACATATTCCGGAAAACCGGTTTGGAGCTTAGAGCTTGTCCCGGCTGGGCAATGCCCCGCTGGTGGGAGAGTCCTGGTTAAGTGGAAACCCCACTAGCCGACGGTGGTTCGGCGCCGGATCTCGCCATCCAGCGGGGAAGATCACCGCCATCTCCGGAGAAAAATGCACTACACTTACGGGACGAAAATTAAAATCCATTTTGGCTTTATCATTGCTTTGTACAGTAATATTTTGTATAAGGAGAGCTTAGATCTCCGGTTAACTAGCCATGATAGTTTGCTTACTTTCATTGTGATTCTTTCTTCTGTTTTGTGATATGGTGTTTCCAGGTTAAGTGTCTATCTAAATGTAAACCAACATACCTCACAACAGTTGTTACTGAGAGCTCTGACGTGTTTAGTTTCACTTTTGGACACTGTTTTTTTCGAAGTGAAAAGGTAATATGTTGTGATTTTGCTGTGCTTATAGTTATTCTCCATTGATTTGTTCACTCTTCTATCTTATCCAGGTGCACTTGCAAGTGTGGTGATCGAGTTGAGTCCTCGTTGGCAGCTATGATAGCTGTATCGTCAGCGAATGTGGCTATAATGTGGATGTTGTAGGCCTGAAGTATACATTACATACAGTATTGGTCCAAGGATACTTCCGTGAAGGACACCTGCGCTCATTGGTTTCAATTCAGAGAAAACATCTTGGTATTTAATTTGGAAAGAGCAACTGTATAGGTAGGGTTCAAAAAATAGAATGAGTGTGGGAGTAATTGTTTAATTTTCAATAACAGACCTTCGTCAAGTATCAAGATTTACTCGTGTTTGCTGCAAGCCAACGCCAGAATGCACGTCAGAATAATATTTCTTTTCTTCAAGGCTTTGACATATTTTGTTTACTATTCGGTGTGTCTGATCTATCGTTGAATGACCTTTTCGAAATCCCATGATGAAATTCAATATTGGAACTCTGGTATTATATTATTTTTTATTGGTTTAAGCTATTGTAGAAGTAGTTTTTCAAAAACCTTTGATAAAACCGGTAGAAGACTTATTGGTCTGTATGATGCTTCTGTAATAGGTTTTCCAGTTTCCAAAAGTAGATTGCAAATGATATGTTTTTTCGCACTTCTCGCTTTTCCCGTCCCATTCTTGTCGTCCTGTAAACATTCAACTCACATAATCATTACTTATTATTGAGGCAAGTAAATCGGATAGGGCCAATATTATAGCAAGCAGAAGATGCCATTTGCGCAAGATTGTATAGATACACAACCCAGTGAGACACAAACAGTTTACAACAAAAAAAGTCGTGACAAGACTTACCTCGGAAGAAATTGGGGAACTGAAGGAGAGAAAGCAAGCTTTCCACAGCTTGCAAGGTAGATCTCGAACGGTTATGTTTCATAATTGAGTTTTTATATGCATCAGAAATTATCCTGCAGGAGCCCTAGTTACGTCGTCCCGTAAAATATGAACGACTTCGGGCGAGAAGAAATTACCGCAAGCGCTGGTCTGTACTTGCTGGCCATGATGTAGAACGAATCGAAAGAGAATCAGGAGGGGGAATAGTCGTGGTAGGTCGCTCCGCCCCCAATGGTTTTTGATTATAAATATTTGTTAATTAAATGAAGTTAAAATGTGCTTTTTTATTGATAATACACATTTTTTATTTCAGAATAAAATGTTTGACAAATTGATATTTATAAATTTATTATTTTATTATTGATTTTGATATTTAAAAATATACATCCAGAAAAACTTCTCTAAAGGAAGGAAGTCGTTTAAATGAAAAATAAAAGTAAAAATGAGAAGCATACAGGTAACTTTAAAATGATGAAATTATCTTCAGTAAGTAACATTAATATATTGATTCATTTAAACAGAATAATCACACGTCATTTCATCTACCACACGCATATGTTACTTTTGTTTGAACTACCCAAGCATTTTTAATTTTCCTGATATGGGCAGTATATTTTAAATTTTAATTCTTTGTAAAATTTTAATTCTTTGTACGTGTTTTTATCTCATTTGTCAATATAATAGTTTCTGGTGACTCATTTTTCATCATTTTTTAACAAATCTATCATGTTGTTTCCTTGTGTACGGAGCCTAGCTAATTTTCATATCATGTCATGTTACTAAATATTAAATTTACTGGAATTTAAGTTCTCTACGTATATATTTGCTGCCTTCCAATCCATTGTGCTGCTGATCATGTGATGTTCGGTGGAGAGGTAGTTGGTGCGTTGTGCGGTGCGGGTCGTCGCCGCCCCGACTCCGGGAGGGGCGGAGGGTTCCGGGCTTCTTCGGGGCTGCAGTCGTCGCGGCTCCGCGTCGCGCGTCCACCTCATCCTCTGCGAATCGCGCGGCTCCAAATTGTGGCGTTTATAATTAGACGCGCGGCGGGCGGCGGAAATGTAGGTTGCGGTGTGCCGCGTCGGCGCTGCAGAAGCTGGAGCAACACTCCGCAACTATTTTGCGCGAGGCCTCTTACTCATCGTTGAAGACACGAGGTTAACCAGGCTCTGTTGTTGTGAATGACTGGAAGAGCGTCGATGGAAACATTGATGAATATACACAAAATACCACACATTGACTTCTGAAAACGTTCATGTGACACTAACGCAACTTTGCAATCCTTAGGAAGCTGTTTTAAGTAACTGAAAAGATCAAGAACGATAAATCAGTTCTTAATGCTCTATTGTAACAGACCTTTTTCAATCGAAATGGTGTACGTGTGACATACTATCTGTGTTCTAATGATGGAAATGTGGAAGATTCCACAAATCCATGATATAATAAAAAAAGGAATGCTAGATTTATACATGCATCACTATTAATAACATTTAAAGAATACCTTGTAATCAAGTATTAGTACAGTACTCACAGTGCACAAGTAAGCAAGTGTCACAATGTACCACTATTCAAGAACCTTGTGTAACCAAAGTGTATCTTGTAAGCACCTATTTGCAAGCAAAATGAATAATTCTTGTATTTGAAAAAAAGTTTGGAAGAGTCGGTCTATGCTTACCGGTATAATGTAGTCCTCAAGCTATGTGCTTTCTATGCATGTTTCCTTTTTTTATTTGCAAGTTCATAGTTGATAAGTATCTTATTTTAATGGTCTTATGTAAATGAAATGCCAGGAATATTGTCAAATATGTTCATCCGGTACTTTCAAATTTGCAACACTTATTCCACTCTATTTCTTGACTTCGTGGCTTGCCAAACGCACTCAACTGTTGTTTTCACTAATTTTAAATGTCATTTAGACACCATTTACCACATGTCTCAACAAAGATCTTCGCAGCGTGATGTCAAATGTAATATGTTCATCATATTGAGAGGTCTCGTCTAATTTATTATTCAGTTAAATAAGATGGAGACGTTGTTTATTGGCGCGTAGATAACAAGAAGCAGGAATTCTTAACTGACATTTTTTTTTAATGTTCTGAATAGTGAATCCATTAAGGTAAATGTTGAATTAGTTCGTCGTTTGAAAATATGTTTTAGAACTTGTTATTTACCACCTTTGAACACCTACTGCTTACAACATATTGAAAGTATTGATCGCACGAGTAGATTACACAAAACAAAAATTTATTTTTTAGCTTAATTTCTGTTACAATTTACCCATTCGTATGATACGTATATATTGTACTTCCTCCCGCGCTTCGCTTATCCTTTCCCTGTCCCTTTCTCTCTTTCGTCCGTCTGCTTGTACTTCGTCGGCGAGGAGGACAGCACGGCACATCCCGCTAGGCTAGAGCGTGCGGCGGCGACGGCGGCAACAGCATCCTCTCCTCCATCCCCTTCCACCCTCGCCCTTCCGCTGCGGCCGCCGCCTGGGCCTCTGCCACGGCGCCTCCGCCCGCGCCGCCGCTCCGCGCGGGGCCCTGGTGCGAGGCTATTCATTCATAAAACGGAGCTGGAGTAAGAAAGCGGGCCGGGTGGGGAGCGGCGCGGCGTGGCGGGCGGGCCTGGGCGCGGGGGGCGCGGAGGGGGGCGCGCGCCGGCCGTCGGAGGGGGAAGGAGGGGGGCCCTGGCGGGCGTCGGGGAAGCGCAGCGGCGCGGCGTCCACATCTTGCACCATTAGTTGTGCGTAGCCTGCGCTAGGGTTCGCCGCCGCTCGCCCCGGGGGCAGGTGCACGGAGCAGCCGCAGCGACAGCGACCGCAGCACGGACCACTTCGCGAGCGACCACCGACCGCCGGCGGCTGCACGTGGGTGACGCCTCCGCCTCCTGCACTCTCCATGTGACAGCGCGCCCGCGCCCTCGCCAGCGCGTTTGTGTGCGTGTGTGGTGTGACATGTGCGCCGCTTCTGCCGCGGCGGCGGCCCCACGCTATAATTAACTTTCACGTTCAAGAACGCGTATATTTCTCCGGGCCGGGCTGCCCTGTCAATATTTTTAACTCGCGCCCGGCTTTTACGTAAGAGTGCGTGCGTGGTGGTGCGTTCATCCCGGGACATTGGCTGCCGGGCCCGAGACGCCGCGACGGCACGGGGCGCCCGCCGGCCAGGACTAGCGAGCACGGCGCGCCCACCGGCTGCACCATGAAGAGCTGCGACGGCCGGAAAGACTGCCGGCGTGCGCCCACCAGCCACGCGACCGCCGCCGCGCTTCGCCTCTGAAGCCGCGACCGTCGGCCCCCGCCCACGCCCGCGCCCACAAAGGACCTCGAGTGTGTTGTGTGTGTTTCCTTGTATCCCTTCGACGTACCTGATCTAGTCACCCACATGTATATAGACTGGGAAAACTACTCCGTTATGGGAATAAAAACTATGAAGTCTTTCAATAGGCCTAGAGGTGAGTAGTCCATCGGTGTGCAGTGAGAAGTGTGTGTGGTTGTGGTAATTGTGGTGGTGGTGCGTTTGGTTGGCAGCGCCTCTTGCGTTGAGGCATGTGGGGGTGGATTCGCCTGCGACTTGCTCGCTCGGTGAGTTAGGTAAATATAGCAGCTCTAGCTGTGTGAAGTGCTTCAAATTTCTTTCTCTGATGTGTGTGGAATCATGGCTCCGCCTTTGCATGTAGTGTGTTATACCGCATTTTTACTTTCTTTGAATGATTAGTAGTAGTTAACTCATCAGCCTTTGTTTTCTTTAAAGCTTTCTTTAGTTTAAAAGAGTAAAAGTATTGTTTTAATTAATTAAAATATAATAATGCATAATGTTATTAAATAATTTTTTGCCGTGTTAAAAAAAATATTTTTATTGTGCCAACAAAAATGAAATGAATTTATCGTTTTATTTTACTTCAACATTATTGGAATTTAGGGCATTTGTTCAGTGACCAAATTGTTCTTTGCATTGCAAAATGTGGAATGTGCTTTCCGCAAAATGAAGCCTCTTTAATTTTTTCCCTTCGGATTTTTTCATTTCTCTTCTTCAATTGGCGATTATGAAATTTCACTTTCAAAGCACTTTGTCCTAGTTCTGTTAATTTCTTGTCAGAAACATCCGAATAGCAGGTCCCCTGTGATAAACGTTACTTTTTATTGGGTTACGATAACTCTTAACATTAGTGAATGACAGGGTTCATGCTTCTATTCATATCACTGAAGGAACATTTGGAGAAACTATTACTGTTATTTAGAAATATGTAAACATACTGTTGACATTTTCTTTCAAACATGATTACTATATACAGTTGACTAAATTTAACAGCACTTTCATAACAGGTCTCCGTAACCATCAAAGAATAGAAACGCTTCATAGAATAGTGATTGATGGCTCCCTAGTGTTTTCGCGAAAGCGGGGTCCTAATAGACCATAACTAAACCTGGTTTCTACTTTGAACCTTCTTTTATGATAGTGTAAGTGATAAGCCAGATAGAGGGAATCTCTCAATGACTGCCCACGCACTCGTATTTCAAGACGTGCGCGTCTGGTTCCGTTCATTTCTCGGCGGCGTCCTGGGGAGCAGGAACAGGTCCGACAAAAGCTCACCGGAAAGAATCTCGCGGGCGGCAGCCTCTGTGACTTTTAAACGGCCGCGTACCTGCGTCTGCTCCGTTCCGTTTGCCAGACGGTCAGCGGCGTAGTGCACCTTGTGGACTCCCGCGGCTCCATTCACCAGACTCGGCCCGGCCGCGGCGCCCGGCAGGTAGCCGCCCCCCGCCCGCCCGCCGGCTCCGTTGGCCGACAGATCTTCCCCTCCGGCGGGGTCGCGGGAAAATTACGCCTCCTGCGTTCTCTTGTCCGGGCTGTGTGCAGTTTTCTTCTTGTACCCCGGATAAGATGTCCCTTTCAAATCGGTTCTTAAATATTTGAGAATAATAAGCCATTGAAAGTATTAGGTTTTGCGGTCTAGTTCATGGAATCAGATATAAATCTTGTTAAAAATAAAAATCTGTAACATTCCACCATTGAAGTCCAACAAACATCTTCATTATTTTTAGATTGTGACTAAGTTAAAAAAAACCCTCTTGTGCTTTGATGTATAGTAAACCAACTTTTAATTGTAATGTTCAATTTTCGTTTTGATATTTGGTATTTTTGAAATTAGTTCTGTGAAATTCGAAATTAAATATATTTTCTATGTCAAATTGGTTTGTGAAATCCAGATCTACACGTACGTCGCTACCAGTTTCTTTAATTTTCCTTAAGTTGTTTTAAGAAGTTAGTGTTCAAGGGATCAACTAAACCTTAAAGTCCCCAGGTGTTGGTATCATGTCCCATTATTTATCTGTTCTCAACAATACAGCGTGCTATTGTGCGAATGTAACGAACCAAACTTCTTCTTGAGAGAAATGCAATAATCATTGTAATTGAAGGGCTTCTTCAAAAGTGACATATCTTTTTCCTTTGTTTCTTAGCTTTACATATCAACATATTCTCAAGGCAATTCTGCATTACACTACAAAATATAGTGTTCAAAAATGAAGCCGAATGAATTCTCCTAAGTTAAACGGTATCCAAAAATCGTTGAACCCAATATTGAATTAAAAGGCAAAATTTGAATACTTTTTCTTCCGGAAAATTGTGTTTCTTGGAGATACCTTACTTTGAAATGCAGTGCTTCCATTCAGGTTTCCATAATATCTTGTATTGTCCACCTTGCACGTAGTTTAAAACCCAATCATGGGACCGCAGTCGATAGTAGTTTGCAACGCAGATGAGTCAAGTGGTTTTTTGCGAAGGAGCTGGGGCCGGACAGTCGCCTCCGCCTCCACCGCAGGCCGCGCCCGTTGTCGAACGGTCGGCAGCTAATCGCTTACCAAGTAACAGGTTCCGCGCCCGGTGGCGGTCGCAGTCCATCGGACTCTTTAAAACTCGCCCGCCCACGCGGCGGCCAGCGAATGCCTCATCCAGATGAGGATTGCGGTTGTAGTGCTCGGGAAGGGTATGTTTAGCGCTGTTCCTGGCTGAGAGGCAAGAAGTGAAACCTGTGTGGTAGGCTGGGTTGCTTCTTTTTCCTTTTATCAGTTCATTTTTTATGATGTTTAAATTCAGAGGAACTCTGTATACGAAGTCACCGACTGCAATAGCCGATACATTTTAGTTTTACTTTCATATAATGATGAAGTAACTTGAAACGCGCGTGATTCAGTATCGTTTGGGAAGTTTTCGATGTTTCAATTTTCCATATTGTACGTTATTCGCTTATTCCCGAACCGTTTTCATTATCTGGACTTTTGTATTTTTCTTTTCCAACATCACATAATCAGCAGGTCATCATAAGGAATGTGCACCAGATAGATTCTGTGGTAACAGTGAATTATTTTATTTATGTAAAAGACTGGAAGGCTCACAAGATTGTAGTTACACATAGCCACAATCAGTATTTTCGTCCTTTTTTGTTTCATTGTTTAGAGATTCAAAATGTTGTTTATTTCCCTCAATCTGGACGTTATCACCATGATATGTAAATATTTACTATCAGTACCGTGTAATTGCAGTCTGATGTGAAACAATTCATACGGTATCTCTTCGTGACTAAGACCCACTCCGGAATTATGGATTCATGGATATCCGTATGTCATTCTTAGCGTTATCTTTGTGGTGAACAATTTGCGTGGAACGATAATTGTTCCTGCAGATAGCAACCATTCAATTATACTCTGCATTTTTCATGTCATACACTGTCAACTTATCCTGTACATAGTTCCAAATTCAAGTGGCTCTTGAAGTTCTCGAGGTACAGGACTGGGAGAACTAATCTGGCAGTAGATTAAAAGGTAATGCAGTAACGTAACGTAAAGTAATATAAAATGAATGCATACATACGCAAATACCGCGCTAAGTAATTTTACGTGTTAAGTATCGGAGTGTAATTCAATGTCCAAAATTAAATGTTCTTTTTTCTGAGCACATTGATCGGTCATTCTTTCACGTTTAAACGTGGGTATCAACAAATTCACTCGTGTCACCCGATTGGAAGGGATAAATCGCTGGCGAAAATCCGTGGCGCGAAGTGTTGGCGCGTTGTCGGCGCGGCACCTAGGCCTAAACGCAGCGGCGGCTGCGGCGCGGCGCTACTCCGCCGACGCCACCGACGCCGTCGACGCCGTCGCCGCCGCCGCCCGCACGAAGCCCCACAAGCGCCTCCCTCAAATTGTCGGAACGCTCCCTTGAAGGGCGGCTGGAGTTGACGGGGAAGGGAAGTACGTGCTCAACCAACTCCTGCAAGTTGTGGGAGCAGGCCATTGTCGCGGCGATAGGTGTTGCGGGGCTCGCCAAGTGATTGCAGTGCGATATGCTTCGCTGGAATTTTATATATTGACGATAATTGTACTGAGAATGGCGATATTGAAACTTTGAAACAGCAAATTTTATTTACAATTGATATTAAATACATGGAAATATACAGGTGTAAATGTTTGTTAATTCAGAAATAATCCATTATTTTCTTATTAACGATATTCATCACATTCCATGCATTATATTTGTCTTGTAACTTTTACTAATTTCTCTTCAGAATGAATGTATTTTTAAACATTCAATTTCGCACACAGATTCCATTCTACCCCAACCGAAATAACAATGGGAAAGAGGCATACATCTTACGAACAAATATGACATGATAACAGTGGACATTTTGCACATGATCTTTACTTCTTTATTAATACTAATTACTGCATTATAATAAATGAGAAAAATATATCAAAGAATTTCCCTACTCAACTATTTAAACGAATTAAAATATATTCAAATTACTCTTCTGTGATGGAGTTGAACGTTGTCATTAAATTATATTTGTGTCAATACTTCTTGTTTTATCTACCTTCATTCCTCCATCTTCTAGCGTAATAATTTGAAGTCTCTCTTGTTTGGATAACTCTGATTTAGATGATGCATGGGGAGAAATACTTTTTGTAGTATTCATCTTTTTTTACTACTTTATATAATGATGTAACATTATCTCATTTTTCATTTCTCAAACCGAATGAGATTTATTAAGTATATTGAACCGCAAAAAAATTCGAACAAGCAGAAATCATAATAGTCTCCATAGGAACCTTGGGGCGATTTGTTCGTCGCATACCTGTATACGCAGCGAACGCCTTATCGACGTGGACGCACGTGTTGCGTCGCACCCTTCGGGGGGCAGAGCTGTGTGCATAGTAGGGCACTGCCAACAACTGGAAAAGAGTTTTATCTGTATTCGGTCTTCCCCTTGTTGATTTTTGAGAACGCACAGACTTCTGGCTTATCTCTTTATTGCGAACTTCTATGACCTGTTTATTTATTCGTGGTCGCGAGAGAACTGCAAGCCATGTAATTGAGGCCCTATGTTGGCATACCTGGCTCTAATTATCCAGCAGTTCTGATACTCCAAACGTAAGCGATAAACTGAATAGATGATTTAAATTGTAAATAGTGTTTACTGAACGATGTATTCATATGAATTATTTATTGTTTTCTGATCTCCGATCGCCCTTAGATCGTATAGCTTGAAGTTGTCTTGCGAGTACCTGGGCACAAAGTTATAGTGTACATTGTGACGAAATTTATAAATAATCCACTGTTAAATGAGAGATCAATTTTGCAATAATCTCTTTTCTAAAACCACCCTCATTCGTTTAGTTTCGGACTCACGGGTGTTGTCACTTCTGTAATCGGTCACCACGCTCACAGTTGCTTATGTTTCCGCTCGCGAATACTCTAGTGATTTAGCGTATCAGGGGTTGTCGTCTGTATGTAAATGTGGGGTAGTTCGTGTCGTTGGATAAGGCTCCCCCGCCCGCACTTGCGCCCGTGCCGTGTCCAATGCCACGAGAAGTGTAACCCGTGTTGACTCGGCGCTATCAGTGCGCTGGCTGATAGGCGCGGCGCTCGGAGGGGCGCGGGCGCCTCGCACCGATCCGACACTTCGAGCAGCGATACTTTGAGGAATTTCGAACGCGGGATAGCGTGGAGTAGTCGACAGCCATATCGATCTTCCGCGCATGAGCAAATGCTGGAAAGTAATGCGAAACTCGAACTGCGCAAGCGCAGAACATAGCTGTCGATAATTGTAATACTAGACAGTGCATAAACTACATGTTTTGTTTCTGCAGTGTAAGTGTTGGTGTTGAGACAATGAGACTGCCGACATAATATCGGTTGTTTCAATTATAATATGTTTCAGATAAGGTCTTTCTTTCGATACAGCTTTCGTATTTTATGTCGTAGGAATGGAGTATGTATTTCTTGTCCTTTGTATGGCGATAAAATATTAATGGAAAATATTAATGAAGTACAATTCAAAAAAATTATATTTTGAACTCTGAAGTAAAGAAATTCACATCAATCCCTGCAGTTTAAATTGTATATAGTAATAAGGGTCGGTACTGATGGTAGATATCCACAGTTCGTCAACGTTCGTCCTTTACTGGTAAACTAAATATCTTCTTATTGTCTTATTACAAAAGTTAGCGCTATAAATATCTGTCGCGTAATAAATTGTACGAACATATATCATCAATATAACGTTTCTTTGATACAATGGCACTCATGAACTTGCAAAGTGTAACGTTGTGTGTTTGATGTGCTGTAACGTAGACGCGAATCGCGTGCGTTGTTCATTCTTTGCTTGAAGGCTCCAGGAGGTTGCTTATTGTTTACCTGGGCGTCGCGTTGACTAGGCCAAGCGAACGGTTTGTGGGTAGCGGGCCGTGTGGGGATCCGCCGCCAAGGCGCGAGCTCGCACGCCTGCACGCGTCGCACGGACCCGCCCCGCACGCCCGTGCGTTGCGCACGCTTCCTGGCGTCTGGGCGCATCGCCGCGCTGGGGCGACGCTCCTTTCACGAGTGCGGCTTATAATTTCGCGGTCACTGCCTCCTCGTCTCTCTGAGGGAGCTTAAGATCTTGGTAGGTACTAGATCAATCGACCGTTGATAACGAGTTTTCCCCATCTGAAGGGCTTTTTTATAAAGTACTCTCTCTTTACCGGTGAAGAGGTTTGTCGGTTGAAACGTGTTGAAATAAGTAACTCTGCGAGACAGAGATTTATTTAAACGGTGAGTGCTTCAAAAATCTCAGGACCATCATATTCCATTCCTAATTAAGTTGAAAAATATTGTTTAAAGAATTTATTAATTGAAATTCATTTTCATTAAACCATACACTTTCCGTTAAGAAAATGGCGTCAAAATTTAGGGATGTTAGTCCTGTTATTTCATTAGAAGAAATTAATTTATTTGTATTAAATGTATTGAAATACCATATTTTCGAAATTAAAAGAGATATACTTTCTTCAATGGGCGAATTCATGCGTGTGCATTTGCCTTGTAATTTCTGTTCTTTCTTGCATTATCGAAAGAAATATTCTACGTTCAAGCCCAACATTTGTGCGTTGCGTCGTTACCTATGGAGAAGGAGCTTCGGGGGCCAGGGAGGGTTTGCGCGCGCTGTGGGGACGGCCGTCGCGCGGGCCGTGAATCCATCAACGGGGCGGAGGGAGACAGGATCCAAGACATATATCAACCTCAAAGTTAACAAAAATTAAACAGACACAGGTTTCGAGAATATTCCAACTTCCGAAGCATCAAGTATCACGGATTAAACTCACGTTTAATCCATAGTACTTGGAGCCACGGTAGGTGGATAAGGTTCCCGAAGCATGCGTTTTGGTATTTATTATATAAAATACATTTTTTAACTTTATGGTTGATATCTGTTGGATCATTACTAATCAATCATTACGGATTCCCACAATATCTCTGCTGCCACTTCGGAAGTTGGTGAACGAAACCGTGGTACTGTCTACTACATTTTTGGTAATTTTGGGTTCTTTGCAGATTTGTTTTCGATCCTTTGTGCTGCTGATCATGTGATGTTCGGTGGAGAGGTAGTTGGTGCGTTGGTGGCGGAGGGTTCCGGGCTTCTTCGGGCTGCAGTCGTCGCGCCAAATTGCGTTTATAGGCCCGCGCTCCACCTCATCCTCTGCGAATCGCGCGGCTCCAAATTGTGGCGTTTATAATTAGACGCGCGGCGGGCGGCGGAAATGTAGGTTGCGGTGTGCCGCGTCGCCGTCGCCGCGCCGTCGGCCCAACGGCAGCGTCTGTCGCTCATTGAGGCTGCGGTGACACGCTCGTTTTCGCAGCGCCAAAGAGTAAAGAGAAGACGCATGCAGTCGAGAGTAGAGGGTATACTTTTGTTGGCTACGTATGTTCACGATGTATGTAAATGAAAAAGTAGGCTTGTGCGGCCGGAATCAATGGTCACTCGGCTGCAATCCATTTCGCCCTGATGAAGGTCTCCGCATGACTACCGAAACTTTGGAAACTATGAAACTGGTCCTCGGTCGCGGCGTTTCCCGGATAGCCATACCGGGCCAGCCGGATACCTAAGACATGTGTAGTTCATTTTTTCAGTATTCGCACTGATGAATATGAGACCTACGCGGTTTATTGAAACACTGGCTAGTACCGTCTTTTTGAAATTCTTCGCATGTAAGAATCTTTCTCCACTTCTGCACTTCCTATTGAGGTCTTCCGTCACCTTAGAAGAAAAAATACATGGCGTATATCAGTGCATCAATTTTTACCATTAAAATGCTCTCTTTGATTTATTAAGTGGTGCTGGAGCAGTCCTGTGATATATTAACCATGTTTCAATGACTCTCTCGCGCTCGTAGAATTATTGTATTGTTCGCAAAGTGTCAGCGCCGGCCACCACGAAGGAATGATGATTTGATTCTAATCTTCGATCATGTTGTAATATACATTTTTCGGTAAATTGCTTTCTATCCGAGTGGAACCTTGAATTTACTTGAACTTTCGGAACACCATAAGTAGATGTAAATGTTTGTGGTCGAGATAAGGTATTTCATCAGACGAGCCATTAAAATTACATGGTGCCTCTTCAATTCTCCTTTGACTATTCCGTTTGCTGTTCCCTGTTTGTCTCCCTTCTCATTAAAAATATCTCAGATAGTTCTTAATGAAATAGGATTTACGTTTGTTTAATTTCTTTTACTGTTCAAGGGTTCAATGATTCTCATGTTCTTAAAGATTCTTTTTATTTCGCAGGACGTATGTACGTATATAAGTATATATTTCCATGTACAATGCAAATCGTCTTGTGAAATCGTTTATGAATTTTCATTGGAAGCTTTATTTCAGTAAAAGAATGTATGTGGCTGAAATATTATGGAAGCGTTTGACAATTGTCGTTTCACCATACAGTATCATTATCGATGTTGAAAACTCTTGCAATCGTTCCGGATGTAGTTATTGCTGGTCCTTACTAATCGTAACCACAGGCAACCGCGAGAATTTGTATCGATTTGATAAAGAATGTGAACACGCAATATTGTACGGTTGTATGGTCATTTTACCCCTGGAAAACTTGTAAAGAATACGTCTAGGTAATATTCGACGATATTGTACGTTTACGAATATACGTTACGTTTCTGAATAATGTACTCTTATATACATATGTATTGCAAAAAGTAAGAAGGGATTTTAAACAAAACTTCTCTAATCATGTCTAGAACATTACATGTTTGCAAATCCTGATTTCAGGTCAAAGCTAATTATAGACGTCATCTCCCCAAAATAAATGACTCTAACTACGCCGGCAAAATAATGGGCTTACGTTTCTGCCGCAAGATATACGTCGTAAAATGATGCTCCCTGGAGGAAAAAGGAATGCAAAGTTTTGGCTCATCTCTTATGGGTATAAGTTCCAACGCTTTTGAATAAATATCGACTTGTGGAAAATCAATATGAGTACTATATGTTTGTTGAAATAGTGTCGCGAGATAACGTTAGAAGCCAAAGAAGCACCTTCACGAGAATGTCTTCCGCATCACTGGTGCTGGTGACACAGTTCCCGCGGCTCAACCACGGAATTCCTGCAGCTTCCGGAGATCGCCTCTCGATCGATCTTTCTTTTTAATTTCCTCGTTCCATTTATTTTTTCTTCTCCCTCCTCCTCCTTCAGCCTTGTCTCGTGAGTACTCCTTTACTCTGGGGTGCGATATGATAAGGAACTCGCTTTGCGGAAGGATCCATGTTGTTTACTGGGAAACATCTGCCACGGACTGAGCGAAGTTTCTGTGCGAAGGTTACAATGTTTTCGCTTCGTGTTAGAGATTTAAATCGTTTTTCAAACTTCGCGGAGAATGAAAATTGCAAAGCGCATTCCAACAAATACAATGATGTACCAAGAATTTCTACGTATTACTTTGAGTGGTAGTAGAACACGGAAAGATGCTGGAGTTGTTAAGAATCCCAAGCACTTTGAGAATACATTTAATTTAACTCGTACAGATTTGAACGTCCAAACTACAAACGTTATGATTGTACACATTTTGTGTGATTGCAATTTTCGAAATTAGTTGCATGAATTTTCGTGACAATTAGTTTTTTATTTCCGCACTGCAATGATGCGATAGAAAAATCAAATTATGAACATTTTGATTTAGTAAGTCTCCAAATTCCTTAAAAAGTGTCCTAACAAGTATATGGCGGAAAAACTAAACTAGGTAGGTTAAAAAAACGCTGTGTTAGATGTAGAACTAATTTTAACTACGTAGTTGAAATATAGTGTAAAAAAAGTTAAATAACATGGATTTTCGTCACTTAATGTTAATATTTTTCATGATAAGTTGCTGTTAATATCTTCTTCTTTTCTTCTTCTTCTTCAGTTGTCTTTACTTTGTACTAGTTTCTCATGCGCTCGAAGCTCGTGCCAGGAGTGTCGGTGAGCTGAACCTGCCCTGGCTCCCCTCATTCATGAAGCATCCGACTGCGCCTCCGTTGCTGCGGAGGTACTTTTCCGACGGCGGGGGCGGAGCGGGAGGGCGAGGGGGAGGGGCGGCGGCCTTCGCCACGCTCGCTCGGGCGGCGGCTGCTCGCGTGCGACTCCATGCGAGAGCGCGACCGCCCCTCCCCCTCTCCTTCCCCCTTCCCCGCCCCCTTGAAGGGGGCTCCACAACTGCCCGCGATCCCCTCTTCCACAGCTCATCTCCATGGCCGGTTCGACGTTCATTGTATGAGCTACCGGCTAAAACAGTGTTGGAGGGAAGGAGACTCCCAGTGCACAAAGAGCTGCTTTGAACATGAATTTTGAGGCGGAGCTAATGTGACGTCATATGTATTCACTCTGCTGATTCGCTTAGAATGTGACAGTTAGATCTAGTGAGAATATGGTGACGTACTAACGTTTAGTCCAATTATTTAGATCCTTGTTTGTAATTATTGTTAAGAAATTACAAAAATTGCAAAAGAACGTATTATTCTGCTAAAGATCTTAGCGTCCGGCTTGCTGGGTCAATGGGTCACGATATAATTATAATCCTTATTACCTCTATAATGGATTATAGGATCCGCCGACTATACAGCGCAGCTGGGAATCTGAAATAGAATGTTTCTATTCCTAGTTCATTACTGTTTGGATTGACTAAATGAAAGATCACTTTCTTTTCTAAAGAACAAAATTTAACAAAGTTTATTTTTACGCTTTTACCAATAATTTAGAGAATTTACAATTTTTAGGCCTTTGATCAAAATCTCTTTTAATTTATAATTTTACACCGCGGTTAACTTATCTTTTCTTCGTTGGTGTCCCTCGTAGACTTCTCAGTCGAAATATCTTGCGATCTTGCCGTAGTCCAAAGTTCCAACGAAATCCTCTTCTGCCCTATCCAAGCTGTTCTCAAACTATCAAAATTACCAGTCCCGATTACGTCCTATGACATAGTCCCGAACTTGATTACCACTCCCGACAAAGTTCCAATTTATACTTCAATATTGCTTCCACATGAAAATATCTACGAACAGTTCAGAAGCGCGTTTCAGAGCAGAATGAAGTCTTTCTGCATGATTCATCCCTCGAAGACTTCGTATTAAACTACCTTCATTTTTTTCATAACATTTGACCGTCTAAACTTCTCCGCCCAATCCCCAAAGTTTCTACTTTCGGCATCAACCCATCTCTTAATGCATTTAGAAAAACAAAACTACATTCCCAGAAATTACAGCGCTACCTTTATTTTACTGACAGTAATGTTTAAGGTCGTTGCTATGCTCTAGCTCTCGTGATATTTCGTAATGCACGTTCCACCATATTGTCTCCAAATAAATGTTAATTTATTTTAACGTGACATATCGGTATGTCACAGTATTAAATGTTATTTTTTATTCCCAGAAATTACAGCGCTACCTTTATTTTACTGACAGTAATGTTTAAACTTTACCAAAATATTTTTTGAAAATTAATAACACATTTTCATTTCTTTTCAAGAATAAGTATTTTAGTGACAAAACTCACCCAAATTGATGTTCCACCGACTATTATCTCGTATAACAATTCTAGCAAAGCTAAAGGTACCAAAATCAAGATAACGGAGTATTAAGTGAGTTTCGCTATTGCTTTCTAATGTGGGTATGGTAAGCGCTTTATTCTAGAATAGGGGTAGATTCCGCCGATAATGAAACATTCGTGATTTGAAGGGCTCGTCCCATTCGTCCCGAAAGCGTCCCGGCGCTGAAGCAGCCGCGCGGGGTAAAATGCATCTCGTTAAGATGAGGCGGTATTTTTAGCGGTATTGCAGGAGCGGTTATTTATACAGGGGAAGCTGCGCCGGTGAAGGCGACGGCGGACGGAGCGTTCGCGACGCCATCTTGTGAGCGAATTTATTTTTCCGCTGTGAGCATTTTCATACTTCGAACCCCACCGATCGTCCTTAATCTCTAGTTGTGTACCGCATGAGCGGTTGATCGCATGCGGCGTCTTGTAGTGCAGGAATTAGGGTGACGATGATTATGAAGTAATATAAAATGGACAATCGTCCTTTCCTAATTTATGAGACGGTCAACCGTCAAAGGATAACAGAAACTGAGATATATTTTAATGCACTCAGAATTATCGATTGTAATTAAATTTTGTCAAATTTTTCAAATAAGGGGCACATCATTTGAAGTTTTTAGAGTATTTAACATTGTTGAAAAGTTTTTTTTATCGTAAGTTGTTATAAAGCAACATTACGATGTTTAAAATACTAGTTCATTTTTAATTTATCAATATAAACTTACCGTGGTATTTGATATTTTGCTGTGGCTTAACTAAATGTGCATATCGGAAATTCACTTTTTTCACTAAGTTTACTTTTTCTGATTGAGCTCCTTATGTATCCAGTTCCTTCCGCATGCAGCTTCTTAGATACTCCTTCGGAAACGAGGGCAAGGCGTCCGCTAAATTTTCCCGTGGAAAAGACTTATCTGTAGCGTATAAGTGACAGGCAAATATTGGCAATGAAATGCGGAAGTGAATTACTCCATTCCATTTGCGCCATCCATAGGCAGATCTTTTATCACTTGGCCCTAGTTTGGATGACGGCCCGGAAGAATCGACAGGTATCCGGAGGATTGCTAGATAACTTCTCTCGGCATTGTTGAAGTGGGTCATACTTTTGCTTGTTCATGATTGGACACGGTGCTGAAGCTGAAGAATTAATGATTAGCTCTAACTAAAAGAGAAAATTCATGTGATGTACTTTTGATATATACAGCAAATTATGCAATTTAACTGGCTTACATTGGCTCGTGAGGTGAATATCGAAAATCTTAAGTTAGAATTAACATCTTTGCGTCTGAGAGATACATGGATATTTTTTATAAATCAGCTACATTCACATCTTTTTTTTAATAATGGTAAACTTCAAATGCAAAATTGCACATAATGGCCACCCCTTGGACGAAAAAAAAATTCTGACCATGTTAGAGAACATTGTATTTAAAAAAAAAATTACAAAAATTACATGTTATATATTTGCAAATTTTTTTTAAAAGGTTACTTAATTAGATAATTTTGCCGGAAAAGGTATGAATGTGAGATATTTTCTTGAAAGATGATGATTATCGGCCAGTATTGACCAAGTAAAAGCAAGTAAAGTTACCATCTTCTCCTTAAGTAATGACTGTGGGTGATGGGGAAAGAAGGGTGTTGTACCGTACGTGGTTCTTCATGGATGATGCAAGGTGTATGATTACTCGTAGCCGAAGCGTGTTCCTTCGTAGTCGAAAATGCCCAATACGTTGTAATAACATTGGGCAAGGAGAAGGAAGGGAAAGCGAAAACAAGAGCGACTGCGCTGCTACTACAATAATCTTGCGCGGACGGACGTGGCTCTGCTCGGCCTGCGCCCAATCGACAAGTGACGGGCGAGGAGGGGGAGGGTGAATGCTGGGGCGCCGCCCCTGCCTCGCAATGCTTTCGCAACGCAGTGATCGCTTCTCCGGTTGCAAGAGGCGCCAGGTGCGCGAGATTCGCGGGGGCGGGCGGCGGACGACCACGAGGAGAACATGGGGAAGGGGAAGGCTGAGGAATCAAGGGCTCCTATTGGAACCTTGGTGCGCGTGGTGGCGGAGTAGCAGTGTTCGTATTTTTCCAGTTCAAACAAGTGGAATTAGTTCCATAATCTTCCCCTCCGACCATTCCAATCGGCGAGATTCTTTTGGTTTAGGCGAAACTCCTCAGTAACTATGAAAGGCTGCAGAGCAGCAATAAGATCAGCTACAGCAAGTCTTCCGCTATGTGTAAATACTTCGGATTTGGGCCATGGTTGCCTTATCTCTTGCTCCATCCCCTTATTAAGGAACAAGATACCAATAAATATAATAATAATGATTTATTAACAAAAAAAGCCACTCTCTCACCAAATGCAAGATATTCACTTTTAAGAGTAACTTGAAGTTTGCTGGGGCCAATGTACCTTATCTTCTTACTGCCCCTTCAATTACATTTTTCAATTGACATTTTAAAATCTTGTACTTTCAGCAAAATAATTATTTATTCAGATCTTTGTGCATTATTTATTCGTGTAAAGTTCCTAGTCAGTAGATGTGCAAGTGCATATTAAACCTGTTTTCCTCGAAGAACATTCGTTTATCCCAAGGAATGAATGTGGGAGGATAACTCATCACTTCTCTTCTAGCTCATTGTGGGAGATACCACAAGTATTGTTGCATTAATACCACTTTTCCCAGCGCGTCGTAAGAGAGTTTAATTTAAAAACAAGGAAATTAAAGGGGTTGTAGACCTGCTGTGTAAAGAAGTATTTTTATATTTACAAAGTCTCACATGTGAATAAGTGGACTGTAATTTTCTGTCATGTATCTTCTTGAAAGAGTTGGAGATAAATGTAAAATTAATTGTGGTACTTGAGAATTTTTGTGAAGCTTTGTCCTGTAGCAAAAGTTGCAAGCGTCATGGCTAAAATTGCTGTCAGGATAACTCTCAATTGTAACTTCAAATGCCCAGAAGTCAAGTTTTCCTCAGTTATACTAACCGTCGTAAACATTGAAATAGTTTGGAATTTGGGGGTAATGAATGAAAGAGACGGGACTATATTCTCAAAACGTGTTATTAAGTTGGTACATTATTAAGTTGTCCAAAATCTAAGAAAAAAAAAGTCCGTGAACTCTCCAACATTTTCTCTTATTAAAGGCATTTCCTGTTAAAACTGTTAAACTCTGGAGTACTAAAAAAATGAATCAAAAGTTATTTTTTTGGTTTTTTGTTTTGTTTTAGTATCAATAAAAATATATTTTATGTAATTATTATTGACTAATTTTTTACCGCGTGTGAATAAATTGACTTAAGTACCACTTAATTTAAAAAGGAAAATTGTATACTGCTACGTATCGAGTTCATATTAATAATTGTGCACTGCTACGCACGAGGTCATATCAATAATTCGATTTAATTCGGGAAATGTAAAGGAGCCCGTGGCAATATTTCCCATCCGGGTATCGAGTCCTTATCACAGTGGCCAGACTGTCCTTGCCTGGCCCGTCCTGGCTCGTATGTTTCTAGGCGAGGAAGCGTCCCTTTCACCTGTGCAGCATATAATACTCGGGAAAGGTCTTCTCCAAATCCAAAAACCAGAAGCACACATGAACAGTTTGAGCAGCTGACGGCTTTCGTTCGAGACACTGTTAGGCGGCGGTCACAGTGGAGCCGATTTTGGCCGAAATGTAGATCGAAACGGACGAAATCAAGCTAAACATCTTCGTTCAACGTGGAAGGAGATCGTTCTAGTTCACTATGACCATTTCCGTTTACTACCATGTATTTCAGCATCCTCATCTAAACCGCATCCCGTCCAGATTCCCCAAAGATACATTCCGCCCTCCGTAACTCCTACACCTTTTCCATATCATAAGCGCCGTTATCTCACCCACACCACAAACCACCGCAATAATTCCCAAGCACCCCAACATGATTTTTTTGTAGAGGAGCCCAGTGGGGTCATCCTCCCTCTTTTTGTTGTCTGTATATAATAATATACATTATGTAAGCAAACAATTCTGTAAAGTGGCTATGTACGATCTATCAGAAAATATTTGTATAAAAAAAAAGTATTTCAACGAATTCGGCGCATCGGATAAAAACGTCCGAAGCCGGCTGAGCGAAATTTCGGGGCAAATGCCTTCTTACTCGCCGCATTGTGCTGGCAGGTGATGGCGTCTCCCTGGGCTGATGCTACGCCAGAGAGCGAGCCCTCGCGAGCGGCGGTGCCCCCATGCGCCGTGCGGGCGCCGCCATGCCCGGCCACGCGGCGCGGCGCCGCCTCCAAGGACAGCTGCGTGTCCTTGGCGCCGCGCCGCCGAGGACCGGTCTGCGTCTATTTTGGGCTTGCGTGCACCCGTGTGTGCAATTAGCGTTATTACTTGCTCATGACGTCATGCACCGTACCGACCGTGGCTCTTGCACTGTAGAACAAGTGGTTTTCGAGTTTCGTGAGGTTGAGACGGCGGTTCGGGGTTCTGAGAACTTTTGTTCTTGTTTTATTTTCGATGCATCCATTTCTATTCGATTCATCTCTTAAATATTTATATTATAAAATCGAAATTTAACATTATATTAATACACTTGAAAATTAGAATTAAAAAAAAATAAATTTTTGTGTGTGTATTAGAAAATGTGTCAATAGACTTCACAGATGTTGTTTAAGAATGTGTCTCTTCATTTGCATTAATGACACCCGTAAAAAATTATTTTGCTGATTCTTCAGTTGTGTGTATATTCGCTAGCCCGTCTGTTTCATTTGGCAACATCGGGATCATACTCATGTTTTTTATTGCAAAGTGTGATGGACGTCATTGCAGAAGTTTGTAGTCGATGTGCGCCGCTCCTCGCCGTCCGTGTTCGCCGAGCGTTGAATGCTGGGTTCGCCGAAGAGTTTTTACAAGAGACTTCTGCTTAACACATCCCGGGGTCTTCCCCGGCGCTGGTCTTGCTCTCGCTTCCCTCTCTGCTCATCGCCGCCTGTGCTGTGCCCCACCTTGTTCTGCCTCGCCTCGTCTCTCTCTTCCCACCCGCCCAGTCCTCTCCGCACTCCCTCCCCCCCCGTTCACTCCACCCCGCGCCTCCCATTCATTTCGCTCTGCCCCGTCTCGTCTCACCACATCGCCTACCCCGTCTTCGCGCAAATGGTTTCCAGTTGCTACCAGATGAATTTGTTGAACTAATGCTTTCAGTGGATGCATTTGGACTTTCTATGGGTTCTCGAAACTTACGAACTTACAACAGTTTTCATTCGTGCGTGATTTTCATTCACGTGTGCGTCCAAGATCTAATTTTGGAAACTGTTTTACTATCTTTATTTTTTTTCATTCTAAGAATTTAGTAGATCGAGTGTACATTGATGCTCGACTAACGAGTTGTAGCAATCTTTGCGAGTGTATTAGCTTTTTCATATAACAAGGATTAGAATATAGTAACACGTTAGTCCATGGTAAAATTCAACGATGCAAGTAATTATTATTAATAAGTTAGAGTATCGCTCTACCGGCAGCTACAATGGTGGAGATCGTAATTTAATAAATTTTATGACTGCGGGAAGACTATTCCATTTGAAACGCTTTGCTTGCTGTCCATCCAATGCTGAATCACAGCCTGAGTTATTCTTTTCACTTCTTCCCTCATTGTGACCTCATTCCTCCCATGTTGTATATGGATTCGCTCTTCTGAGAAGCTGCGAATCTGAATTGACAACATATCACTAAGAAACGTGTCTGCGCTATTGAATTCCAAGCCACTCGATCTAGCGTCCGCGAAGAGCAATGAGCAGCGAGCTCAGAAGGAAAGTGACACATGGCGTTGACCTTGTTCGATATGTAATTATGATCTGATGTTAGAGTCAATAACAGTAGGAAGCAGAAAACAGTAACGATTATAATGAACATAATTGTAACCTTGAAAGGGACAGTAATCCTGGAAGTCGCATTTTTGTTTCTAGTTCAGGTGCCAATGAACCGTATTTCGCAGCAGTTCAAAAAATCACTTCTGCATGATTCGCTGTTTTGCATCATACGAATGCGTCTGGAAAATCCATAGTAAATCGCCTCCTATATAATCTAAGAGCATTTCAATAATTATCGCAACTCTTTGTTTGCTTATAAGTTCAGTCATGTGGAGTATTAGCTCGTGAAAGCTGGAACTGAAGCGTGAAGTCTAACGAATGATTTTGCTGGGAATAGACTTCATTCTTAACCTCTCCATATTCTCTTGATTCGCAGTGGTTCGATGGAGCTGCCCACCAACTGATGTGGCATGGTGGGGATATAGAGTTTGTAGGACACTCCTCATTTATTTCTTCCCACCCGCCCAGTCCTCTCCGCACTGCTCCGCCCCCACCCCCCCCCAGTTCTCTCCATCCCGCACCATCCCATCCGCTCCGCACGTGACCTGTACCGTACGTGGCCTGTATGCGTGACCTGTATCGAACACGAGACGAGCCCCTCTAATTACACGCGATGATTCTGGCGGAGTATTGTTTACCGCTATAGCTCTAAAGTAACGTTTCCTGAGTTTGAGACATGCGCATGCGCCGAGGCTCAAAAGTTAGTTCATATCGTAAACAAAATATTTTTCACACTGCGTAATACCTTTCTAGTGATGATATCGCATCAGTTGTGTTATCGTTATACTCCTTCATACGCGCGCGCGCGCGCGCACACACACACACACACACACACACACACACATACACACACAATCCTGTGCTGTGTCACCTGCTGTGCGACCCCCTTCGCCCTTAGCTCTCTGCCTGTGTCCTGCGTGGGCGTCGCCGTGGCAACTGCCGGGATTCCGCCCCTCTCGGTGCCTACCTGCGCGTCCGTCAGCCCGTTGCGCCAGGCCGCGTCAGGATCTCATCAAGTGAGATACTCGCGTGTTCGGAAATGTGTGCTCCCAAGCACTGCTTACTCTCGTGCTTATCGGAGTCCAGCTATGTTTACCTCGCTCGGGTAGAATTCTCTCTGCGAATGGATTTTTTTAAATTTACAACCGTTTTCTTAATTGTCCTATTATCGTTTTCATGTCTTTGTAAAGTGGTTTTTTTTTTTTATTGCTTTTTATTTTCTATTCCGTTTAAGTTTGTATTTCTTCGTTTGCTTAATTTTAGCGCTTTGCATTAGTTTCCTGTCTCCTTCCGCCTGCATTATTCCCGTGCTTCATTCTTGGTTACTTCCCTGATTTCATCGTTATGTCGCCTCCCGCACTCTGATCCGCCCACAACCGCATTCTCCCAGCGACCTCTGCCTATTCCATTTTCGCGCCCCCTCCGCGCCTGTTCGGATCACTGTGAGCAATTAAGGTATTATCACTGCGGGGCGGCTACAGCTTGGGGAGCGGGAATCGCTTCGCCGCGGGGAGCAGCGGCCCCTTTGCACCCTCTCATATCTTTTTCGATTAGGCGAAGATGGAACGGTAGTGAAAGCAGAGCACAGCTACCAGTCTTTTGAGGCGTCGCATTAACTTGGATGATTACTTCCTCGGTGCTTTCACGTCGCTGTGCGTGAGCGGAAATGTACGAATTCATGTGCCTCATTCTCTTTGGAAATATACTGTGCGTAAATGTGAACTGCTCTTATACACATGCAAATAACATTTTCGAGAATTGTTTCATGTAGCCCTACTCGAAATGAGGCATGTGTCACTTAGGCCTACTCGAAATGACATGTTTAAAGCAATAATACTCGCGTTCCGTACACCTCCTTCTTCTTTCCCTTCTTCTATCTACTCCATTTGGTGTTTCCTTTACCTATATTATATATCTTTACATCTACTGTCCGTACATCATATTTTCGTTTGTTATTCCCTCTCATTTTTCTCTCTTTCACTTTTCGTATGTGGATGACGTGACGTCCATTGTATCCCCTATTTCCAATCAGGGTTGTCAAATTCTACATTGTGTTCCAATACATTCGAAGAATGGGCGGAAAAATGCGCCTTTGGAAGGGGCAATTTGCGTCCTTCCTCGGCGCGTCTTGGGCCGAGCGCCTCCCTCGCGGCCGGCGCACAAGGCCCGCTTCACGAGCGCCTGCCCTTATCAACGCGCGCATTGTGTCGCCAATCGTGACGTCATCCTCGTTGGATACCGTATTCTCCGCTTCAGCTGCGAGAAATCCCGGTACACAACGTGGCGCGATATTGTGAAAGAAGCTGCACCCAAATCGTGTTTTTGCGCAGCCACTGGTAAATTCGTTGAAATTCGGCATCTAAATCGAACGGGATTTAGGCATTTTTGTGCCATTTTGATGAAAAGGATGGATAGTTTCTAGATAATTGTATGGAATTTTCTTGAGTTTCTGTCAGTAAAAAACATAATTTAAATTGCCGACGTTTCGGTTATTAAGCCTTCGTCTGAGCATTTTTACTCCGATCTCTCGCGCCTATTCACCATCCGTCCGAGAGAACCGGAGTAAAAGTGCTCTGATGAAGGATGACATCAGCATGCGAATTCAGTTTTACTTTAGTCCGATGGACTCATATTTAGGACAAATGAGAATGTGTCAAGTGAGTATACTGCAGTAGACCCACGATGGATATTATGGTTACTACCAATTTCAAGAATAATCAAGAAAATGAAACAAATGTTTCATGATTTAGAAGTCGTGGGGCCATTTGAAATAGTTTCAAGAAATTATTTACATTATTCAAATTTACTGACGACTGCTTTCATGTGATCGCACGAACAGAATTATTTACAATTTTTAGTTTCATACATCAAAATTATTTTAAAAAGAAATACTATTCAGCTGCCGGAGAAAATATATCTCTGTGAATGAAAATATATCTCTGTGAATACCAGATTGTATTGTTAGTAGGTTCAGAAGTAGTGATAGGAAGAGGTGGTGGTTTTATTAGTATCTTTATCACACAACTTTGTTGGTGATTTTATTTCGCCTTACTTATGTAGAACTGACCTTTTTGCTTTCAAACCCGAGATATAAAAATATAAACTGGAATTTTAATTAATTATGAATATGGTTCAGCTAGATGTTTTTTGGGGTGGACGGGGATTTACGTTGTCACATGTACTTTACTTGCAAACGCTAAATGAGGGAACCGAATTAATTCGGGAATAGTGGATGTTTTTCGGCGTGTTAGTCTTCTGTGCCTTGGGTAGTTCCTGATTGATCCATCTCGTATTTATGAGCTATTAGGGAATTACCGTGCAGCGGCCCGTGTGTTTGGGGCCCCCGTCAGACTGCGCCCTGCTCAGGGGGAGGGGAGGCGGAGGTGGTGTCGTTTGCCCGCGCTCTTGACATTCACCGCGACGCGCTATCGCGCACCTGGGGCGCGCACTCGGAGGGTCAACGCTTCCTCCGCGATAAGCCCCCTCCGCCGCCATCGCCGGCGTAGCCTTCGGCGACGTCGCATGCCGGGCGCTCTAATGCGCGTTCCGTGTCTGTCAACTACGCGCGGCCGAGCACTGTTGTCATTTTTTTTTCTTTTCTTTTGCTTCTTCCCTGTCGGCGAACTGCTACGCTGTGATGCCCACCATCATCGCGATCCGCACTGACCTCGTGTTTGAAGCAAGTGGTTCAACAGGGATTGTTTTCTTGCACTCGCGAAGAATTTCCAATTGGTTTCGCTACCCTGTGGTCGTATACCATTGATTGATTCATTCGTTGATTGTCGCTTGAATGATGTATTACATATTCTTCCTGAGAAATGGGTAATATTTTCCAGCCCGTTTGGTGGTTCCGGTTCCCCAGAAAGAAACTCAGGGTAAAGTATCTTCCATAATGCAACGTTTGGTTGTCATTGGCAAAATAATTTATGTTTTAGGGCTTCCGTTTTTCAAAAGATGTATCTTCTTCTAGTACGACAAAGGCCACGCGTCCACTGTAGTCGTGCTCGTCTTCCTGTCTGGCGCCGCGACGTTGCGGCGAAGGACGGTCATGCCAAGGGGAGGTTCTTGCTGTGGCGTTCCGCGTGTGTGCGAGACGTGCAGCACATCTGCGATCGTGAATCAATGATGTTCATATAATCCAGTAAGATTTCGTGCCGACGTTGTTCACAAAAAGATTCAATTAATCTTCTTAGCTATCCCCAATTCTCATGTGGCGTAATGTTAAACGGAGATATGTGAGTAAACCTCTGAATTGAAAACGAAAGCTTCCTTTGATAGTCTTACTTATCCGAAAGCCAAGTTTCAACTCCGTTGTTTTTGCCTTCTAGCTTCCACATTATGCCTCTGACTCCCTTAATTAGATAAGACTGCAATAAAATGAAGGTGGATTCCATGTAATACGAACTTTATCATATCAGTGTTCATGTGAAGGACGTCTTTGTCAATTAGTAGTCAAGGTCGTATTTTATACTTGTCAAGCCCTGCAACTTTGTTTTGATTTCTTTATATAGCCTTGCGTTTCTGTTATTCTTTTTCCTTTTTTTCCTTCTCTCGTCTCCATCTTGACATTTTTTGTTCATCCTTTTTCCATTCGACTTTCCTTTTCCCTTCCTACCCTATTTTTTCTTCCCACATTTTTTTTTATTCCTGTATTTTCTTGCTCTCTGCTTTCGTTGTCCGCTGCTTCTTTTTTCATCACGTCACTCACGCCTACACACATCACATTTTTCATTTTTCCTTCGTCGTTCTTCCCTCTTCTGTTATCCCCTCTTCCTTCTCTCTTTCTTGGAGAGCGGTGTGTTGATCGCTGGCTGGCGCGCGGCCTTCCAGGGAAAAGGAGTAAATAATTGGGCGGCAGGGGCGTCCAGGGCCGCCTTCGCCCTCGCCGCCGCGCCGGCAGAGCGCGCTCGTTGGGCTGTGGCCAGGCCCCGGCCCAAGCCCGCGCCGCAGCCTCCTTTCGCAACCCTGTCGCCCGCGCGCTTTTTGCCGCGCATTTCTTGTTTATTTTGAGCGGAAGTTACGTGGACGCGAAATATATCGGCTCCCGACCCAAACAGGTGGCGTTACAAAACGTCCATCTTTTTAAACGATGATGGACATACGTACTTCCCGCTTGAAGGGAATTAAGAGAATATGCAGGGTGAGTCACATAACTTTTAGCACCTCCTGCTGGTTTTTTAAAGGTTGAAGTTATTGCAATGCAGTTTTCACGGAAGTGCATGAGGGAATGGGGGCTAATTAATACATGTATTCATTTCTATTTTATCATTTGTATTTTGCTATAGTTCTAACATGTATAGTTCCATTTGAAAACCACAAAGTTACCTCAATATCTCTTAAAATACAAGTGATAAAATCGAAACGGACACAAGTATCAATTGAACCCATTCCCTCATGCACTTTAGTGAAAACGGCATTGAAATACCGTTTAAACGTTCATACCGTTCAACCGTTCAAAAATTACAGGAGATGCTAAAGTTACGTGACCTGTATATTAAATAAATAGTATATTTTAATATTACGTAAGATAAACGCAAATATAGATGTTGTTTTTGGATAAACGATTCGTTTGTTGAGGTGAAGTTATTTACTCAAAATGATTATTTCGTAGTATTTGTAAATTGTGGGATCTTCCGATGACTGTGAGCAACTAATGTGACTCACTCTGATATGAGAACACGTTCGCCGTTATTTGGATTTGCTGTTAAAAAAGTTGTGGTTACTCACATAGTGTTATCGCAATGAAGGCAATAGGAAAACATGTTACTAACAGAAGCAGCGTAACGGGAATATCCCGTTTTCCTTCTGTGGTCGGGTAGTTTTCAGAAATTCGAACTTTCTGCTATCCAGACCAATTGTGATGGAAGTGACTTAGTACTTTTATTCGTTAATATTGATATCACACTTCTGAAAAAGGCAAATAAAATATTTCTTCTTACACTATAGCAATACTCTTCGAAGGAATATGTAACGGAAGAAATATAATATTTGATATAAAAGTATAAAATACTGTTTCTACTAGTGTTGACATAACCTGCGATATTCATTAACTTGATCTAGGCTGTAAATATACGCTGTCGATATTTTAATTTTTTAAAGTGAGTTTCGATACAGTTGCATTTCATTACATTGACATTTTGTTTCATTCATCATATTTTCAATGTGCTCTTAGCGCTTCCAATAAATGGGCTGGAATATGACAGTCTGTATGGGGGCTGAATAGACCTGTATTATTAATATTTCTGAAGTGCATAAACATAAAAATTGCGTTCAGCTTAAACATATTTGAACATGTGGTGCTGAAAGAGCGCCCTCTTTTTTGCATTATTTGCAACTTTCGTAATTTTCGAGAATACGGAGAGTTCAACGAACCTGTGTCATTTTTATTAGCGAGCATTGATTTATTCCAGAAAAAATTAAAGAAAAATGTTGAGAAAACTTTTTTTAAATTGCCATCATGTCAAAAATTATCGAAACATTGATTTTTTTAAAAAAATTATGTATTTTTTTAACGATCTGTCTTAGCAGAACATTAACGGAAACTATCTCTATCTTAAAGTAGCTGCAGGAAGTAGCCGAAAATTTCAGTTTTCAAATAGCATGTGAACTATTTCATTTTTCGACACTTCAGAGAGTTAAAAAAAAGAAACCTGTGTCGTATTTAAGTGTCCTTTGCTCTTTTCGAGAAAAATATTAATTCAAAACATTTGGAAACATTTTTGAGAAAATTTTGGAATAAGACTTCATGTAAAGTACTCCGAAAATCAAAATATTCTTTCCTAATGCTCGGAGTATCAAATTCGGCCAGATCAATAGGGAAATACCAATTTTGAAGAAAATCGTCTAGGGCGTTCGAAACCCGGTCGGTTTGGTCGCCAGTGTTGACTATGGACGGATGAAAGACAGGCAGACACGGACGAACGGAGGGACGTTTTACCATGAACCAATTTTTCGGTTTCAAGGACCCTTAAAAAGGGGGATTCTGAATAAACATGTTAGAGGAAGTAATTTTCTACATTTGTGAACAAGAATTATTCTCTTTTTCCAAAACGGCACCCCACAATACGAGTTTTTGTAGCGAAAAATCGCCACTTTACTTCTCATTACTACGTAAGTATGTCGTAGGCGAGACAGTAAAAAGATATTAGGAATTTGTTTTTCCAGTCTTGCTCTGTAGATAGATCTACCTTTCACTGGTTTTGATGGCAGACCCTCGTCCATTACGTCTCCGGCACCGCTGGCCGGCCGCCCTTGTTATTAAGTCGCCGGCCAGGTGAGAGGCCAACCGTCTTGGTCCCCCTGCTCCGCCATTTCTCGAGGCGCAGCGGCCTGCCGGCCTCCCTTCGTGGCCCCGCGGGGCCCCCACCTGTCGCGGGCACGTGCCGACCAGCTGCCCCCCGCACACACCTTGTGAGCCCCCTCCCTCGCCTTCCCCCTTTTTTATTATTATCATCGAAGGTTTTTTCGTTTCTTTTCTTCGAAAAATACCTACGGACGGCTACCACCCGTTCACAATTTGCCGCACGAACGGACGAAAGAGAGACCCCCGGCTGGATACATCATCAAGTCACCGGGGAACAAAAGAACATCAGCAGACCGCCCCGCCCCCTCCCTCCCCCACCCACTCCCGTCGCGCGCCCCTCGTCTTGAGAGCCCTGCGGTTTTTCTTGCTATGCACGCTGTAATTTATGTCTTTATATATCACTCTCTGGACACGAGCGGCGTAATGATATGCGTCTTCGCAGAGGCGGCGAGGGCGGGGGCGGGGTCGAGAGGGGGCGGCAGCGGCGTGCCGCCTCACCGGCTGTTGCGCGCTCGGCGACAATGATCTCCGCCCTATAAATTGGAATTATAATTAAAAATTCCTGTCGGTGGCCGTGGCTATCCCACATGGCGCGTGCCGTGCGGGGCAGGGGAGGCACGTACGAGCCCTTAGCTGCGCACACAAGCTTCGCTCTGGTGGTTGCCCGCGATGTGTGGAGCAGGGATTTCTCGCAGGAAGTGAATCCGTAGATTTTTCGCGACTAAGCTTGTGGAAAATATATTCCGTTACTACACTACTAAAGTTCTTTTGGTTAAATACAGTTTTATTTGGAAGTAGTTTTAGTGAAGCTAATCCAATTGCACAGTCTCAAGTTGTACATATTACTTCTAAAGCAGTAGTCACGCACATATAATTTGTAAGAATATGTTTCAGGTTTTCGTTTCATATCAAAAATACACCAATGCAATACGTCAATGAAAACGCTTTTTAAAAAACACGCTCTCTTAAAAACGCTTTTTAAGAGAGAGAAAGTGAGATGATGTTAGTCTTGAATATTATCGTTTCAACTGTTCGAGTGGTAGCATTATTTCGTTTTCTTCCTGGAACATTTTACCAAGAAAACTCCTCTGGGCAACAGAATACTCGCATTTAAGAATTACATAACTTTGTTCCTTGCGGAATTCAGAACTTTTCGCTCTGGATCTGCCAGGGGGGTGTTTGATTTGGAAGGAGACGTGTCAATTAGCGTTAGTGAGATTTATTTCCAGCGCGGGTCCCGTCCGCGTGATCTCCATTAGGCGTAATTGCAGGCGCCGCGCCGCGTGAAGGAGCGCGCTGCGGCGCGGGTGGATGCGGGCGCTCGCGGCGGGCGGTTGCCAAATGTCAGCCTCCGGAAGCACTGGGAGTGGACGCCCAACCCTCCGCGTTTTGTTTTGTTTATAAAAGAAAATGATACATCGTGAGGCTTATAAAAGGAACTTTTACAAAAGCACTAGTATATTTGGGGGGAAAATAGAATTTTTTAGTTCGTGTTTTTTTGTTCTACTTAAAAAACACAAGATAGTATTTTCTTTTTAATTACTTACGCCAGTAATAGAATAAATCGTTAAATGTGGATGTCTCATACAGCATTATACTAGTTAGTTTTCCAAATTTATTTCATCTTAAATGTAGCTTCATCCGGGAAGTGATAGTTTGGTCTATCCGAATTCCGTTGGTTATTTTTAAGAATTCGTTAGCTGTGACCTGACTTGCAGCCTCGGATGCTTTGCGTCGCACTGTTGGCAGCCCTGCTGCATCCCCCTAACGACGCGCACATGTGGCGCGGTGCTGCGGGCAGCTGACTGCGCCGCCGCCGCCGTGGCTGTCGTCTTCGCTTCTCCTTCGCCTCCGCCGCAGCCCCCTTAATTGCGTTTAATTGTTCGCCCGGAGAGGCCCCACCGCGCCTCGCCCCGCTTCGCCTCGCGGAAACCTTCTAGGGGACTTGGGCGCGTGCTCCTCCTCGCCGTCCCTCCACCCCTGTCGACGTGTTGTTGCGGAGTCTTCTTTGTCGTAGTCGACGCCCTTACACAGCTTCCCTGGTTCTGTTCCTCTTACGATCTCCCGTCGCCTGTACTGGGTCGCTTTGGCCTTTTCTACCAAGGGTTTCTCTTCTATTCCTTTGAGCACGCCAATTTGATTTTGTTTCCTTTTCTGCAACACCTTCTGTTTCTTTTTCTTCCCTTCCTGGAATGTTTTAATTACTCGCGTACTGATCTTTGATCATTCATTTCATTCTCACACATTCTTCACGCAGTCGCTAGTTCTCTTTAATTGTTTGTAAAGTTATTCGCTCAGTGTACTCTCTCGCTGTCGATCTATCTGATCTTTCTCCTGGTTCCTCTCCTCTTTTATTCACACAATACATACACTGACGCTGATTGTAATAAAAGATCACTCGCCCTCATTCCCATTCGCTCACATTCGTATAACAGCCTCAAAGTACGCAAATTGATTTCGTTCCTTTTCTCTTATTACATGTTTTTGTAATTTTTAGGTCTATGATTCATCCTCGTAAACATTTTATCATTTTACATCAGCGGGTCGGTCTTATAAAGTTCAGTGGTACAAGTTAGCATGTTTGTATTCTCGAATTTGACTCGTACCAACACCTTGCCCCTTCGTTTTGTTAACTTTGTATGACGAGCCCTAAGTAGGGCCCCGGAGTCGCGAGACCTTCGTCCGGGGCCTTCCCTCCTCCCGGGCGCGCCGCGGTCGCGCGCGCCTCGCGTGCAGCCCCGACCGCAGCGCTTTGGGCCCCCCTTCGGCCGTGTGTGCCGCCGCCGCCGCCGTGATTTCCGAAGGCCCTCCGCGCGCCGCAAACACGCCCACCTGTGCCGGCCGCCGGCGCGTGCGCCCCGCGGGCTGCGCCGGGCGCTTCACGAATGCTGTGGCAGCAGCCAATCCGCTGCTGTGCGCTCGGGGAGAGGGGCCGGCTGCGATTGCTCACGGGCGGCATTGCCGGGTTCGGCTTCCGACGGAGGCGGATTTTCACACTAGCTAGATAGATAGGTGAATTCAGCGGGCGTCGCGTCGGGAGGAGAATTCTAACGGTCGGCTGTCGTGTAGTTTTTTCTCCGATCAATACCAGGCGAATGGTGAAGCAATGTATTAACAAACGGATCATGGATTGCTAATCTTTCCTTCCTCATCCTTCATCATTTTCCGTTGCATTCCCACAAATACGTTCCTAAAAATAACCGACAACTTAATAAATCGAAAATAAACGTATTTTTCTTGAAAAACTGAACAAACTTGTATCATAATAATTTGTGTAATAGATAGATTCTGGATGTTAATTTTGCCATAACATTTTATGGCTAATAATTCAACGAGTGAATTTGCGTATTATTTACGGCGAAATTAAATGTTTGACTGTTGGTATTTGACTCGACTTAATATGGTTCATACATTTATATAGTTTTCGAAATCGTGATCTGAAATTCAGCCTACGGGGATAAAGGCATTCATGACGAATATCTTCCGCTTTTCCCTAAGAAACTTTTCTTTCATTGTCGGTTCCGAACATCGCGCGCCATACGTTTGTTGTCATTCGTGGCATTCGTTATACATCGCCTCCCCCGTATTGAGAAATGCCCTCGCGCGGTCTCCCGAGGGCACATGTCGGCGCGTATCCCTCGGCGGCCGTTTCTTTCCGCCCCCGCCCCGCCTCCACCTTGCGGAGCGGGGTGGGGGCGGCGGCGCACATGGCGCTCGGGGCGCGCGCGTCCCATATGTGGCGGTGGGGGCGGCGTCCCGCCGCCACCTGCCGCCTCCGCGGGGGCGGGGCGCGCAGGACTGGTCTAGCGCGGGCGCTCACGACTGCGTGCGCCAGCCTGGACGATGGAGTGGCGGCGGTTTGGATTGGTTGAATTTCTTTAGCGTCAAAGGAACATGGGATATTGTAAAGTATTTGACTGATTCCTGCATAAACGTGGCTGCTGGAGAAATGGTCTTTTCTGCGCAAAGAAAAAAATTATGCTAGGTAGAAGCGGCATGAACAGGAAGAGAAGATATCGAGATATAGGATCATTGCAGATTGAGCCATCATTGCAGAAATAAATAATTTTAAAATTTATCATTAAAGAGATCGTGTTTTAAACATAGAGAAGGCGATTTTGTTAAATTGTGTGTTTGCGATACGTGTAGTGCTAGAGCTCTTTTGTAGTTATGAAAACAAACTCCGTTAATTTTTATGTGAATATCAAGAATCGTGTCTTTTTCACCAACCTTATCATATTCTTATTTTATGCTACTCAGTATCTTAGTATAGAATTTTATTAATTCTTATTTGGAAAGAATTTACAGTGCAATTAAGTGATTTCTAAACGTATTTATAGCGTTATAATCATGAAATAATTCGTAGTTGAGAGAATCGTGAGTTTCGTTTCCTCAAGAATTCTTGGTTGACTACTGATCCTGTTCATAAACATTGTCTTTTCTCGATTGAGAAGGCTCGGAACCCCCTAAGTCGTCCTCGACTCCACTTCCTGAGTCCCCGGCGCGCGAGCCTGTGGTGCAGTGCGGCGTCGCAGCTTGCCCGGGCGCGTCGCCGCCGCAGACGCAAAAACCCGCGATAGCCCTCGCCCGAGTGCTGCGCCCGACGTGGATTATTTTGTCTTTAAAGACGCATTAGGGGCGAGGGAGAGGCCTGCTGCTCGGGCGATGACGTCTGCCCTGTCTTTGTGGACTCTACGCGCGATCATTGCCACGTGAAAATGGGAGTCATGGCCTAAGAAGTTATATTAATGAATGCCATCCAAGGATAATTATGGGAGTTATTCTGTCAATTATATTTCTTTGTGAAAAACGGATTATACTCGACTGTTAGTTCTTCGCCGTTTATTATTTATCTAAATTCTAAAGTTTGCCACCGCCATCAATATATCTGGGTTGTCAAGATAGGAGTGTTCGAAAAGTAGAAAAGGTTCACGCAAGACCTATTTTACGTTGTTTTGAAGAGTTTATTAGTTTCCGTGAAATTTCTTTTACCCAACTGTGTGTTCTTGAGGTAGAATGTAAATATCTCTCTTCATAATTTTTAATAGAATAGAACGTAAGATCTTGTTGGAATGTTTAAAAAGCTTCATTCGTTTCACAAGTTGTTTCTTTTTGTCACCATTGAAACCTAACATACTGATTATCCCAATTTCTTTCTGTAGACCACTGCAGCTGACAGCATGACTTCTTTGTCCAGCGCAATAAGCAAGTATGAGAGTGCTCTGAGGAGAACCGAAGTGCTCGCAACTTCTTGGAAGCTATTCGCGGCAGAGTTTCGTCTCACCGCCGCGCCGCGCCGCGCCGCGCGTGGGAAAGACGCGAGTCGGGGCGCGCTATTACGGAGCGATGAACCTGTCGCTCGGCTTAGCAGCCGCTTGTCCTTCATTACTCACCTCGGGGCCATCGCGTGGCGCCGCGCCTCTCCACCCTCCCTCGCACCCTCGTAATAGTGTTATCTGACTCGGCGGGACGTTGAGAATGGTGCTGTCTACTTAGACGGGACATTTGTTTAATTGCGTAGTACCGGGCACGCCCCTCTTTATGATTATTAGAAACAGAATGAACATCTGGCAGAAGTTGAGAGAAATATTTGGAATATGAAATTATTGTCATGAAAATATTTTCATGAATTTATTTCAAAATGAGTAATCAAGTAGAATGTTGTGGGAAAAAATGTCCATTATACGTACCGCTCAATTTATTTGAAAGTGTCTCGTGTAAAACTTACATTTTGGAGTGGAAGTTTGAAATAAATTGGTCCTGACATTAGTAGAGCCAACGAAAATTTAATTCTTATGTAGCTCTAATTAATCACCCGTGATATTGTTGTCGGTGTTTCCAAATTCTGAACTTTTTTAAATTAAAAAATATTCACATTTGTGAGGGACCATTCGTATTTGTGTGTGATAAATCGGTGACTCCAGTGTAGGGCAGAGCTAAGCAGTGCGTGGAGGGGCTTGAGGCGGCGTGTGAGAAATCTGGCAACGCGCCCCAAGTGTGCCGTCGGCCGAGCGAAGGCCTATGCGGGCACAAGCGCTGCCCCACTGAGCAGCCCCTGAGCCCGCCCGCCATCCCCGCCCGCACCCTCAGCGCCTGCAATCTCTGCCTCTCTTCACCGCCTCATTGCTTTCCCACTCTACGTGTTCTTCTTCTCTGTCCCTCTTTCCGAAATTCTGTCATTTCACTGCCGTATCATTCCATTTTTATCTTTTTTTTCTTTCTGGCAATGGCTGTAAACTTTTAGTCTCATATTCTGCGGTGCAAATAAAGCATACTAGAGCAAATCCTTGAAGAAAGGTACAAGAGAAGGGAAGAATAGGGAGATAAAATTATTTCTTGGTTGAAAAAACTTACAACTGACATCATGATGTTATTTATGTACAGAACAGAGCTATTCCGTTATTCGAATTATGTTGTTTGTAATTTCTTTCTCAGTTATATTTATGAGTACTTTCTACATTCCCTCTTGTACTAAGCCATCTATATAGTCACCATTTTACATAGTTCCGTGTTTCATCGATGTCGAATCACGTATGTCATAATACCATCAGTGACATTCTCATTTTATTATTTTATTATCTTTTCAAGCTCTTGACTGTTTTCTTCGTATTGTGGTGTCTTTGTCTTTTGTCAATCGTCCCCCCGTTCCGTCTTCAGCTTAGCTTTCGTATCTCTGGCTCTCCTCGATCCGCTTGTCCTTCGCCTGGGGACGGTTGTGGTCCTCGCCCTCCTCCGCCCCTGCGACGGCCCCTAACGAGCGCTGGAACAATTTGGAGACGCACCGATCCGTTGCGGGCGGGACGCACCGGCCGCCCCCTCCGCCCTCGCCCAAAGCGCCTTTCAGGAGCAACTCACTGGCTTTGTGCTCGTAACTTTTATTTTCTCTCGGCACGTCGTCAGTTTTTTCCCCTCGTGTTCTTGATGAAGTCATCGTGGTCATCCTTAATTGTTTTCAAAACTTGCATTTTTACTGTTTTAAGTAATTTATGTTTTTGAAATAGAACTGTTCTTGAGTCGTTCATTAGGTCTACACAGAATCTCTTGGAATTTGATATAGTGCAAATTATGTACGTTTACTCATGTACTTACTTATTTACACTTGTTTGGTGTTAATGTTTTGTTGGTTATGTGTATCATCTCTGCACATTGTCTTCGTTTGATTTATCGATTTTTCTTTTTTCTCAGAATAAAACTGTCAATGGATATATATATATATATATATATATATATATATATATATATATATATATATATATTTTTTGCAAAAGTTGGTATGAGAACCTACTACACGACCCGCACCTGCTGAAAACATTCATTCTGTACAAGGGACTCGATCCCCCCCCCCTTTTAAAATATGCTCTGATTCTCTGCTCCACCAAGGTATAAACCTGGAGAATAATTCATTTCATTTTCTCTAATAATTTTAACTCTTCTTGCTGTGCCTTGAATATAATAGCTGAATTTCATAGACCTGGAAATATTTGTATTGTTCGCAACTTCTTGACTCGCCATTCGGATTTCTTTGCCGACCCTCTAAGGTTGCGAAATCGCTAACTAAACATCGATGTTCAAAATCAAAACATAGATGTTTTACGATTGCGAGGAAATGAGTAGGAAATGCCAGGGCAACGGAGTCACCTCTCGGTCGGGAGTTCCTGTGCTGGATGAAAATACTTCAAACAGCGTTCACCTCATTCGAAATCGTGAACTGATAGTATTTTAAGTTTTCATTTCATATTTTAACTTTTACAACAACAATAACGAAAGAGCACGAAACATCGATGCTGAGAAAACATCGAGCTTAATAATAAATCGATGTTTGAAACATGGATGTTTCTATAAAACCACTATGTTTTGAAAATGATGTGATGACGCGCATTCCTGCATCCCACTGCCTTGCAGTACAGTCCCCGTCGCTCGCTGTGCCGGGCGTCTCGCAGGCGTCGTCCGCCGTGGAAGCCCTCCCCGCGGCGCGCTCCTGCGTCATGTCACCTGTCTCGTATATTTCGCGCTAGTTCTGCCTGAGGACGCCCGTCGCTCGTGTATAATACGCGCGGGTTTTTTCTAAATAAACGCTCCACTTGTTTAGAGCGCGCGGCTTGTTTGCTCGTAAACTCGCGTCGACCGATAAATCCTAGGGACATCTCGAGTGTTTAGCCCCCCCCTTCCCCTCCCCCACCGCCACGGAGCCCTGTTTGAATGCTCTGCTGGGCACGCCCGCCCTTTTTTATATTTTCGTTTCCTGCTTTTTCTCCCTGTTCGTTCTATCGTTTCTTTCTTTTGATCACCAGATCATTCGCCGAATTTTCCTTCAAAATTTAGGTGACATTCGTAATGGGTTCGGGATAATTTTTTGAAAAATGTGTTTCATATTAAGTAAATATTGGTCGTCGAATTTCTATTGAGAAATAAAGTTTTACGACGAAGATATTCTCAGAGGGAGGGACGGAGAGACTGACGGGGGACGGAGAGACTGGCAGAGGGACGGAAGGAGAGACTGGCAGAGAGAGACGGACGGACAGAGAGTGACACGAGGTCCAGAAATCTGCGCATGGAAGTCTTGTGAATGTCTTGGACCTTTAGACACACACGTCAAAAGCCCCATGTTAAATGAGTGATCTTTCATTTATGTTGTCAGTCATGACTAGTTAGCCTTTCTTGATTGCGTGCAAGCGAAGTTGCTAACCTGCCGGCATCTGTCTTGCAGGTTCCTATTCACAGCGCTCTGACGCTCCGTGTTCCCTGCTTGCAGATATTCCTACGCAGGTGCCCCCGCTCACGCCGGGCACCAACAAGAAGATGACGGAGGCGCTGAAGGCGTCCTTCGCCTCTTGGGAGAAGGAGCAGCTCAGGCTCAACATCGTCAAAGGTAGGACGGACCATTCAAACTTACAAGTAGGCTACACTGCTCTCCAAAATATATCCTCACTTGGTTGTACCACCAGATATCCATTTTGTCCTTCAATGAAACATAGCAAAACATAGGTTTACTTCATTTTTCAGATATTACAACCTAAATCAAATGAAAGTATTGTATTTCATAATTTCGAAAATTCATTACTACTTTCCTAAAATTTCTGGATTTATAAATTGATGTGTAATGTGCTACAAAGGATTGGTTTTTTAAACAAGTTTGGTTTAAATGTATCAACTTCTAAGCAATTTGAAAAGAGGGCCTGTGCCTTATTTAATTATTTATATCACTTGCTTAATAGGGTGCACCATTCTTGTACCATTTTGTTCCTGCTATTAGTTACAGTAGCGGGTGAGGGACATGCTCATTTGGTCTGGAGGAAGAACTATTGAGGGCGAACTTGAATATATAATATTTTATATTTAGTGATGTTGATGAGCACTGTTGGGATGTTCTGATGTGAATTATTAGCAATCGGAGGGGGGGGAGTATAAATCGAAAATTATCACGACCGATGTTTTTAAAGAACCCTTCCTATTCACCCCGGAAGGAAACGAGACTGGGGATACTTTTGGGCCGCAGTAATAGAATGGAAGCTGTTCCAAAGTGTCTTGGTGCGCCACCAAAGCAGTCCTTTGAGTGTTGTGATGCACTTACGCAAAAAAATGTATGTTATTACTCTTTATCAACAGAACTAATCATCAACGACAGGTTTAACGTGTTGCAACAGTTTCATTTCTGTAATCTTGCCACTCCGTATTACGAGAGTCAATCGCCAACTAATTTTAATTATTCATTAAAGTCTTTGAAATTATTGTACAGTAGATCTTTTTCTTCCTTTTAATGAATTCTGTGGGTCGTAGATATTCATTTCAGTCCAAAAAGTAATGTTTGACCTTGGTCACTATAAGAGATCGAAGTAGAAGAACGAATTGAAAAAAGAAAACTTTAAAAATTCATCTCTAAAATACCGTGGCTGTTTTCGTTTCCTCCAGCACAAATGTACTGAAAATTTCTTGTTTAACAGATAAATTGAAGGTAATAAAGGTTCCTTCAGCAAATAAACAATACATTTAAAATATCAATATTTATTTAATTATCACAATTTCTCTCAATAAAATAATTTCATTTAAATAATGAAATGAAATCATGAAACATAAAATAACATTTTTTCCGGAAGTGGAAAAGGGGGTAACGTTTGAAAGTGCTGTTGGTTTGTCTGTTTTAGCCCCTCGCGTCATTGTGCTCAATATCTAAAATGTTACTATTCATCCTTTCTTCTGTTTTCTTCGTTGCTTCTTCGCTTTCCTCCACCTTCGTTTTTTCTTTCCTTTTTCTTATTTTATTATTTCTTTCCTTGACACGTCTTCCCTCTTCTTTCCTTCCGTTTCTTCCTAATTTTTCCCCAACAATCTCCAGTTCTTTGTAGTGGGTCGGTGCCTTTTTCTGGGCTTGTCGCTACACCGTGGACTCATGGGGTGAGGAGACCCCGTAGGAGGGGCCGCGGCGTCGCCAACCTCCGCGAGTGCCTCCCGCGCGCCGCTTAACGACGCTTAACGCGCGCTTTGTGCCCCCATCGGGGCCCAGGGCTGTCCACCCGACCCACCCTCCCCTCCCCGCCCCAGCTAGCGACTCGTGAGGCTCATGCAGTTGGGTGGGTGGGCTGTGAAGAGCGTACGACTGGCATGGGAAAATGCGGGTATACCATCTACTTGCCCGGCGCTCTTGCGTGCTCACCTTCCCCGTTTTGTACTTTGTTGTATTTAATCATTCCGTAATTTTTGGCATGTAGCAAATAGTAAAATAAATTAACAAGTCTCTCTTGCGGGAGGATAGTTCTTTTAACAGACAACTGGGAAGTTGCTTGCTGTGAGAGGCAAAGTTCGTTATTCGCAAATCAAGTTGTAAATTAAAAATTTTCAAATATACTTATAAATTGTGTAATTAGAGAATTTCGTTTGTAGATAATTTGTGGTTGAAAGGTCTTTATAGCATTTTGCATTGTACATCCTTCCTTTTTTTCAGCTAGCCAGAAAATAACATTATCACTCTTGGGGATGAAGGCAGTTTTGAGGAAGAGTTTGCAATAAGATTTCCGGACCATACGTATATAGACCATCTTGTCATAACTTCACGTTGTTTTGTTTTCGAAAACTGACTTAACCCTGCAATCGTTCTCTCCACTGATTACTTCCAGAATGCAACGTACCTTCACTTTCTGGTTGACTTCTTTCGAAGTAAATCAGCGAGGACGAAATAAAATACAGTTTAACGGCGTAGAAACAATATCCTTAAGAGCTTCATGAGCGAGCAGAGTTGCCGAGGGGCGCCGCGAGGCAGGTACCAAGGCCGAGACACGATGCTTCATCCATAAACAACGTGCGGACTGGCCGTGCGTCGCCCGGGGTCGTGATCTACATTGTTTTGCTCGGCGTTGCGTTACTCGGTGCTACCGTCAAACAGGAGGCTTTTCGTCATTGGATATGTTCATGTTTCACTGCTGACGAGAGAAAGCTAATACGTTCGTAAAGATCTGGTTGTCACTCTACCTAATGAAAGAGGTTAATAGTCACGGAAGAGGTTATGTTTTGTTAGTTTAAATTGAGGCGCTTGCTTCAAGTTGCGTACCGTTGTGTTTAATGTGCAGGGAGAGAGATGATGTATGAAGTGTTGATGGAAACTCTGACCTACTTGTAATCTCTTCAGAAATTCAGGACCACCGCATTCATCTGGCCATTTGTACACAAGGGGTTCGGAGTTCAATGAATTGCGTGAAGAGATAAGCACGGGGTTCCGGGGGATTGTTTGTGGAAAAATTTGAGAAAAGAATGTTATTTTAATCTCGAGGTTGATTGCTAAAACAATGTTTACAAAAAACGGGTAACAAGTTTTGAAATTACTTGCAATCTGGAGGTTCTCCAAGTTCTCTGATTAACAAGGACATTAACAAGGAAACGTTCATTTTTCTACGCATAAATTTCATATTTCTGTAACCAACGGTTGTATAGTGTTTGGTGATTTTCCGGGAAAATATTTACAATCGACTGTCTTAGGCATAGGTTTAATGTTATTTATTGTTAATCGTTGTTGGGCGATTTCATCCTCATGTCTTACAGTCTCTTTTAGTGGATGATGAAGTAAAGAAAACACCAATGCAAATATTGCGGTGACATGTTTACTCCAAACGTCAAAATAAAATTCAAAAACGAAAATAAAAAAAAATTAAAACGTAAAAAATAAAAACGTCATAAAATCACCTTTAAAAATTTGATAATTCGTTTTATGATCAATCGTGAGTCCATAAAGAAATCGTGTACGCTGCGCAAAAGTAGAAGGAAGCGTTTACTTTAAGAGGACTTTTCGGAATCACAGTCGCCGTCGCAATGAAGGGTCTGTGGGAGAGCGTGGAGGCGGCGCGTGGTCCAGTCGGTCGACACGGCCCGGCGTGACGCGGTGGCGGGCGCGCTCAGCTCGGCTGGCCGGGACGGGCCGCATATAAGCAAACTGCACATGTGTTCGGCACCTGGTTGCCTGATGGGTAGCGGACGCGGAGCGCGAAACCGCGCGAAATTCGTGTTCTCTTTCCACGGATCCTGCAGAGCCACAGCGAGCGTCAGTGCACGTGGACTCGACTACTGTGTTCGTGGACGCAGCGATCGACTCTCGTTTTCCTCTGACATCAACTGTGATGTTTGTCATTTCCATTATGGAACTAACAATCCAACGTGTTTTGTCAGTAAGTACTTAAACTTACATTTTGGTTTTATATGAATAAATGCGAACTAGGAAACTAAATTATATTTCTTTCCACGCAAATTACAGTTATGAAGTTGTAAAGTATAATGAAGAAGAAACTGTCAAAGAAGTGCAATAAGTTCAATTGAAGACATTAACAATTCGGTGCCGAATACACGTACAGTTTGCTTATATGCCGCCCGGCCAGGTCGCTGGCGAGCGGACGCACGCGGGGACTACGCGTGAGAGGTGAATGGCAGCCCCTGGGTAAGGGCTGGTGGGAATCCAGCTGCTGCGAGGGCCGCGGCCTTTTTTTTTTTTTTTAAACAACTATTTCGCCCTCGCTACGATCATCCGGAATTCTCTCAGATCAGAATATTCTCTTTTAGGTGTGTAGACACTAATGTCATGAGTCTAATGTTGCTCAAGAGTGATGGATAATCAGACAATGCAAGCCGTGTTTGTATTGTAAGAAGAGGAAATTCATCGAATACCTTTCTTAAATTAATGACTTCCTGTTGGCAGAATTGGGCAGTACTTTCCATCGTTTTAGAATTCCAAGTGTAAACTACACGTTTCTTCAGCTACATCTCGTGCATTGAACACTTTCTGCACGTAAGTCATTTACTCTGGAACGCTCAGCTGAAACCTACGTTGTCTTTTTTAACGTGTGTTTCACTACTCGCTTCAATTGAACACTCGCTTTCGTGCATAGTCTGATCTGTGCTTCGGTTTAAGATCGATAATTTCCCTTCAATTTCTGGTGATAATTTCCTCTCAACTTTCGGTATCTTACCAATCTTACGGTTTTTCCTATATTGTGTCGAATTATTTTTTTGGTGCCACAGGCCATACAGATCCATCTCTTGTCATCCATGCCTTCTTACATAAACGTACCGTGTGAAAATTCACCCAATGAATCGCGTAGACGTGTCTTTCCCCTCATTCGCCGTCCGCACCCCGTCATCCTTCCACGTCGCGTCGCGGCGGCCGCCCTTCAGCAGGGCGTGCGTCTGCTGGGCTGTGCCGCCCATCGATCGAAGCAACAAGTGCGCGCAGGAAGCAACAGATGTGCGGCGCCCCGGCCGACCCCCCCGCCTTCAACGGCCCCCGCTGGCAGGGCGGCGACGCGACGGCTCGCACACTGGGCCCAAGGGCTGGCGTGCCGAAGCACGAGGGCACGCTTCAAAGCATTGAATAAAAATGGGCTTGTTTCTTGATCCTACGTAAAGAAGAGAGCAAATAAATGCGTTCAATGTACTCGTACCTAACTTGTAAATTAAAACTTGTTTATTGATCATCAGTTCTTTCTTACAGCTCTCTTAGTGATCAAATAAAGGCAATTATAATTGTTAATGGAAAAGTCTTTCGCATTTAAAAATGGGACAATATTAAAAGTGAGGTCACTTACACTTAATACGTACGTGTAAAGAAATATTTTTGAAAGAGACATTTAAGGTCATTTTTCCATGAAAAATATCAAGGGAAAAATGCAAAGTACGCAACGATTAAAAAAACAACTTACTCATTTTACGTAACTTTATTTTCTTTAATTTTTATTTTTTTAAATTTATTTATTTACTTATTTGATTTGTGTACGTCATGGGTTCCTGGACATGAAACACGAAATGTTGTCGTTTCGGTTCACTGTCTGGCGGTGACCGTCTGGTGCCCGCGCTGGACGTTCCCACCCCTGGGCCCTTTTGCCGCCCCCTCGCCCCGCAGACCAGGCACAATGAAAGAAAGCGGGGCACTCGGAACATCGCTCGAATGGGCTCGGTCCCAGTGCAGCAGGGGCCCTGGCAGGTCCTTCCGTATTTTTGCCACTGTCATGGAGCTCTGCCCCATCGTGACCACGTGAGCCCCCGGAAGGAAAGAGGCGAAGGTTGGGGAGTTACAGAAAAAAAAGTAGACAAGAATTCTCTTGTTATGACGATGTTACTAGAACATTTAATCTTCAAATACCTGTTTTCTGATTATATATGTATCTATCCGTGTTCTTATTTAATTTACATTTAAGCCAATCTGCAATGAAAAATATAAAATAGTCTTTAAGAGCTCGTAGTTTTTAAGTTCATTTGAAATCCTGTAATGATCTTGAGTTACTACCGCACCCCACAAATTTCAAGATTTTTGTCTCCATTAGCATGAATTTCATCGGCATTTGCGAAATAAACAAGTAAATCCATAAAACACAAGAATCGCTAAACGGGCACACGTCTCTCGCAAGTGGAGAACAGCTCATTTGGAGAGGACTCTCAGCTGACATAGGTGAGTTCTTCAGTTTCTAGCACACATTAACCATATATTATTATCGAAATACAAGTTTCCAAATGAGGCCGTGGTCTTTCCGACAAGCACGACGATTCGGGTCGTTCGCCGACGCCAGCGATCGTTAACCTGCCCCAAAACGCTGGCGCGCAATCGGCGCTCTCCTTTGTCCCGCTCGCGTGCCCGTGTCCGCGCGCCTGTCCGTCCGTTCGTGCCCTGTCTCCGCGCGGCGCGTCGTTTCCTGTCCCGGCGCGTGCGGGCCGGCGGGGCGGCGAGGGCGGGCGTCGCGACGCGCCGGCGCGGGGGGGGCGGGCGGCGCGACGTCAACACGCGAGCCGCGACGCATCCGGCTTCGTCCGGCTGCTAATTGTGTTGCGCCGGAGCGCGGCGTGCCTTGCCATCGGACAGGTCGCGAAGCATTGCGGAGCGGGGGACGGGGTGGTGTGTCATTGCATGTGAATGTCATTGTTGGAAGCGTGGAATGTTGTCAGTTTGCGACTGCGTGTTAAATAACTGCTCTATTGCGTGTCACTTCTTTAATTATATTGTGAATTAAACGAATCATTCAACCAATACAATTATAAAATTATTGTAATGAACATTTATGGGGATTTACAAGTATTTATGAGAGTTGGTTGGTACACTCTGTATAGTTTGACGTGCTTTGAATCTTGATAGATGTACGAACTCTTATATCTACATGGTTTAAGTTACGAAGTTCGAAATAAAAAAAAAAAAGTATAGGAAAGCGTGAGAACAACGAACTGTCGATCCTAAACTCGCGGAGTCACGTTTTACCTAAGCTATTCGGCAGTTGGACTCTGACATTTCATCTCTTAGTTAGCGATCGCGTACTCGTTAATTGACAGATGGCCGCGGACAGTTGGCAGCTTTTGGTATCTCGTAACAATGACGTGAAATGTATGTGTGTATTTCCGCATTGCTGTTCACTAGCGGTAATTTGAGCGACATTGATCCTTTTATAATCGTGACGTAACTGCGGACAAAAACTTTTAACTATGTAGTACGTGCCTTGATCCTTATTTTTATTTCGGTACACTTCCTGATTAGTTGGTGGAAAACAATTTTGATTCTTCATTTTACAAGCGTTAACCTTTTATTCGTCTACGATTAGGGACAACCATCGCCTCCATTACAAAAAAATGGTCACCAAAGAAGTATTTTGCCACTATTTTCAAATGCAAATACGTGCAGTGCTGCCGTGTAATATTAGAATAGTCGCGTAATGTTGCTGAAGCAGTAGCTAAGGCAACGGCTTCAATTGGTTGAGGCATTGTGAGTTATACTCTCTTCACCGCGTGGCTGGGGCCGTGGCGTTAAGTTGCCTGCCTCGTCCAGCGGCGGGGGCGTGTCGTTTGCGAGTTCCGCCGGCGACGGTGGCGCCGCGCGGCGTGTCTCCGGGCGCGCGCTGGACCGAGCCGCCGTCGACCGCGCCCTCTATTGAGGGGCGGCCTGCGGGAACGGGCGCTGGCCGCTGGCCTTTGTCCGGCCGCCGCCCCCGCCGGATACGCCCTCGCGTGCACCCTCCGCCCCGCCCCGCCCCCATCGCTGGCCGTCGCCTCTCCGCTGCTGCGCAGCCGTTTTGCATGCTCTGGCTAATCATTAGTCCCTCGAAAGCGTACGAATTGTATGCGACGACACTGCGATCGGAACATTGTAGGTTCCTTTCCTCGTGAAAACTAATGGTAGTTGTTGGAGCATGGCGATAATAAGTAAGTTATTTACCATCGTTCAATGCGACAGTAACCATCTATCTTTGTTGTAGCATTTATACGTCTTATACACGTGAAATTATTTATAGAATCAGCCGGAAATTATTACGTGCGCACAAAGTATCATAACGTAAACGATGAAGTGATTGTCGTCAAAGGCGATTTCCTCGCCTGAGCGTCAGTGATCGGCGTCCTCACCTCTTACGTCGTGCGTAATCGTCTGCTTTGATATTCCACACCGCGTTGGACGCAAGCGCGCAGAAGCGCCAGTCACGCCCGCTTTGACATGCGTACGGCGACGCGGCGCCCGCGCAGCGCGTCACAGGCGACCTAGCTGCACTGGCGGCGCCGGCGCATCGCCCCGCCCCGCCCCGCCCCGCCCCGCCCCGCCCCGCCCCGCCCCGCCCCGCCCCCCCTGCTCCCCCTGCCCCGCCCCGCCCGCCCCGCCCGCCCCGCCCCGCCGCCTCCCGCCTGCCCCCTGCCCCCCCGCCTCGCTTCCTGCCCCCCGCCCTGCTCCCTCCCCGCCCACTGACCCGCCGGGCCCCTGTCTGCCCACCGCCCTGCTCCTCCCCGCCCCATTTCCGGCCGTTTCGCCCACCCCCACTGCCCTGCATTCCTTCCTCGCCGTACTCGATTGCGCGTCGTTGGCCGCTGGCGTGGCGCGGCGCGACGCGGTGGCGAGCACCGGGTCGCTGGCCCCTCGAGGGACAGACGCGCGCACAGGCGCAAGGGCACGGACCCTCTTCTGGAAATAGTGTCTCATATTTTCCTCATTGCATGATAATGCATTCTAAATAAAACATAACGGCACTTCCGATACTTAAACAATGAATTTTATTTTTGCTGCATTCTGCAGTTTCATACCTGACTTGCTCTTTAGTTCCCATATGCATTCTTACTCCGAAACGGAAGTCTACTTCGTAGCACAAAGCCAAATGTTCTACAGCATTGAAATACTGAAGAAATTGAAGCTCTTGTCACGAAGAAATACATTTAGCCGAACTATCATAGTTTCAAAATTAGTTAAAAATGAGTAGGCAAAATTAGCTCTTCGAGACATTTAAATTACACCCTTTCGAGGTGAAAGAAGAGTAATGCTTTTGAAGGACTTTCCCCTAAAAATAATTCTCGTGATAATTTTCAGTGAAACAAACGCACGTTCAACAGAGCGGCGTTTTCTTGTGACCTTCTAAAAATCTGCTGATAGTTGGGTGATACTATTGAAAGTAAATAAATGTAAGCCACCTCAAGGTGACTTCGGGATAAAATCCTGTGACGCAACACAATCAGCACCTAAAGAAAACCGGCTGAGCTTAAAAGTCGCCCGATAAACGTGTTTGGTAATTGGCTACGTTTCTCACACTGTACTCATACAGGATTGGCCTACTGAAGGGCCCGTATGCAATATTTTCCCCAGTGCATGTCATTATCGCTAGGGCGTTGTTGTTTGTGGGAAGGGGGAGATAAGGGTCTGTGCTTTGTGTGGCCCTCAGGAAGGCGTGAAAATTAATGGCGTGTCTACATGCAAAGTTGTGCACGGCCGAAGATAATGCTGTGAACAACGTGGTTGATAAGTGTGTGGTTGACTGTGGAAGATGTAACAACGCCATTCCAGAACAGTCGTTACGAAGTGTAAAGTTGTTTGACATTGACGGGGACATTGAAAGGTGTAGAACTCATTCGCGCAATATTGTCAAATTTCGTCATCCTACTTTTATTCCTTAAAATTTGCATTTCAGATTTTTCTTAGGCAATGCAAAATATTAAGCAGAGGAGCATTGAAGGAAAAAAAACTCATTAATTCAGGTATGCTATCTAGGTATGGGCAATTCTGAACATTAAGTCTTTGTTCCTGAAGACATCGTATTTGCATTAAGAAAAGAATGTGATTGACAGTTAATTATTAAGAGTTTGATTGTTTAGAATTCTGATCGCAGGCTCGCATAACTTTTTGTGGTATTGCAGGGTCTGCTTTGCATATTTACGTGGACGTGTTTCTGTCACAACTCTTAACGACGAGCATGTGACAAGTGCCGGGATACTCGACAATAATGTCAGTGATTCCAAGTCAGGGTGTCCGCGATTTTCCTTCGTTAATATGCGTGCATTTGAAAACTTCCTCGTCTACAGCCCAGGAAGGAGAACTAAAAAAATGTGTATGTTACGGTGTGTAGTTGCCTTCTAGTGTTCCTTGTTGCATTAAGGCATTCTTCACCAAGTTGTCAAGATTGTAACAAGATGTTGATGTTTTTTAGACAAAACCAGAATGAAGAAATTTCTTTGTACTCGTTTCCAACAAACTCCTCCAGATTCTTCCAATTTCCTGAGGAACGTCTTGAGCGGATAATCTAGTCGCCGCACAGATAGACGTTCAATGCTTGCTTCATTGGTTCAGGTTTATATTACTTCATGCCTTGGCGAGAAACACTGCAATTGGATATGTCTATAAGGTAGAATTTCAATACAAATTTAGTGTCGAGTCGAATTGTTAACGAAATTCAAACATGTTTTCTTGACACCCATGTCCGAACAATCGCAGATTCGCCCTTGTCATTGATGTTCGTCTCTTTTCTTGTGTCGTGGAGGCCATCGTGTGTTGCTGATCCCCATTCGAGGTTCCCCTTCTGCGTGTGTTTGGGGCATCACTACGAGTTCCACAATAAATTTATAGCAGCAGCACATACATATTTGATCTCCCGAAGAGAATAATAAACCCTATATGAAATTACAATAGGCTATTGAGATTATATAGTGCATTATAATCGTTTCTCTGACAATCTCTAAGCAATTTCTAAATAAATAAAATTAACAAGTCATATTTTAACAAAACTGTAATTCGAATATATAATGTAGATAGTGCCATTGTTTTCCAATTATGCAGAAATTAGAGATAGCATATTATTTTAAGGATTGGGCGAGATCGGAAGAGGGCGAGAAATAAAATTAGAGTACAGGGTTTCATGCATTGTTGCTGGTTTTTGACTCTTGATGAGAAAAAAGCTTTGAATTCTTCGTAATTATTTTTCAAGCGAGTGGATACCACTGGGAATAGAATAAAATCTGGACAATAACCGCGACGAAATGTGCTTGCTGCTGCCATCCGCAGCCATTTTGAGGAAAGCTGTTGCGGTGTCGACGCGGCGCCATTGCTGCCCAGCGGGGTCTCATTGTCTCCCCCCCCCCCCCGCCGCTTCACGGGGTCACACTCCGCTGCTCTCTGGGGATCTCCAGGGCTCCGCTCACCGCAGCCGCGGTAAACGCGTCGCGGCGTTTATGCACTTCAAGTAATTGGAAATTGTTGAATGTTGGCAGGAAAATATTTTATTTTTAAAGAGGGATGATAAATTCGTTTTTTTAAATGTATTTTCTTTTGGATAGAACAGTACAAAGATCAGTGTTAATACACTCTACATTTGTTATAGTTGCTTATATCTGCTTACAATAATATTACAAATTATGTTAAAATACAACGTAAATTACTATTAGGGTGGTAGAGGTATCTTTGTACAATATCTCTACTTTGGATCGAGATCTGAGAATTTATATAGGAATGTATGGAAAGGAAATTTATTTTTAATGCGGGTGATAAATTCGTAGTAAAAAAATAGACTGCCAATTGAATGACATTTTGAGGTAATAATATATGGAAATAGCAATTCATAGTTTCCTCTTAAATTATTGGTATATGGGTGATCTATGAGTCCGTGGGCTCTCTTGGAGCATGAGAGGCTTTTCGACTTTTTGCCTTAAGATATTGACCCTATGATTTTCACACATTTTCACAAAATACGGGCTCGGGAGCAGATCACATCAGACTAAAATTTAGTTATAAGGCAAAATGAGTCACATCCCCGAAAAGAAAATTCTTATAAAGAAAGTAGACTGGTTGGGGGATGTTCATATCTAAAGTTTTGGCCGAATAAAGCAGAGTTTCATCTCATCCTTAAAATGTAAACCATCACACTTATTGAATGTGTATAATAAATTTGTATAAACAGTATTGTGGGATTATGACGAATAGTCTTATTATTAATCATTTATTGTGAAAAAATTGTTCGATTGATTGATTCCGGCCACGTCAACTAGAGGTGGCGTTGGTCTTCCCCAGCTGGATGGCCATATCCGGCGCCGTCCTACCGTCGGCTAACGGGTTTCCCTAATCAGGTATCTTCCACCAGCGGGGCACTGCCCTAGACGGGACAAGTTCTAATTCCTCGAGCGGTCTCCCGGCATGTACGGTAATGTAGTGCATGTTAGTGTAAAGGGTCAAGGAAGAGGAAGGAAAGATCGCGCGCTGCCCGTTTGTTAGGGTACTGCTCGGACATTCGCCTGGTTGATCGGAGAAACAACGGAAAACTACCGATCAGCGCAGCCGGCCGCTAGAATTCTCCTCCAGACAGCGTCGTTTGTTCGATTTACGCATGTACTTTTTATACTAACTTTATAATATAATTAAAAACGTACAGTGGCGAAAACAGGAGTACGGGAAAGGCACCCAGGCGAGGAAGGCGCGTTGCGTGAGGGGACGCCCCACCGCGGGAGGGCGGGGCGATCTCGGCGGCGCCTGATCGCCCGTCTCGCCGTCTCCGCCCCTCCCGCCGACCCCGCCGGCCCCGCCCCGAGTGCACACACGCGCCGTGTTTGCTGGTTCCCTCGCCGTTTCCTGCGCAAGACCATTCTGCCTTTGAGGTTTCGCCCGAAGGCGGCTACGAGGCGCGCGCCACGCACCTTCCACCCCCGGCCGAAAAGTGGGACACGAAGGAGCTCTCAGCTCGGATTTCGGATTTTTATGAACGATTCCTTGTTTTCTGAAGCTGAGAATGTAATGACAAGAGAATTGCTCCCCAAAATTACATTTCCCTTTCACTTCCTTGGTCTTATACTCTTTGTTAGATTTTGTTAAAAAAATTTATTAGACTCTAGAACCCTTCCTCCTGCATTATTGACAGAATGACAAACCTCTGCAATTTGTTCACCTGTTTTTTCTTGTTATTTTATCGTTGGTATCATATTATTAATTGATTTTACAAACTTGTTGTCGTAATGAAATTATCACATCTGCCTACTTTTATCTGGCAACTTACTTAATATGACTAGTAATTCAGGATGGCCTGCAAACCTGTAATTTTTTAAAATGTATATTTAAAGAATTTGGGGAAATGCGGGAAGACATTGGGAATTTCAATTCGTAATGTCGATTTCTGTACTTGTGACTCATTAATGACAGATTTTCAGAAGCACATCGGGCAACATTCCACGACTTGTGATTGACAAAACCATCTTCGTTTTGTTTTAGCTAATGCACTTTCCTTCAATTCACTCTCTCAACTCTAATATACTTTTTCTTAAATTCTGGTTTTAATCACGATCAAAGCGAATATTAATGAATCAATGTATGTATCTGTAAATCTATCTATATATCTATCAAGTAACCGTTAATAGAATGTGTTGATACAATGCTTTATTGATAGCATTGAAGTGTATGCATAAGTTATGTCGTGTGCTGCAGAACGTGGAGAACACTTGTTCTCGAGCTGGCAAATGTGAAAGGAACTCTTGAGTTGAAAGTGCGTCGTAACCGCGGGGAGGTGGTCGGGTGGGGGCCGTGGGGCGTGGCGAGGCGCCGCGCAGACTCGCGGCGCACCCAAGCCTCCTCCCCCGAGCGGAGACCCCACTCCGCCGCCCACGCCGGGAATAGAACGGCGCCCCTCCGCGCGCTTGCCCTGTCCTAGCCCCGCCCCCACCCGCACAACACCGCGTGCCGTCTCTCGTCCCATCTGCCTCCGCCTCCAGCGACAGAGGCAACTGCCTGTCCGCTTTTATCTTTTACGTCGCTCCGCGATACCTGAAATTCGACGCTTCTCCGTCTCACTAATAATAGTTTTGCTGCATTCGTGTGACTTGCTGCGAAATTTGTGGTTTTCTGGAGTGTATGCTTTGAGTTCTAAACGTTCGTTGTAATTCAAATGAGTTTTATTGAATTAAGCCTGTCTTGAAGTTCGCTTAAAGACTTCCGATCAGAATATTCAACAAGGCCGTTAGTGGCAGTGAAAATGCAGTGTTTGGGATGCCTGCCGTGGCATAGTTGAAGTTTAATTTCTTCCTTCAGGGCTACATTTTCAGGGCGTGTTTACTGTTACTTCGACACACATTTCCCTCCGTTCATGTATTTCGCGATTTTTGGATCATTTCAAGTTGAAAAGTAGGATCGACCCTATTCAGTCTTGCTGCGCGAGGGAGCAAATTGGATTATGGAATTCGGCCACCCACCGTGGTGGGATCGCGAATGTGCGCTGGCAATTCGACTCGCCTGCTACGATTGCGATTACAATCCAATCGAGACCGCCTCTCCCACCGAACTGCGTCATAAGTCGTGTCATTGTTCGCGGGCAGACAAAACTCAATTTCTTATGCCGGAGGGCGGGGCGATCTAGCTCCCATAAACACGGGTTCCAACGCCCACGCTGCTTCGAACAGTCTTCATCTGGCTTCGTCGCCCGGGGTATTTCTCTTTAAAGATAATGCGTATGAACGTATCTGCTGGCGTCTGGCGGTGCTCTTCAATGTTCATTACTAATTCACTTGCTCGCTCTTTCACGCAGGTTTGCTTATTGTACTTTCGCGCTTTGCGCCGCATTTCGGCTGACTTTTTGTCTGAGCACGGGGTGTGTCCCTGACTTTTCGGAGGAAAGTTGGGACGTCCAGGAAAGTTGGGACGTCCCGGTCGTAGGGCGCGGTCAGGAAGTGACGTCTATGCAAACATCGCTTTCTACGACTTCGCGTGGGTGCGTTTTGCCTGGCCTCTGCGCCATGTCAGCGGATATACAGACTTTATTAAGGAGAGCAACACATTCTAAAACGAAGCCATACGACAGGAAAGGCAGCGTGATATATGAGAATAGATATGACCTCAGCCAAATGAAGGAGAATGACCTTCCTTTCCCAATTCTGCGAAAGAATGTTATATAATTGTAAGTGTTGTGTGTTGCTGAATATACTTTCATTCGAACATAACCAGCTATCATTTCTATAATTCGTTCCTTTTATATGAGGGCTTCAGATTTACTACAATAATCCAATTTCCATAAAGATGTACGTACGGTTTCGGAGCCTTTTGCACATTTATCATAGTGTCTTCTTTTGGTATGCAAAGTTACAAAATTAGGGAATTCATTTGCAATACGTTGTGCGGAAAAAGGTTATCTAATTAAATTGTACAGCCAGGGCCAAGGACAGGTGAAGGCCCTTTTCACATCGCAACACCTGGTGCTAAACCTCCCACTTACCCCTTTCATGGTGTTTCATCTCACCCATTTAAGCTCGAACAACCACTGATTTGCATATGGCATTGCTTTATTGTGCGTTGATGGGCAGGCGAGAGTGGGTGCTGTTTCGACACTCCGCATCTCGAATCTTCTCCCCCACACTGTGCTCTTCTGCCTGGGTTCGTCTTTCGACCCAAATTGAGCTTCAGCTGCTTGATATGCTAACGATCCTCCATTGTTAGCCCTCCTCCTATTGCCGGCTCTTTGTTCTTCACGTGTTTGTGTGTCCAATGATCATTCGATTTTAACGCAATTTGCGTGTTGCGCTTGTGGAATTACGTCCTAAATAAGAGAATCTTAGCTGCCAGGCACCAACTGTGGGAGACAAACATTTGGCCTCACACATATGGAGACGATTGTTTAATTTTTTTTTCGATGCGAGTAATGAGCGAAGGTAATGTGCAGCAACTTTGTGAAATTCACGACCTAAGTTCGTATGATAGGAGAATTCCCTCCATCCCATTTATAGTTCTCTTCTTCATACACAGATGTGTTCGGTGGTAATTGTACTCAATATGAACCACGTATGAGAATGCATGAACGGAGACTGATACTAGAATGAGTCTGGTTTGTCGCGTAGTGACGTAGGTGTTACTATGTATAGTTTAACCTCATTAACACGAATCCCAAGGGACCCAAATATTCCGAGTTCGTGTTATAAAAAATCGTGTTATCAGAGTATTATAAATGTCCCTATTACCGTAATATCTTGCCGAGACCGAAGTTTTGTTCATGTTATGGTGTTAAGTGAGTTATTATTATTATTATTATTATTATTATTATTAGTTAAGGTCGCATCAACAGCTAGGTCACATGAACAGCTAGGTCATTAGCGACCACTATTGGCATTAACGTTATGGTAACTATGAGGGTGAAAACAAATGGTGATGATAAGGGGTGAAAGGACGAACACAAACACATCCATGCCCGAGGCGGGACTCGAACCCGCGACCCGGTCCGAGATCACTACGACACTACTGCCTTAGCGATCTCGGCCACCGGGCCGACTGATTTAAGTGAGTTTCTGTTAACGAGGGTTGACTGTATGTGTATTGGAAAACAATGTCAAAATGCTTCTGGTCACTTTCAACTTATTGCGTGCAACACTTGACTCTCTGTAAGCCGCTGAGCTCTTGAAGTTCAGGTAAGAAAAACGGGTGTTCGGACAAAAACCACCGTGCATCTTTTCCGTTCTCCAATTTTGTCACATCTTGTTCCTTACATAACGCGTCTGCGTCATACCATGGCGTGACGTACTTTTTTGCGCCGAAACGTTAGCATTGTTTTCTTTACCTCTTCGAAGTACGAGCGTTTTCTTTCTTTCTTTCACGGGAGCGGACACCAATCCACCTGCGTTAACCTCGCCGTTTTACGCTTGGTGCGTGCCCTTACATCTAGGCTTCCAGCGAGTGGAAAAGCACTTGGCCTGGGGCGTCGCTTGTCAGACTTATCGCTCTGATCTTCGCGGAGTCACTTATTACGTTTTCCGCCACTGTTGCTTTCAAATGGAAGATTGTGGACGAACAATTGAAACCATACATTTCCTGGAGAGGGTACGCCACGACTGGAAAGGGTACATCAATTAACTTGATTTCGTTCGCGAGTTTTGATTTCACTAGTTTAAGCTTGATTATTCGCTTTGGAAGGATATGAATTGTTGGTGAAAGAATAAAATGAAGGTGAAGATAGTTTTGCAGTTCTCAGAGTAGGAAACTTTCTTTGCTACTCATTGCAGTACGGTTGTAATTGTTTATGTGTAGTTTTATTTTCCAATTCATTGGAAATATTGTAGAGGTAATAACAATAGTACACGTATAACATCCCTCTTAAATATCTAATGGTTCTCGGCATGGTTATCAGGAGCTCGTCAGCCGCAGCCAAGTCGTGGGAAAGGATGGTTGTGGGAACGCGACATCCATCCTCCCTTTCATCGAAATTCGAATGGAGTGGAAAACAATCAAAACATCATCTTGTTCATTCCCCTGCCCTTATACAACGCGCATCGGAGCGTGTTACGAGGGTCATTGATACGTCACGAAGGCGCGGGGGCGGGCGCCGCTTCCCGGGCACGCAGCGGCGCTGCATGAACACGAAACTGATTTTTTTACATCATTCCAGCTCACCAGCGTTTCAGTTTCAAACTATCTTTTCATATATTTTCATCCATGACTGTGTAGAAGGACCGCAAATATGGGATTTTTTGGAAGACAGACGGTCATCATTCCAGTCAATTTGGGGAGCTCGTTTCTCAATAATTGTTACCGTTTTCAAATTTACACCGTTCTCTCTCTCTCATTTTCGTTTGTATTTCACTCGTTCTATCGAAACGGGTGTTATAAATATTTTTAAAGATAGACCTACTCGAAACATTACATTTCATCTGTTACAAAGTGCATATTATTATTATTATTATTATTATTATTATTATTATTATAAAACATGACCAAGTGCTACGAAAAAGACGATCGTTACGGGGTCATTTCCATCATTGACCTTCGTTGTAACTTAAAATTAACTTTTATTGTGTTCTTAACGGGGAAAGGATTGCTCGCGGGCAATGCCTCAATTTTTCGAACTGTACAGGCTTCCAGCCGGAATTGATCGATGTAAACCACAGAAACTACTGATCAGAATAGCCAGGCTGCAGAATTCTTATTCAAAAGTGTACTTCGTCTTTATTTATCTGCGATGAAATACCATGCGATCCACTTCCCGGGCCCGAACGCAGGACTTCTTCCCTACAAATGTAAATTTACGGCAGGAATAAATGTTTGCCCGCCGTCCCTGTGCGCGGCCCACAGAGCGGCGCAGCGCTGGCGAGGGGCGCCCGTCCGCCGCGACGCACTCACGCACAGGGGCGGGCGGCTGTAAAAGCCCCGCGCGTACCATTTTACTTGGTAATGCAGGGTGATGAGAAGGAACGGGAGGCAGGGCAAAGAAGGGAAAGGGAGGTTGGTCGAAACAAGAGCGACAGTGGGTTTTGGGATGAATGAGCGACTCTCTACGGTCAAGCTCTTCTAATCTTTAGGTAGATTTTTTCTTTTAATTTGCGTGTGTTTAACTTTGTATTTTAGAAAGTATCCTGGAATCTAAAGAAATATCGAATGTTAGGATATAAGTTTGATGATGTATTGTACTTTTTTTTCAGATTTCTCTGAGAGACTTTGTTTTCGCTTGTACTGGTGGAATTAAGGAACATTTTAATTTTCTTTAATTGCTTATCTAGAACAGTGTGTATACACGTACACTGGGAAATATACTAATTTACAGACAAGTTTCTGTATGCTACGGTTTGCTGTAGCATCGTGGATGTTTATTACACAAACTGCATTCTCAATTCCTTTACTCAGGAATCAGTTCAATCTAAAATTTCCGCTTTTTCATCAAAGACGTGCGTTCCCACAGTGCTAACATTGTTGGGCGTTATAAATATTTTTCTTCCGTGTCGTTTGCTGGTCGTGCAGGTAGGAAGGGCGTGAGGTGGCCCACTGTGCTGTCGTGGAGGCGCAGGCAGCGAGCGGAACGTTCCCGTGTCCAGCCGTCACGGGCCCCACGCCCGCGCATAACTCAGCTCGGCTCAGCTCAGCTGCCGTCGCCCGCGCCCTCGCCGCTTTATGGCGCGCTTCTCCGTAGAGGCCCCGGACGTATCCTGCTCGACCCCCGCCGCAGCCTTTACGGCGCTTCCACCCCCACTCGCACCAGCCTCGGGATTTTGTTCGGGCCGGGGAGCGCTTTCGGGATCTCCTTTCTGCTCGTGCTCGTGTGGATCTAAATGCGTTACTGCATGTCATGTTCGTGCACTGTTTACTTCACCTCGTGTTCGGAAATGTAATTATAATTATGTGTTTTAAGAAAAGTTTACTTCTGTGATTTTGTTTAGCGGGATGTGCAAGACTTGTGACTGTTGTTTGTCTAATTAGACATGTTGTAAATGATTCACAGCTGCCTTGGTTTGTGAATATTGCATCGTACCATTTATCATCATACTTATGATTCAGAAAAGTAGCTTCATATAACGGCAATCTAAAGAAATACATAGGACTGACGTGGAACATAGGATTAGCTTAGTAAGGTGTGCTCCAATGAGTGCAGATCATACGACCTCGCAGCGCAAACGCTGGCTCCAATTTGAAGTCAATTCTACCTGAGTTATCAGCAACGTAGAACAATTGTCAGGAAATAATGTCGCACCATCGAGAGGCTCCGATAAGCCCGCGCATTTTAAATGGCATTTTAAATTTCATTTCTTACGAAAGTGTTCCGGAGTGAACATTTCCACTCTCATCCCCGCACTTTTCAGTATGCTTAACAATATGTCACTTGGAAGTCATTTTCCCTTTAACGCTCAAAGATCCCGCACAAAATCGTTAACTTATGTATGTGATTCACTGTGTTCGTTTCACTAGAGGACACGCATAAATCAATCCTTAACAGAATTTTCTACTCAAGTTCACTGTCCATTTGAACTTCTTTTGTGAGTATCGCTTTAGTTTTCATGGTTACACGAATCCTTCATTCACAACGGAGTGTTCATCGCCTTCTACACACATGCGCGGGTGCACTTGACGATTTTCCCACAGCCGCCAACCACGTGGACGTCACGGCGGGCGAGCGGGCAAGGCGTCTGCTGCAGGGCTGCGATCTGGCGGGGGGAGAGATTAATTTATCCGAGCCCCGTCCCAGTAATTACTGGGACGCTTGCATGGGAGCGGAACGCTCCTCCCACCGCCCACGCAGCTCGCCCCCCACCCATCGCCTTGGCTTCCCCTCGCAAGCGCACCTCGGCCGCGCTCAGAAGTCCGCACCTTCCCCGCCCCCGCCCCCGCCCGCACCGAATGATGCGCGCCGCAGGGGAACATTGGGAGAGCCGCGGGCGGGTTGATGGAAGAGCCGTGTAGTTCCCCCCGTGGTTTTATGGGCTGTCCGCCTCGAGGCGGCCCTGGCGGCGGTGAAGCGTCGCGGCGCCCGCCCCTCCCCTCCCCTCCTGCCCCGCCGGCGTCTGCGTCGGCGTCGCTCCGCGGGCGCCGGAACGTCCTGGGGCCGCACACGGACGCCGTAGATGGAGGCTTCGTTCTGCTAGTGGAGCCGTTGTCGGGGCGTGTTCGCTTTTTTTGGTTGTTCTTGGTGTCACCTGGGTTCTTTGTCTTGGTACTGTGTTCGTGTATAATCTATTTTTATATGGGAATCTTGTGTAGTAAAATTCCAGCATTTCAATAAGAGCATTGCCGTAACGTTGAAAGGAAATGTAAAGAACCGAAAAATCAGATTATTTTGTTTAGTACATTAAAAGTCCGTTATCCTCCTTTGGAATTGTGTATTGCTAACATTTGTTTAGAGATTTGAAGTACGAATTATGTATCATTTCTTGAGCAACTCCTAAATGCAATGTCACAATGAATTGGTTTTAAATAAAGTATGGTACGCAAAAACAGTTGTGTATTAACAGTAACATTTTAGCTCTAGATTTTTGGAAGCAAATTAATCTTTGACTTTAATTCACACGACCTGAACCCAAAGGACCATCCCCACTTCTTCTTAGTGAAGATTCTCGTCTCCAGCGACTGAATTTTCGATACGTCACCCAATCTCAAATTAAACTTTTCAAGAAAATAATACAAAATACTTTTTATAAGATTTTTTAAAAATATATTATGAAAGAACTTATAAACACTCCGTGCCACAGTTAAATGGTCCAGCACAGTGGGCCAAACTCGCGCATTGTTCTACGAGCCCGATTTCCTCGCTCGGAAAAGAAGGAAAACGAAAGTAATCCTCGCCCGCCCCCGCCCTCCGCCCCCCCCCGGGGCGGCGGGGGCGTTTCGCTTCGCAACGACTTCGCGCGCGCGCGCCCATCCCCCGCCGTCGCGTTAATGAGCGGCCGCGAAAGTAAGCGCGCCAATTAGCGCGCGAGGCGCCTTCTTTTTTTCCCTCGGCTCGCGCTCGACACCGCCCCTCCACGCCTCCGTTTACCTCGACGCCGCCCCCGCGTCGCGTCGCTCAGAGGCCCGCGTGCGATCCTGCACGGGCCAAATACTCGAGGCGAGTTCACGTGTCAATTGTCGGAGGATAATGAGGAGGATTCATAAGCAGGATTTGTGATCTGATCTGGTGAGTATCAAACTCCTTTCCGCCCAAAGGCGAGAGGGGAGGTGGCTAACACGTAATGATCCTTCTTCTTGGGCAATTTGTCAAAGTAGTGGTTTGCGTAAACCTTCTGGTCTAGAATAAGAATAATAGCGTAATCGTGAAATGTGAATTATTATGGTGACGCATAATATTATAAAGTAACCTTGTCTCAACCACATGGTGAAACTACACCATTCCTCGCGGCTCCAAACTTTAATTCTCGATCTTTGTTACTAAGAAGCTATTATGTTCATGAGTTTTTTCATTGATTCCACCCCACATCGTTTTTGATGCAGACGCACCTCCCATATATCTACACCGTCCCCGAGTCTGCCATAAACATAGATATCAATAAAGATAATCTGTTGATAAATCGTAGGAATACTTCACAAGTTTGCTCGTATATCTGCGACGATATCTCTGTATGATCTTTTGTTATGCGAGCGATGCGTTTGTTGTTCGTGAGGTTTCCTCCCCCTAACTTGCGCCCGTGCTGCGAACACATCGACGCCTCAACCGCAAGCAGTCCTCTCGCTTATGTGAGCTCAGCCACGAAAAGGCTATGAATCCATAATTCAAGAAAAATTAACTTTTGTACAATATACTAGTTAGCAAGCTTCTTAAAGCAAATTATT